>QPKB01000011.1:38059132-38679632 GCA_003546025.1 Camphora micrantha | reverse complement strand
TTCAAACCACATAAACATTCGAACTCTTGATACCACAAGGTATATTCATCAACAGTCAAGTCTTCTTGCTTTAAATTGATATAATGCTCAAAGTAGAACTTTTTCTCGAAATATTGGTTTCCATACATGAACTGATATATAACGGTGTCTCATATTGATATGAATGCAAGAGGAAACACGAAGAGATAATATTTTTCTTTGAATGGACCATCCTGGTTTTTGGAGATCGCAGGTACAAGCGGGTCACCTTTTGGAATCCGGATGATTCAAATATTGTCTCTTGATAGGCTGGGCTAATGGCACTCTGAATGTATTGGATTGGAATTGGGCCCACCTGAGGCGGTCCTGCACTTTTTTTTTTTTTTTCTTCTGCTGCTAGTGTTTGGATTTGGGTTCAGGTTCAGGTTGGACCCGGACTCAGGTCATGCCCAAACTGCCAAAGGACACGTGGGAGGTTGCTTTGTCTCTGTCTTGAAAGTTGTCCAGAAAGAAAATAAAAATTTGTTTTGGATTTGTAGGCCAGGCCCAGTTGCAAAACCCAGGTTCTATTTGTGCCAGAGGATGGCACGTTAGGGTGTTCTTTTGTTTCACCTCGACTGACGTGCAGAGAAGAAAAAACTAGAGGTGGGATGGCAGCTTACTTGCTGTTTTGTGTGGAAACGAAGAAGAGAGTAGTGGAGAGGATGACTGGATGCTACGTTGCTGCTGGAGTGTGAATGAAGATGTCGATGGTGCTGTTGGAGCGCGACACTTGTAGTCGTCCTGGAGAGGCTCTTGCTCTTGACTGAAGGAGACAGGAAGCAGAGGCGATTTGGGTGCTGGCTGGAACATGATGGAGCTGCTGTAGTCGATCGGCGGTGCCAGGTACGCCCGTTCTCCTATTCTCTTCTCTCTTCTGCTCCTTTCTTCTTCTTTCTTTTTTTTCCCCTGGTTCGACTAGTTCTGGGAGGTCAAAGGAGTGGGGTATATTACTCGGGGAAGGGGTTTCAATGGTGCTGGGAGACGAAAGAGGGTTCGGTTGGGTTTTGGGCGTAAGCTATGGTTCCGGACTTGGGGTTTGGGGTTGGGATTGAGGGTTGTGGAAGATGGGTTTTCAGATTGGTTGTTTGGGCGTGGATGTGGGGTGACAGTCGATTGGGAAATTGGATTTGGATGGGATGGGATGGGATTCCATTGATATGGTTGGATAGGGGTGAAGTTGGGTATTGGGAATAATGTGGTTGTTAGGGAAGGGGTTTGGGTAATGTAGGTTTCGGATTGTGTGGAACGGGGAATTTGGGGGTTTGAGAAGGCTGGGATTTTGGGCATGGTTGAAAAAATCGGCCGATACCGGTTCATATCGGCTATCGGTATCGGTATCTTGGGGCCAAATATTCCCAATATCTCGGCCCATATCGGCCGAGATATACTTTATCTCGGTTTTTACTAAAATATCGGTCGAGATCTCATGAAAAGTGTCAAAGCCCTATTTTTTTCTATCTTTTTTCCCATCTTCATCTTCTTCTCCTCTCCTCTCATCTCCTTCTCCTTAGAGCAGCAGCCATACTCCATCACACATCCCTCTTGCATATTTTCAAATCCCACATCTATTTCTTGAAGAAAATATTATTCAAGGTAGGAGAAAATCAACTTAAAGCATTTTATTATGTGTTTTTTAACCAGTACCGAAGAAATGATAATGATGATGATATCGAGCCAGGGTGACACTCCACTTGGAATTAGGATGTCAATCTGTCATACACTCATACTCATCAATCTCTCTCTAGTCTCTACTCTCTACTAGTCCCCTCTAATTTCAGGTACACCATGAATTTTTTGATGCCCAAGTGTTTTATGATTTATCTATCTCACTATCATGTTTCTGATTTTAATATGTCATCTTTAGAGTATTGAATTTCACAACTTATTTGATGATTGAGTTTCTATTAAATGATGATTGATATGTTATCTTTATTTTATTATATTTTACACTAATAAATTGATCACGAGCATCAATAATGGTTGCATTATATGAAATACTTGAGAAGACAGCGAACTGCGACATAGACTGGACTCATAATTTAAGGTGACCGAGATTTTGATTTATTGTTGTTACTAATGGAAAAAAAATATTGTTTTCCAGCATTTTCTAATATTCTGGATTTTTTTGGATATTTTTGCGAATTTGACGATTGCGATGGACTGATATCCAAGACCGATATTTTTGCAAATTTGACGACTGCGATGGACTGATATCTGTGAACGATACTGATATCATATCGGTTTTTCGGCCCGGCCGATACCGTGACCAAGACCGAGATTTTAAACCATGATTTCGGGTGACGATGAGGGTCGATTGTGGGTGGATGGGGTCTTCATGAGATGGATTTGTGGTTTCGACGGAGATGGAATAGGTGAGGGTTTTGAAAGTGGGCAGAGGCTCTTGATTTTGATGGTGGGTCAACGGAAGGAGAGGGGTTGGGCGTAGGGCTCGGGAGTTACAGTGAAGTGGGTTTGGGGATTGTTGATGGTTGGGAAGTTGGTGGAATGGGGATTTTGGGTTCGGCAGTGGGGGAGACGGAGGCTGAGTTTTGATAGATGATGGTGATGGAAGACGATGGAACAGGAGTCCGGGAAGGACTATTGTCTCCGGGCAATCGCTCTTCGGCTCTCATACCAATTGGCACAGTCCGGGTCCGCGATCTGATAATAGGTCAATCTCTTGAAGGATTGATAGAATCCAACATTGGATTCAACCGCTAGGGCACCCTCACAAGAGGAGAAAACACCGTAACTGAGAAAGCTCTCATAACTCAAGATTAATTGATAATAATCACTGCATTACAATGAGGTCTAGCATCCTCATAGAGTTGGCTTATTCCCTAAGCAACTCTACTTTCTAATATTTGAATAATGCCTAAAATAGAAAACATACTAATATTAATTTGAATCAAATCAAATTACTAAATAGTACTCCTAAATAAATTGATGTCCCGTTGGCCTATAAACTAGACCCAATGGGTTGACCGACCTATTGTCTAGCCTGCATCGTATCCTCTGTTATGTTAATGATGTTCTTATATGTCTTTCCGAATCCTGTGTAGCAAGTTGTATGTGAGTTGAGAAGAGCCTGTAAAACAGTTGGAACTTGGAAGGTTTTCACTGTCCAATCACTAGGTTGTGAGTTGAAGTCATGAAAAAAGTTTCATGTCAGTTGGTGCATCTATAGTTTGGTAGTCTTCTTTTTGTCATTAAGCTAGGTTTTTCCCCCTCTTCCCTTCTCTCCTTGGAACACAACACCAAATATTGGTTTTGATTGTTAGGGATATGTTCCTGTAAATACTGAGGGAAAATAATTGAATCAGAAACATATCTTGTGATTATTTAATAGCGTGAATTGAATTAGGGTGATTCAATGCTTTGTTATACTGCTTGTTGATAAAATATGATATCTGGTCATTTAGATTGTACATTTGTGGATGTTTTGGTTTCTAGGATTGATGAACTTTGGGTCTGCTTTGGTGCTTTCAATCATGTTTGTTGTTGGTTCATGTTTCTGAAACCAACGCCCCACCCTCATCTGTCTTCTTAACTCTAAAAAGTCGAAAGGTGAGCATTCCTCTAATTTCTAATTTAAAGTTTTGAAGTGACTGTTTCTGTGACTGTCTTATTTCCTGGGAAACTGGGATCCCAAAATCCCTTTGGCTTCCACTTTGATGGGTTGTGGCTCCTTGTTCCTCACTGGCGGAAAGATCATACCTGTCACCATCTGGATGGGGAATCTTTTTTTAAGGTGTGGCACTTATGTACTCATAGACATGCCCTGACTGTGCACTTGGCAGGCTCCATAGTTCCAAAGCTGCTCAGAGCAGACCGTTTATCCACTTTATCGGAAGGTTGTCTTTTGGCTACTTACTGTGTTGCCTTTTCTTCTGTCATTTTCTCCCTCTGTTGAGAATTGGTGGCTGCTTTACCATACCATCAATAAACTGGATGGAGTGTGAAATGTCAGATATGGTCCACTAGGTGAACGGTCAAAGTCTTGTCATTTATATTGGATAATTCATGTGAAGTTTCTGAGAAATTGGCATTTTGTGGACTTAGTCTGCAACATTTGTTGCAAGTGCAATTAGTGGAGTTTCAAAAGTTTTTTTTTTTTTTCTTTTTGGGACGCTTAAATATCAGAAGATGTTGATCCACTTTCTTAATAGAACAAAGTTTGCCAGCATGTTCCCTTTTTTTTTTTTAAATTTTTATCGGCAACATAAAAACTTATATTAAATAAGAAAAAAAGGTCTTTGGTGCAAGTCTCCTATACCAGTTTCCCCCTTTGTTGTCTTCTTCCAACATCTTTTTGCCTATGTGTTGCTCTCAAAATGATTTTAACTTTTTACATTCAAAGGTGAAAAAACCCCAAAAGGTTTATCAAAATCAAAAAATAATTGAAACTTAAAAAATGATCTACTAGCAAAAAAGGGAAAAGACAGTAATTGTAATATGGGCTTTTGAAAAGGTACGCTTTCTTATTTAAAACATTCAATTAACTTGTCAATTTCCTTGAAAACTTATGCAGGCCAGAATCAGGTCAAGGAATGGGCCCTGCTTCCATCAGTCATGGTCCAAGGTAAATGTGCAAAATTTTCCCCTTATATTCATGCGGTAAATGTAGTTGTTTTGCAAATTCAATAGTTTATTTCTTGAAATGATAGAATATGCTAAAATTATTGTTCACAGTGCCCCGTTTATTTTTAATGGCTTAGAAGGACTTGAACTTATGTATTCTGACCCACTAAAGGACGCTGTCGGTGCCCCTAACCAGTTGAGTTACATCCCAAGACAAATGCCCAAGATTTATCAAGACATGTTGTGTGCTGGACAGAAATACAAGAGAAAATGACTGCTACTATTTTGATGCCTCTAGCCTCTAGATTTGCATCATGCAATGCAGCTTGTAATGCAATTATTTAAGTTCACAACGGTTCACTCCATTCATATCTATCAAAACCCGGTGGGACCTTTGTAAATAGGAGGGGTTGGTTTGGATGGTCCACTCGGATGGACCAAAAGGTGGCCTCACTAGGTTGCTTGTAGTGTGAGATTGTAAGGGAAGCTTATACACATGTGCGTCCATGCGTTCACTGCTAGTGTGTGTTGCAAAGCTGTCTGTACACTGCCAGATTATCTCGCATAACTTTGTTGGGCTTTTCCTTAGACAATACATTTTGTTTTCTTCGAAAAAAATCCAGAAATTGTTAGTTAGGATGCTTGACTGAATTGACTTTTAGTTTTGGTGTATGAAGATTAGATTAATTGGTAAGTTGGATAGAATATGGTGACTAATGCATTACTTTGATCCATCAAATTTGGAAAAAAATAGTTTGTCCCATATTCCCAGGGTTGTTTAGGATGCATGCAGAAACATAATTTTAATAGCGTTTTTCTCCCTGCGAAAGCGTGCTTAATTTGAGTAATTGATTTTTACTTTTTTTTTTTTTGTCTCTGAAATAAAATTATATCTAAAGATGAGTCTATTGTGTAGTTGGAAGGTGCTTACTTTTGCCAGTAATAGTGCAACAATAGTAGTCTATAAAAAGACTAACAGGAAATACATTAACAAGATACATACAAAACATTCTAAATAATTACCAATAAACGACATTCTAAATAATTACTACCAAACACCAACCTAACCAAACACAATTGCCGACACCTTATCGAAGAGAAGAAATATTTTGGAAAAACTGGATGATCCTTGTTGATCGATCCTTGCTCTATTTATAATGTTTCCAACCTTAATCAAGGCAATTACAATCTACACATATGGAAGGTATATATGTTACAAATCTTGTACATGGAATACATGCAAGGAAAATAATTTACAACATCATTGGTCAACCGGGATATCTCACGTGATGTATGTGGAGTTGGCCTATGGGCCTTGTGGGTTAGCTGGTGTTAACACCCCCCCTCAAATTGGTGCTGGTCAAACAATAGCAATTTGCGAACTAGGAACTCATGACGGGGTCTAGATAATCCTTTTGTGAAGATGTTTGTAGGTTGGAGTTCATTAGAAACATATGGAAGACTGATGACCTGGTGATCATATTCATCTGGAGTAAAGTGACAATCTACCTCAATATGATTTGTATGCTCATGAAAAACTGGATTCTTAGTGATTTGAATGAAACTAGTATTGTCTGCAACTCTGCATGAAGTGGTGTTGCTGAGGTCCGACGAAAACCAAGATCTGAAAGTAAACCACGAAGCCATAAAATCTCGGAGCAAGCAGCAAACATAGCACGATATTACTTTGAGACCCTTTCTTGCCTTTTGCATTTCCAATAGATGAGTGATTCGCCCAAATAAACACACCAGCCCGTAGTGGATCGGCGAGTATCTGGGCAGCTTGTCTAGTTGACATCTGAATAAGCATTAAGTTTAAGTGGTGTGACAGTCGGGAAAAAGAAATTCTCGTGTTGGAGAACCAAGAATGTACCGAATGATCCTTTTGGCGGCAATCAAATGGTGGTGCCTCAAGTTCTTCCTGCATAGCCTGACAAAGTCGATAGCAAGTAATCCTAAAACCAATTGGTGAATAGGAAACTGCACAAACAACTACCTAACACCTCTCGGGCTGGACACCGCGTGGATCCGAAGCACACGCCCACACAAGACTATATAACACGGCATGGTGCCTTCTTGCCTTGTGCACTTATGCTTGTGCAAACACAAAACACGGCATGGGGCATTTTTGCCAATTGAAGAGAAGAAATATTTTTGAAAAACTGGATGATCCTTGTTGATCAATGCTTGCTCTATTTATAATGTTTCCAACCTTAATCATGGCAATTACAATCTACACATATGGAAGGTATATATGTTACAAATGTTGTACATGGAATACATGGAAGGAAAATAATTTACAGTGTCATTGGTCAACCAGGATATCCCACGTGATGTATGTGGAGTTGGCCTATGGGCCTTGTGGGTCAGCTGGTGTTAACAATTGCTAGCTAGAATGACCAACCTTTTTTATTTTTAAACTTTCCGGCAGCAAGAAGCTCCACATTATCATCTGCACTTTGACGTATCTAGCTATTCCGAGTATTAGTCTCCTCTTAGGGAGCCTATCATCCACTTGATTCCCTTCTCTGAATGCATGTGAGATCAACCAGACTAAGTGGTAATTATTCAAGGATGTCCCAAGATGATTGGACCTCCCTGGATCACAATGATCATATTCTGAATCACCATTAACTGTGAGGTACTGAAACCCAAGCTTTTTACCAAGAATGACCCCGGTACAATGCAAAAAATTTCAGCCTGGGTGGAGTGAGCCCAAGGCAAGTATGGTTAATGTGGCCAAGGATCTCTCTAACTGATTCCTTGTAATTCCAGCTGCCCTGGTGTTGATGTGGGTAGTTAATTGGGGTACTTGAACTCTCTTGGAGTTGGATGAACCCAAAAAATGGAGTCATTTTCAATGGAAGCTGCAAACATTCAATTGGTTCTGAGAAGTGAGCCAATAAAATTCCTAAAACCCAAACCCTTCAATCTAGAGTGCTAAAGAACACCTCAATATGATCTGATTCTAGCCTTGTGGTAAGATGAGGGTGTAGAGAGGAGGCTCTGATTGCATTTTCACCAGATGACCATACTGCATTGGGGAAAAAGGGGCCTTCCTCATGGTTACTCTATGATTAACTGCTATGGAAACATGACACCGGGTATGTAGTACACATGACTTCACAAGAGTAGCGAGAATAGGCCAATGGGAAATGAAAAAAAGCAGTGATTAGACAGAAAATTTGGGCGACCAAGTGCAGGGTACGAGAAGGTGATTGATTATCTGAAAGTTGACAGTTGTGTTTCAAATCAAACTACTGATTCACTTTGTAATGAGTATGTTACTAAATTATGTTTCTTTATGTTTTTTGGGGCATATATTTAGAGTAATTTCACATTTTTTATTCCATTCTTCACAGTAAGCGGAATCGTAGAGGTTCCAGACGTGGTAATCGGGTTCGTGGCAGAGGACGTGGGCGTGGCAGGAAGAAACCAGTTGAAAAGTCTGCAGATGAGCTGGACAAGGAATTGGAGAACTATCATGCTGGAGCCATGTCTACTTAATAGAGCACTGCAGCTTTTGAGGTAGCAGTTGGAAATTGGAATAGCAGTTGTTTTCCGCTCGGGTGTTTCTTCTAATCTCCCATTTTCATTTTTCAGTGGAGGTAGCAGTTGTTTGAAATGTCTCCTCTCGTTGGATGAAGATGAGGATACATGCAGTTTCACTCTGCTTTATATTTGTGCGGTCCCTTGAAATGGCCAGACTTACTATCTGCTGTATCCACCCTGGGTAGTAGTTGGTGGAGCAGAGTGTTATAGGTTTAGGACCCTGCATTAGATTCTCGAGGAATCAATATAGTATTGACTGTATCGGTGACATTTTAAAAATGATGTAGAATCTGAAAATAAGTGTTTTACTTTTCTACCGGACCTCATTATTGTAGATGAAATTTTCAGTTAGATTCATGTAATTTTTCAACATTGGAGAGTGAATGCTTTTACTTGTTTTTTAGCACCAGCAGCTCTAAGTTGTGTTATGGTTGTGTGTGGTACTTTTTAGAAGTAGATGCATTCCTTTGTAAATTGAGTGGTTTTCGAATGACTTTCTGAGTTTCTGTAACTGAACAGTACATTTTTTAGAGTGGTGGTGATGAGAATATTAGAATTTTCAAACAAATGCAGCTTACAAATAGTTTATCAACATTGTCTCATCAAGGAATCCCTAATTTTTAATGTGGTGAATCAATGAAGATGAATCATTTATGTATTTGCTGTGAACAATGTGTTTTGTGGGGCCCACTTAAGTGGATAACAAACAATCATGGGAATCAAGTTTGTGGGGTTTAACATTGAGGGTGGTGGTCTGAGTAATATAGTTCAGACAAATGATTTTAACCCTTAATTTTAGTTCTTCAAACTTCGATGACAATAATATTGTACAAATTTATGCTGACAGAATCAATAGCGCTCCAAACTTAAGATAATGATGTATTAGCAGCATCATGTATGTATTGGTGGGGGGGTTGGTGATACACATGAGATAACTGGGTTCCACAGATTCCATGGCTCCCAAGTCCCTAGCCTACTACTGGAAAATCCGATATCAGCTGTTAAGAAATTTATGGGCTGATTTTAAAAGCATGCCCAAATCCACCAGGCAGATTGCCCGATTAAAACATCTAGGATGCTTGTACGAAGAAATCTGGATGGTTGAAATTCTCAACTAGTTTATTTCATGCTAATAAGTCAAAGTGGCTGTCATGTGATTTTAGAAATTGGCCTTCACAAATAACAGTTTGGCTCGCTACTCTTTTTAAGCTTTTGCTTTGACCACTGCTGAATTTTGGTGGTAATGGTTTGATCTAAAGTTTAATCAAGGGTCCATCGGTGATTGGACTGATAGGGAACTTCCAGGATTTCTATCATCTACGCAATGACATCTTGTTTTCATGGCTGAAAGTGAGGTATTAAAAGGAAAAGATTCACAGGGGGACACCATATATTCTATCCCACCAATGAAAATGATTGTCCATATCTATCCCGGCCCCTTCAAAAAATTAATCTTAGGGAAATAATGATGCCACGTACATTTTCACCTTATATGATGCAAATTGTTGTAGAATTTTCTTTTTGGACTCATTAGATTTCCGCAGTACGTCTTGCCTATCCAAAATAATTAATGATAGACTGATTTTTGGGTAGGGCATTTTGAGATTTTCATTGCTTTGCACATTATATTATTATATAATAAAAAGGCAGCAGGTGATTCTCCGGAAAAGCGACAAGTGGTGGCTGGGGACTTCCTTGGAGAGCGACATGTGGCAGAAGGAAATCTCTCTCCCTATTCAAATGAGAATTTAAAATCTAATCACACGTTTTCATTCTCTAAATATTAGGTGGGCCCATAACCATACTTTCAATTTCAAAAATCCCTTAAAATACCATAGTTTCAAAAATCTCATTCTCTAATCAAAATCCTCACCTAAAATCTCTCCCTAAGCACACCCGTTTCTCCCCTAAGGTCCTCACCTAAAATCTCTCCTTCTCTAATCACGTTCTTTTAATCACCCTCATCACACGCTCCTTCTCTAATCAAAATCCTCACCTAATATCTCTCCCTAACCACACCTGTTTCTCCCCTAAAATCCTCACCTAAAATCTCTCCTACTTCTCCCCTAAAATCTCTCCCTAAGCACACCGGTTTCTCCCCTAAAATCCTCACCTAAAATCTCTCCTTCTCTAATCACATTCTTTTAATCACCCTCAAATCTCATGCTCCTTCTCTAATCAAAATCCTCACCTAAAATCTCTCCTCCCCTAAAATTTCTCACTAACCACACCGGTTTCTCCCCTAAAGTCCTCACCTAAAATATCTCTCATTCTCCCCTAAAATCTCTCCCTTAGCACACCGGTTTCTCCCCTAAAATCCTCACCTAAAATTTTTCCTTCTCACCTATAATCTTTCCAAATCTTTCCTTCTCACCTAAAATCTCTCCCTAAGCACACCGGTTTCTCCCCTAAAATCCTTAACTAGAATCTCTCCCTCTCTAATCACGTTCTTCTAATCACCCTCAAATCACACCATTTAAATACACTGAAATCTTTTAATCATGCATTCTTCATAAGCCTGAGCCCAATAACCTAGAAGACTTCAAAAACTTTTCTCAGTTGTATGTGTTCCAGTGTTAAGGTCTAGGATCTCTTCTATCGCATCATAAAGTCAAGACCACTTTT
Source organism: Camphora micrantha (assembly GCA_003546025.1). Taxonomy (NCBI): domain Eukaryota; kingdom Viridiplantae; phylum Streptophyta; class Magnoliopsida; order Laurales; family Lauraceae; genus Camphora; species Camphora micrantha. The sequence goes on along the minus strand of QPKB01000011.1, from coordinate 38,668,853 downwards.
TACTAAAGCGAGTGGAGATTGTAGTAATAGCCAAAGAGAGCCATAGAGAGTAGAGATTCTAGATCTTTGGATTGATTGATTGGACTGCCATTTCCTCTTTTATCTTTTGTCTCTTGTGGGTTTACCTGTGTGGATCATCAGGCAAGTCTCCTTTTTAATCACACATTTATTTTTTATTTGATTGTTAATTGTAATGTCTAATATGTATTTTTTTCCTTCTTAATCACACATTTATTTTTTATTTGATTGGTAATTGTAATGTCTAATATGTATTTTTTTCTATCTCATCGACTGCCCTTTCCTCTTTATCTTTTGTCTCTCGTGGGTTTAGTTGGGTGGATCATCACGCAAGTCTCCCTTTAATCACACATTTATTTTTTATTTGATTGGTAATTGTAATGTCTAATATGTATTTTTTTTCTCTCTCATCCAATAATTACCTCTGTGAAATTGCTAAGATTCAGTAAGCGTAAGGAGTTTTGGCTTGCAATTCATGAACTAAGAAATGGTGCTTTTGGTGGGATGATGATGATGAAAAAAAAAAAAAAAAAAAAAGGATTGACATTATTTTATTGTCCCTCTGCTAAAAACCACCTTCCGAATTTTTTTTAATGGTTCCAGATCTTCCTATTTTTTTTAATGGTTCCATAATTGTTTTCCATCTTTTTTGGAAAGAGATCTCATTTTAACATGATTCAATATTTTAACATGATCTCATGTGATTATGAACAATGCTACTCAAGCTCAACTCGGTAGCAGTTATTCTGAGTTTTTCTTTACTCAGTAGTAGCTGTCCATATTATAGTACATCACAATCCGCCGCTAAAAGCCACCTTCGGAATTTTTCTTTTAATGGGTCTAGATCTCCTATTATTCTCTTTTAATGTTTCCATACCTTCCTAATAGCATGCTTTCAATAATGTGGATGGGGCAAAGAAAAGAAATTAGTTTTTTTTTACATTGATGGCTTTCTGATTATTGATTTAAATAAATATTTGTGGATTGTTTAGAACGAATGTAAGAGTGGCCTTAATGCTGATGTGGGAAAGACAATTATAGCCCTATATGAGTGAAATCTAATGCATGCATTGCTTCCATCAAGCTTTAGAAGGTTTTTTTAAATTCAACTGTGATGGGTTACATTACAAAAATAAAAACAAAATCAACTCAACTTGTGGATGCGGTAGGTGTATTTATGCAAAATCCACAACAGCCGTAGTTGGCCTCAATTATTTATCTATAGTACATTAAGTCCTCACTTGCAAAAGTGGTTTTGTATTCTAGAAACAAGAATCTCAATGTGGAAATGGTTTTGTATTCTAGAAACAAGAATCTCAATGTGGAAATTGAGCAAGATGACAAACAGACTAATAGAAGGTCTACTACATGTTATAGTTCATAGTAGAGTAAGAGACATCATTTCTCGCTGAGGTAATGTGTGTAGGCATAGTATTAAGCAATTCTAAAGGTGATCATAATATTTAAAAAAAAAAAAAACCACATGGGCAGATGCCTATAATAGGAATATGTATTTGCTATATATTATGAGCCACTTTGTATGCAGGCCCGCCTAATTTTTAGTAATGGAAGATTGTACCCACTTAACCAAGACCTTCGATCTTGAATTGCAAATACATTACAAAAAAAGAATCGGCATTTTTGTTGGTAGAAATTGAAAAATGTAAGTTTTATTAAGACATCTTCAGCACTGTTCTATAGAATACCATTAACATTTCCTAATTCATAATTCATGTGAAAATTGAACATGCAGTTTCAAACAAGAAAGAAATTGGGACAAGTGAAGATGTTTGAGCAAATACTTTAAAAGCAATAAACAAATAGAAACAATATTGCTGAGACAAGTGCAAGTACCGAGACCAACAATTATTTTCTATTTATATTTAAATTTACATTCAACTAACCTCTCTCTCAATCAAATATCCAAGCCACATGAATAGGAAGGCATAAAGACATATGGGGTTCTCCAACTATTCTTGAATTTCCTATGTAATTGTATTAAATGCAGATTGTTTGTTTACTCGGTGTCTACTTTCAATTTAAATTGGATTTTCTTAAATTGGGATTCGGTGTCTACTTTCAATTTAAATTGGGTTTTTTTAAATTGGATTTTCTTCCGATGAATTAAAGGCTCACGTTGGGTGCGGGCCCTAAAGTGCTAGTAATAGAATATAATTCCTTCCTTCTCTATATCAGAATTCTTCCAATTTTTCGATTTCTGAAGAAAATCCTCCAAACTTCAACCTATACACCATTATAGATGTTTCTTGTCTCTGTTTTTTCCATTGTTTCTTGCCGATAGGACTTCATATGGATTCTAAGGGAAGACAGGACATGGCTAGGGAGAGCCTAATCAAGGCAGCTTGGGCAACCTTAAGATCAGCTCAACTTGGGCTAACGTTAGGTTGAGTTTTAGACTTGTGGACTGAATCTGGTACTAAATATTTGGCCTAATAACTGAATGGACTGGGCCAGACCAATATTTTCCTAAGTGCCTAGTCAAGTCCTCTGGCTTTGCTTAATCTATCGACACCAATTGGCCTACAATCTACTGAAGGCTTGGGCTTTGGTTTCACTTTCAAGTCCATGGGCTGAATTTGGGTGTCAAAATATTTGACTCAACAACTAGATGAGCTGGGAATGGAAATACTCCGATACTAGTCTAGTCCTTTTGCAACCATGCTAGTATGGGACTGCTTATAATAATTGGGACTCAGATGTATGTTATAATAGACCATCTATAAATCAGGCACATATGTGCATACATGCCATATCTTGTATGAGTTGGCCTCATCAATCTTGCTAGTATGGGACTGCTAATAATAATTGGGACTCAGATGTTTGTCATAATGGACCATCTGTAAATCAGGCCCATATGTGCATACATGCCGATATCTTGTATGAGTTGGCCTCATCAATCTTGCAATCTTTGTGAGCTTGATTTATGGCATGATCCTTGTGCACTATATCAGCATGCATGCACATATGGGCCTGATTACAGATGGTCTATCATAATTTGTGAGCTTGATTTGTGGCATGATCCTTGTGCACTATATCGGCATGTATGCACAAATGAGCCTGATTTACAGATGGTCTATCAATATTTGTGAGCTTTATTTGTGGCATGATCCTTGTGCACTATATCGGCATGTATGCACATATGGGGTTGATTTACAGACGACCTATTATGCCTTTTTGGAGACACATGCGCCCGGTGAACCTTGCCGTCGTAGGAGACTGCATGCGCGCCCTGTTTCTGGGGTGGGCTTCGGTTCAGCGTTTTGCAACTCACAGAAATGGAGACTCCCTGTTTCCGGGGTGGGCTTGGGTACAGCAGTATGCAGCGTCTTCCTGCATCCAATAAGAGTAATGCTTCTCCTCAAAACATGGGTACTTAAATGAATTTAATTATTTTCAAAAATACCTTTGCTAATTCCTTAACAAAATGGTCTCCAATATTACCCTTTACCAACTCTCAACTTACATTTGGTTAAGATGTGTACGCTAAGATGAAAGTGTTTAGTTACAATGAAGGATATAATTAGAGATGATCACATGAGAATAAACTTATGGGTACCTCGAACTAAATATAAAATTAGAGATTGTTGTTTGAGATGGTTTGGATATGTACATAGAATATAAGTAATATTCCCTTATTAAGGTGTATTAAAGACCTTGATTGTAATAGCAATGAAAGACATGATGGATTGTGAAATTATTAAGTCAACGAAAATTTCATAAAAACTCCTTATCTGAACCGTCAGGTTCCAAACATCCAACCAAATATATTATTGTGTCATACAGCAAGTAAGATAATTAACATGCTTGGATTAAAATAAATTTAATTCAAGAAAATATTTAAATAGCTCTAATTAATCAGAATTAAAGACTTCATATTTTAAAAACTCTATGAAATTTTTGTTTAATTTTCTCATAATTAGGGCCTATCAACACTACTATCTACTGACTGCCCCCTTTCATCATAGCTTGGATAAAACGAAACGATGATGACTTACTTGATTGTATGCGTGGTATGAATTTAGAAAAGTGCATTTCATTTTTGTAAAGCTAAACTGCCCTTAAAAGAAATGGATAGACATTGAATAGTTGTGGTAACTTCTTATTATTTAATAATTAATTAAAATATTATTTCTAAATAACCATTCAAAGTGGCTCATAATATTGGTAATTCCTTAAACATGCTAGTGGGTTTAATCTTGTGTAGATTGAATGGTTAAATTCTTATTGGAATAACAAATCTCAGTAGAGATAAATTCTTAATTAGGGTTTCTTTAACTTGAGTTTTTTTTTTTTTCATTCTTTCTTCTGTTTTTTTTCCCTTTCAAATTATGTATATTTTTATGATTTTGGCTCCACCATAGATAGAAACAGTTTTGTAAAATAATTTTAAGTTGAGCATCAGTTGTTTGATTAAATGCATGATAGAAGTCTGCAGTGTGGTATATTTCATGTGGGGTATGAATTCACTTGTGCTATCATGGTTTTGCCCTTAATCTTCTACTCCTTTACATGATCATACAACTTTTATACATTGATCCATATATTTCACCATAGTTTTGTATGGACTCTATCATCGTCATTGCTAAAACTCTCTTTGAGAGACCGTTTGGGATTGGACTGTCCAAGATATAAGCCATACTTTCTTTCAATCAAACAGAATTTATGGGTGCCCCTTATCTTTGATGGGTCCAACAAATCACCGATCAGGATCTCAGATACATGGGCCATAGCACTGATTCTACAGACATGGTTGCCTTGGGAGTTAGGATATCTGGATTACGACAGGGCACATGATCTGCAAAACAAGGAAATATTGAACTTTTAGATGGGGAGAAAAGGAAAGAGTGGAAAAAAGCATGGGCTAGAATAAATAAATGGGGAGCCACCGAATGGATTGTTCCATTAAAAGCATGATAGAAGTCTGCAGTGTGGTATATTTGATGTGTGGCAATCATGGTTTTGCCCTTAATCTTCTACTCCTTCTCATGATCATACAACTTATATACTGATGCATATTTTTCATCATAGCTTTGTATGGACTCTATCATCGCATTGCTATCGTAAATTTTAGAATCAGGCAATTTCAGCATTGCTATCATAAATGAAACAGGGAATTCAGAAATGTCAGAATTCAGTAGCATTTTAGAATTTCAGCATTTGAAATTCCTAGATAGCCAACAGACATAATTTCTATTCTACGCTAATCTTTCTAGATCTGGAATTATATTATAATTTTTCAGTTTTTAATGTGTGTTATTTTGTATTAGATCTACATAGAGAAATATCGTTTTAGCTTTTGTTTTCATATTTTATTATCACAAGATTTTTGGATTGCAAACGTTTAAGATTTCAGAAGTTTGTGAGATTTTTTCGTTTTCTTTTGTTTGAAAGGGTGCTTATAGCTTAGAGAGGGTAAGTCAATGGGACTTTATTGTCATATTAATCTCATACATATTCATAACTCTCAAAACGCTCCGAATTTATAATTAATAGATTTGTAATAATCATTTATTAAAATTTCATATATTTCTTCTCTACATGTGTACATTAATCCGCAATCTATAAATGTCTGTATATTAAACTAGTAATATATGGGCATAGCCTTGCTAAGCAAGCACGGGTTACTGTGCGAGTATAATATTGAGTTTGTAGCATCTTTTTTCTGTGTATTGTCTTTTAGCTCTTAAACACTGGATAGTAGATCACTCATTGCACAAAATAATTTATTTATTTCTCCGATCTTCTTCAAGAAGCCCATATGCATGTTCAACATGAATTACTTAAGCCACTTACTTTTTTTCATGAGATCTGTGCAGCCCAAGCGTGGCGGCAAGGAGGAGAGGAGGATGAGGGAGAGCTTCTTGTTATTACGGGCGGCGGTTGAAATAAGCCTGCCAGAGTTTGAAGTCCCGGCGATGATTCCTGCCATTTGGATTATTTTTAGGTGGGTTGGAACTTGGGAGGAGATTGAAACTTGGAAGGAGAGAAATATGTGTTAGTGATAGATTAGTGAGGAGTTTTATAGGAGCAGAGAGACGATGAGATTCCAAATTATGTTTGAGAGAGGCAATCTCATAATGAATTGCCTTGTTTTGGTTAGCATTCCTTTCGTGTTGTCTTACTTACAGTCATGTTGTTTGTGTTGGCGACTGTTCTCCCACGACTGTTCTTCCACATTTCCTAGATAGTGATAATCACAATAGTTGAAAATGAGTTTCGTCTCCTGAATAACATATTTTTCTTTGAGTTCCATAACAAGATAGAGCACCGAGATGGTCCCAATTAACAATAAGTGGGAGACTAAGTGACAACTTGTTCCCTCTTTATTTTTAGGAAAGAGTATAATCAAATAATATTGAGTGTCACATCAAAATAAGAAAAAAGTGGAGGAGTTGAAGGAAATTTTTTCTCTTTTTTTAGAAAATGGTACTTTTGGTTGCACAATATAATAGTTAATTTTATTTCATTCATCCATCGTGTATCCCAAAAGGGGATATGTACCAGAGAACTGTGGTGTGCTTCAATCTAGTGAAAGGATGGGATCTGAATCTCCTGTTTTGTCCAAAATAAAGAAATTCCTTTCCGACCAATCAAGAGGTGGGACATGAGAAGATGGTTTTTTTTGAAAGATGGAATTTTTTTGAGGGAGATGGAGCATGACATTTCAACCGCATGTAGCACCCTCGATTGGCTTCCGTTGATTGCCTAGACCCGAATTGAAAGACAAGTGCGAAGCTCTCAATTATACTATAATTATTTAAGATGCGCATATAGCTGTCTAAAAACATATTGAGTGCATATGGCTGTATTAAAAAAATTTTCTGTTTACTGTACTTCCTACAATATATGAACATTAATATTGTGATTGGGTGCGTCAGTGTGTGTGGGTGTTAATGTTTCACCCACCTTATGGCTATGCCTATGTGTTGTCTTATCATGATGTCATAAGAATTATGATGTGACATAGAATCTCTCTCTGATCACCTCCTAGCTTTTATCTTGAATAAAATATAATAATAATCCACATGCTGCATGTTACTCGCGCGGTTTATTACGTGTCCTTTGAAGTTCACAAGCTCCATTATCACATGAGAGACATGTAACTGAGATTTGTGCATATCCTCTTCTTGTCACAGCAACTTATTTTATAATGTAGTAGCTCAATAGACACGTAAAACCCACGTGCCATACTTGGAGCTTGGTTGTTACTGTAGTAACTCATATTCGATTCTATCCAACACCTTTTTATATTCTTTAACAAAGACCCTTTCATTACACCCACCTAATTTAGTATTTAGTAGTTATAATTCAGTATTTTAAGATTTAATACAGGATTTAAAGTATAAGGTTTAAAATTTAAAATCCAAAATACAAAGCTAATCAAAGGTGATAGGCATTTATAATAGATTGAGTCTGACTTAAATGTCTGGATAATTTACAATATCTAAAAAGCTATATAATTAATTATATTTTAACATTACAATCATTAAAATAGTTAACAATACAAAAATCTTTTTTTAAAAAAACTTGGCAAATAATTATGCCTAAAAGTGGAGTTTTTTTGCTAATTATTAATTAATTAATTAGTGCTATAACAAATGGTGATATATTGGGGGTGTATTAAAAAAAATATTATTTGGTCAACAATCATATTGTCATAGGATGAGTGTATTTGTTCAACCAATTGGGCATGTAAATGGGGTTGATTCTGATTGGTCTGTAGACCACATCAGGCTTGGGGGATGGGACGTTGCATGGCCCATTGGGTTGTATTCCACATGATTTATGGAGTGTGATTGTAAGTAGTAAAAGATAAAGTAAAAGAAGGAAGTGCAAGACGGGCAGGGTTGATTATTAAGGTTGCTCGTGGTCAAGAGAGAGAGATAGATGAGGTAGATATAAGTGGTCACAATTATATCCACCAAATGGTCAGGTCAGGTCAGGTAATAGCTACAGGGTGGGTGTAAATGTTAAATAGAATGGGTGTATTTAAAAAGTCCCTTTCCATTGGGCCGGCTTCCCAGTTGCAAGGCACGGTTTGCATTGGGCCGACTTGGTTACGACATAATATGCTGCAGCACCCCCTCTATCCGATAGAAGACTGTCATTCCAACTTTCAAAATGCATGTCACGCCTTCCCAAAACTCATTTAGGTTTACGGTCCGTTTGGGAAAATGAAGGGGAGGGGAGGGAAAATTTGAGGGGGAAGGAAAATGAAGGGGAGGGGAGGGGAGGGGAGGGGAGGGAAAATTAATTTTACCTCCTCTTGTTTGGGAAGTCAAAAAGTAGGGGGAAGAAAAGTAGAAAAGTAGGGTTTTGTTTGTAAGTAAGATAAAGAGTGGTAGAGTTTGGATCAAGTTCAGACTCTCAGTTGGCAAAATTCCCACGCTGGTCAGGAGATGTGGGATTCGAGGAGGGGTAGAGTCCGGATAGAGTTGTAACTCCTAGGGATTGCTCTATATAATGGAGATGGGAACCCTTGCTTGATTATCCAGAAGATCTGAGAGCATTCGCAGCGAGTTCGCAGGTCGACTCAACACCGGAAAGCACAAGGTTCTCGGCGAGTTCGGTTCCGACACCCATCTGGGACCAGCAAGTTCTTTCAATTGTAAGTGAGATAAAGAGAAAATTACCCTTTTACCCTTACTTTTATAAAAACTTTAAAATTCTCTTTTATATATAAAGGGCAATGTGGTAATTTTACCACTTTTCCCCCCTCCTCTCCCCATTTTCCTCCCATTTTTTGGGGGGAAATTTTTGTACACATTCCACCCCCCCCCCCCCCCCCCCCCCAAAATTTTCCAAACACCCTCCAAAGCAATGTTCCCCCCACTTTCCCCCCTTTTTTTCCCTCCCCCCTCCCCTCCCAAACAGAGGGTTTCCATTACGGTCCGTTTGGGAGAGGGGAGGGGAGGGGAGGGAAAATTAATTTTACATTCTCTTGTTTGGGAACTGAAAAAGTAGGGGGAAGAAAAGTGAAAAAGTAGGGTTATGTTTGTTTGTGAGATAGAGAGAAAATTACCGTTTTGTCCTTACTTTTATAAAAACTTTAAAACTTTTTTTACAAATAAAAGGGCAATTTAGTCATTTCTCTCATTTTCCCCTCCTCTCCCCCCTTTTCCCCCAATTTTGGGGGGAAAATTTTTTTACCCTTTTTCCCCTCCCCCTCCCCTCCATTTTCCCTCCCCCCCCTTTCCCAAACACCCTCCAAAAATATTTTCCCCCCACTTTCCCTCCTTTTTTTCCCTCCCCCCCATTCCTCCCTCTTCCCAAACAATGGGTTAGTCTCCCACTTATTGTTAGTTGGGACCATCTCGGTGCTCTATCTTGTTATGGAACTCAAAGAAAAATATGTTATTCAGGAGACGAAACTCATTTTCAACTATTGTGATTATCACTATCCAGGAAATGTGGGAGAACAGGCGTGGGAGAACAGTCGCCAACACAAACAACATGACTGTAAGTAAGACAACACGAAAGGAATGCTAACCAAAACAAGGCAATTCATTATGAGATTGCCTCTTTCAAACATAATTTGAAATCTCATCGTCTCTCTGCTCCTATAAAACTCCTCACACATCATCACTAACACATATTTCTCTCCTTCCAAGTTCCAATCTCCTCCCAAGTTCCAACCCACCTGAAAATAATCCAAATGGCAGGAATCATCGCCGGGACTTCAAACTCTGGCAGGCTTATTTCAACCGCCGCCCGTAATAACAAGAAGCTCTCCCTCATCCTCCTCTCCTCCTTCCTCCTCGCCGCCATTGTCATCGCCACCGTCTCCGGCATCTCTGGAAAGAATACACATTTCTCCTCCCACGCCCATGCCCATCCATCGTGGCTGTCGGCAAGTGACAGGAGACTGTTGTAGGCCACGACAGTCACGCCAGATGTGGTGGTGGCCAAGGACGGGAGTGGAAACTATAACACGGTGTCAAAAGCGGTGGCGGCATCTCCGACAAAAAGGATCAACAGATATGTAATTAAGATTAAAGCTGGAGTTTACATAGAGAACGTAGAGGTGACAAAGGAGAAGACCAGTCTAATGTTTATTGGTGACGGTAGGAGGAATACGATAATCACTGGAAACAGGAGTGTAATTGATGGGAGCAGCACTTTCAAGTCAGCAACTGTTGGTACGTTTTCTAACTTGGAATTAAGTCATTTTACATTGCGTTAATATGAACTCATTCAAGTCATGATTGGAGAGATTCTGCGGTAGTGCATTGCATCACCAAGACTTAGGATGGTTTTTTAAATGGAGAGATTTTGTGGTACTGCATTGCATCACCAAGACTTAGGATGGTTTTTTCAATTGTTAAGCTTAATTAGAATTGCCATGTTTTTTTCCCGGTTGGCCCAAATGGCCAAGGACAAATGACTGCCTTATCCACAATGCCAGCCCTCTGTTCCCCATTACAATTGCCATTCATGTGGCGTAACCGTATAAAAAATATTAAATAAAATAAAATAAAAGGAGTTGTGAAATGTTTGACTTTTTTGTTATTTCTGTTTAGGAATTAAATTATGTTTGAAATTTGAGTCGTCAGATAGAAGTTAGAACTCTATGGACTTGGAATTGGGCAGAGTCATAGTTTTAGATCGTGGACCTTAATGTTGTGATTTTGGATTAGTCCCTTTGTGTCCTTAAACCTCTTTCAGTGTAAGATTCACACCGCTTACTTATGTTTTTTTGCATGTTTGGTTTGAGTTAATTGGGCTGGGCCTACTGCTAAATTGAAGAACATATTATTAGAACTAATTAAACTGAAAGTAGAACAACAAAACAAAGAGGGGCATCAGCATCATATATATGTATTTGTTTAAATTTCATGCAGCGATTGTGGGAAGAGGGTTTCTAGCCCGCGACATCACATTTCAGACCGGTCTGCCTTCTACCATTGTGACATGCTCGCCTACCAAGACACACTCTACGTCCACTCCCGCCGCCAGTTCTACCTCTCCTGCCTCATCGCCGGCACCGTCGACTTCATCTTCGGCAATGCCGCTGCTGTCTTTCAGGACTGCGACATCCTTGCCCGCCGCCCCAACCCGGGCCAGAAGAACATGATCACGGCCCAGGGGCCCCGTCCGCGCGAATCAGAAAACGGGCATATCCATCCAAAAGTGTCGGATCGGGGCCACGTCGGATCTTCTACCCGTCCAGTCCTCCTTCCCAACCTACTTAGGCAGGCCATGGAGAGAGTATTCAAGGACTGTTTTCATGCAATCTGTGATAAGCGATGTGATAGACCCAGCAGGGTGGCATGAGTGGGATGGTGATTTTGCATTAAACACCCTCTACTATGGGGAGTACCAGAACACAGGGGCTGGGGCTGGGACTGCAAATAGAGTGAAATGGAAGGGGTACAGGGTAATTACGAACGCCACGGAGGCTCAGCAGTTCACAGCTGGGAGTTTCATTAATGGAAGCAGTTGGTTAGGGTCCACTGGTTTTCCTTTCGATATAGGGCTATGATCTTCTTTGTGCCCAATTGAATAAATTGATTGATAAGAGTGGGTGGTGTGTTTCATTTCATGGTTTGGATAATTAAATTAATGAAGATCTTTTAATTAGTTAAATGTGATGGTTGGATGGGCAACAATTCTTTGCATTTGAAATGGATGGTTGAGAGGACAACATTTAAACCGTTCACCAAAATCATATAAAGATAAAATCCGAATGGTGTAAATGGTACGATAATGTAAACTCCCCAAAGTCAAGATTTGTTGATGGTCTCACTTGTGCTCCCGTTTGGTGTACGAGAGTTCATAGTGGAGCCCAGCTATTTAGTATCTTAAGTGGTGAGGTCAGAATAAGATCGAGGATATGACATTCTAATCATATATGCTTAATCTTAAGTTAGGACTAACTCATATTTGCGTAAAATTTAAGGATAGTCATTTGCAGGGAGAATCTTTAATGTTAGTGGCTCGGATCAGCATTAGTTTGGCCGTTGGCCCCATGGTAAAGTTCCATACACTTTGCTGTAGTGTGAATGAACCAGGTTTTTATTTTGATTTTGATGTATAGAAAGGGTAAATCAAATGTGCATATAGTAAATGGAGTTTCTCCTTTCTATTGAGAGATGCAATTTTTTTCTGTTTGTATAATATTAAGAAGAAAAGAAAAACTGGTATATAGGTGCCAAAATAAAATATGAAATATTAGTTATTATGGCAGAGCAGTGCATCTGTTTTTTAAGTTTTAGCTGTGCCATGCTGGCCAGGGTGCCTTGGCTAAGGCACAACACGGTACGACCCATATATATATATATAAATTTTAGTTTTTTATATAAATATAAAATAACTAAAGATTTATTACTCATTTGTAAATAACCATTAATGTTTGTACATTTATTTTAATAGTTTCATCTTTATTTCAAGTTAAGAGGCCATAAAAGTCCATAAAGTCTCTTGCAACTTAAATTAAAAGATTTAAAAAAAAAAATGAAAAATTAGAAGAGGCATGAGGGCCGCCCCAGCACGGCACGAATAATTTCGTGCCTTGAGCCGTGCTGGGCTGAGCCCAAGATTCCTGGGCATCATGCCTAGATTGTTATTCAATAGCGGACCTAAGATTTTCATTTAGGTGGTGCGGGCAATGGTCAAGTTAAGAAGTTAAATAAAAAATATAAGTTTTTAAGGTGGATGTGGTCAGACCTGCATCATAACACTTAGGTCTGCCCGTGGATGGACCTCATGTGCTAGAAAAGATTTATTTGGAGTTTATTTGTAAAATCATCGATGGAGAAGGGTTGAGATCTTATACCTTTTTCCTAGTTTGATACATTAAGTTCATTAGATGCAATTCATCAAAGACAGTCGTCTCGTTTATATTCAATGATATATATTTCTTTTAATTTTTCGTTTGGACATGTAGGAAACTGTTGGAAAAGATTCTCAAGTATTCAAAACTTAACAGCAAATAGTGTTTTATAGAATATTAGATATGAAAACGATATATTTATGCATAGATGCATCTGCAGTACAGAGAGAAGTCATAAAATTACTTGTTAGCTCGTGACTCAGCTTTCGATTGGGCAAGCCCAGAACCAGAACAGCCAGGCAACAACTGGTATCAACTTGGAGAATCAAAAGACACTGTTTTTTTCTTTTTTTGGTAGAACAAAAGACACTGTTACTTGTCAATTGCAATGACATTTGGGTTTTGTTTGAATAAGAAGAAAAAAGATCTAGAAAATGACATTTGGCCTCATGCATCACGCAGATTAGTCCTCAATCCTGCTTGTTCACTATTAATATTTAGTGCTTCTTTGTGTAAACTCGCGGCAAGGAAAAGTGGGAGTAGAAATAAAAGTCCGAGGGGGCGGGGTGGGGTAGGTGGGGCCGGCTTTTGGAATCCTAAGAAATGTTGATGAACAACGAAATGCACTTCCATTTCCACGAAAATAGCTCTGCACAAATATGCCCTTATTTGGCAACTCTACTAATAGAGTCAGAAAATGTAAAGCTCCTATTTTTTAAAAAAGAAGTCACATCAAAAGCACTTTAAATCAAATTTCCCACCATACTTTTAAAACAAAAGTAAAAAAACAACCCCCTTTTTCTACAAAAAGACAAAAAAAACTTCACTTTCCAATACAAACAGTAAAAAAGATTCCATCACAAACGACTAAAAATAAAATATCATCATAACTCACTTATATTTTATTCTTTATTCAAAATAATCTTTATTTCACTCAATTCTATTAGTAAAGCCCCCGAACAGTCAATAGTTACGACTCGGGACTCTCTTACAACATGGATGATGGCTTCCTCCATGTCCTCCATGTTGAGTTTGAGAGCAATAAAATAGACCTATTACCCTTAATTATTGATTTTTTTTCTTAAGATTTTCTAATCCCTCAAATTTAACATATCTATAAAGGATTCCATAGTGAATGTTGATATTAATTAGGAAATATCTCAATATGATCAGCTAACATGGACTTTGAGTTTTAATAAAATCATTAAGACAATATTTATTTATAATTGTTGGAATATTGTGGGCTCAATTTTGGTCATGTTGGACCACTAGAGATGTAAATTGTTTTGGATAAAGCTTACTTCCTCATTAAAAAAAAAAGAAGAAGCTCCAGTACCAAATGTTGATAGTCAGCTAATCAGGACAATGAAATAGACTAGTAATAAAGAAATCAATGAACAATTGTCATTGATTTTTTTTTTCTTTTGTGATTATTATTCGAAGTGGGACGAATAGCGACATTAGATGGGGTTCATTTTATTTTAATCAAGATTTAGCAAAAAAGGAAAAAAACGGATGGCCCTACTAATATGCCATGTGCCCTCCGTTTGCTTTTCATTCTATGGTTTGCCGGGGTTGTCAATATATGCTTCTTTTGTGCAACAATGTGTATATTAATCTTGCTTTAGGGGTCGTTTGTTTGTGCCCATTTATAAATGTAATTGAACCACATACGTTTTCGTCACGCATATATCACGTTTGTTATGTACGAATCTGATTCACATGTGTAAAACTCATATGTAAATGGTATGAAAATCAACTCAAAAAGTGCCCTTCATTTTCACATCTTAACAGGTGTGAAATGGATTCACATTCTACTGTTACTATGCAGAGCTACTATAACCGTGGATGTCCATGAAGGCAGTACCGTGTTTTTTTTAAATTTTTTTCAATCTTGTGGGCACCAAAACCATAATCTACACTGGTAATCACCTTCAGGAGGCCCAACATGGCTTACACATCAAAATTCAGCCGTTGGATCATCCTAGGTTGTAAGGAATTTGGAAAAAATTACACAACGTTAGATCTGCATTGTGGATCTCTGTGGGGCCCCTTTGCAAGATCCGAACCATTGATTAGCTCTAAAACGCTGAGGACAGCTAGACCCCCAAGTTTTAGATCATGAGTCCTCATGATCTGTAAGAGACTTGGGAAAAACATTATAAAGGTTGATGCCGGTTAGATGTACTTTAAATTCATATGTGAATGTAGGTGAAATTGACAAACATTTGAATCTGAATATCATGTGAGTCTGCTGCACATGTAATTGATTCACATGTGAAGCATTTACTCATGTGATTCATTTTCACACAAAGCAAACGACCCATTAATGAAAGAAGTTGAAGGAGGACCTGTTTGTTTGCACTAAGATGCATAGGAATTTATGGTAAAATGAACTTTATCCAATATTTGTCATAGAGACTAGAGCTGAAGAAGTATATGAGATAAGGGGGTGAAGGATACGGTGGAAATGTAGATGACATGATCACTTTACTGTGTATTAAAGTACTAGGGTGATGGTTGGGTATCTTTTCTCATTAAACCTTATTCTATTCCAAAAAAGAAAGATTATTTGATGCTCATTTATTAAAATTCACCTTTGATCTTAATTCTTAATCATGTATGACCTGAAATCCTGTGTATTCTAATTCAAATTAGCTGGCTAAGTGTACATAAGTAAAAGAAATTATTGGAACCAACAGATAAAAATGTGACGTTTTGGTGGAACTCAGTGGCTACATTGGATACAGTGATAGGTTGTGGACTAGTACAAAATCCTAGTCTTATTAAACATTTATATCCATCTCATTTAAGGTGATATCATGCATAGCTAATTCTTTGGTAGTTCTCTTGTAGGTTAGACCATGATGTCAAGGTTATGGAAAACAATTGCGGTTTTTTTTTTTTTTTCTTCTCTATAAAAATTAAGTCAATCTAGCTTGCTGCCATTATTGATTAACTTGATTCCACAAGTTCAAGACCAGGACAAAACCAAGATGTGTCGCTGGATACATTTACAATTTAGCCAAGAGCAGTACCATCATCTTTTTGTAAAGACTTCATGATTCATCATCTTCATAAACTACATTCTATATGACTAAGGTTTCTAAATATTACTTTTCTTAAATTGAGCTAAAAGTTTGTTTAACAAGTTCCCATAGACCAATCACCTATTTAATCCAACTTGCCTCCTTCCATTTGATCTTGAGACCACACTCGCTAATAACGCATGGCCGAGGTTTGTTTTTTATTTTTTTGTTCCATCTATATCATAGCTTGCTAGCTCTTGACTTGGCTTGGTGACCCAGCCAAATCAGCTAGTCAGGATGAGGAGTGGATTACTCACTACTCACCATTTAGACGCTTGTGGGTACACAATACTAAGCCTAGTCAAATGCCTGAATTGGGTAACTCGGATGACTTGGCCGAGTATCTTTGCAAACCTCCAATCTTAAATTAATTAAGAGCTTCTTTTTTTTTTTTTTTTAATAAAAAGGCTCCTATATTTTCATAAAACTTAAAAAACACCCCTGTATTTTTTGTTTTTAATTAAGCATCCCGTCAAACTCAAGGAAAACAAACCAGCTCTTTCCACTTTTCCTATTTTTCATGCTTTTCCATTTTAACCCTTGGCTAAGAATTTATTATGTCTCGCCCCCAAAATTGGAACCGGGGTTATACGTGAGATTAGGGCCAATTAAAACTTTTCCAATATTAATCAAATGCAACATGGCCCCAATCATGTCTCATAGGATTGAAGTTCGCGGTGAGGTATAAATATTTCCTCGATAACCATAAAACACAGCGGAACATCATAATTAAACGAATGATACAATATAACATTTTAGAGTATGTACATCTTTCTTTTCTATAGTTTAAGTTTAGCAAAAGATAACAAGAGTATATTAATTAATGGCTTCTAACAAAACCTAAGCCAAAAGAGAATAAATACGAACTAACCAAAGCATGAAGGCACTCGTGTGCTGGTCACGACGACAATATCATCGGCACACAACTCGTACTCACCATCAGGCTAAACTGCCTGAAGCGACGCCTCTACTCTCCCAAAAGTAGATGTACCCGATACCTGTGCACCAAGTGCAGCATCAAACACGACGGTCGACAAGTAGATATAAATATAAAACATCAACAGATATGCAGAACGAATCAGAGTAAACGAGTAGACAAAATCATAGGAAATGCACAGCATTTGAATCAATATCAAACTATCAAAGTAGGCGATCCACATTTGCTTCCAACGCACCCACGTTCATGAGTGAGCGTCAAAAACCCGGTGTTCAATAACAACAACAATTTCAAGGCACCCACGTCCATGAGTGAGTGTCAGAACCTAATGTACAATAACAATAACAATTCCGACGCACCCACGTCCATGAGTGAGCGTCAGAACCTAATGTACAGTAACAATAACAATTCCGACGCACCCACGTCCATGAGTGAGCGTCAGAACCTAATGTACAATAACAATAACAATCATCTCTTGGCTCATGTGGCTCGCGCCCCGTGGGCTCTGGTCCAATCTTGCCTCAAAACTATAAGTTCAAAATCCTCACACATAGTCAAATGAGTCCAAAAAGGGTAGCCAAAGTTCCATCTAATTCCATCTAAAATAGGTTAAAAGGGCCCTTTCAAAAGGTAACCACAATTGGCCCGGTCGACCCGAATAAGGCCCAGTCGACATCCCCCCTTAGTGCACCCGGTCGACATCCCCCTGGTCCGGTCGACCGGAGGTTGTAACATAAATAGGTGAATAATGAATTCGTTAGGTTCCAGAGAACCTGACTCAGTGTCGCCGGTCAACCGGGCCCCTTGGCCGGTCAACCGCATACACTACAGTTACAGAACCGAGGTTCTGTAACTGCAGTGAAATGGGTCCAATCCACTTCAAGTTCTATGAACCTGATATGCGGTCATTCCAATGGTAAAACCCACATATTCTAATCTCACAATTCTCATCAATCTAAACGATCAAACTATAATCCCTTTCATTAAACAATAAAACCCAATTATCATGTTTTCAAGCATCTAATACATCAATGAGCATGCAGTCATCTAAATCATTATGAATCATCTAGTCAAAGGAAAGACGAATATATCGAAGCCATTATATAGATATCTACTTGCCTTTCGTCAAAATTGCACAAATTCACAAATCCTAGCTCCACAGCCCAACAAACCAAACCTAAGGGGTAATTAGCAAAATAAAACTAAATTAAAACATAAACCAAAAGAAGGGGAAGCTCTAAGCTATCTAACACACTACTACACCCAAAATGCATTAACTCAAACCCAAGGGAAAAGAGAGGCTTACCAAACAGTGAAGGGAATGGAGTGGTGGCTTGAAATTGAGGAAGAAATGCTCACGGGGTCCACGCGGAGATGATGGTGATGATCGGGCGTGGGAGCTGCCTTTGTAGTCCGTTTCTAGCAAGGTGGGTGAGAGAGATTGAGAAAGAGAGAAAAAGAATTGAAATGGAGATGGGTAAGTAATGGGGCCCACTTGATTTGGGGCCCACTAGAATTAGTGGCCCATTGATAGAAAAATGTAAAAGACAGAATGGAAGAAAGAAAGAAAGAAAGAAAGAAATGGTGAGATGGGTGGGTGTGAGGAGAAAGTCAACGTGGTGAGTGGAGTGTGGTGAGGGAGTGAGATGGGTGGGTGTGAGGAGAAAGTCAACGTGGTGAGTGGAGTGAGATGAGAGAAAATGAAATGAGATGATGAGAAAATGAGAGGGAGGGAAATGGGTATGGGTTAAAATCGTTGGCAGGAGGACTGAGAGTGAGAAAGTAAGAGAGAGAAACAGAGAGAATGAAAGAGAGAAACAAGGAAGGAGGGAGAGACAAAAATGGAAAATGGGGGAAATAAAGAGAGATGGAGTGGGCTGGGGGTTCACCGGAGATGGTGATGGCTGGCGGTGATGGTGCTTGTCGCCGGCGGTGATGGTGCTTGTCGCCGACGGTGACAGTGATGACGCCGGGACGGTGAGGCAGCAAGGTGTTGGGTGAAGGAGAGATGAATGAGAGATGAGAGATGAGAGAGATAAATGGGAGATGGGAGAGTGCAGAAGAGAGATGGCCAGAGATGGGGGAGCTCGGCGACGGCGTGGTCCGGCGACGTAAAGCAACAAGCCGTGAGGGAGGGAGGAAGAATGAGAGAAGAGGAAATAGGGGGAGAAGGGGCTGCTGCTGTGAATGAGATGAGAGGGGGAGGGGTCTGACCTAGAAGAAAAATGCTACTTGTCCCGACTTTGGAGACCGATCCGTGGACCGGTCCCAAAGTCGGGACTCAAATATCATCTGATATTTGAGTCTCGACTTTGGGACCGGTCCACGGATCGGTCCCCAAAGCCGGGACAAGTAGCAGGGCTCGACCTAGAAAAGGAAAACGGGGAAAGTGGAAATGGGTGGGGGCTTACATGTGGATTAAGGGGGGTGGGGTATGATGGGGAAATGGGAGATTGGAAAATGGGGTGGGGTTTGACTTTTAGGAATTAATAAAATAAATTTAGGTGGGTTCGAGTTAGGTTGGGTTTTGGGTCGGGTTCGAGGGTCCGGATTGAGATGTAACAAAATGATAAAGTCAGGAAAATTAGGTAATCTATCTGATGGTGCCAAAATCACGAAAATACGAAAAATACTAAAAAGCCTTCGGAACTTTTCGGAAATGGCAACACACACCCCTACCATACCCAAACGGGCTCGAATCTCAACCCAACTTCGCACGCGCGATCCTAATGATTAATCGGACCTGTTTGGCTTATAAACGAGCTTAATTATCTAAAAACAAAATTAACTAAGCTAATTACAACCTTGGAATTTCTGGATGTTACATATTACGAATAGAGTCGCCCCTTCTTTGCAAGACATTAGTTGCAGGAAGAAACAAAAAAACAAACTCCATTGCATTCTGGTTTTTTTCTTCCCACACATTTTCATCTCTCCAAAGAAGAACACACCTCCTTCATCAATTTCACAATGTTAAGCAATCTAAAACAATAGGAAAAGAAAATATCTAAGGAATGGCAAGTATGGCTATATACAAAAGGTTGATATCCAAAATAATAGGATCTGAGATCTTTTCAAATTTGGCAAGTATACTGTATTGGAGTGGCCGAGGCAGCGACCCTTATTCTTGATTATTAGGATCCAGGAATAAAATTGGATTGCGTAACACACGCTAACCCATTTTAGCTTTGATGTTGAAGTACAAACCCACGTATCCTCTGCACACCCAACTAAAGCACATCGTTGCATCAGCCGGAATGTGGGAGTAGAGGAGCAATACATGAGGCTTCCATCACCTATATGTGACTATTTCTTATATTTGTGGCTGTACGTCTCTATGTATTAGAAGTTGTGATACAGGCCACAACGAGTTACATTGGAGCCCACCTTCCATGGACATTTGGAACCCATCATTGTAGGCAACGCCCAACTCATTATACATTCTTGTAAAACCAGAGACCCGTGTGACCAGATCAGTGGTTAGCTCAGAGGGCCTCTGGGAGATCTTATGAGTACTTTTACAGATAAGAAAGAAGATCAGGTTGAAATGGTCATTTGAACTTTTATATAAATGCAAGGGTAAAATGGGAAAGCAGGCTGGTGTGTTTTTCTTGTGTTTCACTGTTAGTCAAGGGATGCTTCAGTAAAAACAAAAAGTACAGCGGTGTTTTTGAGGTTTCAAGAAAAAATAGGGGTCTTTTTGTAAAAAACTCATTATTCAAAACTGAGGGGCTATTTTTTTTTCTTCTAAAATGCAAGTATGTATTAACAAAAGGCAAAAATAACCCAAAAAAGAATACAACAGGACCAAGGCCCTGATATAAACTATTAAGCTAGGCCCTAACATAGAGCTATGCCCCACCAAAAAGTCAAAAGAGGGGCAAAAACCATACAGCTGGCCTACAAACCCTGAAACCCAAAATCTAGATAAAAACTCACATAGTTAGAACTTAGAACTTAGAACCCCAACGCTGCTAAAAGGAAATGAAGGTGCTGCCCTTATTTTAGAAAGTAAAAGAGGGACTTTATTTTAAATAAAGCAATACAAACTAAGCTATGAAAATTATGTTAGATGCAAGTGGTCTCATTACGATATGTCTAATAACTCAAGGGCCCCACCGTTTGTCAATTGATAAACTTTTTCGTTTTAGTTTTGATTTTAATAAATCTTTTTTGGATTTAGTTTAAAAAAGCCGGATTCATTGGAATTTTTCTTTTTACTTATCTTTGAGGGAATAAATGAAAGTTAATTGTAATAGATTTTTCTTTATGGGAAGAAATCTCTCTAAAGGTTATACAAGAAAACTCTATTTGTTTAATAGCGGAATGTAAGTCTGATATGTGTTGCAAACCATTTTAGATCTTACAAATTGAAATAAAGATTTGAGTCTCTTGGAATTTTCTTCTCTATATATTTTATTATCTTTATTTTTGGTCTCATCATCCACTGATGAAAATGGGAAGATCTTTAGACCTCGTGCAGACTAATTTATAAGACTCTTAATTATTCGAGAAGGTAACTACTTGGTTAGCATTTGGGGACTAAACTCTGCTTTCACTTTGTTTGTCATTTTAAACTGTAGTATAAATGCAATTAGATTTTTGTACTCTTAATGCTTACAAATCCAAGCCTTTAATAATAAAACTCTACATGTGCAGGCTGATTTTTGGTAGGTGGTGCTGTGACTGTTGTCTTCTGTGATTTTTTTTTTTTTTTAACTGATTTTAGGTTTCTTCTTTTTTTTCCTTTCCTGTGTTATCTTCTGTGTTGAAATTTGAAAACCTTGTTTTAGAACCACGTTTGATTCTTTGTAGAGACGCAACCACGAATAGAAAACCAAAAACAACCCAAGCTCTCTACGTCTTTCTTTCTTAAGGAGGACAGCTGCAGTGTCAAATGATTCCGTGATTTAAGGCGGCATATATGGCATCTAGTTCTAAAGAGGAAACAGAGAAAGAAAGCATATGTGCTCTGCAACAAAGAGAGATGGCCCGAAACTGTAGGGTATTATAATGGTGGCCATGTGCAAAGCAGTTAGAGATAAAGGAAGCAGGATGTTATAACCCTCTAGTACAATAACATGGACATTGATGTCACGGCCTTTTGATATTGACTTGATAGGTATCTTTAACTTTGAGTGCAGGGCATCATCAAATTTGTAAGTGCCTAAAAATTACGGATTTGATTAAGCGATTATAAAACTCGCAAGATTGTTGTTAAGTTTTTTCGGGGAGATTGAATGCCTGAGACTTGAAAGGGAAGGGAAGATAAAGGTCAGAGGCCCCTGGTTGCTATCAGCCGAAGGTACTCCGATGCCTAAATTAGTGCTATCACTTGAACGAAGGATGAGTGAGGGGGAGAGAGTAGGAGTGTAAGTGTTTATACATGCATACCTTTCTAGAATTCATCTCTTGCATATATATATATATATATATATAGGCAGTGGTCACCTCAGATCCCTCTTCAGTGGAGGTAAGTGGAGGCACTGTCCCATCAGACCATACTTCGTTTCCTCAGTGGAAGTTGGTGGAAGTACTATCCCATTGGACCATATCTTGACCTTCTGCATGATTATTGATGTAACCGTCAGATAAGGACAGCTCATTATCTATATATGGCGTTCATCCTATCTGTCAGTATGTTCTGCAACGTAGTCGTATTTTTATTAATGCCGATTGACGTTTAGTACCCAGCTCGGTCAATCGAACCGAGCTGAGGAAGATAGTATTATTGTGGACCCATCTTGGCACTGCTGCCGAACTGCGTAGGGTCGGTACCATTACCGAACTGTACTAGACCGAGACAAGCTCAACTGGTACTTTTACTGAAGCTAACTCAAGTTCGGTATAAAGTGGTACTACTACCGAGCTTCAGGAAATCGAGATCAAGACAAACCTAGTTTGTACAATTACCGAAACCAAAGCTTATCTCGACATTACGGAATTTCCCCACACAATTGCCCCTAGCTCTTAACCTCAGAATTCTCCAACTCTTTGAGGCCGGGAGCTAAGTACTATAATGGGAGAGCTCTTCATCTCGATGCAGGTTGCTGACGGTTATTGATGTCTGATCCTTATCATGACGCCACTTCATCTGCCCGAGGTAATTAATAGCACGCCTGAATTAATGCGGAGGATGAACTGGCGGTACCACGTGTCACCGTTTGGTTGGCCGTCCAATTGTTTCGAAGAGATGCGTACGATGCTCGAGGTGACGCCTCGCACGCGCGCCCTCGAAATTTGAAAGGGCGCCCTCTTTTCCTTATAAATAGGGCTGCTACCCCTTTCTTCCTTTTACTTTTGCATCCATTTAGAGAAAAGGGTTTTGCAGAGGAGAGAGAAGAGGAGAGAAGTTCCGTCGTCGTCTACCGTCTCCCGTCTCCGATCTAAGTTCGGCGTTCTTTGAGTCCATTTTGACGTTAGTCTTCGTAAGTCTCTCTTCTTCCTCGTCTTTTCTTCCTCTGCTTTCTTACTTCTGTTTTAGGGTTTCTGCCCTCGTTTCTTCTTTCTACTTTCATACTTAGGAAAATAGGGGCCTACAGGCACTGGCTAGACGCCCCTGAGGCCATGGTCGGGTTTAGGAAGATGTACAGGATCCCAGACAGTGTCCGGACCAGAGTAGACAACCCAGAGGACCCATTCGATGGCTACTCCTTCCACGATGGCTGGATGCCATTTCCTTTGGTTTCAATAATTGAAGGTGGGGTTAGGTTTCCCGTTCACCTCCTTCTTAGAGCCTGTTTGGCGACATGGCACCTTAGCCCCAGTCAACTGATGTCTAATGACTTCAAAATAATAATGGGTGTCGTCGAGCTTAATAGGATTTTGGGCATTAACCTCGGTGTTCATGACATCAAGGATGCATACCATGTGTGCAAATTCATAGGGGACGGTCACTGCTTCTACTTCCGAGGGAAGCTGAGGTGGGAGCAATTTGTCACTGACTTGGAGGACTAGAGCAGACATGTCGGGGATGATCGTCTGTTCGTCTTCGGAAACTGGGAGTTCGGGACCGTGGTGGAGAGGTCATACAGGATCCCTCGTCACTTCAAGATTCCTCCAAGTAAATACCGACCTCCTCTAAGTCTTCATATTTTACTTTTTCTTTCTTCGCCGAGCTGATGCTCTTTTCATTTGTCGTGTAGAGATCAACCAGAGAAGGCGGGAGGCCCACTTAGCTGGTTGGAGGCAAAACGATGCTTGGCTGAAGGCTGTGCGTAGCTACCAATGTCACCACGGACGAGCTACTTGGGATCTCCTAGGGTACGAACCGAGATATCGTACAAATATTAAGAAGAAGCCAGGTGAGTCCTTGGAAAGGGATGAGCCCGTGCTCGCCTTGACCGACGTTGAGCGCCGAAGAGCTTCAAGTGCTGAGGCCTCCACATCTCACGCCAACTCAAGGTCCATAGATTTATAGCAAATCGTTGAAGCCTACACATCTCCCTCCAGCCCAGAAAAGGAAAGGGAAGAGGATATGGAGTGACGCCGACCTGTCTTGAAGACAAAGGTTTTGGGAGCTAAATTTCTGGGTAGCCGAGCTCCCTCCTCTTCCACGCCTGTTGCTATTGATCCCATTCCCGCCTCTGTGGCCTCGGGTGTTGCCCGGGCCTCTTCCGTTGCTGGTGCTTCTGGTGTAGTTCGGCAGTATTCTGCAGAAACCGGAAGGGAAGGGAATCGGCCAGAGAAAAGATCAAGGTCCGAGGGTCCAAGCACGGCAGATCGGCAGAGTCCTGTCAAAGAAACAAGGGAGAAGGCTCCGGTAGAGAAAAGACCTAGGGCCGAGGGCTCGGCAGAGCAGGGCTCCGGCCAAGTTTCGGCACTCCAGCCCACAAGGCCGGCCCTGTGGAGGCCAGGCCTCCAACTCGGGCCTAAGAGGCCAATGGCGGTGGAGGACCGTCTCTCCGGAAACCCTCTCGTTTCTACAATGTTTGCCAACACCCGTGCCCTGCCGCTTGACATGCAAAGGTTTAAGCTGTGTTTGCCAACTCCAGATGATGCAACGCTGTTGATATCCTCACTGCAATTGGCCTTCTCGGTAAGCTCTTCTCATTCATTTCTTTTTGACATTCGGTCCCCTTTTTCAGATTGTGCAGAGGGTTGAGGTGGTCTCGGACAGGACCCATCAAAACGACTCCAAGATCGAGAAACTGGAAGTGGAAAAGAAGAAAATGGCGGCTGCCTTGGAGGGTAGTTGAAAGAAGCATAAGGAGACGGAGGAGAAGGGTATCAGCCTCGGCAAGGAGCTTGACTTTGCAATGGCTGATATCTGCAAACTAAAGGCTGAGACCCACGAGCTGAAAGGGGCAGCCAATGTCAAGGCGAAGAGGGCGATCGAGCTTGAGGCCGAGCTGGCAAAGAGGATGACCGAGCTTGAAGCTGTGCTGAAGGCAAAGGCCGACCTTGAAGCCTCAGCTCAAGCCGAAATCGATGCCGCCTTCCGCGATGGGGTAGAGGAGGCAACGAAGGACTATGACGCTCAGGTTGAACAGTTAAGCCCATATTTGTTCGAGCTTGGGTGCCGGGCTGCACTAAAGAAGGCAGGAATTCCTGAGGACAACCCTGTATATCAGGACCTACCCAAGCTCAAAGATCAAGAAACTAAGCTGAGTTCTGCCCCTCATTCGTTCGAAGTTCCTTCTGAAATTGTCCCGACCCCTCCTCCTGAAGCTCCTCTTGCCGAGGTTCCTCCTGAAATTATCCCGACCCCTCCTCCTGCAACTCCTCCTGCCGAGGTTCCTCCTGTGGTTGAGACTGGTGATGTTGCTGCTGGGGCCAACGCCGTTTGAATTTGTTTTTTGATGTATCTTTTTTTTTCTTCTTTTTTTGAAAATGTAATGGTGAAATTTGTACATTTTGATTCCATCAATACAATTGCTCTTTCTTTTTCATGCTTACAATCAAACATCTTTTTGAGAATTACTTGTGCTTGTTCTAGGTTCAATAACCAAGTTATTTACATGTTTGGGAGACAACTAAGTAAATGAGTTCGGTTCATTAACCGAAACCTATTCACTAAAGTAATTAACGAGTTCAGTAACTCGGTGTTTTGCGTAGTTGGTTCCATAACCGAACTTACTATTGCATCAGGGTGCCCATCGAGTCTTGTGACTCGGTGTTTTGTATAACTGGTTCCGTAACCGAGTTAAACTTGCCGAGTTCTGTAACCCGGTATTTTGCATAGCTGGTTCTGTAACCGAGCTGAGATAGCCGTTGAGTTCTATAACTCGGCGAGTTGCATAGCTGGTTCCATAACCGAGCTGAGATAATCGCTGAGTTCAATAACTCGGTGAGTTGCATAGTTGGTTCCATAACTGAGCTGAGATAACCGTCGAGTTCTGTAACTTGGCGAGTTGGGTAGCTAGTTCCATAGACGAGTTGAGATAACCGCCGAGTTTTGCAACTTGGCAAGAATTGAAAACAACAAAGTACAATCCTTCCACAAGAATTGAGTACAATTCATAAGTAATACTTTTTGAGGTGTGTAGCATTCCATGGGCGTAGTAACTCTTTGTCATCCATGTCCTCAAGCCTGTATGCTGATTGTCCTGCTGCCGAGATCACCTTGAATGGCCCGTGCCAATTCGGTGTCAGCTTGCCTTCATTAGGATTTTTGTCTGCAGGAAGCATCTTCTTCAGGACCAGTTCTGCAACTGAAAACTTCATCTCTTTGACCCTTTGATTGTATCCTCTGGCCAGTTGTTGCTGGTAAGAAGTTAGACGGATGGTTGCAGCATCCCTTCGCTCCTCAGCCAGGTCAAGTTCTCGGGCCAGATTTACTTCGTTTTGGCCATGATCAAAGAGTTCCGACCTTAAGGTTGGGAGGCCGAAATCGAGAGGGATCACGGCTTCCATTCCATAGGCCGGGGAGAAGGGCGTTGCCGAGCTGGAGCACCTCGGAGTAGTTTTGTATGCCCATAGGACGCTCGGGAGTTCCTCCACACATCTCCCTTTAGCTCGGTCGAGTCTCTTCTTGAGCCCATCGAGCACCACCTTGTTTGAAATTTCGACCTGATCGTTGCTCTGTGAATAAGTTGGAGTCGAGTAATAGTTTCTGACACCGAGCTCCTGGCAAAAGTTCCCGAAGAAATTGGAGTTGAATTGAGTTCCGTTGTCCGAGACCAGAGCTCGCGGTACTCCAAATCTTGTGATGACATTCTTCCAGACGAAGTTCCTCCTATCATGCTCAGTAATGGAGGATAGTGGCTCTACTTCTATCCACTTGGTGAAATAATCGGTGGCTACTATTAGCCACCTCTTATTCCCTGGAGTTCGGTGAAGCGGTCCCACGATGTCCAACCCCCATTGGGCGAAAGGCCATGGGCTAGAAAGTGGGCTCAAGTCCTGTGCTGGTTGATGGAGGGAGTGCGAGAACTTCTGGAACTTTTCGCACTTCCTGGCATAGAACAAGGCGTCCTTCTACATATAGGATCACCAGTAGCCTTGGCTTATAGCTCGGTTAGCTAGCGATCGACCTCCGATGTGGCTTCCGCAGATCCCCTCATGGCTTTCATAAAGGAAATCTTCAACTTTGCTCGGGTGAACGCACTGGAGGTAATGACCGATGAAGGATTTTCTATAGAGCTTGTCATCCCGAGATAACCAAAATCGAGCTGCTTTTACCCTAATTTTGTGAACCTCATTTCTATCTTCGGGGAGCTGATCATCATTCAGGTAGGCGATGATTGGGTCTATCCAGCTCGAATCGAGGTCAACACACAAAATTTGCCGAGGTGGCTGGAGTTCTATACTTGGCTTTTCCAGTGTCTCTACCTCGACCGTTCTTTTTCTACCGGCCTCAACGGCGGAAGCCAGGTTGGCAAGAGCGTCGGCACGAGAGTTGGAATCTCTACCGATCTGTCTAACTTCAACTCTGTTGAATTGAGAAAGTAACTTCTTCGCGTGAGCGAGGTAGGCGGTCATCCTTTCGTCCTGAGCTTGATAGTCTCCGTTCAACTAGCTCGTCACCAATTATGAGTCACTGAAGACCACCAGCTGCTGTGCCCTCAGGATATTAGCGCTACCGAGCCCCGCGATCAGTGCTTCATACTCAGCTTCGTTGTTAGACGCCTTGAAGCCAAGTGTTAAGGCTTGGTCGATGAAAAGGCCCTCTGGAGACTGGAGGACTATGCCAGCGCCAACCCTTTTAGAGGTTGAGGATCCGTCGACGAAGACCTTCTATGTTGAATCGAGGAACTGCTTCCTAGTCAATTCTTGTTCCATCTCGGTAACCGTACATCCACTTTGAATACTAGAGGACACAAAGGCCTGTTTTCATAGAATACAATAGGATTTCATGGTCTTCACTCTTCATAGGCTGATAGTACAACTCCTGGGTAAATAATTAATAAAAAGAAATTCATAGTCAAATGAACTGTTAATAATAATTGAAACTCAGATGTGTGTGTGATCAGGCATGATGAAAAAACATGAGAAAAAAAAGTGTCCGACAATTCTAGAATTAGCAAAATTGTCATTCTAAACCTTTCTAAAGTCCTAAAGAAAAGTGACAAATACAAAAGAAAGGATGATGAAAACGCATTGCACAAATTGACTGGCATATAATTTATGCATATCATATGCTTGCCATGTTTTTTCAATATTCCAATGCTCTTCTTCCTCTCAGTGTATTATTCCTTGTTAGACTCAAAGTCCCCAAACAACAACCGCCAGAACTCATATCATATTCCCATACAACCCACCCACCTAGAAACCACAACTTCATTGGCTAACGTTCATAAATGAGATTAGAAGTTTGGACAACCTAAAAGACTAAAGAGCTCCTCCTCCTCCTAACAATGACCAACTCTACCAATTATAGATGCTTGATCTATGTGGATTGGACCATCCAATTTTGAAATATTTTTTTTTAATACTGAAAATATCCCTATATATATATATATATATATTTTTTAAGGTTATCCTCATCTAACGTTCTTGCTGCCAACCATCACCACCTAAATTTGAGCTCTGTCCTATTCTTACATTTCAGTGGTTAATGTTCACGTATCTATGCTGATACTTAGATATAGCCCATAACTACCAACATTGGTCTCATTTATTTATTTATTTTTCTCTTGTTCATATCCAACGGTCGAGATCACCCAATTTGTGCAGATTGATTTGAGTTTTCATTATTCAAGATGTGAGTTTATTAATGGACCTATGTTTCAGCCTAGACCCACCTAAGCCTGAATTTAGTGACAATAGATTTGAATTCCCTACAAGCTCAATAGGCTAGACCAACTCGAGTCATGCTTAAATGCAGACATTCAACCATTATTGGCCTGAACCATAACATTCTTTTCAAGTTTAATATAGGCCTGTACAAGTCCAGCTAGGGATGCAAACAAGTAGGATTTGGGTGGAACCCTGGTGGATATGGATCCCCATCTAACTTTATAGATCTGGTTCGGATACAGATATGAATATGATACAAAACATATGTGGTATACGGATCTAGCATCAACTTAAAAAGTGCATCCATTCTGAATATATATTGGAAATAAGATATGGACGTCATTAACATAATAAAGAGCGTTAAAATAATATTTTTAAATATATTGGTGAAACTATTAAACTGAATGTAATCCACCTAAATTCGGATTCAATACAAGGATCAGATACTGAAACATATATACATAAATCTTATTTTGAATATCAATTTAATTTAAAAATAAATTCTATACCCGGTTTTTTTTTAATTAATTACACTAATAAGAAGATACCCATCCCCATCTGACCTAAATATGTCCTGTTTGACAACGCTTGTACTTGCTTGTGATAGCTACAGAGCTCTATCCAATTCTTTTGAAGTGACAGCTCAACGAATCCATTGACATATGGAGCTCAAAACTCAAAATTACAATGCCAGATTCCTCACGTGAGTTATCAAAAGGGACGAAAATGTGGGCTTATATGGGCCTACATGCATTGAATTTGATTTACAAAGCTAAACTCTAGACCTAGACCAAACAACGTAACCTGATCAGACCTTCATATGCTATTATTCCAAGTGTTTTACTGTTATAATAGCCATTTGCTACTATCCCAAGAAGCCAGTGTCACCCATATTCAATGTTCGGCTGCGTGAAGGTGAAAACATGTGTGATAAAGGCCGTTGACTTGACTACTAGTAACAAGAAAACACAGCCAAAATGAAAGAAAGAAGAAACCTGCATCAAAGCAAAAGGCCCAAGAGCTGCCAACGCCAATTCTATAGGGAATGTGACGTCTATGGAACAGTAGATTTCATCTTTGGAGATGCAGCTGTAGTCTTCCAGAACTGCAACATATATGTGAGGAGGCCCATGAGCGGCCAAAAGAACACAGTGACCGCCCAAGGGCGGTCGGACCCCAACGAGAACACCGGAATCTCAATCCACAACTCCAGGGTCACCGCCGCCTCCGACCTCAAGGCGGTGCAGGGCTCATTCAAGACATACCTGGGCAGGCCATGGCAGCAATACTCAAGGACAGTGTTCATGAAGACATTTCTAGATAGCTTGATAGCCCCACAAGGATGGTTAGAATGGAGCGGCAACTTTGCATTGAGCACATTATACTATGGGGAGTACATGAACTCAGGCGGCGGCGCAGGCACCAGTAGCCGGGTGAAGTGGCCCGGGTTTCGTGTCATCACAAGTGCGGCGGAGGCTGGAAAGTTCACCGTGGGGAGCTTCTTGGGTGGGAGTTCATGGATTCCGGCCACTAGCGTTCCATTCACATCAGGACTTTGAGATGTTGGTTGAGGAGTTGATGGGTTGATTCAATTCATTTAGTCAACCGTAAGTTTGCAATTAAATTAATGATGTCGAGATTGTTTAAGATTTTTTGTGTATTAAGCAGTTAATAATGAAGTGATAGACATTGAAGTTGTCATCACTGGATCATTTATGATGTAAGTCCATATTCGTTATATTGATGTGTAAAGTCTTTGTATTATAGTTCTTACTTCCACAAAAGTGGAGAAAAAATGTCACTGCCTTTCTTCGTACGGTACTTACAATAATAGTTTTTATATTACAGAAGTTGGATTGAAATCCTAGTTTATAAAACGATGGATTAGATTATTACGACGCTCGCCTGCAAAGACTTTGATGAGGCAATTGTATTTAGTTTAGGAGATTTGACATAAATTTCATTCTTCTAATTTCATAACTGAAAATCTACTAATTTTACCAGAGTTGTTTGACTTTGGTCCCCATGTTTTTTTTTTTTTTACTTTTGTGTCCCGGATCCCATGATATCATGAGGATCCATAGGATTCTAAGGCAAAAACGTAAAAAAAAAGAAAGAAAGTGGACTGGAGTCAGATGACTCTTGTGACATTTGTCCAATTTCTGTTATGAAATTGGGGAGGTAGGGTTTGAGGGGGATTTAGATGTTAAATCCCCTTTAGTAGTTTATGTGAGAGATTTTCTCCTGTGTTCATTTTTATGGTTGCAACTTGCAACAATGATTGCACCTTTTATTTCCCTATTATAAATGTTGGGACTTTTTTTTTTTTTTTTTTTTTGAGAGAGAGATAAATGTTGGGACTCTTGCCAAGAGCCCAATTTCTACAGTACTTATTATAAAATGTATTGTCACAATAACACCACAATAAAATGTGATAAAGCTCAAGATAATAAATTTTTGAATGAAAACATATATACTGTCAGTTTTTAGTTTTATTTATTTAAAGACTATTTTTTAAGGATGTTTTCCCAATATTAATTATCCGAATCGGGCAAAATTGTAATAGAGAACGACGTAAGGGGGGATCATTCGTAAGTGTATCAGACCGTTCGAAGCGGTGACCTCCCGCTCATTGGAGTACTTCCTAATCACTCGAATAATTTAAGTACGGATAGCAATTTAGTAAATAAAGTTTGAGATCCATGCAAAGACCTCCAGCTCTATTACTTTTTTAACATTAATCAACCCTCTGTTTCTTAATTAAGTAATTTCTTTCATAACTTGTTAGACCCACCATCAATTGTCGGTACTCAGTATTAATGAAAGATGCTTAGCTTTACTTTCTAATTCTTCTCCTCCTCTAATCATAATTCTCTATTTATATAACATGGTATCAAGGTTTGTATCTTGAACAACATACATTCTGGTGCTCTGGCAATGTAAGTCTTAGTTTTAGCCTAGTCAAGGTCGCGTCGGCTGTGAACGACGCAAGTGCAGAACTTTACACTTGGGACTAACGTCTTTCTTCTTTTCTTTTTCCTTTTTTTTTTTTTTCTTTTTTTTTTTTTTTGTTACCCTAACAATTGGGAGGAAAGAGCCTGTAAGTATAGGAAGGAAGCCCACACAAGTGAGAAGTGCAACTTGCCCAGGGATTGAACCCTGAGAGAGCTAGGTGACATACGGGGCTGCTAATCGACCGAGCAACCCCTGGTCCTCGACATTAGGCCAGCTTATTTCATGTATATCAATTTCTAAAATTGTTATTGTATGTGTAGTTAAAAGTGAAGAATCAAAGGTGAATATAAAAAATACCCTTCAAATAAGCTTCCATTTGACGGAAAGTGAATAAGGGCATGTTTGCTTGCATTAATTTAAATACATAGGATTTCATGTCAGAAGTACTGGTTAAAAATGAATTCCTATGAACTCAATTCCTATGTATCTTACTACAAATAAACATGCCCTAAGAAAATGGAAAATGAATACCATGCCATCATCATATTAATTCAAAACCGAGAAACTCCATCTGCATTGCTATCTTATATTCCTCATTCATCACCTATTTAAAAATCCTTTGATGGAGCTCATTTGACTATGAATTCCTTTTTATTTTTTTATATTTTATTTGCTAGGTTGGGATAATGGCAGGAGTTAAACTATCAAACCTCTTAAAGACCATGAATTGCTATTGTATTATATGAAAGCTGCAAGCCTTTGTGAAGTCCCTCTACGATGAGCATCCTTTGGTATTCATAGCAGATGTACAGTTATCCTTTTGTGTGGGTTATCTTATCTTAGTGGGTATAGATTTCTTGTTCCTTCTCTGCTTGGCATGCTCCACGTTTATATTTATCTGTACCTTGTTTTTCTTTTTCAGTAACAGAATGATGTATCAAGAAAGATTAAAATAAAAAACTTATAATAATGACAGTGTACTAAACAACATGCATACGCGTTCTTTTAGGACGTATTTGGATGTGTGGTGAAGTGAGGTGAGGTGAGGTAAGATAAAGCCTCAATTATCCAGACAAGAAAAAACAATGTGTCATATCAAAAGTACATAATTTCAAAATTCCCTCCATTTTATAAAAAAAAAGGTCAAAAAAACAATACATTTTCTCCACTAAAAGACAAAAAAAACTCCATTTTTTTATGCAAGAAGTCAAATAGATTACATACCAAACAACTTAAAACAAAATATCATCATAATACCTTATATTTTATTATCTCTTAATTTGATGCTTCAAAAACTGTACGTCATGCCTGCTGAGAGTAAGTTACCACCGACATTATATTTTATTGCATAAAACTCCTTCCATACATCAACAACTAAGTGCAATAAGCATGACAGACAGCATGGTGCAAGGAAACTCATATTTTATTTTGTGAATTCCTTACATACACCAGCAATTAAGTGCCACAACATGACAGAAGGCATGGTGGTATAGGACAAAGGATAATGTCAAAAAATAGAGTTTCATGTTTTGGCGAGTGCCCAAAAAGGACCTGCAGTAAATCAATACAATTTAGCAAGTTAGGGAGTAAAAGCAGTTATTGTTTGTACAACCAGTCTATGTTCAGTATCGGAAGTGATTGTGTTCAGCAGTGGAAACAAACAGAAGAATCAGAATGAAAAAAAACAAAAAACAAAAAACTCGAGAACAATTGGGCTTCACAGACCTCAAGGAAAAAAGTAAGTGGCTTAAGTAATTCATGTTGAACATGCATATCATGAGCTTCTTGAAGAAGATCGGAGAAATAAATAAATTATTTTGTACAAGGAGTTATCTACTATCCAGTGTTTAAGAGCTAAAAGACAATACACGGATAAAAGATGCTACAAACTCAAAATTATACTCGCACAATAACCTATGCTTAACAAGGCTATGCCCATATATTTCAAGTTCAATATACACACATTTATAGATTGCAGATTAATGTACACGTACATGTAGAGAAGAAATATATGAGATTTTAATAAGTAATTATTACAAATCTAATAATTATAAATTCGGAGCGTTTTGAGTTATGAATATGTATGAGATTAATATGACAATAAAGTCCCATTTCTCATTATGAACCTTTATTTCATTAATGCCATAATTTAGCATGAAATTACCATATTATCCAACAAATACTTAAAATCGTTATTTTTTAAAAAAAGATTATAAAGAAAAAAGAGAGGAGAAAAGACTATAAAAGTAAGTGCAGTTGAAAGAGAATAGGAGAAGTGGGTTAAAAAGGCAATAGGGAATAGGGAGAAAAGGAGTTGTTACAAAATAAGAAAAGTAAAAATATATGTGAGTACTGCATGTTAAAAGTTAAGTTGATGGGAGTTGATAATTAATGAGTTATATTTTTATTTTTTTAGTAATAAATAATTGAGGAGTCATAAGTTATAATGGATAACTAACAAAAGAAGGAAGTTGCATCAATATGTGGGGATAAAGGTGAAATGCTTTGAAATAGTGAGAACTGTCAGTCAAAATTACAAAGTTATCGTCAAAATCCAATCCAACAACCAAGCTGTATCCTAAAGCAATAAGTTCCACTCATGAGCATGCTATACATTAGTTCACCTAAAAAAGAATCTGTTCATTGTTTACCTGAAAACTGTAATAGTCATGTACTGTGACAGCTTAAACTATGAATACTGTTACAGTCATGTACAGTGCCAGCATAATGAAAAAAATTGGAAAAAAAAAGGGTCCGATGTTCTAGAATTAGAAAAATTGTCGTCCAAAACTTTTCTATAGTCCTAAAGAAAATTGAAAAATACAAAGGAAAGGATGATGAAAACATGTTGCGCATATTGACTGGCATATAATTTATGCATATGATATGCCTTCGTATTTTGTCAGCCTTCAATTTGCCATATTTTTTCAATATTGCAATGCTCAATTCTTCCTCTCAGTGTATATTATTCCTTATTAGACTCTAAGTCCCCAACAACCACCAGGATTCAGATCCTATTCCCATATATACACGCCACCTTCCCATAAACCACAACTTCATTGCCTAACATTCATAAATGAGATTAGAAGTTTGGATAGACTAAAAGATTAAAGAGCTCCTAACAATGACCAACGATACCAATTATAGATGCTTTCTCTATGTGGATTGGACCATCCAATTTTGAATTATCCCCCAATATATATATATATATATATATATTTGAGGTTTTTCTCATCTAATCTTCTTGCTTCCGGTCATCACCACCTGATTAGTATGAAATTTGAGCTCCATCCTATTATTACATTTCAGTGGTCAATGTTCATGTATCTTTGCTGATACTTAGAAATAGCCCACAATTACCAACATAGGTCTCATTTATTTATTTATTTTTCTCTTGTTCACATCCAAAGGTCAAGATCACCCAACTTGTCCAGATTGATTTGAGTTTTGATTAATCAAGATGTTGGTTTATTAGGACTATTAACGGATCTATGTTTCAGCCTGGATCCACCCAAGCCTGAATTCAGTGACAATAGATTTGAATCTCCTATAAGCTCAATGGGCTAGGCCCATAATCATGCTTAAACTCCAACGTTCAACCATTATTGGGCTAAGCCACAACATTCTTTTCAAGCTTGATGCAAACCGATATATACAAGTCCGGCTAGGGATGCAAATGAGCAGGATTTAGGTGAAACCATATGGTGGCTATGGATCCCCTTCTATTTTTATAGACACGGTTCAGATATGGATCTAAATCTGATACAGAACATTTGTGTTATATCCAGATCTAACATGAACTTAAAAAAGTGGATCCATTCCAAATACACATCTAAAATAAGATACAGACTGTATTAGTATAATTGAAGAAAGAGCTTTAAAATAATTTTTTTACAATATATAGGTGAAATTAGTAAACTGAATATAATCTTCCTGAATTCGGATTTGATGCAAGGATCACATTCTGAATTATAAATACATGAATAGTGATCTGATCTTGAATTTCTATTTAGTTTAAAAATAAGTTCCATACCTATTTTATTTGGAATTGAATACCTTGATAACAAGATATCCATCCCCATCCTGCCTAAATAGGTCCCATTGAAAACCCTTGTACTTTCTTGTGATAGTTACAGAGCCCTATGCCCCAATCCAATTCCTTTGAAATGACAGCTCACGAATCCGTTGACACATGGAGCTCAAAACTCAAAATTACAAGGCCAGGTTCTACACGTAAGTAAAATCCACAGGAAAGAAAATGTGGGCTAATATGGGCCTACAATACATGCATTGAATTTGAATTACTAGCTGAACTCTAGACCTCTTGATTTTTCTCAATTCTCTTCCTTAAGATAGACCAACAAACACAACCTGATCAGACCTTCAATTCATATGCTATTTTTATAAGTATTTTACAGTTATATTAGCCATTTGCTACTATCCCAAGAAGCCAGAGTCACCCATATTCAATGTTTGGCTGCGTGAAGATGAAAACAAGTGTGATAAAAGGCCGTTGACTTGACTACTTGTTGGAAGAAACCACAGCCAACATGAAAGAAAGAAGAAACCATCAAAGCCAAGGGCCCAAGAACTTCCCCATCTGTGCCACTTGGCACCACCTAAGCTTGAGAAGAGGCAAACTTTTCCCAAGCAATATTCCAAAGATATTGTTTACCAAATCCCTAGCAACCAACCCATGTTTTAGAATTAGAACCCATTTCGTAAGCACTTACAACAACCTAGGCCTTCACATACCTAATTACCATATTACATTCTCTCTCTGCTGGCCGGCCTCTTCTGCGGACAGCCTCATAGAGAGGAATTATGAGGCCTCCCTTGTGGGGCCCACTTGGGGCCATATGTATTCGATCCAACTCTCCACCTCCTGAATGTCACAGGCCCAAGGTCTTTGACAGTGATTTGAGTGTTATCGACAATGAGATTGAAATTCTAAAAATTAGCGTCTTATAAAGCCGTTAAATTTAAAAATTATGGATTAAGGAGTTAGAATTATTTAGTGGACTTAAAATTTCTCAAACGGTGAGTCCCATCCAGGTCTTTCGATCTCCCACTTACCCATAATTCCAGTGGCCCTCCCATGAGCCCCACAATAAAGGCCGCAGGGGCTATCAGGATAAGGGTGTGCAGAAGCTTCCATAAAGATTGGGACTAACCCACCCCTGTTTGGTTTAATGTTAAATCAATCAAGGCAAAGACTTGGGGGCACTTGGTCTTATCACTTGGTACTTAGTTTGGCTTCAAAGAACACGGATGGGTCACGGGTGCAGTCAAAAATCAATGGGTAGGTAGCCGATTGGGACTACAATTTCCATTTGATGAACCCAACTGGAGATTTCTAAAAAGAAAAATTGCATTTACTGAGAAGAAGTTGAACAATTTTATTATTGATGTGTTTGGGGACTACATCAGCAGCCCCTTTTAGAGTTTATGCGTGTGGGGTCCACCAATGATAGATATTCAAGGTCTAAAAAGATACAAATTTGGTGGTTAGAAGATCCTGGCCATCAATATTTACCTGTTTTTTATGTGAAGGCTGTAAAGTGGTGGCGGTGTCTGTTTTGTTTGCATTTTTCTGAAGGATGTCCATTAATAACTAAAAAGGGTTGCCCATTTTGAAGGAGGACCCCATGCAGGAACTCTCACGTAACGTTCTTATTGGATTCCACGTGCTCAATACGAAGAAATGCTACAATTTGCTAATTTATACTACAACATATGGACACAGAAGAATATTTGTTTTTGTTTTGGGTTGACAGTCCAATGATGAGAGCCCTTGTGGGGCCCACCTTTGATCTCTTCTAGCTGGTGATAGGTTTCGCACACTCACTCGACCGGATTGTGTTAATAGTTGAATTTGATGAGCAAAGTTATTGTTGAAGTCATATCTGTCATCTTAGATAGTTTGAATTTGATATTTGTCATCTTAGATAGTTTGAATTTGATATTTGATGGGTCTCACTAGGCGTCCTCCTGCTGTTCACATACCTGATGCAGGTGAAGGGACTTTTTGCGTCATGTAATTGAATCCATAGAAATGATAAGACTTGTATTTTTAAAAATGGTTAAAATTAATTAAATAAATAAAAACTTTTGGAAAGAACCATTGAATTATCTCAACTCGAATGGAAAATAATTCAAGGGATATAAGCGGGAAATGAATACCCTGCCACCACCTAGTAATTCAAATCTTGTGAAAGCGAGGGTTGCATTTGCATGATTACCTTGTATTCTTCTCCCTCACATAGTTTCTTTAACCTCTCAGTGAAGTTTTAAGGTGGAGTTCATATGACTTAGAGATCCTCTGTTATTTACTAGAAAGTAAATAAGTCCTAATGTCAATTGCTACACTTTCTGTACACGATTTGGTGTAAATAAAGCACAAAATTTGTAAAACGATAATAAAAGAGGAAAAAATTAGGACGATACCTCTTTTCTCAATCAAGAGTCGATGAGTAGAAATGGGCTACAATAAATAGAGTAAAAGGAATATATAGAATAGGATACAAAGAACACAAGAAAATAGAAAATAAAGGACATATGCGATTGGAGTTGGAAACAAAGTTGTTGCATAAAAGTGAAAAGTAGGAAGATGACTTAAGTGGTCACGTGTTTAACCTGCCCAAATGTAGTCAAGCTGTAGTGAGTGGATATAACTCCTGACAAAATTAAAAGTTTAGGTGAAAATGATCTTTAAACTAAAGCCACGGCTTTAATATAGTATAATTCATTAAGTTATATATTAAGAGCATTTTATAGACTGCTTGATGATCCACATGGCACAACCTTGATTCAATAGTTGGGATTATCAAAACAAACTGGGGTGTTAGAGCATACAACCTACAGAACACAGTAATTTTAGAGAACAATTCACACTCCCTAAACGCGGCTGACGTAGACCGCCTACCGTTTTCAGTATCCACGCGTCCTATGGAAAGTAAACATACATGGTATTATATGACCAACCCCTTCATCCCTTCTTTGAAATTCAAAAACAACCACTAACATTGATTTGGTTTGACTTCTGGGGTAATATTTTTCAACAAGCAAGCTGATTCGAAATCTCATCTTTATCCTGAACAAGCCAATTTGAGCCCTATAAAAGGAAACCCAAACATCATCAATTCATCTCATAACTTCATATCAATCAGTATTTATAAAACACCAAATATTTGGGTCACCAATATGGCCAAACTTGTTTTCACCTCTACATTCACATGCCTCCTCTTACTTGCGACGGTGGTGCATGGTGATATAACACCATCATGCAGCCAAACCCCACACCCTGAAATTTGTAATTCTATGATCACCTCCACGAGCACTCTATCATTTCTTGGGGACTCCGAATTTGGGTTTCGCCATTTAGCCATCCAGACTACCATGGACCAAGCGGAACGGGCCCATAGGATCATGTCGACCATGGATCCTAGCTCATTCGATGAGCGAGCCAAGGCGGCTTGGGCCGATTGTGTTGAGCTCTTCGACGACACCGTCAGCAAACTCAATCGCTCGGTTAGCTCGACCAATCCTGAAAGCTTCGAAGACGCTCAGACATGGTTAAGTGCAGCAGTGGCTAACCACATTACATGCCAGAATGGGTTCATGGAGCTCAATTCCTCCTCCCATTTCACCTCCTTGCCTTCTATGTGGGGCAACTTCTCTGAGTTGCTTGGTAACTCACTCGCTATCAATAAGGCAGCCTCTGTGGAGGTGGCTGCTACTCTGTCGGCTCAATCGGGCGGTGGCCGGCGATT
Source organism: Camphora micrantha (assembly GCA_003546025.1). Lineage (NCBI taxonomy): Eukaryota > Viridiplantae > Streptophyta > Magnoliopsida > Laurales > Lauraceae > Camphora > Camphora micrantha. Next base: position 38,629,109 of record QPKB01000011.1, on the reverse strand, counting down.
GCTTTCTAACAAATCATTCCCTACGTGGGTTATGACAGCCGATCGTAAGCTGCTTCAATCTTCGACTGTGGCAGCCGATATTGTGGTGGCGAAAGATGGTTCGGGGAATTATAAGACGATCTCGGAGGCACTAGTTGCATCTGTTAAACTGAGGAGTGGGACTAAGAGATTTATTATCCATGTGAAAGCAGGTGTTTATAGTGAGAATGTTGAGATTACGAAGTCCATGAAAAATCTGATGTTCATTGGTGATGGAATCGACACGACAATTGTTACAGGCAGCAAAAATGTTCAAGATGGGTCGACCACTTTTCGCTCGGCGACCTTTGGTAAGTTTGTTCAAATTCTTAAGACCCTATTCTTTTTGTTGCATGATTTTGTATTATTCATGTGAAAGACATCAATAGTATAAGTGAGAACTGTGGGCGGACCATGCACGGTGAGACTGTGTGATGTTAGTTTTAGGCTCACCTGACCCACTGATGATTACCCACCGTTAGATTGAAATTAAAAAAATAAATAAATTTATTTTAAAACCGTTGTACTTAAGCATCATTGGATGACTTCTTCCGATTTTATCATTTTATTATGATGTGCTTTTTTGTATCATATAACATCATGTACATGAAGTTGGTGCGGTCAAGTGTGAGGAAGTTCCTGTCTCCGTCAGAGCAAGAACTTCTATAAGTAACCATGTTTCTAGTTCACCCCCGGCTGTGTGGAGCCCATGTCGAAACCATTGATTCGAATGGGCCTCATCATTTAAATGACCCATCAGATCAAAGATTAATTGTATCACAAACCATATGCATGGTGCAACAAAATTGTCAATTTCTACCATCACTTACGTGAATTTTCTTGCAGCTATCTCCGGTGACGGTTTTATCGCGCGGGACATGACGTTCCAAAACACTGCCGGACCTCAGAAGCACCAGGCGGTGGCGCTCCGCTCCGGCTCCGATCTCTCAGTGTTCTACAGATGCAGCTTCAAGGGCTATCAAGACACTCTATACGTCTACTCCCAACGCCAATTCTATAGGGAATGTGACGTCTATGGAACAGTAGATTTCATCTTTGGAGATGCAGCTGTAGTCTTCCAGAACTGCAACATATATGTGAGGAGGCCCATGAGCGGCCAAAAGAACACAGTGACCGCCCAAGGGCGGTCGGACCCCAACGAGAACACCGGAATCTCAATCCACAACTCCAGGGTCACCGCCGCCTCCGACCTCAAGGCGGTGCAGGGCTCATTCAAGACATACCTGGGCAGGCCATGGCAGCAATACTCAAGGACAGTGTTCATGAAGACATTTCTAGATAGCTTGATAGCCCCACAAGGATGGTTAGAATGGAGCGGCAACTTTGCATTGAGCACATTATATTATGGGGAGTACATGAACACAGGCGGCGGCGCAGGTACCAGTAGCCGGGTGAAGTGGCCCGGATTTCGTGTGATCACAAGTGCGGGGGAGGCTGGAAAGTTCACCGTGGGGAGCTTCTTGGGTGGGAGTTCATGGATTCCGGCCACTAGCGTTCCATTCACATCAGGACTTTGAGACATTGGTTGAAGAGTTGATGGTTTGATTCAATTCATTTAGTCAACCGAAAGTTTGCAATTAAATTAATGATGTAGAGATTGTTTAAGATACTTTTTGTATTAAGCAGTACTTAATAATGAAGTGATAGACATTGAAGTTGTCATCACTTGATCATTTATGATGTAAGTCCATATTCGTTATATTGATGTGTAAAGTCTTTGTATTATAGTTCTTACTTCCACAAAAGTGGAGAAAAAATGTCACTGCCCTTCTGCGTACGGTACTTACAATAATAGTTTTTATATTACAGAAGTTGGATTGAAATCTTAGTTTATAAAACGATGGATTAGATTATTACGACGCTCGCCTGCAAAGACTTTGTTGAGGCAATTGTATTTAGTTTAGGAGATTTGACATAAATTTCATTCTTTTAATTTCATAACTGAAAATCTACTAATTTTACCAGAGTTGTTTGACTTTGGCCCCAATTTTTTTTTTTTTTACTTTTGTGTCCCGGATCCCATGATATCATGAGGATCCATGGGATTCTAAGGCAAAAAAGTGAAAAAAATAAAGAAAGTGGACTGGAGTCAGATGACTCTTGTGACATTTGTCCAATTTCTGTTATGAAATTGGGGAGGTAGGGTTTGAGGGGGATTTAGATGCTAAATCCCCTTTAGTAGTTTATGTGAGAGATTTTCTCCTGTGTTCATTTTTATGGTTGCAACTTGCAACAATGATTGCACCTTTTATTTCCCTATTATAAATGTTGGGATTTTTTTTTTTTTTTTTTTTTTTTTTGAGAGAGAGTTAAATGTTGGGACTCTTGCCAAGAGCCCAATTTCCACAGTACTTATTATAAACTGTATTGTCACAATAACATCACAATAAAATGTGATAAAGCTCAAGATAATAAATTTTTCAATGAAAACATATATACTGTCAGTTTTTAATTTATTTATTTAAAGACTATTTTTTAAGGATGTTTTCCCAATATTAATTATCCGAATCGGGCAAAATTGTAATAGATAACGACGTAACGGGGATCATTGGTAAGTGTATCAGACCGTTCGAAGCGGTGACCTCCCGCTCATTGGAGTACTTCCTAATCACTCGAATAATTTAAGTAAGAATAGCAATTTACTAAATAAAATTTGAGATCCATGCAAAGACCTCCAGCTCCATTACTGTTTTTCCCATCAACTCTCTCTTTCTTAATTAAGTAATTTCTTTTATAACTTGTTAGACCCACCATCAATTGTCCGTACTCAGTAATGAAAGATGCTTAGCTCTACATTCTAATTCTTCTCCTCCTCTAATCATAATTCTCTATTTATATAATACGGTATCAAGGTTTGTATCTTGAACAACATACATTCTGGTGCTCTGGCAATGTTAAGTCTTAGCTTTAGCCTAGTCAAGGTCGCGTCGGCTGTGAACGACGCAAGTGCAGAACTTTACACTTGGGACTAACGTCTTTTTTTTTTTTTGGTACCCTAACAATTGGGAGGAAAGAGCCTGTAAGTATAAGAAGGAAGTCCACACAAGTGGGAAGTGCAACTTGCCCAGGAATCGAACCCTGAGAGAGCTGGGTGACATACGGGGTTGCTAACCGACCGAGCAACCCCTGGTCCTCGACATTAGGCCAGCTTATTTCATGTATATCAATTTCTAAAATTGTTATTGTATATGTAGTTAAAAGTGAAGAATCAAAAGTGAATATAAAAAATACCCTTCAATTAAGCTTCCATTTGATGGAAAGTGAATAAGGGCATGTTTGCTTTCATTAATTTAAATACATAGGATTTCATGTCAGAAGTACTGGTTAAAAATGAAGATTAAATATGAGCTTTCAAAAATAAGCATTAAATAAACTTTCGTTTATAAAAATAGAATTAATATGAGATGAAAAATGAATACTCAGCCATCACCCTATTGTACATAGAAAAGTGAAAGTCATAGTTACATCTCCGCCTTATATCATTTACCCCTCACCTCTCTTATAATCTTTTGTAGTTCAATTCACCCTGAATTCCTATGAACTCAATTCCTATGTATCTTACTACAAATAAACATAACCTGAGAAAATGAAAAATTAATACCGTGCCCTCATCATATTAATTCAAAACCGAGGAAATAAACACTCCATCTGCATTGCTATCTTATATTCCTCATTCATCACCTATTTAAAAATCCTTTGATGGAGCTCATTTGACCATGAATTCCTTTTTATTTTTTTATATTTTATTTGCTAGGTTGGAATAATGGCAGGAGTTAAACTATCAAACCTCTTAAAGACCATGAATTGCTATTGTATTCTATGGAAGCTGCAAGCCTTTGTGAAGTCCCTCTACGATGAGCATCCTCCGGTATTCATATCATAGCAGATGTAGAGTTATCCTTTTGTGTGGGTTATCTTATCTTAGTGGGTATAGATTTCTTGTTCCTTCTCTCATTGGCGTGCTCCACGTTTATATTTATCTGTACCTTGTTTTTCTTTTTCAGTAACCGAATGATGTATCAAGAAAGATTAAAATAAAAAACTTATAATAATGACAGTGTACTAAACAACATGCATACGCATTTTTTTAGGACGCGTTTGGATGTGTGGTGAAGTGAGGTGACGTGATGTGAGGTGAGGTAAAGCCTCAATTATCCATATAAGAAAAAACAATGTGTCATATCAACAGTATATAATTTCAAAATTTCCTCCATTTAAAAAAAAAAAAGTCAAAAAAGCAACATCTTTTATCCACTAAAGGACAAAAAACTCCACTTTTTTATACAATAAGTCGAATAGATTCCATACCAAACAACTTAAAACAAAATATCATTATAATACTTTATATTTTATTCTCTCTTGATTTGATGCTTCAGAAACTGAGACGCCATGCCTGTTGAGAGTAAGTTACCATTGACGTTATACTTTATTGCATAAAACTCCTTCCATACATCAACAACTAAGTGCAATAAGCATAACAGACAGCATGGTGCAAGGAAAAGTCATATTTTATTTTGTGAATTCCTTACATACAACAGCAATTAAGTGCCACAGCATGACAGAAGGCATGGTGGTATAGGACAAAAGATAATGTCAAAAAATAGAGTTTCATGTTTTGGCGAGTGCCCAAAAGGGACCTGCAGTAAATCAATACAATTTAACAAGTTAGGGAGTAAAAGCAGTTATTGTTTGTACAACCAGTCTATGTTCAGTATCGGAAGTGATTGTGTTCAGCAGTGGAAACAAACAGAAGAATCAGAATGGAAAAAAAAAAAAAGACAAAAAAAACAAAAAACTCGAGAACAATTGGGCTTCACAGACCTCAAGGAAAAAAGTAAGGGGCTTAAGTAATTCATGTTGAACATGCATATCATGAGCTTCTTGAAGAAGATCGGAGAAATAAATAAATTATTTTGTACAAGGAGTTATCTACTATCCAGTGTTTAAGAGCTAAAAGACAATACACGGATAAAAGATGCTACAAACTGATCAAAATTATACTCGCACAATAACCTATGCTTAACAAGGCTATGCCCATATATTTCAAGTTCAATATACACACATTTATAGATTGCAGATTAATGTACACGTACATGTAGAGAAGAAATATATGAGATTTTAATAAGTAATTATCACAAATCTAATAATTATAAATTCGGAGCGTTTTGAGTTATGAATATGTATGAGATTAATATGACAATAAAGTCCCATTTCTCATTATGAACCTTTATTTCATTAATGCCATAATTTAGCATGAAATTACCATATTATCCAACAAATACTTAAAATCGTTATTTTTTAAAAAAAGATTATAAAGAAAAAAGAGAGGAGAAAAGACTATTAAAGTAAGTGCAGTTGAAAGAGAATAGGAGAAGTGGGTTAAAAAGGCAATAGGGAATAGGGAGAAAAGGAGTTGTTACAAAATAAGAAAAGTAAAAATATATGTGAGTACTGCATGTTAAAAGTTAAGTTGATGGGAGTTGATAATTAATGAGTTATATTTTTATTTTTTTAGTAATAAATAATTGAGGAGTCATAAGTTATAATGGATAACTAACAAAAGAAGGAAGTTGCATCAATATGTGGGGATAAAGGTGAAATGCTTTGAAATAGTGAGAACTGTCAGTCAAAATTACAAAGTTATCGTCAAAATCCAATCCAACAACCAAGCTGTATCCTAAAGCAATAAGTTCCACTCATGAGCATGCTATACATTAGTTCACCTAAAAAAGAATATGTTCATTGTTTACATGAAAACTGTAATAGTCATGTACCGTGACAGCTTAAACTATGAATACTCTTACAGTCATTTACGGTGTGAGCATGGTGAAGAAAAATGAAAAAAGGTTACTGATGTTTCTAGAATTAGCAAAATTGTCATCCAAAACTTACATATAGTCCTAAAGAAAATTGAAAAATACAAAAGAAAGGATGATGAAAACACATTGACTGCAATATAATTTATGCATATGATATATATGTCTTTGTATTTGTTAACCTTCAAGTTGCCATCTTTTTTCAATATTCCAATGCTCTTTTTCCTCTCAGTGTATTATTCCTTGTTAGACTCAAAGTCCCTAATCAACAACCACCAGAATCCAGATCCTATTCCCATACAGGCCACCGTCCCATAAACCACAAATTCATTGCCTAACATTCATAAATGAGATTAGATGTTTGGGCAGCCTAAAAGACTAAAGAGCTCCTCCTCCTCCTCCTCCTAACAATGACCAACTCTACCAACTATATAGATTCTTGATCTATTTGAAATATCCCCCCAAAAAATATATTTTCTGAGATTATCCTAATCTAACCTTCTTGCTGCCAGTCATCACCACCTGATTAGTATGAAATTTGAGCTCCGTACGTACTCTTATTTTTACATTTCAGTGGTCAACGTTCAGGTATCTATGCTGATACTTAGATATAGCCCACAATATACCAACATTGGTCTCATTTATTTATTTATTTATTTATTTTTCTCACAGTTGAGATCACCCAACTTGTCCAGATTGATTTGAGTTTTCATTATTCAAGATGTTGGTTTCGCAGGACTCCTAGTGGACCTGTGTTTCAGCTTGGACCATCCACCTAAGCCCAATTTCAATGATAATAGATTTGAATTTCTTACAACCCCAATGGGCTAGACTCAGAATCATGCTTAAACTCAGACGGTCAACCAATATTGGCGTGAGCCATAACATTCTTTTCAAGGTTAATGCAGACATCTACAACTCCGACTTGGGATGCAAAAACGAGCAGGATTTAGGTGGAACGTACCATGGTGGCTATGGAACCCCATCTATCTTTATAAATACGGTATAGATATGGATCTAAATCCGATACAGAACATATGTGTTGTATCCGGATCTAACATCAAATTCAAAAAGTGGATCTATTCCAAATACACATCTAAAATAAGATATAGACTACATCAGTATAATTGAATAAACATAGAAGTTTTAAATATATAGGTAAAACTATTAAACTGAATGTAATCTTCCATAATTCGGAATCGATGCAAGGATCAGATTTTGAATTATATATACATGAATACGGACCAGATATTGAATTTCTTTTTATCTGTAATTGAATACAGTGATGATAAGATATCCGTCCCCATCCGGCCTAATTATGTCCTGTTTGACAACCCTTGTACTTGCTTGTGATAGTTACAGAGCCGTATCCAATTCCTTTGAAATGACAGCTTGACGAATCCGTTGACATATGGAGCTCAAACCTTAAAATCACAAGGCCAGGTTCTTCACGTGAGTTATCCAAAGGAACCAAAATTTGGGCCGACATGCATTGAATTTGTTTTACCAGCTAAACTCTAGAACTCTTGGTTTTGCTCAATTCTGCTCCTTAAGATAGACCAACAAAACACAACCAGATCAGATTTTCATTTGTTATATTCAATGTTTGGCTGCTTGAAGATGAAAACATGTGCGATAAAGGCCGTTGACTTGACTACTTGTTGGAGGAAAACACAGCCAAAATGAAAGAAAGAGGAAACCATCAAAGCCAAAGGCCCAAGAACTTCCCCATCTGTGCCACTTGGCACCACCTAAGTTTGAGAACAGGCAGACTTTTCAGTTTTCACAAGCAATATTCCATAGATATTGTTTACCTAAACCCTAGCAACCAACCCATGTTTTAGAATTAGAACCCATTTCGTAAGCACTTAAAACAACCTAGGCCTTCACATTCCTAATTACTATATTTCATTCTCTCTATGCTGGCGGGCCCTCTTCTGCGGACACTCTCATGGTAATGGGGTCCACTTGGGACCCTATGTAGTCCATCCATCTCTGCTCCCCCTGAATGTCACAGGCCCAAGGTCTTTTGACAGTGATTGGAGTGTTGTCGACCATTAGATTGGAATTCTAAGAATAAAGGTTATGGGCCATGTATCAAAGATTTGAAATTTGTAAATTGGAGAGTCCCATCCGGGTCTTTTGATCCCCCCAGCCCCACAAGAATGGCGGCTCCACCCCCTGAATGTCAGGGGCCCAAGTTCTTTGACAGTGATTTGAGTGTTATCGACCATGAGATTGAAATTCTAAAAAATAGTTAAATTTAAAGAACTATGGATCAAGGAGTTAGAATTATTTAATGGACTTAAAATCTCTCACACGGTGAGTCTCATTCAGGTCTTTCGATCTTCCAGTTCCCCATGATTCCAGTGGCCCTACCGTGAGCCCCACAAGAAAGGCCACATGGGCTATCAGGATAAGGGTGTGCAGTAGCTTCTATAAAGATTGGGCTAATCCACCCCTGTTTGGTTTAATGTTGACTCAATAAAGGCCAAAAAGGCCAAGACTTGGGGGCACTTGGTCTTATCACTTGGTATTTAGTTAGGCTTCAAAGAACACGGATGGGTCACGGGTGCAGTCAAAAATCAATGGGTAGGTAGCCGACTGGAACTACCTAAAATCGTAGTCCAGACTGCAAGAGAAACAAATCTTAATAAGTTAAGCCGACAAATTCCTTCTGATGAACCCAACTGGAGAATTCTAAAAGGCGAAATTGCATTTACTGAGAAGAAGTCGAACAATTTTATTATTGATTTATTGGTGACTATGCATGTGGGGTCCACCAACGATAGATAGACAACGTCTAAAAAGATTCAAGGGTTAGGAGATCCTGGCCATCAACATTTACCTGTTTTCTATGTGAAGGCTGTAAAGTGTCTGTTTTGTCTGCTTTTCTTTGAAGGATGTCCATTAATGACTAAAAAGGGTTGCCCATGTTGAAGGAGGACCCCATGCAGGAACTCTCACGTAACGTTCTTATTGGATTCCACGTGCTCAATACCACCTTTACGTGAAGAAATGCTACAGCATGTGGACTGTGGACAGAGAAGAATATTTGTTGTTTTTATTTTATTTTTTCTACACCAGCAGTTTTGGGTTGTAGGTTTCGCACGCTCACTCGGATTGTGTGAGTAGTTGAACTTGATGACCAAAGTTTTTGACCATTGATGAAATCACATCTCTGACATCTTAGATCCTTTGAATTTGATAGTTGATGGGTCTTACTACTACTGTTCACACAATTGGACATTCACATACCTAATGCACGTTAAGGGTCTTTTTGTATCATGTAATTGAATCCATACAAGTGGTAAGACTTACATTTTTGAAAACTAGTTAAAATTAAAGAGACATGTGAATTTTTGAAAAGAATCATCAAATCATCTCACCTCTAATGGAGAGTAATTCAAGGGGAGGTGGGAAATGAATACCTTCACACCACCCAATAATTCAAATTCTAAGAAAATGAGGGTTAAATCTACATGGTTACCTTATATCATATTCCTCCCTCACCTTCTATATTATATTTTACCTCTCATCTCTTTAGTGTTCATTCAGTAATTCATTTGACTACGACATCCTACGTTATTTATTAAAAAGAAAAATAAGCCCTAAAGCTTTTGCTACACTCACTGTCTGATCTGGCGTAGTTAAACCGCAAAATTTATAAAAAGAGAAAAAAATAATTTTTTTTTATAAAAATGCCTCTATTCTCAATCAAGAGTCCATGGAATAGATATGGACTAGGAGAAGTAGCACAGAACGAACAAAAGAAAATTAATAAAGAGACGGCGCATGAGATAGGTGTTGTAAACAAAGTTTCTGTATAAGTGTGAAAAAGTGACAAGATGACTTGAGTAATTATATGTTTGAAGTATGGGTATAAATGTGCGTAAGTTATAGAGTGTGGATATAACTCCCCCGTCAAAATTAAAAGTGAAGATCACAATTATTCTTAAATGCTACTGCTTTAATATAGTATAATTCTTTAAGTTTACATATTAAGGGCATTCTATAGACAGCTTCATGATCAACGTGACATAGTTTGCATTCAATAGTTGGTATTATATAACCTAAACTACAGAGCACATGCGCTTTTGTAAAACAATTCAAACTCCTTAAAAGCGGCTGACGTAGACCGCCTACCGTTTCTGGTATCCCCGCGACCTACAGAAACTAAACAAGCACAGATGCATGGTATTCCATGACCAACCCACTGGCTTTTGGAGCCCCTTCATCCTTTCTTCGAAATTCAAAGACAACCACTGAGATTGATTTGATTTGAATTTTTTATATTTTCCTTCTCTTGTCCACGTAAGCATGTCATGGGCTAAAAATTTTCAACAAGGGAAGCTCATTCGAAGTCATATCTTTATCCTGAGCAAGCCGATTTGATCCCTATAAAAGGACTTCCAAACTTCATCAATTCATCTCATAACTTCATATCAATCATCATTGATAAAACACCAAATATTTGGGTCACCAATATGGCCAAACTTGTTTCCTTTTTCTTCTCCACATTCACATGCCTCTTCCTACTTGCGACGACGTCGGTGCACGGCGATATAACACCATCATGCAGCCAAACACCACACCCTGAAATTTGCAGTTCTATGATCACCTCCACGAGCACTCTATCCTCTCTTGGGAACACCCAATTTGGGTTTCGCCATTTAGCCATCCAGACTACCATGGACCAAGCCAAACGGGCCCACAGCATCGTGTCGACCATGGACCCCAGCTCATTCGATGAGCGAGCCAAAGCGGCTTGGGCCGATTGTGTTGAGCTCTTCGACGACACCATTAGCAAACTCAATCGCTCGGTTAGCTCGACCAATCCTGAAAACTTTGAAGACGCTCAGACGTGGTTAAGTGCAGCGGTGGCTAACCACCTTACATGCCAAAATGGATTCATCGAGCTCAATTCATCCTCCCATTTCACCTCCTTGCCTTCTATGTGGGGCAACTTCTCTGAGTTGCTTGGCAACTCGCTTGCTATCAATAAGGCAGCCTTCGTGGAGGTGGCTGCTACTTTGTCGACTAAGTCGGGCAGTGGCCGACGGTTGCTCTCCGACAAATCTTTCCCTACATGGGTTATGGCAGCCGATCGTAAGCTTCTTCAGTCTTCGACTGTGGCCGCTGATATTGTGGTGGCGAAAGATGGTTCGGGGAATTATAAGACCATCTCGGAGGCAGTGGCTGCCTCTGTTAAGCTGAGAAGTGGGACTAAGAGATTTGTTATCCATGTGAAAGCAGGTGTTTATAGTGAGAATGTTGAGATTACGAGGTCCATGAAAAACATGATGTTCATTGGTGATGGAATCGACTCAACCATTGTCACAGGCAGCAAAAATGTTCAAGATGGATCGACCACTTTTCGTTCTGCGACTTTTGGTAAGTTTGTTCAAATTCTTAAGACTATTTTTTCTGTTGCATGATTTTGTAGTGTTCATGTGAAGACCACGATAGTATAACTGAGAACGGTGGTCATGCGAGTACTATGCAGGGTGAGACTGTGTGACCTTATATATATATATATATATATATATATATATATGCATGGTGAGAAAGTTCCTGACCCACTTATAATTACCCATCATTAGATTGAAATTAAAATAAATAAATAAATGCAAGTATTGGATGACTTCTTCCAATTTTATCATTATATTATGATGTTTTTTTTAATCATATAACATCATGTACATGAAGTTGGTACGGTCAAGGGTGAGGAAGTTCCTGTCTCCATCATAGCAAGAACTTCTAGAAGTAACCATGTTTCTAGTTCACCCCTGCAGTGTGGAGCCCATGGGAGGAGGGAGGGCGTTGGGGGGCAAGAGACGGGCTCAAGTGAGGCCCAAAGTATCGAAACCATTGATTGGAATGGGCCTCATCATTTATAATGACCCATCAGATCAAAGATTGTATCACAAACCATATGCATGGTGAAATGATGCCAATTTCTACTGTCACTTACATGACTTCTCTTGCAGCTATCTCTGGCGACGGTTTTATCGCCCGGGACATGACCTTCCAAAACACGGCAGGACCGCAGAAGCACCAGGCGGTGGCACTCCGCTCCGGCTCCGATCTCTCAGTGTTCTACAGATGCAGCTTCAAGGGCTATCAAGACACTCTATACGTCTACTCCCAACGCCAATTCTACAGGGAATGTGACGTCTATGGAACAGTAGATTTCATCTTTGGAGATGCAGCTGTAGTCTTCCAGAACTGCAACATATATGTGAGGAGGCCCATGAGCGGCCAACAGAACACAGTGACCGCCCAAGCGCGGTCGGACCCCAACGAGAACACCGGAATCTCAATCCACAACTCCAGGGTCACCGCCGCCTCCGACCTCAAGGCGGTGCAGGGCTCATTCAAGACATATCTGGGCAGGCCATGGCAGCAATACTCAAGGACAGTGTTCATGAAGACATTTCTAGATAGCTTGATAGCCCCACAAGGATGGTTAGAATGGAGCGGCAACTTTGCATTGAGCACATTATACTATGGGGAGTACATGAACACAGGCGGCGGCGCAGGCACCAGTAGCCGGGTGAAGTGGCCCGGGTTTCATGTGATCACAAGTGCGGCGGAGGCGGGAAAGTTTACCGTCGGGAGCTTCTTGGGTGGGAGTTCATGGATTCCGGCCACTAGTGTTCCATACACATCAGGACTTTGAGATATTGGTTGAGGAGTTGATGGGTTGATTAATTCAATTCATTTAGTCAACTGTAAGTTTGCAATTAAATTAATGATGTAGAGATTGTTTAAGAATTTTTTTTGTATTAAGCAGTTAATAATGAAGTGATAGACATTGAAGTTGTCATCACTCGATCAGTTATGATGTAAGTCCATATTCGTTATATTGATGTGGTAAAAAGTCTTTGTATTATTGTTCTTACTTCCACAAAGGTGAAGGAAAAATGTCACTGCCTTTCTTCTTACGGTACTTGCAATAATAGTTTTATATTACAGAGGATGGATTAGAAATCTTTAGCTTAGATTTAGAAAACGATGGACTGGATTATTACGACGTTGGCCTCCAACGAGTTTGATGGGGTATTTGTATTTAAGTTGCGTGAGAGAGGAGATTTCTTCCTGTGTTCATTTTTATTGTTGGAACAATGATCGCACCTTTTATTAATTTCCCTATTATTATAAAACAAATTATCACAATAATATCACAATTAAATGTTATAAACCACAAGATAATATTATATTTTTGAATGAAAACATATATACTGTCAGTTTATTATTTTTATTTATTTAAAAACTATGTTTAAGGATATTTTCCCAATATGAACGCAGTTCATGGCTACAAGCTTAAAATTATCGTAATATTTTCTCTTGCCCATTTTATGCTAATGATGACACTTGCAACCTTTTCTTGATCATACATTTACCCCTAATAAATTCATGGTTACGTGGTGTTGACACCTTGATATGACTCACTTACCTATTAATCCTGGGTCTTCAAAAGCATCATTCCCGGCTAATTGTAGTGGAAAAGAAAATAACAAGTTGTATCTGGCAAAATTGTAATAGAGAACGACATATTCTCTATTATTTCTTTTTCTTCGTTTCTCTATTATTTAATAAATCAGATGCTTAACCCTAAATGGTAGCTCAGTTGGCATAAGACCACGGTTTGCATCCGGAGGTAGTAGGTTCGAAACTGCACTACCACACTGGAGCTACATGGGAGTTTACCCGACTTTCCTCTGGGCCTGAAGGGATTAGTCTAGCCCAATAAATTAGAATAAATAAATAAGATACTTAGTCTAGCCCTCACTATCCATCCACCTGTTGCTGTCGGCGTGAAGCACCCGTTTGGACGGGGTTCTGTGAGTGAGGTTTGACCTGGCTTGTTTTGGAAAAGGAATTCCCATGTAACACAACTTCAGCACTTGTCAGGGCTTTCCCATGCAACCCATTAGCTTTTAGAATTTGAAAGAAAGGGTTCTGTGTGGATGGTTTTCAACTTGGACATAAATTGGAAAATAAAGTGTGGGTGTTTGACTGGCCACGATTATGAAAAAAGGGTGAAGGGCCTTGTGACATTACATAGTGTTATGTGGGGTTAGTATTAAGACCATGATTTTTTCTAAAAATTAGGAAAAGGCCCTTAGTTGTTTTATAAACCCAAATTAGACCCCTTGTCTTATTTTATAAGAAATTGAATTTGGAAAAATGTTATCGGTGGAATCCTCAAGTTTTCTAAAATTATAAATTAAGATCGTGATTTATCATTATTATTTTCAAATTAATTTTGAATGGTATCTTTGATTTTTAATGTGCTTAAATTACATTTTTGTACTTTATTAATTGGATCATTGGACTGAGTAAATACCATCCGGGCAAATGGTATATTACTAACGTAGGTTTAGTACTTTGTATGACCTCGGAGAAATCCTAGTGGATTCGAGATATACCTATCTCTATTGGAAAACCCTTAATTGGGTCTATGCACCATTGATTGAGAAGGGGTGCGTTGATCTTTTATTTATTAGAGATTCTTGTGGTTGTTAAATACGAGACCTTATGTTTGACCTTAGGATGAGCTTGTGAGTATTCATTGACCTTCGGGTTTGCATATATGATATTGGTCTATTAGTTGCACACCCTATGATTGATTGGATATGGACCGTGATGTGGCGTGGCAATCGATTGAGATTTTGTAGAGGTTAATTGAATGATTTGATTGGTATTCGATTATGGATCATTGTGCAGCCAGCCCTTCACTTTGACTTAGGTTTCTATGTCAGAGTTTTACAGATCATTAGGTTTATTATACTATTATATGTATATTGATTGGGTCATATTCGAACGACTGCAGTTGTATTTGGACAGCTGATCATCGATGTGTACGGACACTGTAATATCCGCATTTCGAACTGGTTTATCCGGCCTACGATTTCGATTACGAACCGGTTTATGACTGCCAGCCTTCGAACGGGTTTTCCCGCTTTATAGTTAGGGCTACACCCAAAACAGTAGCAGTGCTTCTGTGTGATTATTGTATTGTTCTATTTGTGTAGATTGGATTTAGGTTATACGTTCTTTTCGTCATTATGTGGTGTTAATCTCTTATGATCATTACCTGTCTGTCATTACTCACATTGATCTTGTATTTTATTTATGAATTATGCTTTCGTACTTGCTGTTTACTTTTTTTATTGGTGCATAGGTACTGACCCCTACCCTACTGTGGAGACAGAGGATGGTCAAACGTTTCAAGCTTTTGAACCAATTGACGAACCTGAGTGGAGATCCGGAAATGGCTACGGAGCCGTCTGAGCCTGCATGAGAGAGAACGTCATCTTAGAACTTTCTTTAATGAAAAACGTTTCCTTAGTAATTGTTTGATTTATTCTGCAACTTTAACTATTACTTCTTCATCTGATGATTGTGTTGGATCTTAACTATGAATCTTGAATACCAATTGAATAAAGCTTCCATTGCATTTAATGAAATTTATTTTGACTCACCACGGTTTGCTATGTAGGTCCACTTTTGAAAGTTTGTGTTGTATTAAACACAGAAAATTGAATATTTATTCTTATTTTTCACGTTATCCCTTGGTTGTATTTTGGGGACGTGACAATAGTTCTCTATTTATATAACATGGTATCAAGGTTTATATCTTGAACAACATACATTTTGGTGCTCCATTTCATCATCCAATGATAACATTGTCTTTGTGCTCTAGCAATGTTAAATTTTAGTTTTAGCCTAGTCAAGGTTGCATCCATCATGAACAACGCAAGTGCAAACCTTTTACAATAGAACTAACATTAAAAAAGATGGACATAAGGCCTCTCTTTTATCATTTATTTTTAGTACCCCAACCAAGGGTGCTGGAACCCATATAGCAACCGGGATGAGAGAGCCGGCATGAAGGAAAAGCCGAAACAAGTGGAAAGGGCAACACACCTGGGGAGGGATCGAACCATCGAAGACTGAGTGAGATACGGGGTTGCTAACTAACCAAGCAACCCATGTTTCCCGACATAAGGCCTATTTATTTCGTGTAATTCACTTTCTTAATTTGTAATTTTATATGCATTTAAAAATGAAAAATCAATGGTGAATATCGAAAAATAACCTTCCATCTAATGGAAAGTGAATAAGGCCCCCATATGTTTGCTTGCATTAATAAAATTCATAGGATTTCATATCAAAAGTAGTTAATAATGAAGATTAAAGGTGAGTTTTAAAAAATAAGCTTTAAATAGTCGTTCCTCTGTAGAAATAGATTAAAAAAAAGATGGAAAATGAATACTCAGCCATCACCCTATTGATACATAGGAAAGACAAGGTCATAGCTACATGCATCTCCGCCCCATATCATTTACCCCTCACCTCTCTAATAATCATTTGTAGTTTATTTCACCGTGAACTCTTATGTATCTTACTACAAACAAACATGCCCTAAGGGAAGATGAAAAATGAATACTCAACCCTCATCATATTGATTCAAATCCGAGGAAAGTAAACACCCCATCTACGTTGCTACCTTAAGAAAGCTTTTTTTATAAGTGACAATAAATTGCATATCGAACTGTCTAGTATGGTTAATTGCGGTTTAATTTTTAACGGTTTTTTAGGATATGATTACGTTACGGTTTTTAAAAACTGAAAATCGTAAAATACGGTTCGATTGACGATTTTCTCAAAACAAACGGTTAACCGAACCATTACATACTAAGCCTCTGAGAAGAACAACCTTCGTATTCTTAGCAGACGTACAATTATCATTTTGTGTGGGTTCTTCTTGTCTTAATGGGAACCGAATCCTCTGTTTGGACCAATCAGGGGGTGACACATGGGAGGAGATGGGAGGATATGTCAAATCCCATCTCCTCCAATGAATAAAAAAATTTCATCTCCCCCATGTAGCACCCCCTGAATGGTCCAACCAGGTTTTCTGTTTCGTCCAAACTGGGGATCCATTTCCGTCTTCATCGGGTACGGGCTTCTTGTTCCTTCTCCTTGGGTGGTCCACGTTTGTGTTTATCTGCTCCTTGTTTTGTCGGTGACCGAAAGATATTTCAAGAAACATTATAACAAGAACCTTATAATGATAGTTTACTTAAACAACATGCATACATTCTGTTCTCTGTTAAGATGACCAAGAACTTAGTTTCAGAAACTGAGATATCATGCCTTCTGAGAGCAAGTTACCATAAAAAATCATATTTTATTGCATAAAACTCCTTCCATTCATCAGTAATTAAGTGCAATAAGCATGACAGTCAGCATGATACCAAGGAACTGATATTTTATGGTATGAATTCCATACATACATCAGCAATTATATCAGTGCCACATAATGACAGAAGTCATGGTGGTGTAGAACAGAGGATAATGTCAAAAGAATAGAGTATCATGTTTTGGCCGGTGCTCAAAAGTCCTGCCCTAAATCAATACATCCCCCATTAGAAAAAATAATGAATAATTAAAAGTTAATCTCTGACTTATGTGATGACTGTGGGAGCAGATGTGCAACCTCCACCTGAGAACAACAACATGCATACACCAGTCATATCTCCCACCCCAACAACAAGAATCCCTACAGAAACTATTGAGCAACAACAGAGAAAATTGCAGGACAAAAACTGATCATAGTTTCTTACGAGAGGACCAAGTGCTTCCTGAGAATCCCTCCGTCTTTGATGGATCTTTTTCATATTGCTCGATGGATGTTACGTGCGTGCATGCGGAAGCACAAAACATGCGACCGAACAAACATGTCACACAAGTGAGAGGCGATAATTTTACGTGGTTTGGCAAAACAGTCTATGCCCACGACAAGAGAGCAATGATTCACATCTTGACTCTCTTTAGAATCTAAAGTTATAAATTACGTCATGTATATAATATCTCTTGTCACTCCTAAGAAAGACTCGATATAATGACCAAAATACCTTTGACCTTAAACCCGGCTCAATTGACCGATCTGATAAATCCGGAATACAATACATAAACCCAACAATGTAAAGGCAAATGATTGCACCTACTGATCTGGTTGACAGTCCATGGAGGAGAGCCTATGCATGTTGTTTGGTACATGCACTGTCATTATAAGGTCTTTGTTATAATCTTTACTTAAATATCATTTGGTTACTGAAAAGCTGGAGCACCCAAGGAGAAAGAACGAGAAACCTATACCCACAATAGATAAGATGAACCCACACAAAAAGGATAACCTGTGAATACCGGAGGACACAAAGGCCTGTTTTCATAGAATACAATTGAAATTCATGGTCTTCACTCTTCATAGGCTGATAGTATAACTCCTGGGTAAATAATTAATAAAAAGAAATTCATAGTCAAATGAACTGTTAATAATAATTGGGAATTAGATGTGTGTGTGATCAGGCATGATGAAAAAACATGAGAAAAAAAGTGTCCGACGATTCTAGAATTAGCAAAATTGTCATTCAAAACCTTTCTAAAGTCCTAAAGAAAATTGATAAATACAAAAGAAAGGATGATGAAATTGCATTGCACACATTGACTGGCATATAATTTATGCATATCATATGCTTGCCATCTTTTTTCAATATTCCAATGCTCTTCTTCCTCTCAGTGTATTATTCCTGGTTAGACTCAAAGTCCCCAAACAACAACCGCCAGAACTCATGTCATATTCCCATACACTCCACCCACCCATAAACCACAACTTCATTGGCTAACGTTCATAAATGAGATTAGAAGTTTGGACAACCTAAAAGATTAAAGAGCTCCTCCTCCTCCTAACAATGACCAATTCTACCAATTATAGATGCTTGATCTATGTGGATTGGACCATCCAATTTTGAAATATTTCTTTTTAATACTGAAAATATCCCTATATATATATATTTTTTTATTTTTTTTTTTATTTTGAGGTTATCCTCATCTAACGTTCTTGCTGCCAGCCATCACCACCTAAATTTGAGCTCTGTCCTATTCTTACATTTCAGTGGTCAATGTTCACGTATCTATGCTGATACTTAGATATAGCCCACAACTACCAACATTGGTCTCATTTATTTATTTATTTTTCTCTTGTTCATATCCAACGGTCGAGATCACCCAACTCGTCCAGATTGATTTGAGTTTTCATTATTCAAGATGTGGGTTTATTAATGGACCTATGTTTCAGCCTGGACCCACCTAAGCCTGAATTTAGTGACAATAGATTTGAATTTCCTACAAGCTCAATAGGCTGGACCTGCTTAAACGCAGATGTTCAACCATTATTGGCCTAAACCATAGCATTCTTTTCAAGTTTAATGTAGGCCTATACAAGTCCAGCTAGGGATGCAAACAAGTAGGATTTGGATGGAACCCTGGTGGATATGGATCCCAATCTAACTTTATAGATCTAGTTCGGATACCGATATGAATATGATACAAAACATATGTAGTATACGGATCTAGCATCAACTTAAAAAGTGCATCCATTCTGAATATATATATTGGAAATAAGATATGGACGTCATTAATATAATTGAATAAAGAGCATTAAAATAATTTTTTTAAATATATTGGTGAAACTATTAAACTGAATGTAATCTTCCTGAATTCGGATTCAATACAAGGATCAGATACTGAAACATATATACATAAATCCTGTTTTGAATATCAATTTAGTTTAAAAACAAATTCTATATCCGCTATATTTAAAATTGGTTACGCTAATAAGAAGATGAGCCCTGCTATATGGACCAAACTTTGGATCGGTCCAAAAACCTGTCCCAGAGTTCGGTCCATTTAGACTTTTTCTAAGAAGATACCCATCCCCATCTTACCTAAATATGTCCTGTTTGACAACGTTTGTACTTGCTTGTGACAGCTACAGAGCTCTATCCAATTCTTTTGAAATGACAGCTTAACCAATCCATTGACATATGGAGCTCAAAACTCAAAATTACAATGCCAGATTCCTTACGTGAGTGATCAAAAGGAACGAAAATGTGGGCTTCTATGGGCCTACATGCTTTGAATTTGATTTACAAAGCTAAACTCTAGACCTAGACCAAACAACGTAACCTGATCAGACCTTCGTATGCTATTATTCCAAGTATTTTACTGTTATAATAGCCATTTAATTCTATCCCAAGAACCCAGAGTCACCCATATTCAATGTTTGGCTGCGTGAAGATGAAAACATGTGTGATAAAAGGCCGTTGACTTGACTACTAGTAAGAAGAAAACACAGCCAAAATGAAAGAAAGAAGAAACCTGCATATCAAAGCAAAAGGCCCAAGAACTTCCTCATCTGTGCCACTTGGCCGGCACCACTTAAGTTTGAGAAAAGGCAAGACTTTTCACAAACAATATTTCAAAGATATTGTTGACCAAACCCTAGCAACCAACCCAAGCTTTAGAATTAGAACCCATTTCGTAAGCCTTCACATTCCTATTTAGTATATTATACATCCTCACTCTGCTGGCCGGCCCTCTCCTGCATTTGGACAGGCTGATGGAGAGGAATCACGTGGCCTCCCTTGTGGGCCCACTTGGGGCCATATGTAGTCCATCCGACTCTCATCCCCATCAATGTCACAGGCCTAAGGTTTTCTTTAAAAAAAAGACCATTACACTTTAAGGCCATATGGATCAAGGGGTTCGTAATATTTAATGGATTTGAAATTTTGGACGCTAATGGGTTTCATCTATATCTTTCGATCTTCCACCTCTCTATAATTTTATTGGCCCCGGAGCCCCACAAGAAAGGTTGCCTGGTTAATCGGGATGAGGGTGTGCACAAGAGGGCAAACCCTCCCTTGTTTGGTTTATGATTTCATTGTTCTTATCACTTGGTACTTAGTTTGGCTTAAAAATAACACGGATGGTTCAATGGTGCAGTCATGAATCAAAGGGTAGGTAGCCGATTGGGACTACCTGAAACCGTAGTCCTGACTGCAAAAGAAATGAAGAATCTTCCATTAGTAAAGCCAACTGGAGATGTAAATTGCATTTACTGAGAAGAAGTTCAACAAGTTTATTATTAATGTATTGGGGACTACATCAACAGCCCCTGAGAGTTTATGCGTGTGGGGTCCACCAATGATAGATTGAGTACAAGGTCCAGGCCATCAATATTTACCTTTTCTTTATTTATGTGAAGACTGTAAACTGTGGGCCGTGTCTGTTTTGTTTGCTTTTTTTTTTTTTCTTGAAGGATGTCCATTAATGACTAAATAGGGTTGCCTATATTGAAGGGGCCCCCATGCAGGAACTCCCACATTCTTATTGGATTCCACATTTCCACGTGCTGAATACCACCTTTACGTGAAGAAATGCTACAATTTGCTAATTTATCCTACAACTTATGAACAGAGAAGAATATTTGTTTCTGTTTTTTTTTTTTTTTTTTTTTTTTTTTTCTAGACCAGAAGTTTTGGGTTGACAGTCCATGGAGGATAGCCGGTGTGGGGGCCCATCTTTGATCTCCTCTAGCTGGGGTTAGGTTTCGCACGCTCACTCGGCCGGGTTGGGTTAATAGTTGAATTTGATGACCAAAGTTTTTGACCGTTGATGAAATCATATCTGTCATCTTAGATACTTTGAATTTGATGTTTGATGGGTCTTACACTAGGCTTTCTCTTGCAGTTCACATAATTGGACATTCACATACCTGATGCACATGAAGGGTCTTTCTGTGTCATGTAATTGAATCCATACAAAATGGTTAAGATTGAAGAAACATACGTAAACTTCTCAAAAGAATCATAAAATTATCTCACCTCTAATGGAAAATAATTAAAGGAGAGATGACAAACTAATACCCCTTGCCTACACTATGTAATTCAAATCCTAGGAAAGTGAGGGTTGCATCTATACAATTACCTTGTTATGCATCCTCACTCGTCTCATATTTTTTACTTCTCATCTCTTTAATAAGCTTTCAGTGGAGTTCATTTGACTATGAGATCCTATGTAGTAAAAGAGAAATTAAGCCCGAGATTCTACTACACTTACTGTCAATGATATGGTACATATAAAGAACAAATTTTATAAAAAGAGAATAAAAGTAGATAAATTTATGATTATACCACTTTTCTAAAGTAAGAGTAATATATGGAGTAGAAATGGGCTTGGAGAAGTAGGGTAAAAAGAACATAAAAGTAAGGTAGAAAGAATTCAAGAAAATAGATTAAAAAAAAGGGCTTACGAGATTGGGGTTGGAAACAAAGTTGTTGAATAAGAGTGAAAAGATGATTTGAGTGGTTATATGTTTGAAGTAGGGATATAACATGCGTAAGTTGTATACTCTCGATCAAAATAAGTTAAGTCAAAATTATTATTAAAAGCCATGGCTTTAAGATTGTATAATTCAGTAATTTTTATCTTAAGGGCATTCTATAGATTGCTTGGACGATGATCAACTCGACATATATATTCTTGATTCAGTAATTGAGATTATCGAAACAAACTGGGATTACATAACACACTTTTGTAGAATAATTCAAACTCCTTAAAAGCGGTCTACCGTTTCAAGTATCCCGGCGTCCTATAGAAAGCAAACAGGCATAGATGCATGGTATTATATGACCAACCCACTGCCTATTGTAGCCCCTTCATGCCTTCGTTGAAAATCAAAAACAAACACAGCCATTGATTTGATTTGATTTTTTTATATTCTCATCTCTTGTTCATGGGCTAATATTTTTCAACAAGGGAAACTCATTCGAAGTCTCATCTTTATCCTGAACAAGCCAATTGGAGCCCTATAAAAGGACTCCCTCTCAAACTATCATCAATTCATCGCTCATAACTTCATATCAATCATCATTGATATAGAACACATAATATTTGGGTCACCAATATGGCCAAACTTGTTTCCTTCTACTCCTCCACATTCACATGCCTCCTCCTACTTGCTACGGTGGTGCGGGGTGATATAATATCATCATGCAGCCAAACCCCACACCCTGAAATTTGCAATTCTATGATCACCTCCACAAGCACTCTATCCTCTCTTGGGGACACCCAATTTGGGTTTCGCCATTTAGCCATCCAGACCACCATGGACCAAGCCAAACGGGCCCAAAGGATGGTGTCGACCATGGACCCTAGCTCATTCGATGAGCGAGCCAAGGCGGCTTGGGCCGATTGTGTTGAGCTCTTCGACGACACCATCGGCAAACTCAATCGCTCGATTAGCTCGACCAATCCGGAAAGCTTTGAAGACACTCAGACGTGGTTAAGTGCAGCAGTGGCTAACCACCTTACCTGCCAAAATGGATTCATGGAGCTCAATTCCTCCTCCCATTTTACCTCCTTGCCTTCTATGTGGGGCAACTTCTCTGAGTTCCTTGGCAACTCGCTCGCTATCAATAAGGCAGCCTCCGTGGAGGTGGCTAATACTTTGTCCGCTAAGTCGGGCGGTGGCCGACGGTTGCTCTCCGATAAATCATTCCCTACATGGGTAATAGCTGCCGATCGTAAGCTTCTTCAGTCTTCGACTGTGGCTGCCGATATTGTGGTGGCAAAAGATGGTTCAGGGAATTATAAGACCATCTCGGAGGCGGTGGCCGCCTCTATTAAGCTGAGGAGTGGGACTAAGAGATTTGTAATTCATGTGAAAGCAGGTATTTATAGTGAGAATGTTGAGATTACGAGGTCCATGAAGAATCTGATGTTCATTGGTGATGGAATCGACTCAACCATTGTTACAGGCAGCAAAAATGTTCAAGATGGATCAACCACTTTTCGCTCTGCGACCTTTGGTAAGTTTGTTCAAGTTTTTTTTTTTTTTTTTTTTTTTTTTTTCGTGATTTCGTAGTACTCATGTAAAAGACCACAATAGTATAAGAGAGAACTGTGGGCACGTGGGGAACATGCACAGTGAGAAACATAGTTTTAGGCTCACCTGACCCAATTATGATTACCCACTATTGGAATGAAATTAAAAGAAAAATGCATTTTCAAACCATTCTACTTAGTCATCATTGGATGACTTCTTCCAATTTATTTATTTTTTTATCATATAACATCATGTATGAAGTTGGTACGGAAGTTTCTGTCTCCATCATAGCAAATATTTCTAGAAGTAACCATGTTTCTAGTTCACCCCTGCCGTGTGGAGCCCATGGGAGGTGGGGCCTACTAGAGAAGAGCTGAAGTGAGGCCAAAGTCTATGATCGAAACCATTGATTCGAATGGACCCATCAGATCAAAGATTGTATCACAAACCATATGCATGGTGCAATAATTTCAATTTCTACAATCACTTATCTGAATTCTCTTGCAGCTATATCCGGCGACGGTTTTATTGCCCGGGACATGACGTTCCAAAACACGGCAGGACCTCAGAAGCACCAGGCGGTGGCTCTCCGGTCCGGCTCCGATCTCTCAGTGTTCTACAGATGCAGCTTCAAGGGCTATCAAGACACTCTATACGTCTACTCCCAACGCCAATTCTACAGGGAATGTGACGTCTATGGAACAGTAGATTTCATCTTTGGAGATGCAGCTGCAGTCTTCCAGAACTGCAACATATATGTGAGGAGGCCCATGAGCGGCCAACAGAACACAGTGACCGCCCAAGCGCGGTCGGACCCCAACGAGAACACCGGAATCTCAATCCACAACTCCAGGGTCACCGCCGCCTCCGACCTCAAGGAGGTGCAGGGCTCATTCAAGACATACCTGGGCAGGCCATGGCAGCAATACTCAAGGACAGTGTTCATGAAGACATTTCTAGATAGCTTGATAGCCCCACAAGGATGGTTAGAATGGAGCGGCAACTTTGCATTGAGCACATTATACTATGGGGAGTACATGAACACAGGCGGCGGCGCAGGTACCAGTAGCCGGGTGAAGTGGCCCGGGTTTCATGTGATCACAAGTGCGGCGGAGGCTGGAAAGTTTACCGTCGGGAGCTTCTTGGGTGGGAGTTCATGGATTCCGGCCACTAGTGTTCCATACACGTCAGGACTTTGAGATATTGGTTGAGGAGTTGATGGGTTAATTCAATTCATTTAGTCAACTGTAAGTTTGCAATTAAATTAATGATGTAGAGATTGTTTAAGAACTGTTTTTGTATTAAGCAGTTAATAATGAAGTGATAGACATTGAAGTTGTCATCACTCGATCAGTTATGATGTAAGCCCATACTTGTTCTATTGATGTGTAAAAAGTCTTTGTATTATTGTTCTTACTTACACAAAGGAGAAGGAAAAATGTCACTGCCTTTGTTCTTACGGTACTTGCTATAATTGTTTTTATATTAGAGACGATGGATTAGAAATCTTAGCTTAGGAAACGATGGATTCGACTTTTACGACGCTCGCGTAGAAAGAGTTTGATGGGACATTTGTTTTTAAGTTTATGTGAGAGGAGATTTCTTCCTGTGTTCATTTTTATGGTTGATCGCACCTTTTATTTTCCTATTTTATTTGTTGGGACTCTTGCCAAGAGCCTAGTTACTACAGTACTTATTATAGAATGAATTATTGCAATAATATCACAATAAAATGTGATAAAGCACAAGATAATATATTTTTGATAGAAAACATGTACTGTCAGTTTCTTATTTTTATTTATTTAAAAAATATTTTGTAAGGATATTTTCCAGATATTGGGTTCATACTTAAAATTATCGTAATATTTTCTCTTGTCCAACAACCTCACGATTGGATGGTGTTGACACCTTAATATTTGGAGAAATTGTAATAGAAAACCACACATTACCTGCGGACCCATTAAGGGGGAATCATTTGTAATTTTATGAGACGGTTGGAAGCGAAGACCTCCGACTGATTGGTGGACTTTCTAACCACTCATTAACTCATAATAAAATCAACTGACTTATTCATGTGTGTTTGAATCGGAGACCTAGAGCTCAGTTTTTTTTTTTTTTAGCTTCTACTCTGTATTTCTTAATAAAGTCATTTCTTTTATAACTTGTTAGGTCCACCATCAATTGTCCGCACTCGGTAATGAAAGATGCTTAGCTCTACTTTCAAATTCTTCTCCTCCTCTAATCATAATTCTCTATTTATATAATATGGTATCAAGGTTTGTATCTTGAACAACATACATTCTGGTGCTCCATTTCATCATCCAATGATAACATCATCTTTGTGCTCTGGCAATGTAAATTTTAGTTTTAGCCTAGTCAAGGTTGCATCGGTCATGAATAACGCAAGTGCAAACCTTTTACAATAGAACTAACATTATAAAAAATGGACATAAGGCCTTTCTGTTTTTCTTTTTTTAGTGCCCCGGCCAAGGGTGTTGGAACCCATATAGCACCCGGGAGGAGAGAGCCCACAAACATGAGAAAGAAAAGCCCTTACAAGTGGTTGATAACCAACCAAGCAGCTCCTGATTCTCAACATCAATCAAATTTATTTCATGTAACTCAATTCCTAAAATTGTAATTTTATGTGTAGTTAAAAATGAATAAAATAACCTTCCTTCTGATGGAAAGTGAGTAAGGCCATATTTGCTTGCTTTAATTTAAATACATGTGATTTCATGACAGAAGTGGTTAAAAATGAACATTAAATGTAAATTTTTCAAAAAAAAAGTGTTAAATAACATTTTCTTTTATAGGAAAAGGAATCAAGAAAAGATCAAAAATGAATTCCCTGCCATCACCTAGTGACACATAGGAAAGTGGAGGTCATAGTTACATCTCTGCCTTACATCATTTACTCCTTACCTTTCTAATAATTCTTTGTAGTTCACTTCACCATGAATTCCTACGTATTTTACTATAAACAAACCGTCACGTAAACACCGCATTTACATCGCTATCTTATATTATCCTCTCATCACCTATTTCATAATCCTTTGGTGGAACTCATTTGAGTATAAATTTATTTCTATTTTTTTTATTGTGAGGTTGAAGTCAGTTTGAGATGGGCCATCCTCCGGTATTCACAGCAGACATACGGTTATTTATCCTTTTTGCGTGGGCTCATCTTATCTTAATGGGTATAGGCTTCTTGTTCCTTCTAGAGTGTTCACGTTTGGGTTTTCTGTCCCACCCTGTTTTCTTTTTCAGTAACCGAACGATACTTCAAGAAAGATTATAAAAAAAAAAAATGACAGTGTACTAAACAACATGAATGTGTTCTGCTCTGTTAAGATAACCAAGAACATAATAGTATTTTTTATTTATTTATTTTTTTTCTATTGAAGGGTTTCAATCCTTTGGGCTGGATTAATCCCTCCAGGCCCAAAGGAAAGCCGTATAAACTCCTCTGTAACCCCAGTGATAGTGCAGTTTCGAACCTACAACCTCCGAGTGCAAACTGTAGTCATAGGCCAATTAAACTACCCCTTGGGATTACCAAAAATATAGTTTCAGATAGGTTATGAAACTGAGATTTCATGCCGTCCGATGAGAGTGAGTAACCATAAAAAAAAATATATTTTATTGCATAAAATCCCTTTCATACAACAGCAATTAAGTGCAATAAGCATGACAGATGGCATGGGTATCAGCGACCTCATATTTTATGGTATGAATTCCTTACATACATCAGCAATTATATTGTAAGTGCCACAACATGACAGAAGGCATGTTGGTATGGGACATAGGATAATGTAAAAAAAAAAAAAAAAAAAAAGCAAGAGTGTCATGTTTTGGCGAGTGCTCAAAGGACCTGCCGTAAATCAATACATCCCCATTAGAAAAACTGATGAATAATTAAAAATCAACATCTGACTCATGTGATGACTGTGGGAGCGGATCGGCCAGTGAACTCCTGCATCTTAGAAAGCTTCAGTGCAACCTCCACCTGAGAACAACAACATGCATACGTCACAAGTCATATCTAGCACCCCCACCCCCACCCCAACAACAAGAATCCCTATCAGAAACCTATTGAACAACAAAAAGGAAAATTGCAGGACAAAAACTGAGCATAGCTTCTTACGAGAGGAGCAAGTGCGTCCTGAGAATCCCTCCCTGTCTTTGATGGATCCTTTTCATATTGCTCAATGTAAAGGCGAATGGTTGCACCCACTGATCCGGTACCAGAGAGGCGGAAAACCTGGATATATTATCACTCCGAAGAATAATCAGGACAAAGCAAATACAATATATTGACTGATTACAAAATGTTTAAACAATAAAATCTGAATACATATATAGTCCTCACCAAGCGTGACCCATCTTCAAACAAATAACGGACACCCTGGTGCTTCGAAATGGAACCATCGACAGGATCTTTATACTCAAACTCATCTGCTTCAACAACATTTGACACATCTGATCTAATTCCATTTATGATCCTGCAATAAGAAACATATATGGTCATTAGAAGATCCTCCATTTGTCTGACTACCCAAGTGAGAAAAGGAAAAAAATAAAAATAAAAGGTATAGACCCTGATTTGGCGCTCATGTGACAATCATATCTGATTCAGGTCTATTACAGAGCTTTTAGGTAATGTGTAGGGTCAGAAATTTCATATAATTCTTTACTTAATCATCAAGGATAAACTACATAATGCTTCCACTTATTCAATGATCTGCTTATACCATTCCCATTCATTTAAAAAAAAAAAAAAAATCAATCAATAAAACACAAAAGAATGATAAATAGATATGTTTCTGTTTTTTTTTTTTTTTTTTTTTCCTTCTGTTTTTACTTTTTTTCTTCTTCCATTATTTGACACATATAAGCAATAAAGATTGTAGCATCCTGACTTAAATTTTTTGTTAGAGGCGGAAAATCAAAGAGTTTTTCCATTTGATTATGTATAAAAGTTGTTAAGATGAATCAGTTAATTATGGCAGTTTTTGTGAGATGTAGCTTTCTTTAACTATTTATGATAGTCCTCAAAATATAAAACTTTCCTTTATCTATTTCCCAGTCAATTCTGGTGGTTTCTTAGAACAGCTACTAGATTCCTCCTCTTTAGCAAATAAAGTAGTCCCCAGAAGTCCATACCAATTCCCTTTTTTTTTAAAGCTACGTAGAATAATTCTCTTTAACAACTAAAATAACGAGATTATAAACATCATCTGCCCAGACTCTCTGGTGATGCTGAGGGCTCAGTCAGTGGCACAATTCATAAATATGGATGTGTCCATATTATACCCCCCCATCTAAAAACAGGTTTTCACATCTGAGTTACAGTTTCAGGGCTGCTATTGACAACTTTCAGCCAAACAGCTTCATGTTTGAAACTTAAAACAGTAAAAACACGTAACAACATCAGCCAAACAGCAGCAAAAATAGAAAAATGTACCTAGGCTGCACGGTTTTCAGTTACAGGGTTTTGACTTTCAAAGGGAATTTAAAAAAAAAAAAAAAAAAAATCAACAGGGCTGTTGACACAAACAAAGTGAAGTCCTCCACGCCCTACCCTGACAGCCTTTATGGTCGACAAGAATCAGCTGAATCCTTGAGAATGACGATGGAAGCCTGAGAATATGCTGAAATTTACGAGACATTTTATATCTTTGATAAGAGTATTCTTCTCGTACAGGATCCAATGACCAAGTCATTATTGTCATAAGGATTCAACCTTTCTCCAAATCAAATGAAAAAGGCCAAAAACGCAAGATCTCTCACCAACACTATCATGTCTGCCATTTCAGTTTTATGATTAATATCTGTGCCTTGGAAGCATCTATGTCAAGTTCCAGCTATATCCATGCTGTATTTACACATCATAGCTTCAAATTAATTAAAAGAAAACTATGAGATTTTTTTTTCTTTCAAAAATATGTAATGAGACCAGCACCCACAACCTCACAGTTGCAATAATGAAGACCATTCAACCGTGCTATGGGCTTCTTGTCATCTGAAATTTCTTTTCTTTAAACAGCTTCTTAAGCAAACTTGAATATTTTTTAGACAAGAAGCTCAAGACATACTTGTTAACATCAGGGAGGGATGATTGTAGTTTGACCAAATAGGACATGAGTTCCTTTGCTGCACCTGCATCAACATTCTTCATGAAACAATAAGAACTAGTTAAATTCACGATCCATCAATTTGTTGACTAGGGTCAGCTACTTATAGACTTTGCATTTCTTACTTCATAGTCATATCGAGTATAATAGTGGCGACCATAAGTAGTCCAGTGCTGACGAACTATATCCTCCACCGTCACCAGCTTTGCCCCCCCATTGAGATTGTCCTTATTCTTGAAGGCAAGAATAGAAAGCCAGGCTAAAACTGCCCAGATCCCATCTTTCTCACGTATATGATCAGACCCTGCACGCAAATCCAAAAACAAAATAAACACGCTCCGCACAAGTTAATAATCAATTATTTTTTCTCAATAGCCACAACATTATTGTTGTTCAAAAATGTTATTTTATTAAATAAAATCGCATGAAGAAGCTTAAATGAATAGTTCTCCATTGCTAAAAACAAGAAAACACTTGAACAAGAATTCTGCTTTATTTTCTCTATATTTACTCTCACTTCATTAGCTGTGGGACTAGGAGCCTTATGTTCTCCTCAGGTCTGTTAAAGGGTGTCAGCTTGAAAGTCAACCACTGGATGTATGAGAACCACCAATCTGGGTTTTTGCAGCCACCGCAGCGTGTGGGAGCCTAGCCAAGTATGCTTTGATTGCCTTCCTTCTTGATAATTTTGGACAAATGCTGCTAAAGGATATAGGATCTTTGGGCGACACCAACTTGACAACAGAGACCAACTGAAGATTGTGTTGTTTCATTAACCTTTGAATGTATGACATCAATTGGGATTCTCTTGACCATACCAAAAAGTAGGATTTGTGAGATACGCACTGTTCTTTATGGAGTTCTATCTCAAATGTACATATCTGTTAAAAAATGAATTGTGTCAACACTGATTTGGGTTCCTTTTTTTCCTCCCTTCGCTGTGAATGACATAGTTCCTAGTGTCTGACATTTTCCCCATACTAGTTTCACTGTCTTATTTTGGTAAGGTAAGCTAAGTCAAGCCCACAACCTTGTGGTTGTTTTTTTTTTTTTTTTTTTTTTTTTTTTTTTGGTCAAACGTTGTGGCTGTTAGAGCAAGAACCGTCCAACTATGCAACGGACTCTTCTTTATAGCCATTTTACTATGCAAGTTTATTTCTACTTGATGAAAGAGGAAACTTCCACGCCATTAGGTTAAACAAACACCATGCTAAAGGTGTGTCTATGTCCAACCTAGCCCATGATTATTAATTTATTATGCATGACATGAAAGTCAACATCACCCGTGATGAGAAAACAATACCCACCAGTACCAAAACTTTCTTCACCACAAATTGAACATAGTCCAGCATCCATCAAATTTCCAAAAAATTTCCACCCTGTAGGCACCTGACACAACAAAAAAAAGACATATGAGGACATCACGTCACACATTTAATGCTAACACCCAGATTGATAAGCATTTAAAGATAATGAAGTCTTTTACTCAAGTGCAATAATTTCCTATAATAAGTACCTCAAAAAACTTCAAATTTAAATGCTTTGCTACGACATCAAGGGCAGCTGAGGTAGGCATGCTCCTGAAACCAGCAACAGCAGTTTGATCAATGACATTTTACAGCACAAAAGTTCATGATTGTTTCATATAACTGATGAAATGCATAACAAAATTAGCTGGCGATGGAAAACCCAAGTAAAAACAGGTAGTTCACTTCGCAGGTACTGCAAATTATTCATTTAAGGAGTTTACAAGAGGTACCTGGCAACTCCCTTCAAACCCGAAGAGAAATAAGGAATAGATTGAACTGCATTTGCAGCGATAATGGCAACAGAATCTGATGGAGTCACAAAAAATCTGATATCCAAGAAAAGCTGCAATCATAAGTTAAAGGCAAGGCAGACCTTAATATAAATAAATAAATAAAAACCCAAGTGCATATAACTTACCTTTTACCAAGAACCATGTTGCGATCTGCATCACCATCAGCAGCAGCTCCAAATTCTGGAGGTTCACCTTGAGAGCTCTCTTTGCCCAGCCCCATACGTGAAACCAACTCCTTTGCATAGGTTAGGTTGGGATCTGGATGCCCTCCTCCAAAGTCTTCCTGTTAAATAGGATCAGACATATAAAGTTAAGGACCAACCGTGAGTGCATTACAGTTTACCAAAATATATCCACAAAGTGCACCCTACACTGTTACCTAATTGGTAGCATATGCACAACAGCCCCTAAACATAGAAGTTAACCCAATGAAATATATAAAATCTAAGCAAATGCATACCAGCTCCTAAACATATGAATAAATGTACATAGAATTCTCTTAAAAGCATGGAGTTTATCTTGAAAGTTGAGAGATACCTTGGGCGTGCAATTTATCAATGAACCTTCATGTGCACCAAGCTCTTCTACAAATATACGTTTGGCATAAATTCCACCAACTCCATGAAGAGCATCAAAACTGAAAGATTAATGAAGTACATGAAATTCGTAACCATCCTTCAGCCAGTAAATGAATGAGGTTCAAATAGGTAAGATCTGCATCTCTGTTCCTATTCAATAGAATGTACATACCAGAATGTAAAGTTTGGAGATCCAAACAGCTTTTGGATGGACGTAAAATCAAAAATTGACCTGGCCAAGAAAAATAACCAAATTAATAAGTTAGGGAGTAAAATCAGTTATTCTTTGTACAACCAGTCTATGTTCAGTATCTGAAGTGATGGTGTCCGGCAATGGAAACAAACAGAAGAATCGGAATAATAATATAAAAAAACTCCAGATCAATTGGGCTTGCTAGGCTTAACTGCCGATGTACTTCCAACCATTCAGGGATGAGCAACACATTCTAGAGTAAGATTCAAGTAGTGAATCTAATGGATTCCACTATGCATAGAGCATGGGTGGCCCATGCATCCACTGGCATACAAGTATCAAATAAATGGAGGATTTAGAAAATCTCCCACGATAAACTTGAAAGCAGATCTACCTGACTTCTGAGCCAGAGCATCTACATTTTGGGAGTCAGCTGTTGAAATCCTAGGATACAACACATGGCTGTGGATAGAGCCAAGCTTGGGCTTAGCAAACCTCATGGATAAAGAAAGTGGCTCTGGTAATTCATGTTTTTTTTTATTATAAATGGCTAAAGTAATTCATGTTGAACATGCATATGAGCTTCTTGAAGAAGATTGGAGAAATAAATAAATTATTTTGTGCTATGAGTTATCTACTATCCAGTGTTTAAGAGCTAAAAGATGGGTCACAGATAAAAGATGCTACAAACTCAATTTTATATTGGGTACATGAAGGACACTGCTTAAAGGTAACCAATCTGTATCCTACAGCAATAAGTTCCACTCATGAGCATGCTATACGTTAGTTCAACTCAAAAAGATGTTCATTGTTTACCTGAAAACTATAACAGTCATGTACTGTGTCAGCTTAAACTGTGAATACTGTCACAGTCATGTACAGTGTCAGCTTAAACTAAGCCAATTCAAATAGGCGACACCATATTGCAACCATTTTTCGGATAGGTGATTATATTGCAATATTGATCATGGTTACTGCCACTAATAGATGGGAAAAGTATCTCCTAACATCAATCAGAAAATGTTTAACTAACATCAGTCAGGTGACACTAGGGCTTGTTGATGTGCACACTTTGTCAATGACCGCATAAATTAGAAGAGGGACATGTAGTTAGCTATGTATGAAAAATCAGCTCCAATAGATATTCTTAGCAATCAGATCCAAAGCTCTTAGTAGACGGTTAACCTAAAAATCAGTGAACAACACTACAGTTCAAAGCCATCGCAATCATCTCCATGGTTCAGATAGCTAGCCGTGGACAATGAGCTGAATTTTTTGTCAAAATTTAATTTGGAACCCCCTCCTCTATTTCTCATGGCCAATTAGTTGGCTCATAACAATTATTGTAGTCATACAATGGGAGCCTAAAAATAACATGCCATTGCATGTGGATAAGTATACTGATGCAATAGCACACGGTTGCCATATACTTATGGTCCACATGTGGGACCCAAGGAAGTTTGGGAATTCTTTATTAATTATTAGTAGCTTCTAATTTTATTTAAGTAATTGTATTTAGAATTAGTTTTTAATTTGGATAGGTTTATTATTGTGTTTCCTAATTTGATTAGGATTGATTTCTTAGGGTTTAAGTTTCTTTTACTATTTATATGGCTTTGTAGAGAATTATTTCTCAGAGATTTTGAGATTAATAGAATTCCTTTTTGTTGGGTTTATCATTGGAGAGTGTCTTCCACGTGAGATTGTTCCTTAGGAACCCCAATTGTGCCCCGGCACTTACATCCTAACCCTAGGATTCAATCATATACACGAGTCGTCGTCGTCATCAAATCCTTGTCCCAACCAAGGATGAAAATAGCGGTAGCGGCGGGCGTAGCGGCCTGCCGCCAAAACGCTACGTAGCGGGCGATACGTAGCGTAGCGGCGATACGTAGCGGCGTAGCGGTGCGATTTGGAAAAATCGTCAAAAAAATATGAAAAAATTCTAGAAAATCTAGAATATTGGAAAATGAGAGAAAATGTATTTTTTTTGCAAAAGTAACTAAGGTAAGGGGGCGTAGCGGTCCCCTCACTATATAAGGTCCTGTATCGCTGTCTAAATAGAAAACAATAGTATAGATCATTTTTTTCATATGTGTTCATGTTCCTTAGTTATGCTAACTTAGAAACTAATGAAAGGCTTATAAAAGAAAAAACTATGTCATGAAGCCAAGACTTAAGAGTACCTAGAGAAAAAAATACATCTACCAAAGGGGGTGTCTAATAGGATGTACTTAGAGAAGAATCATTGAGAATAACTCTTTGTATCGACTATAATTCGGCAAGATAATGTGCTTTTTGGTGTTCTTTTAAACATAAAAGAGTAGAAGACTTGTGTAGAAATGTTATTTGGAGAGAAGAAAAAAAAAAAAAGGAGTCTTATTATGCATTTTAAAAAAATTTGAAAAGTAGGAATTTTCTCACCCCGTAGCGGCCCCGTAGCGGCCGTAGCGGACCGTAGCGGCCCCGTAGCGTCCCGTAGCGGCCCCGTAGCGGACGTAGCGGCCGCTACGGGTGCGGCGGCCGATAAATCGGCCGTAGCGTAGCGGTGGCGGCCGCTACGGCCGATTTAGCGGCCGCTACGCTACGTAGCGGCCGCTATTTTCATCCATGGTCCCAACTATGTTGATTCAATGTGACAACGTTTCAACTGCAGCAATATACATTCTAATATTTATTACATCACAAAATAGAAAGTAAGCACATCACCAATATAAGCTTTCCTGTCACATGTTCTGTAACTTCTGAATTAAGTAAAAAAAAAAAAACAACATGCTTTAAGAATATTAAAATCAGAAGTATATGTCAAGAAAAAAGAAAACATTAAGCACCATGAAAAATTGTAAGATTTATTTCTTCATGGACTGCTTACTTCATCAATGTCACATAATCACCAGTTGAATCAAAGACATCCACATCAAACGGACCCTCATGCCCCTCAAATGTTGTTATGCCTACAACAGAAATATCCACCTGCAGTACATATAGAGTAGCGTATAGACATGATGTAAGAAAACTCACTGAGACCAATTGTGGGAAAAGAAATTATAATTATATGTGACATGCATTATACATCTGGGAGATCTGCTGCTATGAAGTATTCATTTATCGATGTTGTGTTGGCATAGATCTTATCAGTAATAGCCTCAGGAGCAGGTCCTCCATTTTCCATATTGTATTTAATTCCAAAATCCTGTAAAAATAAACGAATTCATAAGACATAAAGGAAATAGAATTCTTTTTTTATCATATTAGATTTAGGACTAAAAATCTAGTTGATTTCAGATTCCCATAAAACTACACAGAAAACGCACAGGGACTTTCCTTTCACAATGCAAACGATTAAGGGTAACAATGAAATCAGCACAACCCACCATGAACGCATCCATCAAAGGACCTACTCCCCTAGTGGGAGGTGCCTAATCAGCAGTTGCATTCTCCGAGACCTTTATGAACGGGTTGGAGACTTGGAGTTCAAACCACACCCAGGCCTTTCTTTTAAAAAAATATATATAAAAGAAAAAAGAAAGAAAAGTTTAAGTGACACATAGGTTGAATAGATAAGCAGTAGTAAAAGTAAATCCAGTCTACAATCACCCCTCCAAAAACCTGCCCTACTGGAATCCTCAGAGTACTAGTGAGTTTAGCTTCCAAACAACCACAAATGGAGGGAACAATTCTAATGGTTGATAAAGTGAAGGGCCACCCATGGTAAAGTACTTGTGCCAGCATCTCCAAAGATCAGAGGCCAACACTTCCCAAACTCCTTGAATAAAGGCCAGTTCATTGCATTTCTCTTCACTGAACCTAACTTAATCCAAAAGATCAGACTCCAATTATTCTGCTCAGACCATAAAGATAATAACAAAAAGAATTTGAGGAGTTCCTGTCTGGGGAATTCCAGAGCCCCCTGAAATTCTAGTCAGAGTGTCTGCCCTTGGAATTCCTCAAATGCCAATCTCTAAAAAGCATCAAGAATTCCAGGATTTGGAGCATTCATAGGTATTTAGCCATTTTACAGTAGCTGGCTGTTGGAATTCTCAGTCAAAAAGAGAATTTGGGAAATTCATGAGATAAGGTCTAACAAGTATTTGGAATTCCCATCCATGGTGAATTCCTGCCCGAAATTCGACTTATCAAACAAATCTATATCCCATATGTACCTACCCACCCATCCACTCACACATACATACATACATACAAAAAATGGTAGTAATGGGACAAAGAATCATCAAACGATTAGCACTTTCTCTAAGGTATCGAATACACAAAAAGACGATAATAGACAAATTCAGCACAAGTATTCAGAATTTTAGAAAGACTTGATTTGTTAAATATAAAAGCAAAAAGAACATACACTTTCATTCAGTTACACCAATCAAGTTCATTTCCTTTTACTCAGAGTGGCACAAATACCTCATGTGGACCACCAGGATTGTGACTTGCTGTCAATATAAAAGCTCCTGTTGACTTGGATCCCTGAAATTGGATATGAATGGAATTAATAAGGCACCATTATATTAGTTCTCCAAACTGGAAATGATATAACCACCAGCAATAAAAGAGTGAACACACATCTGCACCAACTCTTTCACGGATTACAGCCGATACAGCAGGGGTCGACATTAATCCATTCTGTCCTACCCAAACACGCCGTACTCCATTTGCAGCTGCCATTTTAATTATAACCTGGAAAGTTAAAAAAAAAAAAAAGTTTGGAGCATTCAAATCACATGACATATGCATGCATCAGCAACCCAATAGATACTTAAGACTGACAGATCCACAAAAATATAAACCATGAATATTCTGGCACTGAAGAAATGTGTTACAAATGATTCCTTTTTTTCTAAATGTTGCTGCAAGTGGTTTCTTTATGCATTTTTCTAATGGAATGTTGGTAATAAGGACTTACGAAAAACAATTCCATTGCTTAGGTAGGCGGGGCCCACCACAATTCCTTCATTTGTGTGGGTGGGGCTGCCATGACTCCCATTGTCTATCCCTAGCAAAACTCAACTGAAACTTCCAATGGTGATATAGCCTATTGATTTAATGCTTATAATGCTCTTCCAAGTACACTGAAGTGTAAAAGTAAAACCATTTCCAGTTTTTTGGCAAAACATCACAAGCAAGCAACCATCAACATAGAAGAAACAAATCAAGGAAAAAGACTCAAGTAGATGGTGCCAAAAATACCTGAATGGCATCTTTCGAAAAATAGCGACCATCACCAGAAACAACAAGTGTCGCACCTGCATCATGCAGCAAGTGTTAGAGACTATAATATGAAAACTGTTCACATGCTCGCAAAATCTATCTAGATCTTTGGGGAACAAAACATTAAAAAGAAAAAAAGGAGGAAAGGAACTTAAAAAAACAAAGAACCCACTGTAAAAATATTTTGTATTAGCAGCTGCTAATGCATCATGAAGCTTCTTTAAGAAAGAGCAATAGTTATTTGTCGCAAAATATTCTCCTGCAGGACACCCACATGTAGACATCCCAATCAAGATGCTAAAGAGGCAGGGGGGGAATCCAAAAAGTGGGACCCCCCTGATTTTCACAGACCCATCCATTGGATGGAAACATCTGCCTGCAGACAATCGTGTAGGAGAAAATTCTCTGTTGTTTGTCATTCACAAGATAATTAACACTTCTTAACACATGGTTAACTTAGTGGCTGAGGTTTTAAAGCACATGATATGGAAAAGGCAGGTTACCAACCTTTCACTTTGTCAGCAGACAGTGCATTGAAAGTTGATTGGACAAAATTCTCCAAATAATTAGGTTGCTGGAACACTGTGACCTGAAAATGCAGCTCCCATGTCATTACAGAGTTGTCAAACATCATAAAACATGCCATGATGTTCCTTTTTACCAAGAAAGAAGGATACTGAGGAATGCAAATCCATGTTTTTTTTTTTTTTTTTTTTTTTTTTTTGTGTGTGTGTGTGTGTGTGTGTTTATAACAAAGCATTTACCTTTCAAGCTAGCTTTTGTATATTTACAAGACACAATTGTTGACTTGCTAACAATGAACTGTTTTGCAATTATTCAGCTTTTGTTTTGCAGGGTTTAATAGATGATAACATAAGAAAATCAACGTAGGCACCCATCACCAGTTTACATGTGACTGCACAGTCAGGCGACCCAGATCATCCTCCATTTAAAGCCTACCAGGGGGCAAACCTCACCATCTGATCAGTGACCTAACAAATTAACGGTATTTATTCCTTTCGTAAAGCCCTCTACAGATTGTTTTAGGATGACAGTTCTGTGCTCAGATACAACACCTTAAATCCTTCACAATCCATACTCTTGCCATAAAATATCATAATTATTTTATAATACTTAAACACAAGAAATTATCTCAGCTTCAGTGTTGGACTTGGAAGTCACTAAAAACAAATCAACTCAACCGAACCGCTTGTCGACTCAGTCAAGCTGCTTGCCTTCTTCAAATATATATATATATATATATATATATGAAAACTTTGGGTAAAATGCAAATTCATTGGCTCGCTGAAAAGTCTTGTACAGCTAGTTAAGCATCAGCACAGAGCCGACCTGATATTGGCTGGTTCTTTGTTCCTTGATAAAAAAAATTTTACTCAATTTTTAAGTGAACAACACGTGGAGTTGGTAGGCACATCTAGAATGCCCATAACAGAATAGTAAGATCGTTCATCTGGGGCCAAGCCTCAATCCTAGCACTCAGAATGAAAATATCAAGTCACCACCTCTGCATGTTCAATTCCAACGCATAAAACAGAATACTTCAATTTCAAATCAGAACAAAACAAATAATGGAAGATTTTCCAGAACCTCCAGTATTTTCAAAATAAAATTAAGGCAAGTTGAGATCAAAATTGTGATTAAAAATTATCAGAAAGCACAAGTAAAACTGGATAATGACCAAGAATACATTATATTCCACTATAAAACATTCATTGAATTCTCGGGCCTGATGCTGCATGCTGGGGCCACAATTTGAAGGATCCAAGTGATGCACATTATTGTATTGTGGTATCTGACTTATATTGTGTCAGGTATTGCATCTTAAATTCTTCCAAAACCAACAACAACAACAACAAAAACTCATAATTGATTTAGAATATTCAGTGCCAGGAATTTTCCTGGCTTTGTTGTCTAACTCATAACTGCAACTGAAACTGGAAACTGCATCGACTCGACCAAATTGCTTGTGATTTCAACCTAAAACTCAAAACATCACAAATGATGGCAGACTCATCAGCACTTGCTGGCCCGCGGCATTTTCAAATCATAATTTTAAGCAAATAAAATGAAAAAAAATGGAAGACACCAAAGCCAAATTGAAAATTAGCCAAAATGAATACATAATATTCCACCAGCAACATTATTGTATCCTCAGACCTGAGGTTGCCAGACTTGGGTATAAATTTGAAGGACCCAACCATTAATTTGACGAGCCTACTGTTGTAGATGGGCAAATGCACTAAAAATGTATCCATCATTGGCATTTCTCCCATACAGTGTGGACCATCATCGTTTTCTAATTTTAAAATATATAAATATATATATCCTATTGGGGCCCACTGTGAGACCCCACTGGTCATGGGACCACTAGTCATGGGACATAGGGGGATTGAAAGATCCAAGTGGGGTCAACTTACGTATCAAATTTGAAGTGAATCTAATACCTCTAACCCCTTCATCCATGGCTTACAAGTTTATCAGCTTTATATCAAAGAAGAAAAATTGACCCTCAATCCAACCGTCTAGTTCATCCAAATCCATGCAAATTCATGGGAGTCAGTGCTTCTAAGGGGATTATGAATGAGTGGTCACTTTGGATGGGTTGGAAGGCGGACCCCAATGGGCATTCAAAGATTGAATGGTTATACCTGTCGCAGTGGGGGTGTTAAAGGAACCACCTTTGAATTGTTTAAAATTCAATATTTAAATTTTTGGCCGCAGATCCCACCTTGCAAGGTGCAAACCTTTGGATCAAGACCGTAGATGCCATCCTGGACACAGGGGCAATCGTAGCCACAGTTGGTGGATAATCAGTAGAAACAGCTAGATATCCATTTAGACACAAGTACAGACATGTAAATGCAAAATGGTAATCACAAATGATCTACTAGAATTAGTCACCGAAAACTGAAAAGAGGCACTCACGCTATAAGCAAAACGAATAAATGCAACTACCAAAGCAGCAAACAGATTACTCATTCAGTAAAACTAGCAAGTAGATCGGTTCAATTTCACAATAACAGATCCATAAACACCAAAACCAATCCGAGCTCCTCAACAAAAACAAAAACAAAAAAAAAAAAGATAGATAGATCTAAACGAAAATGCAGCTACTAAATCGAAACAAGCCGCAAACAAATCACAGATTCAAACTCCTCAACACAGATCCGTAAAAGCAAACACTGATCACGATAGATCTATGCATAAAACGATCAGACGAGCATCCGAAAGAAACGCACACATCGAATCAAAAATTCGAAACGGTACGAATCGATCGCTAGAGATACTAAGAACTCTCTCAAGTCTCAATAATCATAATTCCATCAAATCTCAAATATAACCAAAATGGCAGAGGAAACCGTCCTAAAATGAAAAGAAAAAAGCGATCTTGAATGAGAAGAAGAGAAAAAGAGAATGAAATCGGAATCAGAAACCCTAGATTTCGGGATCTACCTTCTTCCTGAGACCGGATGTTCCTGGTTTCTGGCCATCGAAAGGAGATGTTTCTTTTCGAGAAGCTTTAAACATCACCATCTCCAGAGATCGAGAGAGATCGAGATCGAGATCGAAATCGAAATCGAGTAGGAGAAAGCTTATACGAAGGAAGTCTTTTGTTGTGGGGAAAAGGAGCCAAGAGGAGAGAGATTGGGAATGGAGTGAGGTGAAGGAGATGATGATGACAGAAATAAAAGGAGGGAGAGGGAGCGGGAGAGCGGGTCTGTGACGGGCCTTTCGGCACGCGTGTCAGTGTGAAGTAACTGGTAAAATGATCGCACGTGTGAATAATCTGGACTGTCCAAATGGTGGGCCACTGACTGGAAGGCCACTTTCTTGTCTGATGAGAGAACAATATGTATGTGTGTAAGTGTGTGGGTGTGTCTGGAATGTGGATTGTATTGGACGATAGAAAATAGATGGTGAAGAATAAAAGATGCGATTTCGATGAGAAGATGGAATTAGAAGATAATAAAACAACGAGCATAAGATTTCCATGGTTTCTCCCCTTTCTTAATTTCCTTGTATATGACTTGATAGAGTTGAGACGGTCGTTTTCATGTAACATGGAAGTCGAATTTTCATGTACCATCAGAAGATTCTCCGATAAGAGGAATGATTCCTCAAGAGATGGGGCACGTCCTTTTTTTTTTTCCTTTTTTATAAAGTGGAACTCTTATTTTTTGCTTTTGTGTGGTGTTTTGTTGTGTTGTGAATTTGTATGGGTTTTTTTTTTTTTTTTTTCCTTCCTTTTTAGCATACTGAAATTCCCTTAAACTTCGATTTTCCATGGAAAAGAAACCTAGTGTTAAACAAACAAGCTTTGGAGGAATTTTGGAATTTTTGGTCTAAAGAAAGTGAGGGAGTTGGTGAACAGTGACAGAGGCGGAAATAAGAAGGTGATGGCTTTTGTCGTGGAAACTTACCTTAAAGTCTCATTTTCAAGATCCAAACCGTCAATCTTGTTAATAAAGTCCAAAATAACCGTGCTTTTAATTTCCAACCGTTGATTTTTCATAGATTCCGAGACATTTTTAAAAAGAGTCTACACCCTAAGAAAATATCTTTTTCTTATTTTCATGGGTCTCATTTTCAAGATCATAACTGCCCATCAATTCTAGAAGGCTAAAGCCGACTAGTTACTCAGGTTTTAGGGCTTGATTCATTATGGATTTGAGAGAAAATGGTTGCAAACCGTTGGATATAGCATATGTAAATCCTCATATTCCTTATGTTTGCCAAACCTGGAATTGTATGGGAAAAATTCTATGTGAGAATAACATTGTAATCAGGCTGTGCTTATAGGCCTGTGGGCCGAACCACTGTCTAACTTCTTAGACTAACTGGCATATTTAGAATGAATAAAAGTACATATGATTTGAAAATTAGATGGGCGTCTCGCTTGATTTTAGAGCCATGGTTGGGTGTGGTCCCACAATCTTTGGCCTGGCTAGACCTATAATATAATAACCATCGTGATCACGAAGAATCCCAAATTCTCTATGCTATAGGGGTCAATAAAGTTAAAGTTACCTTCTCAAGTCCACACCAATTAAACGCTATGCCACAATATTAAGGGTAGTGCAACCGTTGGCTTCGTTTGTTTCATCATAAACCTCCCTTTGTCAGTGCAAGAAAGATGGCTCTCCATCTCCTTGCCACCTACCATGGGACATAAGGCTCAAGATTGCAAGAGGCAGGGAGAGGGGACTAACATACCTTCCAGTACATAGGGGTGTTCTTGGGTCGGGCAAGGCCGGACTAAGGCATCTGCAGGCCCAGCCCGGCTTTAGAAACACCGGCTCAGGCCGACACAGGCCATAAAAGGTATGCCCGAGCCCACCCATTTAATCAATCGGGCCGGACTGAACCGACTTTTTCATCGCTTTTGTAGGCATTAGCACACTAATTAAATTAAATTATATGCATTTCTTACACAATTCGGGCCGGGATATGGGCTTCCCATCACTTAATCCAAGCCCGGACCGATTATTAATTGGTCCTTAATTACATATGCAAGACAGCGATCACCCCAACCTTTGAAGAAGTATCTCCATGGAATATGACGCCCGACATCACCCTCTTAAGCCCCAACATGAAGCCCAAAATCTCTGATTGCGACCTTGAAACACTCCTTTCGGGCATCATCTTAGTGGATTTTATCTTTATTAATTTCATATTTTTGTGAACCTTATGGTCGGAAGCCGAGCCCACTTACTTCTTCGTAGTGAAGAACAAGTGAGTTGAAATAAGTAAGGACACAAACATGCATCTCAGGTGTAAAAAGACTTCAAAGTCTAGTTAAGTTCTCAAATCTAAAAGATGAATATTTAGTAACCACCATACATTATTTTATGAAACAGGCAAAAGGGGAGTCAGCCCCGCATGCCATCTCTTAAAAAGATCACTCTCATTATCTGGAGATTAATGGCCCCCCGGACTTTTATTGATTGGATCCAAAATGCAAAATCCTAGAAATGCAGCTTTTCCGCTGCTGTAATCTGAAGAAAAGTCCAAAAATGACACTTTTCCGTAGGCATTTCCAGCGGAAAACCGGACAACAAGACTTTTCCGCTGTTTTCTTTGGAGGTAAAGA
Organism: Camphora micrantha; assembly: GCA_003546025.1. Classification (NCBI taxonomy): domain Eukaryota; kingdom Viridiplantae; phylum Streptophyta; class Magnoliopsida; order Laurales; family Lauraceae; genus Camphora; species Camphora micrantha. Next base: position 38,585,446 of record QPKB01000011.1, on the reverse strand, counting down.
TGTATTTATGGGTTTTCCTTGGATACATGCTGCGGAAACACTATAAATGCGATTTTTAGGTCTTCCGTCCTTTATTTTTCTTTCTTTTTCTCTGGGCCAACTCATGGGTTGGTTCCATTGGTTGAGGGTTGGCTCTAGATGATAATGCATTAGCCCACGTGATTAGCAAATAAGTACATTAACATGAAAAGAATTAATATAAACAATTAGTGAGTGCAATGTGATCTCATAAGGGTGGGGTCCACTCATGATAGGTCCTACGGTCACTAACATATATCATCTCGGTTTTTTAGAGTGGGTCCTTACAATTTTAGAGATTATGAGATTCCTTTGCACGGTTGGAAATGGATATCCGATTAAACGATGGGCTCTCTATCTCCTTGCCATCTATCATGGGACATAAGGCTAAAGATAGCAAGAAGCGGGGAGAGGGGAAAAACAGGCCTTCTTTAAATGAAGTATGCCCGGCAACATCCCCTCTTAAGCCCCAGCATGGAGCCCAAAATCTCTAATTGCGGCCTTGAAACACTCCTTTCGAGCACCATCTCATTGGATTTTATCTTTATTAATTTCATACTTTTAGGAACCTTATGGTCGGGAGTCAAGTCCACACAAATTTCACTTCATGATAGTAAAGAGTTGGTGAATTAAAATAGGTAAGGACACAAACATTCATCTCAGATGTAAAAACACTTAAATGTCTAGTTAAATTCTCAAATCTAAAAGATGTGTATTTTATAACCATGATACATTATCTTTTCACACAGGCAAATGAGTAGTTAGCTGGCATGCAATCTCTTAAAAAGATCACTCTTATTATTTGAGGATTAATGGCCCCCAGATTCTTATTGATTGAATCCCAAACAAGTTTACCACAGTGGGTTCTATGAACTAATATTGGTCTTCAAACTACTGACCCATTACTTAATTGATGGAATCAGAACAAATAACCTTTTTTCTTTTCCTATTGCATTTTATTAAAGCTGGTCTGTCCTTTCATGACATGTGGCACATTCAACCACGCAAATTACCTATCAACTTAAGGGTGTGTTTGGAAATCATATATTCCTAAGGATTTTATTATATTATATATATTAAAGCAATATAGAGGGAGACTCTAGAGGGCGCCACCGCCCACATTAGCACCCATAGAGTTTTCCTTTCAAAAAAATATGCATAAAAAATATATAGTGTTTAAGGAGTCATGTCATCACATTCCACTATTTTTTTTTTTCCTCCAAAAGTCTTTCTATCCATATTATTTATCTCCTAAAGTCTCTAATCTAATATCCCCTAAAATCTCTTTATTTTGCCACATTTATTCTCTCTCAATATCATCTATCTTTCATCTTCTCAAAATTGGCATGTTTCTATTTTAATATTTGGGATCCACCTTTCAACAATTCACACTAATAAATCTTTATTGTTATTCTCTTCATATGTACTAAATTTGGCTAAACACCTACAAAACAATTGAAAAACAATGGTTCTATTCTTCTTTCGGTCTCACCTTGTGCAATTGAATTGAGTTTTTTTAAAGTTAATTTTTGTATTTGTTCCCTTAGTGAGGTTATCATATCAAGGCAATAGGTAAACTATATGTCTGATCCATTGAAACATTTAATATGTTATCACTCTATCTTTCAATTCTAATTCTAATGTATGCATATGTGTTGAGTTGGAGAGTTTCAATTGTAATTATTTTTATTCAATTGGAATAAAAGTTCCAAAATGATTCAAGTATATTTAGAAACTACTTTAAGTAATTTTAAGTTTTCCAAAAAAATATATATGAAAAATTAAGATATATTAAAATCTATGAAAGGAAAGTTGAATCTTATTTTATGTAAGTTTATTGTTTTCTTTTCTTTTTTTCTTTTGAGTAAAGTTTTATATATAGACTTTTAACAATAATAAAATATATGTTTCTTATGTAAAATTTATCTTTCTATTAATAATTTAAATAAAATCTCATATTTTAATATATTTTTATTTTTTGGGCTTGAGCATAGGACGGGCCTTTGTTATTAGTTATTTCTTACTTTAGAATATAATATATACACCTAAAAAATAGGTGTTTCGATAACTTATAAAATATCCTATAGTATTTCACTTTCTTGTAAAAGCCTTCATATTAGAATATTCAAGTTTATGTTGATATGTTGTATAAAATAAACTTCCTTTAAAAAAACTATCCAAATCAAGGTTTAGGAGTTTTTGGAAAAACGAGTAAAAGTTAATAAGAAATTACTAGCATGGTGGCCCACTATATTTTTTAACATTTATAATTTTAGTATAATCTTTAACATCGATTTTTTCTATATGAGTCCTTCTATGACTCCCAATCTTAGATTTGGCCCTTTTGCATTTATAAATTTTATATGGGTCCCCTAACCCTATCATAGTTACATCGTTTCTTTGTTGATTAGTAATATTAGGTGGGTCACATAGTTTCTTTATTGATTAATAATATTAGGTGGGTCCCACAAACATCACATTAGGTAACATCTACCATGATTACCAATATCAAGCAGGTCGTGTACTACCAACATTAGATGTGTCTCATTATACTATATTAAGTTCAAGCGATTTGGCTTCAATTTTGACCGGTGGTTATTATTTTGACCATCAGTTATACTACTGTATTTTAAATCTTTTCTTTTGTTCTCCCCCACTTCCCAACTCCCCAGTTCTTATTTCACTCCACCCATTTTATCCTTTTTTGCATTTTATCTTTTTGTGCAACAATGTAACTGCTCTATAACTACTCTGCATTTTAAAACTTCCTTATTTTCTTCTAAATAAGATGAAACGGTTTGGATTCTTCGCTTCCTTATCCTCAAAAAAATGGCGATGAAGATCAAGGGTAGAATTTTGAATTCCATAGCCTACGGTGCTTGTAATTAAATTTGAAAACCTTCCATTTTATCATAATTTTTTGTTAATTTGATATTTTTATCACAACTTTCATATATTTACATTGCATGTGCTAAGCATGGGTATATTTTGCTAGTGTTAATTACCAATATTGGATTGTGTGACTGATTATTAGTTTACCATCATTAAATGAGTCTCATTGTTTAATGGCCCCCTAGTGATTGCTATAATTTGATTGGTTGACATGACTATTAATATCAAAGGGGTCCCACATTTATTTTTCTTAAATGGATTTCTCAATGATGTCTAAGTACACTCGATAGGGCTCTCCGATATAATCATCATTAGATGCATTACATTATAGTTATTAACATTTGGTGGACCCACATTGATAAATGACATTGCTCGTGGCTTTAACATTTAGTCTAATATTTTTTGTTAATTAATTGGGTCCTACCATGGTTAGCAATATTAAATCACTATACTAATTAGTGGGTTCTCATTGGGTCAATCATTCCGGTTTCTCTATTTATTTCTTGTTTTGGTGCATCATCCCGTGAAAGTTATATAAATTACCAAACACTTCAAAGGTATATTTAAATTTGTAGAAATTGCCAAGCACCAGAAGTGACACAATATTATAATTTGTCACTATTTTATTCCGTGATAATGAAATCTTACAATATTCAAATTTGATGATATTATATAAAAGCTTTGCTTGTTATCCGAGGTAGAACATGTGATCAAACCTCAAAAATTCAAAGGAGGTGAGCATGTGAATAACATAAGGTCGATTTAACTATGACCGATTTTCAGTTGGAGTGAGATTCTGCCATTGTCAAGACATGTGAGGAACTTGCTTTTGAGACATGTGAAGAGCAGTTTGGATTTGAAAAGGTGAGCCTATCCCACCACTTTCATTCCTCAAATTGGAGGAATCTCATAGCCCATTTTTACAATCTGAATGAGACAACATTTACATTATGCTGTATGGATCTGTTGGTTGGGCATAAATTTTATGGCCTATTGTAAATGGGACGGCTTGGATGGGACGTGGTGGGCCCATCAACACCCATGCATCAGGCAGATGGACCCACTTTTGCAACAATTCAAATGATTGCAATGTGGACCCACTGTGGATAGGGATAAGCCAAAAAGATTATTGAAATCAAGAGATTCAGAACTTGTCTAATGAGGGGAAAAAAAAATCTCTCTCACACACACACAGAGGCACCCACAGAGTAAAAAAAAGGGAAAAGAAAAACGCAAATGGGTTATTGTCCAAGGGCCAGGTCAAAGATTATCCAAGCCCGGCTCATTTAGTATTCATGCCTATATTAGGTTTAGGTACAGCCCACGGACCTGAAAGTCAGGAACGGCCTAAAACAGCTAGTTTGCAAAATACACACACCCCTTTGTGTTAAATATGTGGGACCGGGACCGGGACCGTTTAGTAGTATATAGGCCCAAACCCAACCCAGTTGATAAACGGGCCAGAATGCTAGTACAACCCATATAGATCAGACCCAGACCAAGCAGGCTCACCCAGGTCAGGCTTAAACCGGCCCACCCATGAGCACCCCAAACATTGTCCAGTGAATTTTTGTGGGATATTTAATTTCTACTCCCTTTTTTTTGTTTCTTTTCAGAAGAGACTGGAGCCCACCACTCTCCTGATAATTTGCATCCACCTGACAATAAAAGCTCCATCAATTGGACAATTTGGATCATTCAATCAGTGCCTTATTTGTAGAGACAGACCATTAAGATAAGCTAGCTGTCAAAACCATGCATGGCCAAGGGCCTCACAATCTAATGTTCTCCTGCCGCCCTGCAAGCACAACACATATTATTCATATTCATATGTTGTCCAAATTATGGGCCCTCTTAGAACAGATGAAAAGTCTATATAGAAATAAGGGTGAGTCAAAATCAGCCTCATCATATCATTCTCGTCTTGATTTAACAACCTTAAAATTTACTAGTGTGTTATCTCTAGATTTTCAAATTTTTTTTTTTATATTCAATCAAAGGGTGAGTGAAGGTTCATTGGGCGTAAAATTGGCGGTGACAAGAGTGTCAATGCGGTTGCACTGATCAAAGATAGCCTGAAGTAGGCGCCATCTCGTAGGAGAAATTTTCCACAGTTAATAGAGTTGTAGATTGTCCGAAAAAACAATTCCTTGTCGAACCTCATATCATAGTTTAGAAACTTTGAAAATTAACCTAAATTGTAAGTTCATCAAGCTGAGCAACCTGAAAAGTCTGGCCCAATATCACAAATGACCATGTTTATTTTTGAAAAATCAACGTACATCTCACGGCCCAACCCAAGATAAATGGCCACGTGGCCCAACCCGAATTTGTGAAATTCAGGTTGGGATGTTCTGATTTTTGGTTAGGAGTGGCTTAGGGTATTATTGTACAAAATAGGAAGATTGTTGTGATTTTCCTTGCACCTCATTCTTCCATTGTTTGGCTCAACACTTTTTCCTTGTGGGAAGGGATGCAATGCATTTGACATTTGTACAGTGGTGTGAGATACATATAGGATTATCATATAAAGCTAAACGTGTTTCAACATGTCAAGGAGAAAAAAAAAAAAAAAAAAACACAATTCCAGGGACAGCCTTTCATAAAGGTGAATTGTTAGATCTGACCCTTTCCATCCAATGACCATGCAGTGGAATCTGCCTTTTAGGTGAAGCGATCCATTGAGAGAATTTGGATCCTATGAGGCCATCACTTGAGAAATTCTAAGGTAGAGGAGTTAAACTCTATAGTGAAATCCGCCAGTTAAAAATTGAAATCATTAAAGGTGAAAGTTCTCTCAACTAATATGGTATCCCTAAATTTTATCCTAAAAGAAGTTAGTCCCGCTGTAGGATTAACCCTTCGATTAAATATGTGATACCACGATCTTGTCAATTATTCATTAATCATTTTTTATCCGACGATGAATTTTAAGATGGAACTAATTTCTATTGAATTAAAATTTGAATAAATATATATTAGGAGCTCGGATTTTTAACAAATGGCCCATTGTGGACTTCCACTGCTTCAACTCATGTTTCCTTACTCTTAGGGCCCGTTTGAATGTCTACAGAATAAAATATTTACAGATTTAAATATTGCAAGAATAAAATAGTATAGAATACAATAATGCAATATTATAATAGTATAATATTTAACTGTTTGGCATTTTTTTAAGAATATTACAGATTTCAAATTGAGCAGCTTGGAAGGTGTTATGATTAAAGTAAATTACATTATAAGAAAAAAATTATTAAATATTTTAATTTATATGTAATTTACCACGTCTAGATAAAAAAGTAATGTAGTCAAGTAAAGTTTAACTTTCATATTTTTACTAGAAGTTACTTTCTTTTTGTCACAGAAAACCATGGTAAAGTATAGTAAAGTAAAGTCAATAAAAAAAATAACTACTTTATAACTCTCTCTCTCTCTCAGTTTGCTTTACCACATACTTCATCTGACCTTACTTTACCTCACCATTTTACCATGATATGACATCAATTAATCTTTATTTTACTTTACCACACCCGTAAACAAGTCATTTTTTCTTTACCATATAAAACTACGATAAAATGTGATAAAGTGAAGTAAAGAAAAGAAACTACTTTACCATTTCTTCCCACTTTACTTCACCATGCACTTTATCTCACATTTACTTTACCAGACTTTTACTGTCCTGTGAGATTTACTTTTACTTTACTTTACCATATGTGTAAACATAAATATTATGATGGATTTTGTGAACTAAAGTCTTTACTTTACTCTACCACTTTGTAATAGTCATTCTAAAAGATTCTTATCTTGTAGAAAGTTTTCTATAGGGGGGAGCTGTATAAGAGAATATTGAGCTTTTTGAAAGAAAAGAATCTTTTCTTCAAATTTTTCTTGAGTTACCAAACGCACAAGATTTTCTTCTTTAAAAAATGAAAGATTATATTATATAAAATATTATTTTCTTGTGTTTTCTTGTGCATCCAAACAGGCCCTTAAGGATCCAGACCATCCAGATAATGACAGTGACAAATAGCAACAAGTTTTATAAAAAGCCTCAGCCGCTCAGCTGTCATTGTGAGAAATTCATGAAATAAGAAACTTTATAGATAAAATATTCGTTTTTTTTTAGTGCTCGGATATTGTTGTAATATTTTATCTAGTGAAGTATTTAAAAAGAGCTTATTTGTCTCTTTCTTGTCAATTATTTTCCATTTGCACATTTTCTTCCTTTTTTTCTGGAAAGACTTGTGATCTGGAGAAAATCTGTTTGTTTGAAAATTTATCACTTGTTGAGAGAGAGAAGATAAAATTTATCAATGGTTGAGAGAGAGAGAGAGAGAGAGAGAGAGGGAGAGGGAATTCTTAATCATAGATATATAGTTATCTTGTATGAGTAAAAATTCATCTCTTTAACCAACATGAGAAATTCTATATTGATGGTTGTCTCCCTCTAAGGACGAGTGCGTGATATAGTGCTCTTAACCTTTAGAAGAGGTGGGTCTACTGTATAGAATTTGTCCGTATGATCTCCATAATTGTTGCCTGTCTACAAATTCGCTACCTAGTTTCCATGTTTTCCCTCTTACATATATTTCTTAAGTAATCACAGCTCCACACCCAATTCCACATGCACCCAATTGGCTCACTATGGATTGATCAATCATTATTTATATGGAAGGGAGGTGCCTCACCAAGGATTGATCTATCATTGTTTATGAGGCACCATTTTTAATCTTAAATTACACTTACTTATAGGGTCTATTCATTTAGAATTGGGTTCCTAGAAATTCATGTTAAAAGCGAGTGCTAATTAAAGATATTATTAAAGAGGTAAGTCGTTAAGAACATACAGTGCAGATTAGGCTCCAAAGGGCTTGGGAAGATTCTCATGACGTTGGGTATTTCTAAACGTATGTTAGGAGTATGATCCTAAAATATTGTTTTGTCAAAATTCATGTTTGGATTGTTACAATACCATACTGTTGGCCCTAAACCTATCTAACGTAACCTTCCAACTTTATCCAAGATTGGGACCGAGAATAAAAACTCACAAAGTTATAAAAGTAGTAAGGATATAGATTTATATCCATGGATTTGACTCGAAATAGATCAAAATGGAGAAATATAATTAATGAAACCAGCCCAACATAGTTGATATAAAGATGTGATGATGATGATGTCAACAGATGGCCTCCAAGCTTTTACAATTCTCCATTTCATTTGCAAAATTTCTAAATATTTAAAAAATTCTAACTTACTGAATTTTTCAAATTCTCATATGTCAAGCTTTTAAATTGATCAAAGGCCTATGAGCACTTGTGATTCCAACTAAGGCCGGCATTTAGAAAATTTAAAGCAGCATATATGTGTAACTACTGTTCCGTGAAAATATTTTTTCCATCATCATTTGTTACAAGCACTTCCACTGAGGAAAAGCATAAAGACCAGTGCACTTTTCCACAATTTAGTGGAATAGTGTTTCTAAGTGGGGTTGGGCAGATAAAAATATCATGGATGATTAAAGTCCTTACTTTTTATTCAAGAAGGCAACATGAAAGTGTCATTAAGGGCCTATTTCTATACTAGAATTTGGTAATTTGGTATGTTGGGTTTTTTTTTTATATATGATGTGATATCTTGTCTCCTAACATTTGAAATGTTGTTGTGTTTCTTTCACTAGAATTCTAAATTCCAGCAAATTCCAGCCACCTAAAAAGTCTCAAATTACCTTTTGGAATTATTAGAACTCCATCATCAATGCATTTGGTTGGGATTTCAAATGCTCCACTAAGAAGAGGGATTTGAAATTCCACCTAGAGGGGACAACTTTTGAAAAATTAGAAATTCCTCCATACATGAATTCTGGTAAATAAACAGGATCTCTCAACCAAGAATTCAGTAGTACTCGTTAATGAATTAGTCCCTTAAACAAAAAAGAGCACCACGTGAAATCTAAGATGTATAGGTGAATCAAAAATGGTTGTTTTAATACAGTGATCAATGGAAGAAAATTCAACCACTAAAAATCTTATAAAACTTTATATATTTTTGTTTTAGATTTTTTATGTTAAACATTTATTTTATTTTCTATAAAGAAAGCCCTGAGTTGGAAAATTTTCAACAATTTTAGGGGACTAACTCTAAGAAGCATTTTACATCACAGTAGCTATGTGTTTAAAGTCAATTTGCAAGGCTCCTTGTGCAACTGACTTGCTAAAGATCTAAACTGTGCAAAAATAAATACACTTGACTCCAACATGAGCTGAGCCACTATTAGATTTATCATGTATAAAATAAGTGAATTGTTAAAATATTATATTCAAGTATGTATTTTATATGTGCTCAAGTTGATAGTAAACAATTGTTTGGCTTGTTTGGCAAGTTTGATATGAAGACAATAAAATTATTCAATTAGATCTATTTAAAATAAATTTGTTTCAATTTGATCATTTTACAAATAGACTAAACCCTCATTTGGTATCTTTACTCTTATTCCAATACATCCATCTAAAATAAAGCCATAAAAAAAGAGTCATAAAATAAAAGGATGAATTAATATAAAAAGACATGTTTAGTCCTTAAAAAATAAAATAAAAAGACATCCGCCTCTACTCTTTTGAGACCCGAGGCTCTTATTTTCAAAAGCCCATAATTGGGGCCTTTCATTTTAAGAGGATTTGCATCTACTTTTCTAAAGCGGGTAAATGGTAAAATCATATACCAAACATTATTATTTTCTAAACATCTATCTACTTTAATAAGTCATTTAGACAAGTAAGTATTGGAAAAACTTGTTACATAGTAAAAAATTATATGAGCAAGCTTGTAAAGATTAAAGGGCAAAAAAAAAAAAAAAAAAAAAAAAAGGCTTAATGGATTTAGATATTCATGTCTGCTTGATAAATTACCTTCTTGTTACTTAGTGGAGAACGATAAAAAGCTATTAAACCTTACTCAATCTGTTTAAGTCAAAATAGAGTAAAAGTTAAATTTTATTAAAGCTCACACTCAATCTGTTTGAGTTAAAATAGAGAAGAAGTTCAATCTTATTAAAGCTGACTCAATCTTTTTAAGTCAAAATAGAGTATAAGTTAAATCTTATTAAAGCTCATTCAATCTGTTTAAGTCAAAATAGAGTAGAAGTTCAATCTTATTAAAGCTGACTCAATCTGTTTAAGTCAAAATAGAGTAGAGAAGTTAAATCTTATTAAAGCTCATTCAATCTGTTTAAGCCAAAATAGTGTCAGCAGTAAATCTTATTAAAGATCATTCAATCTGTTTTAAGTAAGGATATACTCGAAAGGCGCCTAAATTTGCAAAACCAATATTTTCTTCTATGTAGACATTGATGCGTTTCTGTCTACCCTTGTTGAGATTTATGATGAAGTTCCCATTGAAGACCCTACAATCTTCTCTACTTCTTCCGAGCCACGTGAAATCTTAATATGTACGAGTACGTGAGTCACAAATGAGTATTTTAATACTGGTGGTTCCTGGAAGAAAAATCAACCACCATTCTTATTTATGGATTACATAATAGTATATGGTTGTTACATTACATGGTTTCTCCTTCACTCTTCTTTATGACTATTTACTTAATTTTACCTATTATGGTTGGGGCACACTTGGCCTACCCTTCATCAACACAACTCTTTTTGCAAATTTTATCCTCCCTTAATTTGGTATCTTTCTTCTCATCTAACTTTTACTCATTAATATTGAGTTGAATATGAACAAAATATGTATATGTAATAAATGATTACAATTTAAGTTGCAAGTCAAGGATTAGAATAATCTGATGGGCTAATTTTTATTTTTTTTTCTTTTCGTGACACCTTTTCCATAGAGAAATGTTTTCATCCATTCGTTTAGCTCGCATAATATAATTGGAACAAGACTTTAGATGATGATGATCCAAATAGGCCCATAAGCTGGACCCCACAACCAAAGCATGCTTTCTACTAATAAGTGAGGAAATCTTTCTTCTAAACAGATGGTTACCGAGTATTCTAATGGGAAAAAAATCTTTCATCTAAATAAATAGTTATTAAGAACGAGGTAGTTTTCACCTGGGTGCTTAAGGATTCGAACTCTAGATATGCCACCTTCCCTCACTTTTCTCACCAGAAGGGTTTTTCATCTCATTTAAGATCTAGAAATCTCTTCAATAATATCACCAAAAATTTAATTTTATTATTTAACGTCTTCACTTGACCACCTAAAAGGAAGATCCAGGGTCTTCGTCCTATGGGTCCAGCCCTTCTAGCTGGAGTTTAAGAAAAAAGATAGTTACCGTAAGGGCCAGTTTGGTAACTTTACTAATAGAGTCAAGTGAAAGTGAAGTAAAGTTGATTTTGAAGAAAGAATAAAATATAAGTGGGTTCTGATGGTATTTTATTTTTAATTGTTTGTTATGGGAATTTTTCAGACTTTTTTTATGAGAAAGTTGAGTCTTTTTGTATTTTAATGGATAAAGGTGGTTGTTTTTTTATATTTTATATTTTATTTTTTATTTAAAGTATATGAAGAAAATTTTAAATAACTACAGCTATCTCACCAGCGGTGGGAGGATCAGTGACCACACACATTCGACAAGGATACAACTCTGACGTGCACCCGAGGTGCACCTATTACTGTAATTAAAGCATGCTCCTCTGCATGGCTGCAACAAAGATAGCAGGGAGTAGAAAGCATATCCAGCTTGCATCCTATCCCAAAGCCCACTGATATTTCCCCCACATATAAAAAAATACACGCATGCAACAACTAAAATAAAATAAAGAAGAGAAAAAGGCCAAAAAGAAACAGAAGCCTCTATGTTGTCACTAGGGTTTCTTCCTCCTCACTCTCCCATCCACTTCCTTTTTCCTCTTTGTTTCTAGTACTCTTAGCCTAGTGAAAAACAACACCACAAACAAACTGTGACACCATTTCTCCAACCCATACTTTCTTCACACTCTGGTTCTAGTTTTGGAAAATCAATCTTGTGTGTGTTATGGATTCATATCAGCATCGGCATCAGCATCGGCATCAGCAGCAGCTTCTGTTTGTGATTTTATTCTTCTTCCTCTCTCTCTTCTTGCCTGGAAAATCAGATATAGATTCTGACAAAACCGCTCTCCTCTCCCTCCGTTTGGCCGTGGGCGGCTCTTTGTCTTGGCCCGCGGCCCAGTCTCCGTGCTCTTGGCCCGGCATTGGCTGCGATTCAGGCCGCGTCACCACCCTCCGCCTCCCCGGTTCCCGCCTGGTGGGGTCCATCCCTCCGGAAACCGTCGGCAACCTCACCCGCCTCCGCGTCCTCAGCCTCCGCCTCAATGCCCTCACTGGAAACCTCCCATCCGACATCGGACGGTGCTCGGAGCTCCGGAACCTTTTCCTTCAAGGAAACCGGTTCGCCGGAGAGATCCCGCCGTCCGTCTTCCAGCTGCGGAATCTCGTACGGCTCAACCTCGCCGGAAATGGTTTCACCGGCCGGATCTCGCCGGCGTTCAACAACCTCACCCGTCTCCGCGTGGTCTTCCTCGAGATGAACCGGTTTTCCGGTCCGATTCCCGACCTTCGGCTTCCTAACCTTCTGCAATTCAATGTCTCCTTCAACCAGTTCAATGGATCAGTCCCGTCCGGCTTACGGTCCTTCCCGGCTGCCTCATTCGCCGGAAACTCGCTCTGCGGCAAGCCGCTGACCGCCTGCACGAGCGAGATAGTTATACCGGGACCCTCTTCGGTACCGACGATGTCACCGGCTGCAGGAGCGGATATTACGAAGAATATGAACAACGACAAGAAGAAGAAGCTTTCCGGCGGCGCAATCGCCGGCATCGCCATCGGCTCCGTGGTGGGTTTCCTTGCAATTGTCCTAATTTTGCTGTTTCTCTGCCGGAGGAGCAACGGGCGGAAGGCGCGATCGGTCGACATTGCTTCGGTTCGGCCGCCGGTGTCGGAGACGGAGGTCCCCGGGGAGAAACGGATGGTGGGTGAGGGAGAAACTGGCGGTGTTCCGACCGCCGCGGCCGCCAATGCGGCGAAAAAGCTGGTGTTTTTCGGAAATGTGGGTGGGAAGGTGTTTGATTTGGAGGATTTGCTGAGAGCTTCTGCAGAGGTTTTGGGGAAAGGGACGTTTGGGACGGCTTACAAGGCGGTTATGGAGAGTGGTATTGCTGTGGCTGTGAAGAGATTGAGGGATGTGACCATTTCTGAGAGGGAATTTAGGGAGAAGATTGAGGCCGTTGGATCGATGGACCATGAGAATCTGGTGCCGTTGATGGCTTATTACTTTAGCCAGGATGAGAAGCTTCTGGTCTATGATTACATGGCAATGGGAAGTCTCTCTGCTCTTTTACATGGTGAGATTTCATTCTCCTCTTCTCTCTTTCTTTGTTTTGGAATTAGTATTGTTTGTTTGTCTGTTGATTGACATCTTATGGTATAGATAGTATAACAGCAAAACCCTTGTTTCTTAATTTTCATTGGAGAACTTGTTCCTTGTTTTCATCTGGGTTTTGAATGATTTTATTGCAGGAGAACCCAATTTCCCAACTTCTGTTTGTGATTTTTATTGAGTTTCTCTAAAAGGTTATTGTCTCATGGAAATTAGATTACTGTAGCAGTGAGTTGTTCTTAGGATGCTTTTGCAAGAAAATGCAGTTTCTGTAGTGGGTTCTCTTTGGAATTTCTTCGAGGCAATTAATTTTGCATAGAAATCCAGTTTGCTAGAGTTGGTTTTCGAAATCGTTTTTGTTTGGCAATGGGGGCGAAGCTGGTGTTAGCTATTCCATGCTGTTGTTGGCCAAATGTGTTTGGTTGGTGATCTGAAAGTTGGTTCATCTGTTTTCTGCCATCTTTGCCGATTACGCGTGGTCAAGTAAAGCTAATTGCCAACTGCCTGTGGAAACTTTCAGTATTTATTAAAGCCAAATTTCTTTGATGGGTGCTCCTCCTTTGAATTGCTAGTTGACTAAAAGTTTTCCTTGAAAGATCATTCAGAAAAAAAGAAATAAAAAAAATTCCTTGAAAGTGGAATTACTAGAGGGTGTGTTTGTGAGGTTTTGATTACTGTAGGAAAACCCAGCTTTCTTGTGGTTTCCTTTGGAAATGCTATGCATTTTTCTTGGTTTTGGTTATAAGTGATTTGGGATTTTTCTTTTTCTTTATGTTGGCAGAAGGGTTGTTTTTTGTCTTTTGCATTTTTCGTTTTGGTAGTATGGTGGATATGTTGTGTTCATTTTTGTTGGTTTTTCTTTCCTCTTTGTTGAAGATGGTTGGGGTTTTGTACGTTTCATATTTTCCTTTTTATACTCTGTTGAAGACAGGCACATGGAAATGTCGTCCTTCTTTGGTGCAAAGAGGATAGTTTAGTTGACAAGGCTGTTTTGTCTTTTGGGTATCCAGTGTTAGATGCTTTCAAGATCACATCTATGTTATTGGTATTTTGTCTCAGTACAGTGTAGTGTGGGAGCCTAATTTAGAGATGTGTACTGTTTATCTGTTGGGCCTTACCTTGAAAGGTCATGCCCATAATTGTGTGGGCCCAGATTATCTTAGCCCCCAATTTGGGTATTTATGTCTATTGAATGTCTGTTAGGGTTTTGTAGATAATACCAGCGATAACGCCTGTTCCTTTTGACTTTTCTCATATTGAGAGCATTTCGTTGTCATGAGTTGTGACTTCTTGTACCCTATTGCTGTAATTTCCTTTTATCTGGCATATATCTATCATTCCATCATTTAAGTTGTCACTTCTATAAACCTAAATGATGGTGTCCATAAAATGACATTGATTATATCACTGTGTCAACTACCTCAACAACCTGATTTGGTGCGAATGCTCATTCATCTGGACCCTACAGTTGATGATGTGGTCTGGCCTCAATATGACAATAAACAAATAATCTGGCCTGTTTGATTCTTGGATCTGTTTGTATTTTCTTGTTGATTGTTTTCTTTATAATGTCTGCTGACCAGTCAAGTTAACTGTTTAGAATTGTCTGCTTGTTGCATTTATCAAAATGCAGTTCATCCAATGGTTAAACAATCAATTTGATTGTCTGGCTTGCCAGACTTGGGGCTAAGCAATCTGATCACGGAGATGTTTTATAAATGAATAACCCGAAGACAAAAGGTGGCAAACTGCTACCACCAAGATCCTTTTATCAATGAAGAAAATCATAAGAGAAATGTTATGTATAGATGCACCCCAAGTTTCTGGTTTTTATGTACTGTGGGGGGTGTGGACAAGCCAAAAGTATGGGGGTGGTTTATAAAAATGGAGCTGCATTTGGCTGGATTTGGTTTGTCCTCTCTGCCCCATATTATTTTCTCACTAGGATACCTAGATACTTCATGGTGGCCAACATTTTTAATACTTTATTTTAATATGTAAAGATTTGTGTGCTGATAACATCTGTGGCGTGTCCCTGCCGTGTATCTATGTTGCATTTGGGCATCATATTTCTCTTGATTTTAAACTACTACTAGAATGCTTTGATTTCAGGTTGGTTGGTTGGGTGGGTTCGCTTTCTAATGAAAGCAAAACCCATTTCCTTTTTTATTGCAACAGTGATAGTATTTTGATGGCCGGCCTCTTTCTGTCATTTTCTTTTTACAGGAAGCAGAGGAGCAGGAAGGACACCATTGAATTGGGAGACCCGATCCGGCATTGCGCTTGGTGCAGCCCGCGGCATTGAGTACCTCCATCGGCAAAGCCCCAACGTCTGCCATGGCAACATTAAGTCCTCCAACGTCCTCCTGACCAAAACCTATGGTGCTCACGTCTCGGACTTTGGCCTAGTCCACCTTGTGGGCTCTAGCTCCACTCCTAACCGTGTAGGAGGTTACCGTGCGCCTGAGATGATAGATCCCCGCATGGTCTCTCAGAAGGCTGATGTCTACAGCTTTGGTGTACTTCTGCTGGAATTGCTGACAGGAAAGGCCCCAGCACATTCCATCTTGAATGAGGAAGGAATTGATCTTCCAAGGTGGGTGCAGTCAGTGGTTCGTGAGGAGTGGACATCAGAGGTGTTTGATCTTGAGCTTTTGAGGTACCAGAGTGTCGAGGAGGAGATGGTTCAGCTTTTGCAACTTGCAGTCGATTGCTCGGACCAGTACCCTGACAAGCGTCCAGTGATGTCTGAGGTGGTACGGCGGATTGAAGAACTCCGCCGCCTGAGCATTCGACAAGAATCTGACCAAACCCAACATTCGGTTGATGATGTGGATGATGGGTCATCACGACAGACTGATCCAATTAATGGGCCAGCACAACCACCAACACCATCGCTGTTCGATTGAACAATGTCTTTCCTAAGTCGGTGCAGGGGTAAAGACACCTTCTCTTTGGAGGCTGGGGCATATGCTCAAACCCTTTATAGATTTTTCTTATGCTCCTTTAGAGAAGTCCCGTTACCACTAGGGTAGCATATAAGTAAAAGGCCATTCTTAACATTTTTAGCCATTTAATCTGTGTGGTGTTGTTGTTTAAACAGGGTCCTTAGAGCTCTTCCTCTCAGAGAACTGTGTATATTCAGTCTCTGTTCATAGCACATCTCTCTGTCTTTTGTCTTTATGCTGATTTGGGGAGACTGATTAATGTTTGTTTGGATGAAAAGATTGTGGGTTGGTTTAGGTGTTGGGGTGTGGTGTTGCTGTAATTATATTGTTTTGCTGTTAAGGCTTTGGTGAGTTACTGCTTAATTAGGGAATTTGGGTGCCTTTCTTTTACGTGATTTGATGGTGAGGCGGGCCAACATTTTGGTAAGATTTCGAGAGCTAAAGGCGTTTTTGGTCCTTTTCTTAAAGTGTCATTCACATGCATTGCTTTTTCCTAAAGTTTCAGAATCCAACTGGTTTCCTATGACTCCATGGGATGATGAGCTGAAAAGGCAAGCCTTACTGAAATCATGCTTATTTGTAGTGGTAGTGAGCCTTTTTCCTTTATATACATTACTATTTGGACCTGGGTATGAGACCATGATCTTTTGTTTTGAAATCATATCCATCCATATGCCATACATTTTGGTTCATTTGCCTGCTTCCTATTGAATTCCCAGAAATTCATACACACAGGAGCATTAAAGAGGTGGGAAAAAAATGATATGAGGTGGATATGTGGATGGGAGCTTCACATTCCTGCGATTTGATTTACTGGGGTATTGTTGGGTTGGGTAGTCATTTAGTGGTAGGAGGTGATTCGATGGACCTTCGATTTCCGACAAGCAAACAGGCCCTATAAGTCCCTCTGTAGTACTGCATTTGCATCAGTAGAGTTACTCTGAAGTTTCTAGAAAACTGAGGTGAATTGATGGCCTGATGGCCCATTGTGGATATTCACCTTTACCCCATCACATTTACCTTTTTATTCGGAGTTCGATTTCAATCCAGCAAACAGGCCCCATGAGTCCCTTTGTACTGCATTTGGGTCAATGGTGCTACTCTGACCCTCTTCATGTAGACATATACAGTTTCTCCTACAGTTTAGAGTTCAACATTTAGCATTTTGGTGATGTGCGTACCATCAGTTCTCTATACGGGCTTTCAAACACTTGGGCGTCAGGCAGTATTAGTCATATTTATAACCATTACTTGCTATGTTGCACTAAAGAACTTAGAAAATATCATTTTCTGCTGCATGATATTTTCAGTTGACCGTCTGCCTGAGAGTTTCTTCAGCACAAAAAACAGAACCACACAGGTGGAATGCATGTGAGGTTCACTGGCCTTACCAGATAAAGGGGGTTGTGACTTGGGTTAATCAAATTCATCAAAAATTGGTAGTCATTTGATCTAAGACCATCATTTTTAAGGTCAAACGATAGATGGGGGGATTTCATCTGATCCAAATTATTCTTTTCATCTTTCATCTTTTCTTTCCTGCTTTGATAGTTACAAGAGAGATGATTACACAAAAATAGTTTCCCACTTTCTCAATGGATTTTCCCTTACTTTCACTCGCAAAGCTTACATGACATCCAGCTCATGTGTAAGTGGGAACGCTCTGTTTACTGCATCCATGTAGGGCCCTTGTTAATTTCAGCTTGTCGAGGCCAGTTGGACTTGGCCTGACATCCTCGTGTGTGAAGCTCAAGATGAGCACTATTCAGCTAAGCTCAGGCTTGGTGTGGCAATGGGTCGGGCTCAAGCTCAAGGTTTAATGGGATTCACTTGAACAGAGGTGGATGTGGTTGTCACCCATTTGACTACCAGACTCATTAATAGACATGTAAATGGGGGCAGTTATCAAGCAATTTGTTAATGACTCATTGATAGATTCATTCCAGACACTTTTAACTTGAGCTTGAGGTCAGCGTGAATCAAGCAATTATGTTAACATATGCTGGATGGCCCTCCATTATTTGGACTTTTAGTTGATATAGGCGCTGTTAGAATCTACACCCCATTGAGCTACCACTTATTTCAAAATCAATTGGTGATGGAAAACGACACAACAATGGTTTTATGGTGAGGGCGAGGGCTAGACCACAATTATAAACGCTCAGGAGAGAGGGTGGACGTTGACCTCAACAAGTGCAAGTGCAGGTGCAAGTAATGGATACATTGCTAGAAATAGAATTTGGCATGAGAAATGAAAACATGGACCCATTCTAGCTAATGAAAGCCTGTCGTGCCCAACTAAATCCGGGCGTTATTTTGTTAATGGGTGGGTCTATCTGAGCCAATGACCAAAGATGGCTCTATAATGGATGTATAAAAGCCCCCAAGGTCGCATCATTTGGACAACCATCGCTGAAGAAAATAACCATCATTTGAATGGTTAAGAATTCATGTTGTAGATGCATTAAAAGTTTCACATCGATTTTTCAATATAACACAATCCTTCTCCTTTATTTGGGCTTTCCACCGACACTAATGATAAAATTTGAAGAGGTGAATATTTCCCATGAAAATTTGTCTCAGGAATAAGCAGACCGAAATGATGAAAAAGATGACTTCAAGGATTTGATGATATGGATGGTTGTGAAAAGACTCTGAACCATGTGCAGATTTTTCTTGATTGGAAATGCTGTGAAGAATTCGAGGTGCCTAATCCTAGCCCTGGTTCATGCCATCTCTGTCCTAACATAGATTAATGGAGGGGTTACATTAAGCTAATCACCCACTCATTCTTATAAATTGGAGTCCATTTCTCACAGATTGGAGGGTTGGAATTTTAGAAAAGAAGATGCTTAGGAGTGATTGGCATTTCCACCGTTCGAGCCCCACAAACCATCCTTGTGTGACCCCTCATTTTCTTCCCTCTTAAATAACCTGCACTCTCCACCATTTGCTGAGTTCTAGCCGTGGAAGTAAAAGCCTTTTGAGTCTATTTGAAAACATTCTATTATTACTGGTAGTTGCCCACTTCTCCTGATCACAATCATGTCCCATAGTTGGTAACCTATCTTATTTGCAGTCTTATGCTTGCTCACTTTTTAATTCTGGAGTCTTCTTAGTTGTTGCATTGTCTTCCTGTACCCATTCCTTATTCTAGTCTCTGACCATGTTATCTCGAACATTGATGGATCAGATTGGAGCTTTGGCGATCAGATCAATCTAAAAAACTAGGCCTTAAGTAACATCACTGATTGGTCACCTCTTTTCCAGACCCTAGTGTTGAGGTCAACGTCTACCTTCGCTCTTGAACGATCATAATTGTGGTTGAGCCCTCGCCCTCACCATAAAATCATTATTGTGCCGTTTCATATCACCAATTGGTTTTGGGATATGTGGTAGCTCAATAGAGTGTAAGATCCTATAAATGGTATCAGAGCTTGGTAGGTCGGGTGTTCGATTCATGGGATATGCATTTGTTTAGGTCAACGTCCACCCTTGCTCAAGGAGAACCCATTTGATCTGATCACCCAGTAGCCATTAGTGGAAATCAGAACCGCTGGCATTGAATTCCAGTGCCCACAAGGATCAGTGATGACCCAAAAGTCACCCATTTTTCAGTTTAGACATTGGTAGGGAAATCAGACCCTTATGTTCTAGCTGTTGATTGAAAGGACTAGGACTTTCTAATTCAGGAAATTTCTTCAGCATCCCTATTCATGGGGAATGTCCCATCAGATCAAGGGTGTACTGACCAACCATGGGCCTCACTTGAAAGAAAGCTAATAGAAACTGCTTGCACATTTCTCTGTGGAATCAGAGACCGAAGGGTCGCAATAAGCCTACAGAAAATGCTTTTAACTGGGCCATTGTGGCCCCATTATTGATTGAGCCAAAAATGGTTGCCTAGGCCCAGCCCATATATTATTTTGACCTAAAACTGAAGCCTAGAATGACCACAAAAGGCTATTAGTTAGGGGCATGGATCTGCTCCAGATGGAGCTAAATAGGATAATGATCTACAAAGCTGAGCATATTATCAATAGAGCATGAAACTAAATGTTAGGATTGTTATCATGTTGTATCTGGGCTTATGAAATGCAAAATTTTGAATGGGCCTTATCTGTATGGTCCGGTGCAACCAGTTTAAAAACTGGGCCCAAGACAATCCATGTCTAGCCCGCTGACAGCCCCACTAAAAGAATCGAATCCTCAAACCTGGTCCATGCCAAATCGGATAGTTTTGAATTGTTTAGTTGATTGTGAGGAATCCCAACATGAGAATTCTTCATCCACTTTGGAACAGAGCTTTCCTCATTGAAGATCTGTATAGGCATAGCTGTTAAGTTTGATAAGAGAGGATTCAATTCGCAGATTTCAGGAATTTATACCCTTCCCTTTTCAACTTAGGATTTCCACATCCTATGGGAATTGGACCTCAGAACCCTTAGATATATATATGGATCTCAGGTAGCCCAAATCCCGGAGGATTTACTATTGCCAAACATAGACTTTTCTAGACTTCGTGGAAAGAGAGTTTGGTTGGCAAACATGAACTAAGGAAAAACATATCAAGGAGTGAATTTACCTGCACCTTGTAAGGGAGAAAAATGGTTGGAAACTAAACTCACCTACCACCACAGCACAACTGAGTTCAACTCATATCCAAATGAAGTAATCTGAAGAAAAATTGATTGATACCTTCACCACCTTATTCCACTGCCAAACATGCCCTCAAAATCACATAAAGCACCCAAAAAAAGTTTAGCAACTAAAAGATTTTGAATAATTGAGGCAATTGAAAGATTCTTTTCTGTACACATATCCTAATATTTATACCATCATTTGCTAAAAAACAATATGCATTTACAATTCAAATTCAACCCTATTAATTCCTACCACTCTTTTTGGTTCATAACATGAGAGATAGCTCACCACTTTAACAAAAGCATTATCATATACATAAAGTGAATAATCAACCCTCATTTTAAGCTAATAAAGAGAGTATCAGTGCATCTCAACCTTCTACTTATGGAAAAGATCATTCTCATGGAATTCGGATTGTTGGGACATGCTTAATTAGAGGTGTTCATGGGCCGGGCTAAGGCATATCCAGACCTGGCCCGGCTTTAGAAACATTGGCCCAGGCCCGGCACAAGCCCGACAAGGGCTGTGAAAGTTAGGCCCGAGCCCGCTCATTCAATCAATCGAACCGGGCCGAACCGGGCTTTTTTTTTTTTATCACTTTTATGGGCATTTGAGCAATTGTTTGGACTAATTAAATTAAATTGCGTAAATTCCTTATACGGGCCGGGCCGGGCTTTGGGCATACTATCACTTAATCCAAGACCGGCCCAATTATTAAACGGAACCTAATTACATATCCAAGCCCGGCCCATGAGCACTCCTATGCTTAATGCGATTGTTGTATAAATTATGATTGTCTGATATGTTGAAGCATTAAGCAACATGATTAAAAATTAATCCGTCACAGTCACAGTGTTTTATTAGGTGGTGTGATATCAACATTGTCTTAATGGCATTTTTATATAAATTTTATGGAAGTAGATGAAGGGGTGACAATGGATTGGGACAGGTTGGTTTCAGGTCAGGCTAAAGAGTATGGGTAACATGTACCCGGCCATTATAGTAATTGTGTTGAAAATGTCTACTCGGACACAAAGGGAAGACGACAAGACCAACCCAAACCCTTACTTACAAAGTGGAGTCCGGGTTGGCGTGGTGGATCATAATACAATTAGTTGGGTTTGAGTCAGATCTGAGTGAACTGTATGGATTTATTAGCAAATGGACTCAGTTGAACTCGATCCATTACTTAATTCAGGAATGCCAACCTAAAGCCAATATGATCAAACCAAATCCCGAAATTAATGGGTCGGATTTGGGTTAGAAGAATCGCCCGCCCTAGGGAGGTGAGGTTATAAGAAAGTATCTAGACAAAACCAGAAGTAGAAAGAGAGAGATAAATTAGCATAATTCAAAGAAGTACGTGTTTTTTTTTTTTTAACCCAAGTGCTGGATCCAAGAGAGAACCCGCACACACATGAGAAGACAGCCCCGTGCGAAAAAAGCACACACAAAGTCCACGTACCTAGGGTTCAAACTCTGGACAGCCAGGGGAGAACTACCGCCACTTACCAATGGGGTAAGTGGCCATTCTCATTCAATGAAGTTGGTTAACAAGTTTTGCTAGACAAAGCCATAGCTGAAGACCTTGTACATTCTCAGTAAAATATAGTTGAGCAAATAAATAAATAAACAGAGCAGCCAGATTCTCCTAAAAAGGTTAAAATGATTTAATAAACATGCTTGGGCAATCACAGAATTTCTTCTGAAGAGTGGCCACAAATGTGGAGACCCACAGGATCAATTGTATGTTCTGCCACCGAAGTTATGTGTCATGTGTAATGTAGAACTCCTTGAAATGGAGTGTAGAACACCTACATGTCATTCTTTAAGTAATAAGGTGCTGATTAAAATCCCCCTTGTTTCATTTTATTCCTTTGAGGGGTTGTTCACTTTATTCCTTTGGCTAGCCATAGGATCCAAGTCCGTCCCTTCCATCACATCTCATTGCATTGCCTATCTTCACCATGATTGAGGAGTATACAAAAGATTTCCAACCCTACATTGATACGATTAGGAGGAATTCAGTATTTGAAATTCTTTTGTGACATTTTGAGTACTATCATATGGGATGTTTTGTTTTCTTTCCTTGTTGGCATATCCCTGGTTTCCACCCAGCTTTCCATTTTTTTCTACTATATTCAGTGTTTGATTTGCACCTGTGGACCCAGAATAGCTGTAGTTACACGGGATGGAGGATCTTTCATTTTTTGTGTATCTTGTAATACCCAGCACTTATGCACATGAGATAAAGGGAGAGATTGTGGTGTTTCTTTAGTTCATTCAATGACAAATTAGGGGACTACATTTTGTCCGATGATTTTTATCAAGAACAACCAATGAATATTTATAAGAATAAGATATTTCATGCGGATCAAACTAGCGACATGGGTGGAACTTAGGGGGAAGGGAGGCAATGGTCCCCCAGAAACTTTGTTCTAATTTTTTTTCATATCCAAACCTAGAATATTCATTCTCTAATAGTTTTCTCAGTTCTATAGTTCATATCAAGCTTTTCTTCTTTTTTCTCCTTTTGCTTTTCCACCAAACGGACAAAAGACTTTGGAATGGCAAATCACTTTCATGTGCATGGAAGCTCTCTCTCTCTCTCTCTGCCTTTGAGCATTGTTCATTGCCTTCATGGAAGTGGCCCACTTATACAATGTCTTGGAATGTTATAGAGGGTGCAGATGCAACCAAGATTGGAATAAAAGAAGGAAAAGGTGGGAGAGCCAAAGAATAGATTAGGTTAGTCCCACTTTTCAATTTATCAAAAGGCACACTTTCCATATCCATTCTATCAACTGTGTTTAACTTTAGGATTGGCTCTACTTTAATCATGATATCCCTTGGTCACAACCCACTATTAAAGTTATTGGTTAAAGTGGAGGCAAGAGAATATGCAACATGGTTCACCTTGATGACATTAGCATCAAATGGGTTATAATACTTTTCTTGGGCAACTTTGCAAATAGCTTATTTCATGATTTATTATGTGGGTCGTACTTCATGAATTTCACTTCCTCAAGTACTATTTTTATGTAATACTATTTACTGTTTGAATTGATATCGATTTTCAAACTTCGTGAAATCTTTTTCACAAATAATAGATTTGATATCAATTTGTGGTGATGGATGTGAAGAAGTGCACAAGCAAAGAAAAAAAAAAGAGCATGATTTCAAACCAAAAAAAAAATTGGTAAAAGACCTTAAACAATTATTACACAAGAGATGAGCTTGATATAGTTCACTATCAATGAAGGCTACATCCACAGGTGAAGATGAGGGCATGCTTCTAATATATAAAAAGGAAACAAGAAATAAAATAGCAAAGAGATAGCAAAAGATTATTTGCCTTCTCTAATGTCAAGACTAAGAATATGCAAGATAAGAGTTGTACTCATACCAAAGCCACTCTGATTATATCATAAGAAATACTTTTTTTCCACAAAGAACCCATGCCTAAATACTGTCATCTTACAAAATGAGTCATACCATCAAATTCTTTTAGAAGGCCTTGACACTTAATTGCTTTGAAATCCACTCTCTCTCTCTCTCTCTCCATTTGTCTACCATGTCTATAAATTCTTAGCTTAAAGAGGCCTTTGGTGGTTGGATTGCATTGGTTAGTTGTAGGCAGGTATCTTTCAAGATCTTCTTTCTTGGTATATTAATAGGAACAGTGGCCCCATGACCTCTCTATCCCTTTCATGTATTTCACTCCCTTGCAACAAGGGTAATGAGGTTTTACTTTGAGATCAGCTACTCACATTTTTACTGACTAATAATCAGTGCTTGAAAGAGGTTGGTGTTCAACTGTGATCGCTCATCTTCAACTTCCAAATTTAGGATGACCATAGATAGTTATGGTCTTCAATATATTCCGAATTAAGTACTTTCGGGTTGTGCAATTGGAAGGGAATCTCAACATCTGATCATGCCGTTGTTCATACCAGGTTTCATTTCTAAAAATGAGAGATAAAGAAGAGAACTTAATAACAGTCTCCAATATGGTTTTGAGCAATTCATTTACTGCAATTTTCTCTACATTGCTCTTTCTCTCTAGTTTGTTTGATTTTTTTTTCTTAAAATCTCTGTAGATTCCAGGAAGGGCCAGGCTCTGGTGCTGGACCCATCTCATTTAATATTGCACATAATTTCTATAATCATTGATCCAACCATGTGAGCTCACTTTCTTTAATCTAAACAATTCACATTAAGAACCAGTAGCCCACATCTCGAGTCCAATTGATCCCAATACCGAATACTGCATGGGGCTTAAATAGTTTCCTCTGTTGCCGCCTTATATAAATAGTATAACCAAGGAGAATGGCGTCGGGTGGAGTTCATTTTTGCTTGATCCAAATCATTTCTATAGGCCATGCTCATAGTGAATTGTTCTAGGCCAAATTTTAATCTAAATCACAGTAATATACAACCAATTATGAAAGTAGAATCAATCAACAAATTTCTCTTTAAAGAGAAGGCTTGTTTGGCTTGTTTTTCTGTATATTACTCTGTCTTAGAGCAATGAACATATGAGAGGGATGGATGTTCACATGGGAGGGTGTCTGATAGGAAATGGGCAGGAAAAGTCGCATCTGATCATCTTGATATGTTCATTTGTCTAAAACCAAAACGTCAAAGTCCATATAAAGAGAGGAAGAATATATTGGATCAGGGTGCAGCCCGGCTAAAGCACTTCATATTGTCTTGGCTATTTGATAAGATGATTAAAATGTTTCTTTATAGTTCACTTTCAAATTGGTTTGTCAGACCATCAAAAGGCCATCGATTAGAGGGCTATGATGATCTGATTAATATGACTCCTTCTAGGCCTATGAATTATTCAATAAATAAAGTGGATGGTATGGATTGTTAAATGAACATTTAATATACTAACATCTCCCATTTAGAAATTAGAAGTTGAGCATTCGTGGTCTTTATTTCTTCTATAAGTCATTTGCAAAAGTAGAAACCACCTCAAAGACGGGATTGGATTAGCAGCTAATGAGGAGAATTAATTTCCTTAAGGACATGTTTGGATAATTGAGAAGTGGAGTAAAATAAAGTAGATTTCACATGAAGAGTGAAGTAGATGAAAAGTAGGTTTAAGTTAAAGTCTACGTATTTCATGTAAAAAAAAAAAAAGTCTAACTTGAATCCAGCCCGATAAGGGTGTGGGACCGGCCGTTGGACCCAATTGCATGTCCACCTACCTCAATGGACTCAAATGTAAGTCAGACCCAAAGCAGATTTACCCATTGACAGCGTTAGCAAAGATTCATCATATTTTTCTTATACATATAAATTTAACTTCTTGCATTTGATTTGAAATAACAAAGAAAAAAAAAAACCCTCCAAAGGATGACGAGGTTGATACTTGTGTCAACTTTCACACCCTCTCGAACATAAAAATTTCTCTATAAGGCCTATTTTAAGGTGGAGAAAATTGTCTACCTGTGATATACGGATACTTTAAAATAGATCGTATATTTTGTTGTACTATATCTAATATTTCACTTTTTATATGTGAAATATGTGTCTTTACCATACTTATAATAGTGTATTCTTGTCATATCTGTATTGTATTTGAAGGTCATAGCTATTTACATTATAAATATGTATGTAGCTGGCCTTCTTTATTTACTTTCTCCACTTGCTTTCTTCTTTAAATGAGGAAAAAGTAAAAAAAAAATACAAGTGGAGAAAGCTGCCCCCCAGTCTAAACTCTTCTTCACCTGTTTTATCCACATTGAAATGACCACCCACTTCTTACAAACAAAAGAAAGAAAAAAAAAATCCCCCATACAGCATAACATAATTCAAATGTTACAAAAACTAGTTAGATTCATTTATTAAAAATCATCAAAAATTACAACATATGGTTCACATCACAATAAGAAAAGTCCTAATTATTGGACAGAACAAACTGGAACTGTCTAAAGACAACAAAACAACACCACTTGAAAGAAGATCATGGGCACATAAATCCGCCTAAAAAGAATGAGTTTCTGCTCGACATAAAGACAGCCACTTTGGTGCGTTGGTGGGGCATGGAATCTCTGTCCTGATCAACTTTCTTCTTCGCTTCTTTCAAGGTACCTGCCTCCACATCTTTTCTACCTCTCTTTCTTAGGAAATTTATAAAACAAAGGACTCCAAAAGGTTAAAAGAAGAGATAAAAAGCTGGAAAGGGTGGGGGAGAGAAGGGAAATCAAGGAGGGAGAGATGCCCAACAATGAAATCCAACCCAGGAACAAGAAAATCTGAGACTGCACTATCTATTTACCTGCATCAGTAATTAAATATAAATGATTAATCAATGCATTTGAAAGGGTGAGATTGGAGAAAAGAAATGATTTTTTAAGGTGAAGTATGCATGAGAGTTTTCAACACTTTCATGCTAATCATTCATACCACATGCCTCTTTATAACCAAATCCACTTTAATATACATTATTAAATTGATTAACAAAAAAAAATTATTAATTAGTTTAAAGTTTTATATTTTGATACTATCATTAAGATGATAGCTGATGCCTTCCTAGGCCTACTGCTTGGTTAGAGGAATTATGAGAATTCTTTTCAAGGTGTCCATAAAAAGAGATTTTCGATGTCGAAAAATAACTTAACAAAATATTGGTGATTGAAATTTTAGAGAACTTAAATGCTCTAAAAGGCATGATCCTAAGAAGCTCTCAACACTTGCAATTCTTAAAAAGAAAATACCTCAAAACAAATAAATCCCTCTTGAGTTCAGCACCTTAGCGCGCTTTCTAAAAATGGGACATATGGCAAGTTTGGGAGGGCCATTGGCCCTAACCTTGAAAGCATTTTTGTTTTTATTTTTTGGATGCAAAAGATACAGTTCCTTTCCATCTTGTGGAAGGAGTAAAGAAAAATCCTATCATGCTTTTAAGACAAGAATAGTCAAAATATATTTAATGGTTTTACTGGCAAAAGTAGAAAGGGTCCTCAGCCAGAAGAAAAAGTATCAATTCTCACAACTACCATTGACAAATCCCCTAATTTTTTTTTATCACAGCTCAATAGCTAAATTCAAAGTACTCATGCCAAGACACCATTGACTGAAATGGCATAAGATTGTGTGGACGGCATTTACCCTTTAGCCTTTGCAATTCAAAAATCAATTACTTTCTTTGGGTCCAGGGCCCACTATCCTTTCCCTTTGAACAGTGATTGGAGCTGGAGTCAATGTGGGTGGTTTTTCACGTTCCTTTGAATCAGAACCCTGTTGAATCATGTGAGTGACCTAATTATGGTATGTTTATTTAATTAATGACTTGGAACTAGGCATATTGACTGGAGACACAATCAAAAGCTTTCTTCAAAAGTATGATGCTTTGATTGATAGCACCGGATAAAAAAAATTTGAGAATCTAAGCCGTTCAATCAACCACTATGTTTCTTTGAATTGCTGTTATCAAACTTATCAGATATAATTACAAAACAAAGTATACAATATATATATACCGGCCCTGTGAAGGGTGCTGAAATCTATTAGAGACCCTATGGTAAAGAAGCCTGTTAATACAGGATGAGAAGCCCTAGTCATAGGTAAAGAAGTCTACTCACGCAGTAGGAGGAATTCAGAAATCATACCCTAATAATTAAGTGAGAAGCGGGATATCCAACCAACTGGACAATCCCTCATTCTCAAATTATTTTTATATTGAGGTAACTTAGAAATTGTCTGAGTGGGAGGTTTATATCGGTTCGACTATAATTTTTTTTATTGATTTAAACAATTTTAATTGGTTTCTAACCAGTTGAAATTCTTGTTTCAACTAAACATTTCATGGTATTTAGACTGATGATAGTATTTAGACTAAATGACTATCATCAGCTAAGGTTTGGTAGATACCTAATATATAAAATTCTTTGTATTTAATTAGTCAGTGGGCCTCAAAAACTATCTATAGTGTCCTGTTTTAAAATCCCATGGGAGAAGACTGAATTATTGATGATGCAGTACATATGTGGAAAATGCAAAAGAAGACTCAAGATGGACCCTCACCCACCTTTTCCTGCTTCGAAGACTTTTCTGAGGAAAGAGAGGAAAAGAACTACCAAAAAAACGCCAGCCAGTAATCCGATTATGATAGCCACTGTCTTTCCTGCCTCGTCGTCCGAAGAATCTATATACGTTCAAAAACAATGAAGTCATGTTATTTCCCTTGAACTTTCCAAGTCAAATTCTCTACTATTTCTTGGTCTTGCAACTTGCAACCTAGCTACTGTCTCTCTCCAAAGTCTCAAGAATTAACAAAATAATACCAACGACCCCAGCTCAATATTGTAAGAGTCAAGAGAAGACATGTAAGTAAAATAAATGTGTAGACTAACAATTAATAAAGGTAAACTAAAACAATCAATTGAGAGACCCACAAACAAATCAAAGATTTAAGTAAATCATATAATGCATCAGTCAATAACTTGTGATTAATGTAAAAAAGAGCGAAACTTTTGTATAAAGATAAGGCCGAGGAGAGCTTTCTACAATAGGATATGAGCGCCTTTAATGTAAGGGATTCACGTTATTTTAACTAAGCCTTTGCCTCCTTACAGGGAGGTCAAAACCAACATGAAAAAACTTCACTAAGGCTGAGATAACAAGATGTTACTAGAAAGTGAAGTGCTTTCTTATAATCATAAATGCTTATTAAGAAGAGGAGCAAAACATGAAGAGTTCAAAGTTAGTACCTCCCCTCTACAAAAATAATTATAAATCGATCACTAGCAAGTAACATTGATGATGTGGGATATTGTAAAGGGTACTGTGTGTGGTTGCAATAGTATTTATTAGAGTAAGAAAAAAAAAGAAAAAAAAGTGGCATTTGCATTGTAGAATGCCACAGAAAACAATGGATCATGACATAAAAGTCAGTCAAACAAATAAAACTGTCAAACAAATAAAACTTACTACTTAGCTATCAATGATGATGATGGTTGAAGTGTAAACACCGATATTGATTGCTCAATCATTTTGAAAACAACCAATGGTTAAGAATAGTGGCCCAACTCGACATCAATTTTTCACCATCTCCAAAATCTAAGCAATCATGTAAAAACGTACCTCTTTATCATCTAAAATTCATGCAAAACAATGGTGATAGGGGGGGTTGGGCATCAAATTTGGGGGTGGCCCACTTACCATTCCCAGCTTTCCCATACACTCCACTGGCCGTATACCTCACGTAGCACTTCCCCAAATACACGTCACCCGACATACTCGCCCCGCACCCGCCCCGAGCCCGCTCTATTGCCTCCGACAGACAATCCGCGCACTCTGCCGCGCTCAAGTCCCCCACGCACTGCGCCATACCCGAAACATACCCGACAGTGCTGACCCGAAAAGACCCGCCCCGGCTTCCCAGCTCCGTCAGCACCTCATCCCTCCGGCTCAGAAGATCCGTACCAGACCCGCTAGTGACGGGCCCACATTTGTTTGCTACCATCGTCTTGTCCGGCGCGCCGAGGAAGGAGGCGTTGTCGTACTTGACGAAGCAGCCTTCGAGCTGGATGGCTCCGCCGCAGGAGCCGGAGCAGAGGACCCCAATCTGCGATATGGCAGTCTGGACGCACCTGATACAAAATTAAATCAACCTCAATTATATCTAATTCAATTTCAATTACATTCGAATGTTACAGGTTTGAAATTACCGAGAGTGAATTTTGATTTTTAAAAATCTAATTATCATGGAATAAAAATATAGCGGTAAAAAAATAATAAAAGGAACGAAATCAAGCAACTTTGATGATATTTTTTAGCCTTTTATCACTAACTCGAAGAATTTATGCTAGAGGGGGAAGTAAATCAGTAATAAATAAAAATTGTAAGTTTTTTTCACTGCTTCAAAGTAACTATATTTATATATTGCTAATGAAATCCATAACATCATAGGTTGATGAGTAAGACCCGGAAAATAAAATAAAAGAAATTTTTATCAAAAAGTACTATAGTGACATTTTTGGTGTTTTGTCGGTAATTAATTAACACGTAAAAAAATAAGTTTAAGGGGAAGTAATCTATAAAAGTCCCTTAAATTTATTATAAAACCAACACCTGTAGCAGTCGGAGGTGGAAACGTCGCCGCGGCACTGGTAGAGGCCATAGAGTGGGGAGGAGCCCTGACCGGAGTAGGTGGAGTTGTTGTAAGTGATGAAGCTGGAGGAGCTGAGGAGAGATGTGAGGAGGGAGTTGATATTGAATTGATAAGGTGAGCCGGGGCCGTATTTTAGCTGAGAGCAGCCGCCATAGACAAAGGAGTCTGTGGAAGGAAAGAAGGAGAAAGATGGGGTGGTGTAGAGGAGGAGTGGAAGGAAAAGAGACAGTGTAAGATGGGTTCTCTGCTGCATTTCGGCGAGTCTATTGTGTGTGTGTGTGTGGGTAGGTGGGTGGGTGAGAGAGAGAGAGAGAGAGAGATGTGTGAGTGTGGAAGGAGAAGGGGAGTTATGGGGAAGGAAGGGAATCTAGGCCGTTGAAGGGGATGGAAATAGAAGATTCTGTGATGGGAGAGGGTCAGAGGTCTGACAGAGGAGGGGAAGAAATTGTTGCTTTGAGGGGAATTAACGTAGAATGGTAGGAGAACTTGATTTCTGACTCTGTGTCAGTAGGACATAATTGGCCTAGTGTTCTTTTGATTTGTTTTTAAAGATCTTGGCCGTAAGATCTTTGGATCACCATGGCTGGAAATGTATTCAGAATTGCACACAGATGACCTTATAAGACTGCCAAATTGCAAATTATACCCTCCAGCTTATATAGTTTTTAGATAACCATGAGTCTTAATAATTTAGGAGTGTAAAAGGGCCTGCACTCATCAAATGTGGACCCTGCAAAGCTTCCATGTACATGCTATTGCTCTTGGGAGAACATTTTCTGGATTGGTTCTATCAATGAACATTCTCTGAATCCTCTCCGCCGTTCACAGACATGTCAGAGTCTATAAGATACGGAGGGCTTTGAGGATGAGCCAAATGTACTGTTTGTAGTCAATTATCCAAGTGCTTCATTTTATAGCGGCGGACTCAACCACTGAAGTCCAATACGTCTAGGTTTTCAAAAGGTTAATCCTCAAACTTCAGTCGTTGAACCCTGTAAATGCTGATATCAAAAGATAGCAGAGTGCCTCCTGCTAATGAAATCATACAAATTCTGGATCCCCATCTATAGATGAAGGGGTACCCGAATACATGGGACCATGGATTCCTAATCTGAAGGCTATGATACCCAATGCTACAACCATATATTATACATTATTAAGTACATAGTATGTAAGAAACTGGGCCTGATTCAAGCCCTTTACTTGAGTCTGTACTGTTCAGGTTGCTTCCCTAGTATTCAATTCAGCCACACTCAAGGGACCCATTTGACCCAGACCTGACTCAGAACCAACCCATGAAATAAGGTCTCGGCACTTATTTTGGACCAATTTGATTTTGGATTTCGGTTTGGCTCTACTTAGTTAAACATGCTGATATTTTAGTCCGGTTGTTGGTGGTCCATTTAGTTCCACACTCAAGGACCCAACCCAATATATGTATACACACACACACACACAAAAATACAAACTATAATCATGCCTCCATACAAATTCATGATCTGGATCCAAACCTGATAACTTTATTGGGTTTGGGATGGTTTTCAAAATCAAAGGTTTAACTAGAACAAAAACTCAAGAGCATACTGAAAAAGGCCTCTTAAAATATTATAGCCAAAAATGTCTTTGTGAAAAGCACATGAGAGGGAAATCCACAAAGGGTCCTAGACACATGAAATGGGTGAGACTAAAGCTGCTTTCATCCATCCCATTTTCAATTCTATGTTTGCTGGTATTTTGTCTCTGCCAATTTATTTTTTGGGAATCCAATTGTTTGCTACATTGCCAGCTTGATGATATTCACAACTCTCCTTTTGTTTGGGCCACATATGGAAACCGTGCAGTAAGTCACATTCGGTCCTAAGCAGGAAGACCACAAGGTTTCCTGAAGGGAAGGCTTTTCCATTTTTTTTTATTTCCAGCTTTTGGATTCCATACAATATCTATCCCCTCAGCTGTCCATACTAGCATTATTAAGAAAAATGGTAGTACTTCTGTTACAGTTTTGGATGGACTGAGTTGAAGTGAGCTTTTGGTTTTTGTTCATAGCATTTGGCACTTGTTTTTCTTTTGAATGTAAATTCATTTGTCTCTTTTTTATTGCCCAGTGCAATCATTTCTCCTGTACCAAGTTCACTCGACTCGGTTGATGTCGGGGCGCAATGAAAACCTGTGATTGACATACAAATACTATGTCGATGCATGTAGATATAATCAAACACACACAAAAGGAAAAAGACAAGAAGTTTACATGGTTAGGCAAAAGGACTAAATTTACAAGTTATATCAATTTATATAATATTCTCCCTCCCCTTAGCACAAAGACCAAAATACCTCTGATCCTAAACCTGAATCCTGCCTGACTCAGATAAACAATCCTGTTAACTCTGAATATATGAAGTAATCCATCAGTTGAATTTTGAGTGAGTACAACCACCTTCAAGTCTTATTGGTATTTAAAATATATATATATATATATATATGCCAACTGAAGACATATGTCTATATGTATATATCTCTCTAGATTTTGATCCAAAAGCCTACATATAAGCCAAGTGTAGGTTTTACCCAAAAAAATAAAAAATAAAAAATAACCAAGTGTGGGTTCTGTTTAACCCCGAGTCTTCTGACTCATTCCCAATTCAAGCCATATGGAACAGACATTGAGCTCAGTCAAGTTTTCTGGGTTTGAACTACAATTGCCTTACCAAAGTTGCAAGACTTGATTTGCCTAGTAACCCCGTCATTAAGAACACTTTTCTTTTGGTAAAAGAATAAAGAATATTCTTGTTAGTTCAGCCAGAAACATTATAATGTCTCATGACCTTCACTTCAAGACCACACATGTGGGCTACCTTGGGTCGGATGGACACCACCCCACATAGGGGATGCCCATAAAATGTCTTGGTTTTATGATCCAAACTCTTCAATTATTAGCCTACAATAAGAATACAAACTAGTAAAAAAAAAAACAATGGCAAGGAAATGTCCAAAGATTCTCTAGCTAAGATCTTGTATGGGAGACTTCTGTTTGTCTTCAATCCACGATGGGGCCCATCCGATAAATAATGGCAATTGTGGGGCCCCTAGAACCTCACATCCTAAGTTTGAATCAAAATTAACTTTGAATAATACAGAAAGCCTTTCCTTAAAATCCTCATTAATATGATTGAACTTCAAAATCATGAATGGGGGAGTTTGCTTTTTAGACAGGAAAACAATCAAACTAAGGAGATGTAGACCTTAAACAGGAAACCATGTTATATGTACATGGAGTGTTTTCTTGATGGCCTTTGGTTGGGAGAACAAGCTATGGGTCTCTTAATTTTTCTTCTTTTCTCTGTTTTGTCCAATGCCATAGAATTCAATTTCCCACAAGGGACCATGCCTCCATGTTCCCACAAGACACTGAGAAAGAGATGGATGGGCACAGTCACTTCAATCCTGTCTTTATTTTAGTTATGGTGGTTTGTCTTTCTTCTCGATCTATTCCCCACTCACCCTTTTCATTCAAAACCCAACACATTGTCATTTCGCACAAAAGATAAGGTTTCGCTGTGAGGAAATGAGAACCAACCAATGGCTCCTACTTCCTACTTCATATAGGTGGACGTACCGTGGACTCATCTTTTACCAGTTTAATTTGATGGGGCCCATCTTTGATCGCCAATGGTCCAATGGAACCAGAAAGTGCTTCATTAAATTGGGTCTGGACCATTGGCTACACCTTATTTCTGGCTCATTTGAAAATATAAGTTATTACATGGCTAGGGATGATTTGGTGGGAGAGCACTTGTGTGGCACTGCACAAGAGAAATGAACCACAAGAATTTTTTTTTGGATTACTGAAAGATGGTCCCACTTGGATGAAATGTTTGTTTACAAAGAAATGCAGGCATCTGAGAGTGAGAAGTGGTACGGTAAAACTTTGTGAAAGTCACAAATTTACAAGAAAAATGGACTTAATCAGAGGGGAGGAAGTGTGGAGGGCAGGTGGGTGTCTGGGTTTTATCTAAAGATTTCTCACATCTGTAGTTTGATAATTGTTGTTGTTCAAGATCCTTCTAGTGGGTATGATAGAGTTGATTAGGTATCCAAATACAGTGCTTAGGATAAGGTTGAAATGATTAGGAGCAATTAAAGGATTGATTGTTCTGACATGTGTACGTAAGATGTTGGGAAAATGTTCCCAAGTGGTAGTTCCATCACCCAAAAGTAATCTCCACTTAACATATAGGTAGGAGCTTAGGATGCTTAATAGCAAAATGTGGGTCATGGCCATTCAAGGCCTATTAGTAGGTCCAAATGGACTGTCTTGTTACCCAACCTGTGTTCCTTATTTTGTAGAGGCGGTTTGAGCTAGGGTGGGTCTGTAGAGCCTTTGGAATATTGTTTACTCTTTCCTTCTTTTCTCTCTCCTTTTTGTTTCAATAGTAAAAAAAGCAGTGAGGTTGTGACACTAAACACCTTCCAATTATACCACAAGCTCATCTCATTGGAATGATTACTGCAAATGCAGATAAACATTCTTTGATGAACTGCCCAATAATATGGTGAAACTAGATGATTATCATCCCGTCAATATCTCCTTTATTCCTTAAAAAAAGAGTGTCACTATTGAGACTTGAAAGTGTCTACCTATAGATATGACTGAAAGCAAGTCTCTTTTTAGAGACAGCTTTGACCAGGTCGACTCAAATCAGCAAAGCCTTTTAAAGGCATTAATTTCTCATGAGCCCTCAGTTTGATGGCCCATTGATTCAATTTGGTCCACCCTCGTGCATTTTGATACAAATATGATATATCTTAAGAGATGTTATCAGAAATCCTAATTTATTTTTATAGGATTACATTCTCCTAAGAGGTATCTCTCACGAATTACATGAAAGGTAAAACTCTAAGCTTATTGTGAGACCTACTTGTATGCATGCTAATCATAAGAGGATAATATGATAGAAACGTCGCATTATTGATAAAGATTTTGGGCGAAAATCATCTCAATCAAATCATCAAAACCACCGACTTAGATTCCTTAGATATTAACGATTTCTTAAGTTTCATTTTTTTTATGAAATTTAATCCAAAGATCCAAAGATAAGTATAATTCAAATTAGTATTAAATTAGGATGAACGCTATTTCACAGGGGCTCTATGACGGTGAAGAAGATGGTTTTGTCATAAAGCTACTATCTCTTCACATAATCTAGGAGAGGTACCTCTTTGTAGAACATAAACCTACTTTAATATCATAAACGACATCTAAACAAGAGGTTTTATAACATGTAGGATATACTACATATTGCACCTATATATATTCTTTGTTAAATCTGAAGTTCGGACAAGTGAGCTAGCCTAACTAGAGCACCTATCCTTCAACAAGTGTGCTAGCTCAGATTGAGCAAGTCAGATCCTAAATCCAAAATTGATGGCTAAATTAAGTTTTGAACAAGCTAGTCAGGTTGCGAGGCTAAACAGTTTCCAGTCATGCACTGAGCTTGTCTCATTCCACAACATTCTTTGATAAATTGAACAATATTGGTGAAATTGAATGATTATCATGTGTCATTGCATCATCATCACCTTTAATTCATCAAAAACATGATGGTTGTGTCACTATTGAGACTTGATAAGTGTCTACTTGTAGATATGATTGAAAGCAAGGCTCTTTTTGGTGACTGATTATGTATAAAATTCATTCAACTCAAATCAGCAAAGCCTCTTAAGAGAGGTGTCCATGGGCTGGGTTGGGCCGGGCCAGGCTAAGGCATATCCTGCCGGGCTCGACTTTAGAAACACTAGCCCAGGACCAGCCCAGCCCTAAAAGTCAAGCCCGAACCCACCCATTTAATTAATCAGGCCAGGCCGAACCAATCTTTTTACCAATTTTGTGAGCATTCGAGCAATGTTTCGACTAATTAAATTAAATTACATCCACTCCTTACACCGATAGGGCTGGGCCGGGCTTTGCGCTTTCTATCACTTAATCAAAGTCCAATCCAATTTTAAACGGGCCTGAATTACATATTGAAGCCCAGCACAAGGCGGGCTGGCCCTGCCCATGAGCACCCCTACCTGATCTTAAGGCTTTTATTTCCCATCAAGCACTCAGTTTGATGGCCCACTAATTTAACTTGGTCCATTCTAGTGAATCTTGATAGAGAAACGGATCTTAGAGATGTAATCACAAATTCGGATTTATTTTAATATCCCAAATATCATCTAAACAACCACAGCCTAATTCCTAATATGTAGGATATGCTGCATACTACCTACATATTCTTTAGAAAATCTAAAGCTCGGACAACTGGGCTAGCCTAACTACTAGCCATCCTTCAAACAAGTATGCTAGCCTAAATTGACAAGTCAGATGTGTTTGTTTGCATAGAATACACAGGAATTCATATTATAAATATTGATTAAAATCACATACGAAAAGTATACAAAAATGATCATCAAAGAGTTTCGTGGTAAAAATTAAATCAAAGAAAGATGAGAAATGAATTCTAGTCATCATCCCAGTAATTCAAATTTTAGAAAAGTAAGGGTTCTTGCGTCCTTCACCACTCACATGAATTCCTTCATGAAAGCTCATTGATCATGAATTCCCATGCATTTTAATGCAAACAAACAGGCCACAACGGTTACTTTCCAAGTCACACTAACAATGGCATGTTGTTGGGGTCTATATTGGATAAAAAAAAGTAAATAAATAAATGGTGATCCTCACCCAAGCACCATCCATGGGCACCTATCATCAGCCTTGAGGGGCCCAGCCACTTGGTGCAATGCCAATTCATGAGAGGGAGGTCGGGAACTGAAACATCTCAATGAGACCTTCATGTGTGCAAAATTTCAACTCCATCTTGATGTATCCGTTGACCCTTAAACTTAATGGTTTTAGAATGCATTATTTTCTAGGATTCTAATCCAACAAAATAATAGTTTGATGAGTGTCAAATTTGGGCTTGAGCTAATTCAAGTGGTAGCTAGAGAGAGTAAGGGGGGTGGATTGATTATAAGAGGTCCCATGTGCTTAAAAAGAAAGGACCTCACTTGAGGATTTCCGGTGGATAAATTGATAGGAAGGTGTTGTTTGGATTAGCGACCTAAGAAATCAGGTAGATGTATAAAAAAAAAAAAGATGGAACTGTCAAAATTATCCAAATGAAAAGGATGCTAATCTTTCTTTCAATATAATACAAATGCATGGATGTCGAATGGTTTTGATCTTCTAACCATAGAGAAGCAACTTGTATGGAACGGCTGAAATAGTCCATCAACATAGTGATCCTCCAAAACCCAATACTAATCTATGCATACATCAAGGAGGAATGATATTTTACAAGCACTGCTATGTTACATGTACATGTACAGCAAATGCATCCACAGCACAAATACAATTCATGTTTTTCTTTTAGGAT
Source organism: Camphora micrantha (assembly GCA_003546025.1). Lineage (NCBI taxonomy): Eukaryota > Viridiplantae > Streptophyta > Magnoliopsida > Laurales > Lauraceae > Camphora > Camphora micrantha. Next base: position 38,547,022 of record QPKB01000011.1, on the reverse strand, counting down.
CGGTAATACAATGCATGCAATTCCATCAAAACTTCTTCTTCTTCTTCTTTTATTATTTATTTCATCATCACATAAGGCTCAAATGATGCACACTGAAACTGGGTACGAGGAATTAAGCACAGAAAACAGTTAAAAAACCATCACGACGTTTTCTGTTTGGATGCTCTCTCCTTCTCCATCAGTTCGAAGAGGCTTCCATCATAAACAGCTCTGATGGTCTCCTTGTGCAGCAACCCATCCTTGTCCTTGCACAGGAAGAACAGGATCTTCCATTCTGTCCAGCTTGCTAACCTGCATGATAGTACAATGTGTTCAATAACACCAATGGGTCGAACCAACTTGACCCACCCAAAAAAAATATTGGGTCTCAATTCAAGTTTGCAACTAACGTGTCTGTTCTGGGTCTGGCACCAATGCCATACAGGCTTTATTTGAACCCATCATAAATATCATCATCATCATCATCATCATCTTAGCCTTATCCAATTACTAGGGATGGTCCATTCAGATATAATACCAATGGCTGGAGTTGCAAATGGCTTGGACCTGACTGGAACCAACCTAAAAATATTGGGTCTGAGTTCAAGTTTAGATCCAGTGTGACTGATATTGGTCTAGAGTAATAGTAAATTATTATGACATTTGTTTATATACTATTTGTATCTCACTTGGGGGTTATACTTTATAGGTTTGTAAGCCTTGGACCCAATGGAGGCCCAAATTTATCCAGGCATCAATCCTAGTTTTGCAACCAGCTTTGGTCCTGCACTGAGTTAATATATATGAATCACAACCAATAGCCCAAACATAATAATCAGTAATGAGCTAGTCGGAATCATTAATTAGAAAATTTATATGACGAAAAGAAATGGTCCACAGCTCGACTTGAATGCATGTCTTTTGTTCATGGACAGTGCTTGCAGAAGCCTTGGCCTGATCAAAATGGTTGCATCCCTTGATTCCCTTCTCTAACTTGAATACACCTTGCCCTCTCAGCGAGCACCAGTATGATGAACTTAGTCCATTAATCAGGTTGAGAAGGGCTAGCTAGCCCAAACCTTCCATGGGCCATGTTTGATTCATTTTTAGGCCCACGTGTCGGATCTGGACTGTAGAACCAAGATTTAGAGATGTTGTGCTTGGGTCCTGGTATATGTTAATGTCACAAAATGAGGCCCAGATCCAAATCAGAACCTAATGCTAAATTTCGGACGCAATTAGTTAAGTTGGACTGGACTCATCTGGACCATGTCTCCAACAAGCCCATTTACACACTTGTTGCTTGTAAGTAATCAGAAGGGTAGGCCCACCCACCATCCATTGTAGTCTTTAGGCTCCCTGTTGGCCTTGAGCATATCCATGAGTTCCTGGGAGGTGAGAGCATTTTGGTTGGAACGTGCATGCTTCCGAAAGATGTCTTCGAATTTTGAAGGCACAAATCTGTAGTTGAAAATCAGAACGGAAATGATCAGGAGGCGGGCCTTGCAAAACAAAAGCATCACTCCATATTCAGTGTTGAAATTAAGAAAGAGCAAGAAGGGAAGTATTGGATAGTCCCATATGGTTTTGGAACACATCAATTGAATAATCTTGATGTATACAGTAGGGTTGCAAAAGAAAATTCAATTATTCGAATATCTGAAGTCTCTAGTTCCTAATAAAGTGGATATATAACCAATTTTGGGTTCAGGAGAAATACATATAGGATCCTGAATATTTGGTTCTAGCCCTGAATCCCTTTTTTTTTTATTTTTTTATATGCCTAGCCCCGAATCCTTGAATGTTTCAATCAAAGGATCTAGATCCAGGACGATTACATTCACATACTTAAGTACACATATAAGTTTTAAGGCCTACAACGTGAGTTGTATCCATATTTGAGAGTCTACTAACTTTAATCATATATCATTTAACATCTCCACTTTCGTATTTAAAAACATACTAGGACACAGATTTGAAATTGAATCCATTTTTTTCAGTTGATGTAGGATATGGATACAACACAGGTTCTATTTCGGATCCAAATCTGTAAAGAAAGATTTGGGATAAAATCCATCACAGTTCTATCCTAAATCCGACTCATTTGCATACTTAATGGTAAGGGTATGAGATTTACCTTCCATCCGAATCATAGACTCCAGAGTCACTCCCATGTTTGGCCTTGTGGATGTTTTCGACGTAGATTGGGAGAAGGAGAGAAGGGAATTTTCCCTACACCAATCAGTTGATCAATCATCAATCACTGCTAAGCTAAATGCAAAAATATCTTTCAAAACTCAATCCCTTTTTATAGGGAATTCTATAGTAACTATATATTTAGTATTCATGTGAGTCCAATAATATATATATATATATATATATATCAATATATTGAGTTATCAACAAGGGGTTGCTCAGTTGGTTTGCAACGCCACTCATGGATCAATCACTGGATATGCTATTGTGTGGGCTCTCTAAGGCCGGGGAAAAAGGAACATGGTTCCTATGTACAATTTGACCTCTCTTGAGCAACCAAGTACCCACTTTTAATCAACTTCTCTCCTCACACTATTACTAGTGAAATGCTAAATTCCAAATTTGACACTCATCTAACAGTTATTTATCCTTAGATTGAAATTCAAAATAAAAAATTCTTTTTTTAAACTATTAAACCTGAGGGTCATAGATAAAAAGGCTAAGATATCTAATGAACTTAATATTTTGCATGTCCGTGGATATCTTTTAAATCTCTCATTATCCCTCATTTATTATTGGCATGGCCCCAAATAAACCCCCATATGTATATGGTGAGAATATATGTGCGTACAGTCGTATAGACATATGATCAAGTTAGCCCCAACCCACTCCACCTTTTCTTTTACATTTTTGGGTCAATAAAAAGAGACACTCCACTAATTGACAACTACTTGTTGCATTGAAACCCAAACACCAAATAATAATAACATCACCTACAATCATATGCCATATTTTCAGTTAAAAAAAAAAAAAACCTAAGATTCGCCTGGCAATGTTAACGTCCAATCATAGGCCAAAAAATAAATGGTTAGAATTGAAACTTTTTGCCTTAGCCAAGTATTTTATAGTCTGATTGATAGATGACAACATCCACCTGATTTTTGAAGACCTAGGGGCCTGTAAAGCACCCGGAACCACATTCTACACAGTTTTAGGGGCCAGCCTTAGCCCTTCTGTTTCTCTATCTTTTTCAATCAATCAATATGTGTCGGGGTGACTCAGCCCACGTGAAAAATCATATGACCCTGTCCTACTCGATTAGATAAGTTGTCCAATGAGCACTGCTACCTGTCCCGGGTTCTGGAGATCCAACGCCTCTAAGGGGGCAGTTTGTCCCGAATTCGGTCCAGAACCCGGGACAGGTAGACTTTTTGTTGTCCAATTCGGTAGCATGGGCCATTGTCTTTGTGGCATCTAAAAACATGATGCTATGTTTCAACCACATCATGAAAAGTTATAAATATCTTTTTGAATTCCTTTAAATTCTAACTTCATCAACAATTACAAATGCTTCTTTTGCTACGGGAATTTTGGAATTTCATGAGGATGAGTGGCATTTGGAGAATTTATAAATTTTTTAAATAAAAATTCTCAAACTTATTTTTAAGAAACAAATTAAAGGTGTTGGGATTTAGTATTTCTAAAAGATAAAAGTGCATTTTTAAGTGGTTAGAATTTAAAGTTTTAAATAATGAAATACAGAATATAGAAATTTGAAGGAAGTCGTTGGTCCAAGAGTGGATCTAGGAAATTCAACTTGAGGGGGCTTTATGTAAAAGAAATATTGAAAAGGGGGACAAATGTTATAAAAAAAAAAATGCATAATAATTCTCTGAATTTGCATGATTTTTTTTTTTTCAATTATTAACTTCTTCAAATTTAGTGGGGGCATCAAACCCAGAAATCTCCACCTGAGTCTACCCCTCCCATCACATCATTATCCATAAAACTCCCAGCATTACAAACTCCTGTCAAGAATTCTTGCTAAAGAGATTGGCCTAAAGAAATATATGGCTCCAACCATACCTACAGAGTAGAGACCATTATAAGTTTATGAAATTCCATTTTACAGGGATAACATGTTGAGTGGTATCTTTTCATGCAGTAAGAATCACGACAGATGTCTGAGGTTAGTTGAGCTTTGTTTTTTAATTCCAGAACACCAGTGTATGACAATGTTTACTTTTTTCTTTATTATTATACATTACAGACATGCCTTGCTAGAGGGTTATTTTATCAAGAGGAATTTACGATGCAAGTCCCCGTAGGATTCCATACTACTATTGAGGTCTCAAGCACACCGTATTTATGGATAAGGTCCTCAAGGTGGATTTTTGTATTTTTTTTTTTTATCATTTAGCGAATGGTCGATATCGACCATTATACGGGAACCCAAATAGAAATTGGGGTTTTCAGGAGGGAGAAGAGGAGGGGGGAGGAGGACGAGGACGAGGAGAATGGTCGATATCGACCATTCTGCAGGACCATTATACGGAAACCAAATAGAATTTGGATTTTTCAGGAGGAAGAAGAGGGGAGGGTTGGTGTACATGAGCTCCATTAAAAATGGCCCAACCAAAACCCATGAAAGCCATGGATTCTTCATTGTCATGGATTGATTGCACAGCAGGATTCTATGCATGCAAAGGAGCCTTACAGGACTGCTATTTAAACGAAATGAGTAGGACTCTTGAGCATTGATTTATTGTGCTAGATCTCCCAGATTGAACCCCTGCTGTGCATATATTCACAATTCATAGCGAAGTAAGTGCATGAAAATAGGCCATTGAATTACGAGGGCACCACAGAATACACACCATCATCACCTAATGACAATGAAAGCAGGTTCACACCATCGAGGCAGATCGCAGGCTATCGAGGCAGTGAATCCATGTCATTAAAATGACCCTGCTTGTTGATACCAGGCATGCAACCAATGCAAAAAGTCCCTGAAGACCCTAGGATCCGGAAGCAGTTACACCAACAAATCCACGAATCAATTACAAAATACCACCCCTCCCCTCTTCTCCCTCCTCCTCCCCTCCCCTCCCCTCCCCTCTTCTCCCTCCTAAAACAACTCAAATTCTATTTGATTCCCGTAGAATAGACGATATCGACCATTCTCCTCTTCTCCCTCCTTCTCCCCCCTCTTCTTCTCCCTCCTGAATAACCCAATTTCTATTTGGGTTCCTGCATAATGGTCAATATCGACCATTCGCTAAACGATAAAAAAAAAAAAATATACAAAAACCTACCTTGATGACCTTATCCATAAATACGGTGTGTCTAGAACCTCAAGAGTGGTATGGAGTCCTACGGGGACCTGCACCGTAAATTCCTCTTTCATCAATGTTCATGTGAAGATGTATCTATGAACAATCAAATCCACTCACCTACAATCACATGGATGACTGTTTAGAACTTCATTATCATAGATTTCGTCTCGATGGATTAGAATTTTAACTTTTGAGGTTAAAATTAAGAGTTAGAATGAAATCACTACCAAAATTTAATCTCCCTCTAATTCATGCCCGGATCTATCCATCGTTGTTTCTCTCTATATTGTTGTGCATTCAATTAAACCCAAGGGGGGTTTGGTTTGGGTTGGGTTGTATTTTAAACGAAAACAACTAAGAAATGGTCATTACACTCACAACTCCTTGCTTTTATGCCAAATGGAACAACAAAGAGGTCATGTTCATGCCTTGATTATGTCACATTCATGCTAGAAAAAAAAGTGAGCAAATGTATTTATCATAGGACGGGGGCCTCTTAAGAGAGGGAAAGGTGCTCACCATTATATTTTTGAGGATATGGAAGAATATATATACAGCGGTCGACTCAGATGGACCACAAGATAAGCCTCACTATTTAGGCACTCTGGTGCTCACTTTATTGTGAGCACAGGTGCTTGGCGGAGGTTTTTTCTATAATATATATAATATGGGATCTCTTATCAACTTTGTCTTATCAGATGAATTCCGGTCAACTATGATGCTGAAAGGTCCCCTATAGAAAATAATATTTATATCTGGGTCATGTTCATCTCTTCATCAATATTATTGTTGCCCTAGCCTTATTATGCATAGTATAAGTAGTTTTTATAGGTTACGACTTTCTACTTGACCCTATCTGTAAGCTTGTCATATCCTCTTTTCTTTTTTTTCATTGTAATCTTAACGCAGTAGATCTTAATGAAGTAGATTAGTCTTCCCATTAAGGTGGTTCATAAAATCTCACTAAAAACTTTGCCCGTATCTTTGTGTTTTCATTGGCTAGTAGAGTTTTCAGACCATATTGGTTCCTCTAGCCTTTTAAAATCTCTCTATTTTGTTAAAGATTATGACATAACGTGACATCTTATCTTTTTGGACATTCCAAATATTCTATTTGATATAAGAATTTAGAAATTCAAATCACTGGAAAATGCACTTTTTAGAGCTTGTTTCTTTCCTTAGAATTCAAAAAACCCCTATTTCTGAAATTCCTGAATTCTTAAACATAGTGAAATTCCACAAAAATGAAAATAGGGTAGAATTCCTAAATTCTCAAAGGTCATTTGAGACCTTTCATGTGGCCGGAATTCCTAAATGCTAGACAAAAACTAAGTAAGGAATTTACAAATGCTATATCCCAAAAACCCTAACATCTAGAATTCTTGACAAGAATTCTAGTAAAAAAACATGCCTTAGCATTATGAACTCTTCAAATTTCAGAATTCCAAATGCTCCCCTCTGGCATTTGAAATTTTACTTTCAGGGGCAGCATTTAGATTTCTCAGAATCCTTCCAGAAAAGAATTCTTACAATTCTTCTAACCAAACAGGCTAGTAGATGGGTAGGATAAAGTTTGTATACCATAATATTCAAATATTTGAAAATATAGATAATATATCGCGTCACATCCAATACTATTCTTTTTATGTATAAAACATGTCTCTTATCAAAATGTACTTCTGTTGTATCCATGTTGCATTTGGGCATTATATGCCGTATGGTTGTTCAAGTCATCATGGTATTGGGTGGGGGGTGATTTAGGAATGAAGTTATGTAAAGCATGGCAAAGCATGTTTAGCAAAACTTCTAATGAATTCTTAGAAGTTCCTTTAAAAAAAAAAAAAAAAATTAGTTATGATCAAAGGGGAGTGGAGATGTACAAAAGATGAGATTATGCCTTTGGATATAAAATGATCATCCTCCCCTCAAGTGATTGATAAGAATCTCAGAAATTAATTTGATGACCACACCCATGGCTCCAGTCCACTCTTCAATTCCACCTTTGGCCTTTCGCTCTTTCAATCAATCTCTGCTCCCGACAGCTTCTGGCGGCATTTATTTCATTTTCTAAATTAAATGAATGCTGAAGGCTACATTTTCCATGCTATTAACTTTTAGTGTTTGGTGAGGCAAAACATTTTCCACAATTCAATGTGTTTTCATCTCTTCTATAAAAATGAAGAAATGGCTTCTCTACCTCTTGGGTCTCAATCTTTTTTCTACAAAACTGAAAAAGAAAACCTTCACCTAAAAAAAGATCACGGTACAAAATGCTAATCCAATAAACAAGATCATTTTTTTCTGTTGTGTAAGAAATGCCCAAGACAAACGAAAAAAAAAAAAAAAAAACCCTTTGCATAAGAATTTGCAGGAATTTTGCTCACACTTTTCTAAAACGTGCCCTTTACACTAAGCATCATACCAGACCCAAACACTGAAACAAATAAAAAAAAAACACACACACACACACACAGAGAGAGAGAGAGAGAGAGACCTGTGGAAGGGTGCGACGACTGAGAGACAAATTGATCAAAAAAGCACTTGCAGCTGACAAGAGCACCCCACAGCCGATGGCACGAAATCCTGAAAGAAAAGAAGATTACAAGTGGATGTGTAACTTTTTACAGTAATCGCTAGCTAGTGATAAATTGAGAGTAACATAGTGTCAAAAGAAAAAAGAGAACCTGTGTACGTCTCCCATGGATATATGATCCCGTCATGGTTCTTGTCAAAATAGGCCACGTGCTTTTGTAACACGTTCAATTCGCTACTGATCTCTTCCTGTCTGCTATTTCCTACATAAACATACAGAAAAAAAAGTACAAGAAAGAGAGACCATTCAATTCAAAACTCTGTGAAGCAATAGGTACCAAACCATTCAATTCAAGTTAGGGTTTATTTTGAAGGGTTAGAGGCGTGCCATTGTTTTGAATTCGGGTGTGGAGTTCGCTATCAAGGGCTGAAGACATGTTGAGAGAGAGAGAGAGAGAGAGAGAGGAACGTGTGGAGTTATATACACTTGGTTAAGGGGGGAGGGAGTTTACATACATAATGTGTGGAGTAGGAGTCAAGAGAAGGGAACAAAAACAAAAGATCTTAAGAGGAAAATGTGTAGAGTAGGAGTCAAGAGTAGGGAATAAAAAATAAAAGAGGCATGGAATAAAAAATAAAAGAGGCATACTTTCATATACACATGTACAGGTGAGTGGGAGTTCAAATCCTGAGTGACTAATCACATACAGTAATTATATGATGAAGCATGTGCTCAATATTAATGTGGACCCAACTTTTATTAAATTAAAATTTGAGAATATATCATTCGAGAGAATAACATTCATTCTGAACAATTTTAATTATCAATAGGTGGGCCTCATAATGGAATCCCACACGGAGTGTGCGGGAGAGACTAAGGGGGATTCAGATTTTTTTTTTTTTATTTGTTAACGGAAGGTTCCCAATCCTTTGGGCTGAAATATTCCCCTAAGACTCAGAAAAAAACCGGATTAAACTCATATGGCCCCTAGGTGGTAGCACAAGTAAATTCAACATTCGGTTCCTAAAGAGTGGGGAACCGGGGGTCAATACCAAAACCTCTAGCTCCGGAAGAGGGAGGAACATTGGTTCTGACCACTCGGCCAACCCCATGGGGTTAAGGGGGATTTAGATTCATTATTGGGTTTTTTTCTAGGAGCATTCACCCTTTAGGTCATGTAAATTGATTATCTAATTGGTCCACCAAGGGTCTAAGGGTAACCCTAATCTCGAACTCTTTAACTTCTTTTATCTTTCTTCTTCAAGCTTCTCACATCAGCTACTTCATCTTTATACTTTGTTCCTAGCACATGCCATCTAGTCAGTGCTATACTTTGTCAGAACAAAATCTACTATGGAAATCACAGCTTTTGCCCATCTTAGAAACCTCCAGGTGCAATATGAGGACATAATATAGCTACGAACTTTCTTAAAATAGTGACTTGACCAATTTTCTATGTTTTTATGTAATCTTGGATTCTATAAATCTTGGATGAGCTAGTGATTTATTATTAATTTCCCCACATCGATTGAAATTGCAATCCTCCATATAAAGTGATGTTGTTCATTTTTTTCATTCTTCATGTAAAAAATGTTGCATCGAATAACTCCAAAAGAGTGTCCCAGAAAAAAAAAATAGAGCAATGCCTCTTTCTATCATGGACTTCTCTCATACAGCACTGAAAGTTAAAAAGAAAATTTTGAAAATAAGTTGTTGCTTTCATATTAATCTCTTCAAGATGGAGTTGATACCTAACGGATCTTCTCCAATCTTTACGTAAAACTATATGCAAATATTTCTCTTCCAACAAAGAAGAAATAGTCAATCTCAGCATAATAGAACATGTGGATCTTACAGAGTCGTAACAGATTCTCCGCATACCGTAAAGATATTAGGTAATCTCTCAAAAGACTCAATACGGTTGTAACAAATACTCATTTTAAACGGAGATCCCCATATTTTTTTAAACCCATGTTAGAATTAGAGGTTCTTAACCCAATTACTTTTTAATTTCAAAAGTCTATACATGAAAGCTAAGGGTAATTGCTGATTGTTCATTGCTTTACGCTGATTGTTGTCTGTACTTGTACGCCATATCTACTAAATTCTAATAGTGTTGTGTTGGAGGGTGAAATTCACGGCAGCTTGAATGAAAGCTGTTTTATGCAAAAAAACTGTCACCATTACATTTTAAAACCATCCTTCTGTCAGGTTAAACCCAAATTTGTTCTCTCTCTGAGGAGTATGTAAACAGGATTACAGGCTTTTTTGTTTTCTTTTCTTTTTTCTTTTTTTATTTGGCTATGTTGGGCGATTGGTCAGGACTTCATTCAGGAGTGATATTGCGACACATACGCCACTCAATCATGAGTGTATACCATTTCTGGATGGCCTTTTGAGAGACAATTTTCATTTGATCGGCTACATAAATTTTGTTTTGTCATTCCAGTGTGTAGGAATAGATTGCACTTAATGTTGGTGTCTCAAGAGTACGGAGCTGCGACGAAAAAAAATTTTGAGAGAGACAGAGAGAGAGAGAGAGAGTATAATTTAAACCCAATGTCAGTTTTGGTTTGAGAGTGAATCCGTGCAATGAGGCTCTAATGCTTTGAGCATAAAATTTAATCCTAGATGTTGGAAAAGAAAAGGAAAAAGATCCACGTGAAGCATCAAGCATTTTTCATAAGAAACAAGAAACTGAAGAGTCTGAGCATGTTACTCACATTAACGGAATTAAACATAGAATAACATAAAGCCTTCCTGATAGAGAAGGGAAAAAAGAATATCACTTTCAAAAGAAGAAGAGAACCCAAAGGAAGAAAAGTAGAAAAGAAATTGCAAAATAATATTAGACATTTGGAAGAAGAAGAAAAAAAAGTAGCATCAAAGGAGAAATTAGCATCAAAACCTAGAAAGATGAGCATAAGTTTTCATTCCAGATGTATCTATGCTTGAGCTGTAGTGGGGACTGAATTAGGATAGAGTGGGATCTAGGTAATTTAATTGAGTCTTCACATAATTTGTACATGTGTAAATAGGATCAAGACCCAAAAATAGTTAGAGCCAATTAGACTCAGCTCAAAACTAAAAGAGATGATGAGAAGGTTCTCAATGTCTGAAAATACCAACCTTCCTGTCTGTCCTTTTAGTAATTATTAATTATATAAAGGAGATCTTGAGATAAGACTTGAGATTCAAAGGTTCACTTTATTGATGGAAAGATATTGCAGGCTCCATCATTGATTCCATTCATATTGGAGAAAGAAATGGCCCACATGAAAAGGAATGAGATGTTGGTGGGGCACGTTTCCTCAATAAATAAATAAAGCTTTCGGAAGCATGTAAAAAAAAAAGCACAAAAAAGAAAAGGGCCCCACCCTTGACAAGAACAAACAAAGCATGATAATCAAAATAGCATATTAGATCAAAATGGCATCTTGATGCGACCACACCATCACCACCAATTTGTTGGGGTCATGTTGTAGCTCGCATTTCACGTTATAAAGTACAGATCCCACAAGGCTGGGAGAGGCTTTTTAGTGGAGTTTACATTCGATTTGTGCTGCATCAACTTTTCTCCACATTTTCTCCATATAAAGGAGCCATGGTTCACTTAAACAAGAAGCTGCTGAAAATAGACTGTATAGTAAGTTCTCGGTCTCTGTATCATATCATGCATCATTCTGTACTTTGAACTGTATATTTTCTTACTTTATTAATATTCTATCATTAATCATTACAGCATTCATATCATGCTCACTCCCTGCTCAAACCATGAGGTTGCAGCTTACATGTTAAATAAAAATAATAAAAAAAGTTGTTTACTCATCCACCATAACATGGCATGTGCGCATGACAGCCTAAAAGAGATGCAAACATTCCAAAAATCCCAATCAAGCACCTAACCATTCACTAGTTTATGAGGTTAATTGGAGTCCAACCAATTAACAAAAAAACAAGCCCCATGATTTGGCGAGGCTGCATTGAGGCTGCAATGATGTTATTTTGAAGACAATGATCGTTGTATAACAAAAAATCATACCATTTTTTACTTTTAATTTTCTCTACTTGTAACATACAGCCCAAAAGGGGAAAAAAGAAGGCAATATTTCTTTCAAAGCCAAGAATCAAGTCCCCATGTGACAGGATTATTTTAAAAAGTTCTATTTGAGGTTTTCAAAGCCCCAAAGACCTCATTTTTTTAATTCTGGCAGTTCATGCTTTGGCAGTCGATAATTGTACAGCGGTAACACCATTTAACCATTATAAGATCAAATTGCTGAAACCTTACTTCAGACTCAATTAGTTTAGTGTGGGCGGTTCATACGAAAGCACTAATGTACCGATCATACTAACAACAGTGCTAAAATTGAAATGAGAGATTCCTATGTATTTAGTGTCTGTAAAATTTATGTACTGAGGATTGACTTCTTTTACCCTGCCTCCATGTATTAAGAGTGCCAGCACACTGGATGCCGAGTGCTTGTAAAGCGTGTAAGTCCCAGAGATTTAAGACCATCCTCTTCTTATGCTGACCTTCATTTCTCTCGAGAAAGGTTGGGGGCTTCAGCAAATGCCCCTTTATTATTTATATGCATCACCAACTTCGTCATACACTGTTTTAAAGAATGCAACACCTGAGCACCAACGCCTTCTGATCTGCCCGCTGCTCTTCATTTCCTGTAACCATAACAATTCCACATTATGGATATTACAAACAGTTTAATATTTTAAGATCAAATGTTCTGCCAATTCAACAGAGCAGCACTGCGGAGAAAGTTGCAGTAGTGTTGTGAATTGTGATGAACCTTGGTCAAGGTAAGTTGCAGTAGTGTTGTGAATTGTGATGGACCATGGTCAAGGATGACTGGTATGCACAGTCCTTGAGTCTAACAAAGCAAGAGCATCAGTTCATTAAACCGTTCCATCAAATTGATGGACCCAGTGTGGATAAACTGATGCACCCAACATTTTGAGAACTCTCAATTAAGCTCTCAGGTTTGTGCATGTTGATCCGAGACATCAATCGTCTCATTTTTCAGTCTTGTACTACAATTGGGACCAGGGACCAAATATGCCATACAGATAACCAAACAATGTCTGAATGGCAGGAAATTGCATGCATTTGATGAGAATACTTGGTTAACATTCCAGCTTTATAGCCCAAGTTAGTGCAACAGTTGCTGGTGTTAGGAAAGTTATGACCCACTTTTCAAGCGAGGGTAGGTAAGAGTTCCTTTTCTAGGATATTTAGTTCCTTGGTTCATTAAGTCTCAAGGGATTTTTTTATCATTATTTCCATTAAATGTTCTGAGATTAAAACATCTCATGCTAGATTTTTAAGGATGAATGGTTTAGATTAGATTTACCACATCTTTTCATCACACAGAATATAAAAGCAACGTTTTTATCACACCATTAAGCCAGGCTGGGCGTTCTAAGAATAACCCAATTTAATTCTATGTTCACCAAGGATTTTAATCGGGTAATACTATTTCTTCAGTACCTACCAACCAGTGCTTCTAGTTTTAAAACAGCAGCTTAGTAGTTGGGTTGTCTAGGCCAAAGACCGAGAGTCTCAAACACCTTCTAATGATGTAAAGGCGGCCTGATGGAATAGATTGTCCTAGGGTTGTTCATAATTGAGAAGATTATAAAGACTTGTATAAAAACTGGATCTCCCCCGGTTATTATTTCTTCATTGACTTTAAGGATTTCTCGGTTTGGATGTAGAAACCACACCCATGTGGAACATGCAATTCTAGTCCAGGTTTGGGCCAAATCTACTGTCTACGCCTATTCTATAGCTTAATCCTCTACTGCTCACTTGTGAGTGGTGAGCTTTATATGCATGAATATTTTGGTTAAACTTGTCATTGTGGAAAGTTTTTTTTTTTTTTTTTTTTTTTTTTTTTTTTTTTTTTTTTTTTGCAACATTGGGCTACTGCCTACTGGTATGGGAGTGATACTATTGAGGAACCAGGGATCGATGCCAGGCGTTTCCATGATACAAGGTGCCAACACCGCTCAACCACGAGTATATTGGCAAATTTTAAAGATATATTTAAGGAAGCCAAAATCTTAGTGGTCCTAGCCTTATTCGATCTGAACAGCTTCATACGTGAGTTAGGGCAGACGTGCTTCAGAGCTGATTTATAAATATGGTATGTTGAATAGCTAATAGTCTTATTTGTATACTGTGATAAGTGATATACAGGTGTTCCAACTGGACCTATACAAGACCTTTCTTGGAAACTTCTGTGTATTTGTTGGATCTAGGCTTGTCTGCTGTTTAATGTAATTTAAACTAACAACCTAGGACCATGGCAAGCTTTTCTTGTGTCAATAGTGAAGACACTTGGAAAGTATGAAAAATGTAAATTTCACGGTTGAACAGTTATATAAATCATTAGAGGATTTTCTATAAAATAAAAACTCAAAAAGAATCAAATGAAAAATCACCATCAGGAGGCTGGACCAGCTTCCGGTTCTGAGTTGATGACATTTCTTTCTTCAACTGGACCAATACGTCCTCCATTGTGTACTCTCTTCGCCAATCAGCAAGCATTGGAAAAAGGGCGGGTTCAACCTGCTCAATTGTAGCAGCGTAAGCTAGAAAATGCATTTTTTTCCAAGCTAAAAAAGAGAAGATATAATTAGATTTTGGGTAGTACCACTCCGGTGTCCTCATTCACGCAGGCCATGTTTATCCGTGTCTGAAATTTCACTGTTGGTGGGATATCTGGGTAATCTTTGTCACAGAACAGTTTCAACTGATATATGCGGCCCTCGTGGACAGTCTGAAATGGCAAGACATGAATATTCACTCTTTCAAAATGAAATGAACTGGAAACAAGCATGGCAAGATTAAGCAAAAGAGGACAATGTAAAGCCTAGCCAATGACCAGATGAGTTATTACTTATTAGGTCCTGCATCTTTCCAAATATATATAGTTCACAGAGGAATTCTATTCTAAACATGTGATGTCCAAGGTTCAATGATGCAGGCCTGATTGAATGGAAAACAAATTCTCCCCACCTAAATGTCCCATACTGGAAGATTATAATCATACCATCTTTAGCCTACAAGTAGGTGGTAAGAAAATAAAATGGCAATTGTCTGCATTTAATGAAGATAAAGAAGGCCAAAAATAGGAGCGTGATCTATTCTGGTAGAATCAGGGCATCTCCATTAACAGAATGACCACTGGATCAATGTTGTAAATAACAGAACCATAAGGTCCACTTGCAAGAAATTGGACAACTTAGGGCCTCTTCAGCAGTGCAATAAATTCATAGAAAAGGATATATATTTTACAAAGCTGTGTATAATTTTTTTCTCACGATAGAAAACAGTACATCTGCTGAGGCAAGAGACCCAATATTTCCTCTTTTCAGTAATGATTAATATGAAGGATCAGAGGAAAACATACATTATGGGGACCGATAATAGTTCCAGTCCAGGATCGCATCTGTATGTCATCGGCGTCATCCATTCCATAGCTGACAGTTCCATCACCAATTCCCTTCTCCCCTCTCTCAAGCTCCTCTAGCAATCTGAAGTTTCGAGGAACTGCAAATCAATCAGCACAAAACCCAGTCATTTTTATACATGGAAGGTATGTTACGTTTTAGTTACAACATGCAAAGTGATGCAGGCCAACCCCACATCACCATTGGGTCAAGCCCCACAAGTCACTGGACCTCAAACCCAGCAGGCCCAGCAGACCCATAAGCTGCATGGGCTCAAATACCATGTCAGGTAGAAAACTCAGCAGGCCCACAAACCTTCATAAGATCCACATGGTCATTAGCACAAGTGGAGCCTACTTTCTTATGTGCAAACTTTGACGGGGATTAAGGGGTCCACTTGTATTTGCTTAGCAAGTTTAGGATTTTTAATTGTTAGGAAGTACGGGGCCTAGCTTAGTAAATATCTTGTTTTACTTAACTTTTATGAAAAGAGTTGTAGCAAATTCCTATTTGGAAACTAGAATAAAATAGAAACCCTAGAAGATGTTTTAGGTTAGAAGGTTTCCCAAATAGGACTGGTCCCCAAACCCTCCCTCTATAAAAGGGGGTAGTCTCTCTCTTCATTCACACTTTTAATTATCAATAAAGTTATCAGAAATTCCCTTTTTTACTTGTGGTTTCATTGGGAGCCAAACATCAAGCTCAGCTTGCGTTTCAATCCTTGAATCGATTCCATCTTCTACTACACAAAGGCATTCCTTGTATGTGATGTAATACATGTAATTCCAGATACAAAGCACGTCAATTTGCAAGCCTTACTTGGTTTCTTTTGAAGAAAATCTCGATTCCAATGGTCCAGAATTTTCCATTTTCAAAAAAAAAAAAAAAAAAAATGGTCCAGAATTTTCTGAAGAAGGAAGATCTGCAGGTTGAACTTAATTCGCAACTACTGAGAACAATGTTTCCCCTTGCAAATACTGGTTTCTAAATCCCATTTCTAGCACTTGCTTCACACTTCAATGTAAATAGCATACAGATGTCGCAAAATCAGATATTAATTGCACACTTTTTCTCACATAATTTCGCAAAATCAGGTAACCATGGGCTATCACTTATCAGTTCTTCATACAAAGTACAAACACCTGATGAATGCTATTTTTACAAAAAAAAAAAGGAACTAGGAAGTGATGGGTAACCTTTAGGGGGGATGGAGTTTCCAGATAAGTATCATTTTCAACTTCCAAGCATCTGATGTAGCAGTTTGGATTGGGCCAATACATGTCACATTCAAACCAACTTGGATCCTAGATATATATAATGCACCTATAGTCATTAGTAACAAAAAATGTACAGCTTAATCACTAGAAGTCACCTGAATAAGCAAGTAGTCTATAAGCATACAATTAAGAACAAAACAAAAGGCCACAACAGTCCCCAAATACACCATCTAACATGCAAATATTTTGGAGAATTCCATACCATGACCCATAAATTCCTTTAAATCTATACACAATTCATGTCAGCTATAATTCCCAACATCATTTCTCAAAGCAGAAATCCCAACAAATTCAATCAATTTCGCGAACCAGACAAATGTGCAACAAGAGATTAAAAACCCAAAAACCGATAGTCCGAATGCGAAAAAGACTACGATTTGGTAATTTCACAATATATCACAAATCATTCTGAATCTAATCTGCGATCATCAAAAGACGAAGCAAAAAAAATCTGTCTAAACCTAGGCCATTTCACAATGCAAATCAAACCCCAGAACAGGAAAGAACTCAATTGGAATTACAATGAGCAAATAGCAAATGAATTGACACTTACCAACTACTATCGATCCTTCTGAGCCCATTTCAGGAAGAGAAAGCTAGGGTTTCTTCCTTTCTAGAGAGAGAGAGAGAAAGAGAGCTTGGAGAGGTTGCTGTGATTCGAAGCTGATTTCTGTTGGAGAGAACCGACTCCAATTGCACAAGAGAAGTTTGGAAGAAGAAGAAGAGGGAGAGGGAGATTCAAGTGCTAGTCGGCTACCATTATAAGTATTACCAAGTATCACCACTCCCGACCAGACGGCACAGGGTAAGCAGATATCTTAACGTGTGTAGGCCTACCTTCCTAAAAATCTAAGCCACGAGTCCGGATCATTGAGTCACTGAGTGTGTGAGACTTCAGATAAATTATTTCTGAGTTGAAGGAGTGGAACTTATCAGTAGGGCCTATCTCATAAGTATTAGTGGAAAAAATTAAATCCTCTTTTATTATTTATTTTTCTCACTAGGAATCTCTGTGATATTTTACCAGACAGGACTAGCCCCCATGGCGCATGCATGAGCCTTAACACACACAAGTAGATAAATTTGAAAAGTGTAGGGGATAGACCTAAAGAGCAAACCTACACCTTAGCACGGACAAACCAACACTCACTTAAAGCTATCTCCAAATTAAACCCTCCGAGTGTATCAGGTCATTTTCGAATTTTACACCAATGGGAGTCGATGCCACCGATATTGATGGTTTGATAAAAATAAAATAAAAATGAAAGATTCAAAAGATTGTGTTAATCATGATTTTAATCAAACGGGCAATCTCATGGAAGGACCAATTCCTACAGTAAATTTGGAGATAACGAGCAACTGTTATCAATGGCTTGAATTTTTAGTAAGTGGGTTCCAGCTGTGGAGTAACAAGCCCCGTGAATAAGGTACAGACTCCCCTGACTCCAACATGGCTCAACATATCATGTTGAGTATCATTTTTTGGACTTCGAACCAGACAGACACCAAAGGCACACTTCTACTAGAGTTTCAGCTTTGAACTCACATCAGCCCCACCAAACAACTTGCAAGAGACTAGACTTGTCGCTTGATAATGTTTGCTAATTGCCATGATAACTGATGATGAAATAGACGGCTTAGTTTTTTCGGTAAGCAAATAGACAGCTTAGTTAGATGTGAGTTTTAATATGATATGATGTTAGGGCCATCATCTAGTTGTAAGAGACCTCTCGCTTGATGATGTTTGCCATCAGGCATTAGGCTTAGAAGATGACAGATGATGAAACAGACAGTGAACTTTAAATTGATATGATGTTAGTGCCACTTTCAATCTATACTTCATCTTTCCACAAGAGGTCTTGATCCATTTGATAGTTTAAATTTATTATCAAACTCTTGTTATAAAGTTTTGAATCAGCATCGACTGGTATGGCTTATTATCTGAACCTTAGTTAAGAGAAGTGAAGTGTCTTGGCAAAGTAGTCTTCTATCTGATGTGTAATCATTGGACGTTCAATCTCACAAATCTCTATAGCATGGCTTATGTGGTTAGTTTGCATTCACTACCACTGATGGAACGCGCAAAGATACTTGAGAGAAGAGCCAGAATCAACCCCATGTAGGACTAGCAGAAATAATCAATCCTTGCCTTGAACCTTCAGTTCATCCTCGCAGGAATATTATCACGAGCACTTCCAATGATGGCAAAAACACATCATCCATTGCTTGAATGGTCCAAGCAGATGTGTCAAAATGGATTATGAAAAACATCCCAAGATTCACGCTCATTCAATCCGAGGAAGTTCGACCACATGGCTGCCAACATTGAATGGCTCTTTTGGAAAGTTTCCCAATGAAACCTGATTTGGCTTTCATCACATGGTGACCACATGATCAACCACTGATTGATGGATAAGAGAAGTATCCAATGTTCTATAGGGCTACGAACTGAAAATTTTGGACAAGTCACCAGGAAAAGTTGAGCCCCAGGCAAACGCAAGCAAAAGTTATAATAGAAACTACAGTATTGCTTATGTGCTAGTAGATTGAACATTTGACCAACATAATCTTGGGTGAAGCCCACCAAAGGAAAGTCCAAACAATAAGTAAACACTTTCTTCTATATAAATATGATGAGGATCATTGTTCAGATACAACTTTCAAAAAAGGAAAAAGAAAAATCATGTGATAGTACTACTGTTCTACTTTTTAAGTTTCATAAGTACATGAATGAAATGAATAAAACTTTGACAATTGCCTTGAGAGTTGTACAGTCCAGACGCGATGAGCCTTTCATAGTATTCCAGCGCGCATAGTGCGGCCATGTGATTGGTGGTCAAGACTATTGATTTTGTGGGTGTGGGTGTGGGGAGTCCTATCCATCCACCTCGGCCTCCTGTCACAATACAGTTGCCATATCTCGCTTGTTTTAACAATCTATCCATAGATCAACCATTGGACAGCTAGATATTTTGTAGCATTCCCTAGCCACAGTGAGGCCCATTGGAACATTTCATCATACTCCAAATGCTGCTCTTCCCCACTTCAAATAATCCCCTCCTTCCATTCTCCCAACCTATTAAAAATGGTGCAATTTTGTAAAACATCAGGCACGTTCACAGGACTCTCTGTTTTCAATCTTCCTTTCACAGCGAAACCAGCCTTCCATCTCATCATCATCATCGGAATCACCAAACTGAAAGCTTCTTGGGAAAGTGGCAGGACCCAAATCACCATCATCACTTATTTTTCTCACCCCTGAAACACCTTTGCTCCTCCTTGACATCTCATCCTTCCATCTTTCCCTCTCATGTGGGTCTTGTGAAACAGCACTCTTCCCTCCCAATATAGGAAAATCTTCAAATTCGCAATAATCACCATGCGAGCACGAATCATCATCACTCCAGAAGTCAGTGTCTTCTTCACGGCTTTGGTTCTCTGATCTGAGGAAATGCCTACTGTTTACTTCATTGTTGTTTCTTACAAATGTCATCGTGGAGCTCTGGTGGTGGTCTTCACTTTCATGTCGGAAGTGAGCAAAACTGTCTGAGCTGTTTGATGCTTTCGGTCGTTTCCAATCGCACTTCAAGCATACCATGTTTCTTCTAAAGTTGATGTAATTGCACCTGTAAAACAATTTGGATTGCATTATGCAAGTTCTTCAATATTTTAGAAGCATATGGAGATTACCTACACAAATATGCAGCCCCAACAGGAACATGTTGATTTTACCATTGAAGGTGGGCGCACAAGGGCCAACC
This sequence comes from Camphora micrantha, assembly GCA_003546025.1. Classification (NCBI taxonomy): domain Eukaryota; kingdom Viridiplantae; phylum Streptophyta; class Magnoliopsida; order Laurales; family Lauraceae; genus Camphora; species Camphora micrantha. The sequence continues at coordinate 38,526,687 of QPKB01000011.1, read as the reverse complement.
CGATGGACTTCTTCATGCATGCACGCACACCCACCCACAGACACCCCCACCCATACGCGCACATACAAACATAAAAGCTCCTATTGATAGGGTGGGTATTAGTAGAAAAACTTACGAGACACATTCCCATTCCCCAGGACGGAGCTGACGCATCGAAGGCTTCTCTTTACACTGCAAGCATCTTGTATTCTTGGCAAAGTTCAAGAAATTGCATCTGTAAAATTAATAAATTCGGATCACAAAGGACAGTCTATAAACATGTGAAGAATGAAGTGATCCCGGCCCCAAGATGTAGATAGTGTCTATGGCCACGGAGTCATTGCAAGTGATCAAAAGGTTTGGTGAACAAGACCATTGATCCAAAATGCCTAAGAAAGATTGAAGAGTCCGAATCATGCTATGAATTACCCAAAAATAGACAATAAAGAACACAGCATTTGTCCACATTCAACAGAGAAGACAATTAAAGAACAGAGGTTATGGGTAGCTAGGATCTTCCAATGTAAGGTGTTTACGGACATTGGGGCCATCCGATCAGCTATGATCATTGAGGACCACATAATTCATCTAGACAGAATTATATAAGCATCACTGAAAGATTTGAGAGGATCTTACTTATCACATATCCAGTCTCCCTTCTTCATTGGAAGATGATCACGATCCTCCCTAAGGTTTTTGAGCCTCTCTTGGGACACTCCATCACAGCGCAAGCATTTAATGTTTCTGGCGAAATTTACAAAGTTGCACCTACCAAAATACGCCAAAAAAAGAGAGGAAATGATCTTCCATTAGAGAAGAGTGATGACTGGCACTAATATCAAATAATCAAAATGATCAAGGTTGGCAATGCAAGTACTTTGGGCAAATCCAGTCGCCTTGCTTCATAGGAACATCAATTTGATCTTTTGGCAGCTGCTGCTGATTTGAGTACTTTGGCTTAAATGGAATCCTTTTTGAGGGCACCTTTGGAGGACTGGAGCTAAGTTCCCTGGTGCTAAATTCTGTCATTTCCTTCAAAAGCCTCCTAACTGATTCTTTAATGGTTTTGTTTAGGCATGGTTCGTTCTCTACTGAGCCAGTGATAGGATCAAGCCCATATGTCAACAAAATGCGCATGACATCAACAGTCCTCCCGCCTTCATCCTCACGTGCCTTCACATATGCCCGCTCACAGCTTCCCCTTAAATTACATGAGCTGCAAACCTACACATATGCTTGGGAATATTGGTAAAATGGCTCGTCAATCAACTAAAGCCTACATGTGTGTCATCTGTGCAATCCATTAGCTCAGTCCCATAGTTTATGAGCCCATGTCCCCTGGCCCAAGTACCATGCTTCCAGTGGGCCATATTAAACAAATTGAAGGCTTAATTATTATAAAAAAAAGAAAAAAAGAAAAAAAATAAAAAAAGGGTGCTCCACAGTACACTTTCAAGCTTCAGCATGCATGTATGACCCACTTGATGATGAATGGATAAAGCCTAACTTTTCAGCCCAGGGATTACAAACAGCGGCACCCCTCTGACGGACAGTTCAGATCTTGAACATGTGCATACTGGGAAATGGACAGTTGGACACACCTAAGCTTAGCATCTATGGTCTACCTTATCAAAAAAGAATATATATATATATATATATATAGAGAGAGAGAGAGAGAGAGTAACTAGGCAAATGTTTGAAACAACAATTATAACATCATAGAAGTTAATTAGACATGCGAATGATTGAGGCCCATACATTTCCTTCATCAATGCCCACATGAGCTCTCAAACGCTTCCCAGAATTGACGACTTTCCTGTCTAAGCTAGGGCATCCAGATCCCACAATTACGCGAATGTCTTTCCTGGAGAAGTATCTGCAGAGATGGTATGGGTGTAAGCATTGACATTTTCAAACATGTACAGCCATACTACCAAACTAAAATGATGCTTCAGCTTTCAACCTACATAACTTACAGGGCGAAAATGACTTAATAGAAGGAAAAAAGATGCTCAAATTTGAAAGGATGCTATATTTTTATTCAGGTTACTCTGAACAGCTAATGTTCAATCAATTGGTAGCATTTGTTTACATGGTAGAGCCCCCTTTTGGTGACTCAAGGCCCCCTCGTTGGTAAGAGGACACCAACACAGTCGGTCGTAACTCGTAATCATCCAAGCACAGGCCACAATCAAACTGCTAGGATTGTCAGATAGAGGGTTCTAACATACGCAAAATTACTTGAAAAAACATGCTGATTGAGAGAAGATTTATGAGAAGAATCATACGGATCTGGAAGCTTCTATAATTCTTTCATACAAACAATAGGTATAGGCGGACAGACAAAACTGACGCGTTTCAAGCAAAATATCTACATAGAGTTCGAAAGTATAGTTTTCAATGAAATTTAGAAAACTTGGGTCAACCCTATTCTATGTCCAGAACAAAACAACTTGATTGATCCATTCTTTTAAATTTGATAATTGAGGGATCCTCAGCTCACCAGCCATTATTTCTTTAGGGCCTGTTTGGATAGGCAAAAAATAGAGTAGAGTGAAGTTAAATGGGCCCTAACAGTCTAAAATTTCAACTCTACCCTGTTTGGATGAGTCTGGCCTGATTGATGAAGTAATGTTGTGAGCCACATGTACTCCATTTCACTTCTAACTCTAAATACTTATATTTCCTCGAGTAAAAGTGGATTATACTCCAAACCTTAACTTCAAAATAAGCATCCAAATGGAGTAAAGTGAAGTACTCTACTTTAACTTCAACCTACTTCTCTTCAACTCCACTCCACATGTGAAATCCACTTTATTTTACTCCACTCCTCATTAATCCAAACGGGCCCGGGATAGTCCATACCTGGCCCTTTCAACTTAACATTTTAATCAAGCTACATCAATTTGCAATGTTCCAACACTTATTTACAGCATTATTAGTCAGCTGACTCAAATCCACATGAATCATTCTTGCAGATGAAATTTACCGGGTGGACTGGTGATGATGAAGAGCTTGAACATGATGGAGAAATGATAGTATTAGCTTCCATCAACTCAGAAGCAAGCTTGTCGTTTTCAGCATTTTATGCCTCAAGTTACCAATTGCTCCAGTTTTGCACTCATTAACATCAAAGCCTTGTCCCAACTATGCTCCATTTTTGCACTAAAAATCAAAATTACTAGAGCCTATAGCATAATTTGCAGTTGCTCATGTCACAACAATGAGGTTGGGGTTCTAGTAATGTTACATATCAAATATATGTGTGTGTGTGAACCAAAACTCCTTTTCTATCAGTTTCAGCTAAACGCTACTGAAACCATAATTTCCCACTGGTATAACTTATGCCACACTGTAAGTTTGAATCTTTGTCTGAAACATACCAGGGAGAGTCCAAATACCATTAACATTTAAGTTCGTTGGCTAAAATACTTTGTTGCAACAATTCAAGAAAATCACAATATATAATACCTATATCAGCCGAGCTATACAAGATCCAAGACCATGAATAACATATGAACCAAACAATCAGCAGGACATACCTTGAACAGCCCATAGGAAAAAAAATGATCCAATTAGGCAACCTTATGTAACTGTCTAACTGATCAACTCGAAGACTTCGAGGAAAGAGAGAGGGATAACAAAAATGAAGTTCCACCACTAGTTCATCTTTTTTCCTAAAAGATCCTTTTATCATCCCCACCCTAATCTTTTCCAAAACCCTAACCAAAGCAGCTTCACTGCTTTTGCCTATCTCCACCACAACTTTTGCCTTGGCCATCACCTTAACATAAAAGATTCATTGCAGTAATAGAAATCATCACAGGCACGCGCCAATTTCATTTAAAAAGGTAAGATGCACATTGAAATTGAATATCGATAGTAATTCACTCCTTGAGACCCTTAAACGCTGCATAAATTAATAGAGGTTCCGTGGTATCAATTGAAATGCTACAAAGTCCTACAGCCCAACTTGAAGACACAAACAAAATATCGTTTAATTCGCACGTACATCTGAATAAACCAACTGAGACTTACACATAACTCCATAATCCAAAAATTTTAAACCCAAAAAGGCATAGTCAAATTAATCAATACCCATTTGACAACATTAACCAAAACTCAACTTGATTCAATAATCCAATTAAAAAGACAATATTCAAGAGTCAAGACTACCTAAATGCAAGTATGAAGCAAACTTGGAAGGTGAACATATATATCATAATTAAGCAAAGTTACATTGGACTCAACAATCACATTCCTAAACATAAGCAAACCCTTTGATAACACTAAGAAGCCAGCACGAATACGTTATCAGATTCTAAAACACCAAGAAAAAAAAAACACTCCAATCCAATAGAAAAGCAAATGGGTTTTAGCAATTGACCAATACCTTATGAGATCGAACCGGTCACGGGCGAAATTCAAGCACCCAGTTCGAATTCGGTTTGACTCCTTCAAACCCATATCTCCTCGAGAAAAATGGAACCCATTTTCGGCACCGCCCACAAAGTAGTCTTTCTTCAAGAGGCTTTCCATGAGCTCTACCCACTCGGGCCATGGATGAAAAATCTCAACTTTGGAATCGTTTGGCGACGATGAATGTGAAACGAGCCTTCTTTGAATCTGGGATTCCTTTTCTTCTTCTCCTTCGTTTTCTATGAGTTTTAGTGACTGGGTCTCTTCGATTTCCTTTAAAGCGAGAGTAAGCTTGGAATCGGGGGTTTGGGTGTTCTTGGAATAGTGGAAATATGAAATGGGGTGGAGAGATTTGGGGGTTTTGGATTCGATTCTGAGGATTTGAAGGATCCCATGGGTTTTAGGGAAGAGCTTGTGATGATGCATGAGAGAGAGGGCTTACGAAAGTTTGAGTTGCAGAAGAGTGTCGAGTCACGAGTGTCGACTGTCGAGTTGTAGAATGGGCTGCGGGTACGAAAGAATGTCAAAAGGTCCGGGCCAGGCTGGCGGGACCGAGTTGTCCAAGCCCAGGCCCTGCCCTGTCATATTGCTGAGAATGGGCAACAGCAGATGAAAATCTTTACTCAACAATCTGATTCAATTGGATGATTGCTGGATCATCATTTATTGTTGAAAGAAAAGGAGACTATTTGATAGTATTGGTTAAAATTATTCGTGAACTCATGAACTATAGGCCCATGATAAAAGAGTTCGGATCGCATATTTTTACGATACACGGAGATACTGTCCAATCCACGTTTGTCAACTGTGTAAAATCTCTTTTTTGATAAAATACATTTAATTGGAGTCTCATGAATTAAATACGAAACAAACAAATCAATTGTATGTAAGAGAGGAATGGAAAAAAAAATTGTCTTATGATTTCTTTTACCGTGTGCTGTTGAGTTTTCTAACACTTTGGCCTTGTTTGGATCATCTTATTTTGTTGACGTCTTAATCTGTCTGAAAAAGATCTGTGAGTTGAAGATCTTATTAGAGCTGCGAGTTTAAGATCTGATTAGCTGTTCTGTAATGAGATCGTTTGGCAACACCCAAACGCTATGAGATCTGAATTGAATAAGACTGTTTGGTAATGCATCTTATCCATGTCTTAAGTTAAGGGTAATTTCTGTCATTTTTAAAAAAATGGTTTTAAGCCTGAAAAAACATCTGTGACACTCCAAATTTGTTTCTTTTTAAACTCGGACAATGCCCAGTACACACTATACTCGTTTTTTTAAACTTAAAAAAAAAAAATCATGTTATAACTATCACAATGCATGTTCCACGTCATAATCACCAACATTATTACATAAACTTTAATAATAGTTTGCTTATAAAAGGACTAAAGACACATCACTATAACAACCACCAAAATGATAAAAAAAACAACCAAAGCCACAAAAAAACTTTTGAGTCCACATCTAGAACTATTTGCACTTGGCGGTGATTCTTTTAACTTGAAAATTTTGGAGCATACAAACAAAAGCTTTTACTCATTGGTCTCGTTGTCCCATTTAAATGCTCCTTTTATGGTTCTGCCAACATGAAAAACAAGTAGTTTAGAATAATATTAATCATTAAAAAAATTGTATGAAATTTACCTCAAAATTTGGATATTTGTAAAACCATTTCTTACGATTTTTTACAGTATTTGCCCTGAATCTCTTCATTGGACCCCATCACAAGAGCATAAGGAGGCAGTTCTAGACATAATTGCTGCATATTTTTAGAAACATATTCGAATCCAATAGTTAGAATCAAGATTTTATCAAAAAAGCAACTTAAAAAAAATTGAAAATGAAAATGTAAATGAATTAAAATAAAAAATAAAAAATGCTACTGTACCCTAAGGATAATAGATCTGCAATCATATTTCTATAGCTTCCCATCTCATCCAAAATATGTTGGTTAACCAAATTGTCATGAGGAGGTGCAAAATCTTCCACTTCTTCAATGTGTATATCATATGACCCATACTCCTCGAATTGATTATCCGCTATTTGTTCCTGCTTTATAAAGTTGTGAAGGACCATAGCAGCCACAACTATTCCTGTTTGCACACCAAATTTGAAACCATTTGACATCCTCTTCAAATGGGGAAACATGCTTTGAGTACTTCAAAATAACGCTCTATCACGTTTCTTAATTGGGAATGCCTATAATTAAATAGCTCATGCTTCGTACGTGGTCGCCTAGCATTAAAATCAGGTAACCAGTACACAGTATGAAGCAAGGAAACCACGCATGTTGAAGAACCCAGCATCTACCAAATAGTACTTTCCAGTAGGTGGGTGTGGAAAGTTAAGGCGAGGATCAGTCAATGCATCCATCAATATCCGTGAATCATGTGCAGTACCTTCCCATCCGGCAATGACACACGTAAAAAGCATATTGAAGTCACAAGCTGCCACAATATTTTTGCATGCAGTCTCCCTTCCTTCCTCTGTATCGGTTTTGATCACCGACAGGTAAAACTGCATGCACTAAAGTTCCATCAATAGCACCAACACAACCCTTCAAATGTTGAAATTGAGGATTATTCTCAATATGGGCTGGAACTTTAGTCATGTCCAAAGGTTTAATCATTTACATTGAAAATAATAACATCCCCTTAAGAACTTTATGGAAATGACGACTAATTGTTTCGCCTGAATGTTGTAACCTGTGTTGAAGTATCCGATTCCTATGATTTTGGCCCACTATAGTAATAAACATAATTATCATCTCTTCAATACTAATGTTTCTTGTATCCTTTAGATAACATTTTTCTCTAAAAACATAGCATAAACGAATAAACACATGTGACTCCATCATAAAGAGCTCTATGTATAAGCGGGGATTTCCATTGATTATTGAGGCAACTCATTCATGGCCTGAGAGTATGGAAGTCCTACAAGGTTGTCTCATTATTCTTCTTTGTCGGCGTATCATCAAGATTATATATGCAATCTTGATAAGTCGGCATAAACGAGGCATTAGATAACACCTATTAAAATACAAGCATAATTCCAAAAGGTTCATTAAAAAAAATAATAAAAATTAAAACATACAAATTCATCATATAATGGTTCATAATTCCCAACATATAAAATACTAAAAAAATTAAAACATAGAAGTTTAACACATAATCCACACCTAAATTTAGAGAAAAGTTTCAAAGTACCAACAATATAAAAAAACATAAATATAGATATTATTAAACTTCACACTTCTTATGATCGATAATTTCCCATTCTAGACTTCATTTCTAGCCATCCATTCCTCGCCACATCATCATCCAACATCATCCACACTTGACGATTATACTTCTTCTCAAACTCATTACAAGTCACTATGTATAATGGGTTTGAAGTACTCATTCCATCCATCGCTCGGAGGACTTTGATGCAGTCTTCAAGAGTTGGTTTTTCTTCATAGATAGCTTCTTGTTGCCTTGCTTTTTTATTTCTACTCTCTTCCTTAATCAATTCCATCATACGATCAATTTGAGGGTCAAAACTAGAGGAAGTTGAGCTCCTTCTGCCTTTTAAGACCTTTCCTTTTACTTTGGACCTAGCTTGTCCGATGATGCTTTCACTATTCACCTCAATGGTTTCATCGATAGCACCACCTTTCGACTCATCATCATCAATCGTTAAATCAACTGTTGATTCTACTTGATTATCTTCTAATCCACTCGACAGTTCTCCAGTAAATGGAGACCATTTATCTTCACCTGTAGCAGAAGAACTGCCAAATAACCTTTTCATTTCATCAGGAAAAGGCAACGGTTTTGTTCTGAATATTTTTGCATCTAGGTGTTTCTGCCATATTAATATAAAATACGTAAGTATGTAAAAGGATTTAAGTGATATATTTATATTAAAAATTATATATTACCTCTATGTAATCATCCCATCGTCCGTTATCCATTGTTACAGTGTAAGTCTCTTCATTGATTCCAACGCCAGTCTGGCTGCATAATTCAAGATACACAGTGTATGACTTTTTTCATTTGGTCCAAGCCATTCCTTAGTTGCTTTTGGTTATAAGCAAGCCCCATCTTAGCTGTAAATTTCTTTAATATTTCACTCCAAACTGAATTTCGAAAATTAGTTCCCGGTTTGCCACTAAGATCCACCTGCTCAACACATAAGTCTACAAGCACGTTTTTCATGGTATCAGACCATATAGCACTAGGAGCCTTTTCTCTCTTTTGATCCTTAGTCCTCGTTTTTTATGACATTTTGTAACATTCAATAACAATATTGAATAACAATGAGGACCTATTCTAATTTTTTTTGCTCGTGTAACACAGACAGAGGGGTGTTAGGCATAGGTATCTGGTCCTATCACACATAGGGGCCATTGAGAATCCATACACTGCCAAATGCATACAATAGTAGTTATTACAAAATCTTTTAGTCTGTAGAGTATTGTATATGAAAAAAAAAAGTTTTTTTTGCGGTCATTGACATGAATAATAGGTAAATTTACATAAAGAGTAGAGTAGATTTGTTTATGATTCCTAAAAACAATAACAACATAGCAGAATGTTTGGAAAAAATTCAGAGTCAGTGAAGTTATAAAAACCCCTCCAAAAATAGCAAAAAAGGAAAAGAATAACAACAACAACAACAACAAAGAGAAGAATAAAAAGAGGCTACTTGACAGCATTTTTGCATTAAATTAAAACATGCTCAAATGCATATATAGAGCCTAAGCTAGCAATTTATGTAGAAATTCTTATTGCTTGATATGCATTGGTTCAAGCTCTTGAGTTACCATCATGTACTAGTGTTAAAGATGACTTATATGAAGTAGTAATTGTTTGTATCAAACATGTTTCCAATCTCCCATGTGCTGGACTATCTGTTAATTCCAATTCCTGTAAATAGTATCTCAAGTGGGCTGCCGAGCAAATCTATCAATTGATTATTTATAGTTTATAACTGCAGAATTCTGATGCTTGAACCTAATTCTTTGTTAGGTTGGCTTTGTAAGGGAGACATGCTGCACTTGTTTCTTGATAAGATGCTCTGTGGTAACTAGTAAGTTAAATTTCTTTAAATGGGTTCTATAGTAGTGGTAAAAGGGTTTTTTTGTAGCATGATCTAAGAACAGGGTTTTTTTTTTTTTTTATTATCAGCAATGGCTAGGTTCAAAGCCATTACATAAGTGGCACATCAACATTCTGAATGATGATATGATTGGTTCACTTTATGCCCACTCACAGCTCACCCCTCACCCTTCCCCAAATTTTTTATTTATATAGTTTTTATCTCCATGTTGAAAACATCGACAATAGTGGTAGGAACTGTTGAATCTGATTTTTTTTTTTTATCATTCCCCGTCCATGGTGATCGTTGGTCTAGGTCAATGTTTTCCTATTATATAGAATGACTTTTCAAATACTGTGCAGTCGCTGTGCATCATGGTTCTATATCCAGTAAAAAATCCTTTAAAATGGAAATTTTTCTGATGTGCGTGAGCATATATTTCCGGCCCTAATCTCTGTGCTTAAAACAAAGGCAAAAACCTAATCAAGAACGAGAAAAGAGAGGGGATGAGAAGGGAAGGAAGATGAGGAAAGATTTGACCTTTGATTTTGGATCCAAGACAAGAAGAAGGAGATCGATGTTTCTTGTCGCACGGAGAAGAGCTTCGTTTTAGACGCAGGAGCAATGAAAGAGATAGAGAGATTAGGGCTGCAATTGTTGATATTGGTGAGGGTTATTTTTGAAAATTTAAAATTATTTTAAAGTCTTGAACTATCTTACCGCTTAAGATGTTGGGACCCAACTTAAGACGATCCAAACATTACCTTTCTTTACCAAGTTGTGGCCCATCCAAGAAGTGGGTCATTAGATTTAAATGTGAATATGAGGCAAAACGTTAACCTAATAACCATAGATAAGCAATCTTGTAATATGAAAAAACCTCAAAACAATCACATAAACATCATGCTCAAATAGACCTACATATATGCTTATATAAAATCCATATATACAACTCTATGTGCATATAAGAAGCTGAAAAAATGAATAAAAAAAAATATATATAAGAATCACGTCGGGCTTATTTACACAAATTACATAAGAATCACTAGATAAAAAAGGCAACAAATAATCACATAAAAATTATATTCGAATAAATTCACATCTATATTCAAATAAATCCACATATATATATATAGATAACAAAATAGGAAGATTTGGATGAGCTGGGTCCAGTATCACAAGGGCGGACACTCATATAGGGGTTCGGGGCTAGAAAAACTCCCACGATGTCTCTAAAGCCAACCAGCCTAGCCCCCACCTAAAAAATTTGTCTAGTCCCCATCTGTTTTCAAAACTTTTTATCCCTCTCAAAATCCCCAAATTGGAAGAGACCCCTGAATAACACTCACGTATCAGCATTGGCATACCGTTGTTATCCATCTATGGGTAGGTGTTTCTCGCGGTGTGGTGCCGCCACCGCTTCCCATTTTTCCTTTCGTTTCCCTCTATAGATAGGTACCCTTATTTATTGAGTTTCCTGCTTTCGTATACCAATTGTCATCTTGATTTTTCTTTTTTTTGCTAGATCATTTTTTTTTTTTGCGCAAACTAGGTGGTTCACTTCAAGATCTACAAAAGATCTATTTCGACGTCTCTCTAATTCACTATAATACATAACCGAATCAGTGTATTTTTTTCCTTTTCTTCTTTTTATTTCAAAATAGTACTTCGGAATTTGGAATCGTTCAATACTTTATCATGTTTCTCAAAAAATTTATTTTCACTTTTCAGGTGATTGAAGTACATAAAGTGGTTTAAATGTATTTGGATTATTTGAATGTATTTCACAACATTCTCAAAATCTATTAAAATATAAAAGATCTGAAATTGAATGTATTCATGATTATCGTGAGTATGAGAACATTAATGATTTGGATTATATAATCATGAACCGCATATTTATTGGTTGGATTTATATATATATATATATATTTCACGAATTACTCAAAACTCACAATCTGTGATAATCACATTCGACTAATCAAAATAATGCAAATAGATCCATTAGGTGAGATATGGTTATCATACTGTGTTAATTTAGATTAGATTAATACATTTGAAAAATATGGCCCCACTAATCAAAACTAAATCTTGACGAGCGATGAGTGGATATAACACAACTTTGCTTCTCAATTTTTAGGCTTACAATGGAATGTGGTTCAGCTCATGAGGTCAACGTAGAATCATTTTCAAGTTCAGCCCTACTAATTAACACCTTTCATTTGGTCATTTTATTTATTTTTATTTAGTTATATACAGTGGTTAAGAAGAGCTGGCCAGTGGTTGTTTTGAGTTCATTTATCTCAAAATGAGAGCTTCGTTTTAGAATGATAGAAGAGTGAGAATAAAGAGCTTGGCATAGTGTTGGTTCACTTATCTCATATGTTGTTATAAAAACTAGTATGATTTTTTTATAGCTTTTAAAACTCAGGTGACACGTATCAGTTTGGCCGTCACTAAAAATCATCTTTCATATTATCGTTTTGAATAAAAAATATTATTTATTTAAGCCTCCCTCAAATAAAAATTCTGAGTCTGCCACTAGGTATCATCTAAGTTTAATCCACAAGTTAGCAGTCCTACAATAAATTTGTTCTACCCCTGTTATTGGGATTTCAAGAAAAATAAAAGCCCTTATTTTATGGGGTTTTTCGAGTAATAGGTATTTTTTTCTCATAAAGGGTCCAATTGAGAGTTGTACTTTAAGGGCTTGGGTAAAATGTGTGAGTGGGTCTCCGGTTTACACTAGAGCAAAAATAAAATAATAGTAATAAAATATCAAATTCATTTGGTAAGGTTGTATTTATGAAGAGGTGGGATTGCTTTTCCCCACACCCATTTAAATCAAATTTACAGAGTAGTGCAAAATCCCATGTAGACGAACCATTTTATTAGAATGAAACATATGGAGAAACACATTTACTATTCAGCGATCTAATGGAGCTTGACATGTAGGGTTGTCCAAGCCTAAGTTTGGGGTTGTCCAAGCCCTACCCTCAACATATGGTACACAAAAAAGTAAATTGCAGCCATTTCAACTATTTTATCTTTCATAAACATCACCCCACCATCTTCGTCTTGTTATTTTCCACGTGACTTTTTTCTTCCACCACTACTTGTTTGATTAGTAGAAAAAAGAAGAAAATAAACAGCACGGAAGTCCACCTCTTTATCGCTTGTTTTATTCCATCCCACCCAATTTGGAAGATACTAAAGAGAATTAAGATACTATTATTCTTAATTAAATTATATCATTATTCTTCATTTAATCATGCTGTCATTAACATATGAACTTGAGGAGAAAAAGTGAATTAAGAAAGGCAATTATGAAAGCAATTGAGAGTGACGAAGAAAGGAAATAAAAAATAATGATAAATAAAAGAGAATCATGATCCTGCCAAACCCGAATTCAATTTCCAAAATTGATTTCCTAACTTAATTGTGATCACACCATGTCATTATTGACCTTTCTCTTGCCTTAGTATATTTTGAGCCCTCTCATACTTCAAGATCAAGTGTCATTGAAAATACTTACCCATCAAATCACACAAATACCTTCAAATGGTCCATAAGAATAAGAAGAGCCTTGATCACTCACAACCATGATAGGATATAAAGGCGTCCACCCATGCCACTCTCAAAAGTATCAATTGAAAGATCCATTAGGCTCCGAGGTGAACCGCCAACCCAATTAAGATCCCATCTATTAAAAATCTAAATCTTGCAAAATAAATTTTTTCCTTTTCTTATGTGATTTGAATAAATTCCGTCATTAAACACCACTTAAATTATAAAACCAAGCAAAATTAAATTGCATGAATTAAAAGACCAAAAAAATCACATATTCTACATATAATAAATCCAAACATTGCCGTAAAAATTATAAATTAGCACAATTTTTAAAATTAAATATTTATTTTGAACGGATCAGATTTGGTGCCTGTGAGTCCGAAGAAGTAACTATCAATCCTTCCCTAATTTCCCCTGCATCCGAGCCACAGAGGACCCATACCCTTTACTAATTTAGTCAAGCAACTTCAATAGAAGATCTCATCCGTTGGATGAAACTAAAAGCGGGCCCCACACGGACTTTATAAAAAGCAATATATAGACCCTCACGGAAGACTCTCAATTTCCCGCAAATACAACAAACAGTCAGTCAATCAGCTTTTCCCGATAGAGAGCATTCAACTGGAGTAGAGCTGAACATGGTGGTAGAAAGAGGGTTTCTACTCTAAAAACCCCCAAATCCCCCATTTTCTCTCTCAAATCTCACGAATCTCATCTTCGAATTAGCGAATTCCTGCAATAGTTGCAGAGGGAAAACCCTATTAATCCTTCCAGACGGAAAGGGATTTATCTACACCAGCATACATCGAACATCTAGAGAAGAGAAGCCATGGAAATTAGGGTTTTGTTTTCCTTTCCTTCCACTCCTCCGTTTCCTCCGTAAAAGAATCCGGTGACTCTTTCATTTGCTGCTTTGAAGGAGAGAAAAAAGGTTTGCGTGGAAGTCTGTTTTCAGCGTTTGGAGAGCGCTTACATTTGTAGTGTTTTGGGGGTTCTTTTTTTGGTGGGGTGTAAGTAGTGGTATCCGTGTTTTTGAGCTGGTGTTTTCCTTAAAGGTGTGATTTTGAATTGTATGGAATTTGAATATGCTTTTAGTGTTGGCTTTCTTGTGTTCTTGATCGAATTATTAAGGTCTTTCTTTCTTTCCCGACCTGAATTAGGTTTGAAACATTGGGAATTGGGTTTGTAACGCGTAACATAATCTCCCCCATGTAGCGGATTTGAAAAGATTTCGCCTTTTTTTTTTATTCAGAAGTCCACGGTTGCATGAACATGTATTGCTTTGGCCTTTTTTTATGTTTGGGGTTTTGATTTTTTTTCCCCAAAGCTGGAAGAGAGCCGAAAAGTGGCCTTTTTGCTTTTGGTGTGCACTTTTTCGGTCTTCTACTATTTTTTTTTCTCTGCTATGTGGGATGAGTGTGCTTCTTTTCAAATAATTTGCCTGTCTCCAAATTCAACGATTCCTCATTGATGTATTGTTGCAGGTGTAGGACCTACGCCCTTGACGTGAAAAGTGCCTGATCAAGCTTGTTTTGATTTCTTATCGCGCGGGTCTGCCTTCAGGTAGAGGGGTACTGTTGTTGTCTTTTTTGTGAGCTCCCTTTTGTTGGTTTGTTTTACTGATTTTTATTTTATTTTATTTTATTTTATTTTCTGTTTGGTCGGTATTCTTCTTGTTGTATGTAAGGACTCACTGGTATGTTATTTTGATGGAAGTATTTTTAAGTATCTTTTGTTTGTGTTACATATATAGCGTAAACAGATCATAAAAAGTTCAGAAATAGATATTCAATTTCCTTCCGTGTTTCTTTTATCTATACCCAGATATTATCCAATTACTTATTAATTTATACCCATACATAATAGAAAAGATGATACCATCGCAAGAAAGAAAACCTGATTGGGACGATTACCATTGTGAAAGTGATCAGCCCAAATGGTGGGGTTGCCTTCTTTCCCCTCAACATGGTGTTCCCTATGGAATAAAGTTGAAGCTGTTAAAAGCACTGGAAACAACGGAAGGGATTGATCGTGTTATAGAGATTGGATCTGCTGTCAACAAACTGGGTCAAAAAATATTGATATGGACATGATTGGAAAAATGATATCAAAATGCAACTTAGTTGAAGGCGATGTTGCCAATAAAATGTATAAGATCGATGTCATGCGATATAAATGATAGATCGATGAATATATCTATTTTAGTTCATAAAGAAATTTTGGGTGCTTATTGTTTGATTGCTATTTTATATTTAACATTCCTGAGAATTAGGAAGTTAATTTGGTTTAGTAATCTGGGTGAGTCAGGGTCTCTGTGATACCCTGGAAAATTTTCAT
The DNA here is from genome assembly GCA_003546025.1 of Camphora micrantha. NCBI lineage: Eukaryota > Viridiplantae > Streptophyta > Magnoliopsida > Laurales > Lauraceae > Camphora > Camphora micrantha. The sequence goes on along the minus strand of QPKB01000011.1, from coordinate 38,511,301 downwards.
GGTCTAAATTGCACTGGACAGGAACGACTGTGCAGAGGGATTTGAGTGCCTCATTGATACGTCCTGGCTGCATGAATTTGACTTAACTAAATTTTTTTTTTTTTCATTTAAATAAGTACACTTGTTGCTTCCTGCGGAGTATGAGTTTGGCATTGGATTGAAAATATTTTGTCCATTTGATTATGACTGACATTTTTATTTTTGAAGAAGCCTGAATTTTCTCCGTGCAGTTGGCTTCATAAGATGGCATCTTCTCATCATGTCGAAATGGAAGCGGCCAAATTTTTGCACAAACTAATCCAAGACTCAACGGACGAGCCTGCCAAACTAGCAACTAAACTTTTCGTGGTGTGTAGGACTTGCTTCACTTGGTAATTAAAGATGATCATATAGATAATCTGGCTAATTCTTCATCCTTTTGGAGCATGCAGATATTGCAACACATGAAAATGAGTGGGAAAGAGCAATCCTTGCCTTATCAAGTAATATCCAGGTGAGTCTCTTCTCCTCCATTATAAAATTTTCCAATTTTTTTAGTCCTACATAGTCATCAAATCAATAGCTACTCAGTTTAAAATGGAACTGTATGATCCGTTACCAGGGATGCATTGTATACTTGGGCTAAATATCTGAATGTGGGCACCATTGTTCAGTCATCCGTGCCATTGATCTGATAGGCCTAACTGGTAATAAGCTAATAATTTTCTCCCTTTTGAACTGATTCTTACCAAGGAGATACTTGCAGAATGGCCTAATCTGTATCAGGTCCTATTAGATCAATAACTTTGGTCATTGAATTGTGGACTTACTTTTGCATGCTCAAGTTCCTTGCTTCTTAGGACACTCTGTATATCTTTGGCTTGATAATCTTACAATGCTGTTGGATTATGTACATATGATGCCTTCTGCATTCTTCATTTTTGTTTCTTCTGTATCTTGGTCCTGGTCCATGCTTTTGAACTACAGGGCAGGTCCCTTGTTTGATGTTCCATTACAAGAGTACCTTGCAAGTAAAACCCCAGTGTCCAGTATAATATTCTATAAACTCATACAGAAGGTTTGATGTCATTTAATATCGTTATTAGATGTATTCATGCAAACTACTGGATGCATTTTATGTCCTATATCTTGTTCTTTGCTAACAAAGATTGCCATGCTTTTTCCATAAGGTGATTGTAATATATGGATATCATTATTCTATGGTGAGCACTTGTTCAGAGCCTTAACTTTATTGATGGATTTGGATTTTTACTGTAAGATAGTGGAGAAGTTTAATTCCATTTAAGATTTTATCTACTTTATATAATTGAATATACATAATGTAATTGTTTTACTATACTGCGATGGGTGAATCCTGCTTCCATATCCTATCTTTTTCTTTGCTAACAAAAGATGCTATGCCTCCATAAGATGCTTACCATCATTTTCGCTGTGAGCCCTTGGAATTTAAAGCCTTAATTTCATCTGCTTGTTTTAGTTTCTTCCATAAATGATGGGGAAGTTTAATTCCATTTAAGATCTTACCCGCCTGAGATAATCGAATATACGTACGGAATTTGTACATCTTGTAGTTTTTTGTAATGGCCAAATTTGGTGTTTTCTAGGGGCATTATCTGGAAAATGTTGTGGAAAATAATTTTAATTTTGTAAGTAATTAAAATAACAAAGAAATGCAAGATAAATATAAAATACTGTTAAAAATATTTGTTTTAGATTAATTATTTTTTCTATCTATTATTTTGATTTTTCTCATGATATTTTCATTTTATTGTATTTTTTTACAAATATCGTGATGTGTGAAAATCCCTTTTCAGTTTTATATCACAATAATATCTCGATATTTTCAAAATATCGCCTGTATTTGTGACGATGCGTGGGGATCCGTTTTCACTTGTTGATATTTTAACGCCCCTAATGACCTGCTTTGGACAAGACAGTATTTTCATTTCTTTACTCTTAGTAGCAGTGGTATTTCTGGTACCACTTAATTATGGTTGTTACTGAATGCAACTTTTTTTGCTGCTTACAGGCATATGCTCTAATTTGTAAAAGGCAAAAAAATGAAATAAAATTCTTATGTTGTAGAATCTATGATACCTGGTTGCTTCAAAATAGGCAACACATCATGTCTTATCATATTGGATACTTCACTTTTTATGTATAAAATATGTGTCCTTGCCTTGTCTATAGCGTGTCCTTGCGATATTTGGTCGTCGTAGTGTAGAATTTCCTTGTTGACATTATTCTTTAAGCCCGCATTTTGGTCCTTTTGGGAGTTGAACTCTTTTCTCCCTCGATTTGGATTTTTACTGGAACCCAAAAAGTCGAGAGAATTTTCTTAGCCGATGTGACAAGTAGCTCCCAAATTAGGGCTTGATATTTTGGGTGCCCGAGTTTACTTGGCTCAGTTGCATTATATTTGGTACCTGGGAAGCACGGACACCTCTCCGGGGCCTTCGTGTCCGTGTCTGACACGTGTCGGACATGGACACGCTCCGGACACACTTGGACACGTGTCGGACACGCTAAAAAGAGTATCCTATTTATTTTATTATATTTTATATTTTGGACATGTTGGGGACACGTTGGGACATGTTAGGGACATACCGGCCTCTTTTAATTGGAAAAAAATTAAAATTAGAGTAAAAAAAGAAAAGAAAAGAAAAGGGGGTTATTTGTAAAAAAGTTATAACTTAAGAGGAAAATGGGGCTCTTTTAATTCATCCATCCAGCTCTAGCCCTAAACGAAAGAGAAAAAAAAAAAAACCCCATTCGTCTGTCCAGCCCTAAACGAAAGAGAAAAAACCCCATTTGTCCGTCTAGCCCTAACAAAAGAAGAAGAAAAAGAAGATCTGCAGTGTCGGCGTGTCTGTGTATATGATTATATATGATTAGATTTATTTTTATTATTATTAAATATTAACGTGTCCCCGACTTGTCCGTGTCCTACTTTTTTGAGAAATATCGTGTCGGCGTGTCCGTGTTTCTTAGTTTGGTACCAAGTGGCATATGACTTGTCCGAGTCCTCATGTGGCTTGGTTGAGTCCTGGTGTGGCTCGGCCGAGCTGCATTGAATTTGGCAATGTATCGATTAAGGGGAATGTGAGATCTTAAAGCTAGTCATCTTTGACTCAGGGTTAAGTTTCCAAATTCCAAGTTCGACCTTGATGAGTTAGAGAAGAATGATTTGTTGAAGTTCTTAGTTGAGACTGTGCAGAGAATACCATTGGCCAAATCGAGTCATCTCTGCTGCATGCTTGTGTGTTTTTAGTATAAAATATCTAGAGAAAGTTGCCATTCTTGAATTTATCTTTAAAAAGAAGAAGATTGCTATTCTTTGCCGTAACTATAACTGTTCATCTTAGCATGCTTTTGTCTTTGTCAGGGCCATGGAAACAGTTATCAGTCAGCATGGTCTGGATATTGGTTCATTGCAGTCATCTCGTCTTCCATTTGGTGGTGTAACTCAGAATCAGCAAGAGGATCCTGGGCAAGTAAGATCAAAGGACAAGGATGTCGCTGAAAATTTATCACCTAGGGGTAGTATTGACATGTCTCATAAAAGTGGGCCCGTTGGAGCATGGCATGCTGCATCGAGTAAGGGGAAAGAAGATATTGGAATTTCGTCCCCATTTGGAGTGCTGGAAGATACTAAAGCATCTTTTGCTGGGAATGAAATGGCCAAGCATGAGGCAGTTGTTTCGAGCAGGCAACCTGTTGGACTAAGCAGGATGGAAAGTTTGGGACGTGAATCACGTGATATTCAGCAAGGATCTGTGTCTCAAAGAGCCAAATCATTTGAGCGTGGAAGTCCAGCCAGCTTGGGAATGGAGGGCTCCAGATCTGTGAGTTCACAGGAAATTAATGATGCCTCCAAACTTGATAATAAACAGGTACAAAAGAGGGATAGTAAAAAAGTCAGTACTAAGAGGAAGAAGGTGGATTTACCAACAGATGTGGATGAACATCCTGAAAACAACCAGCAAGTTGCTCGTACCAGATCTAATTTAAAGAGGGGGAAGATAAACAGAGGTGATGATGTGCAAGATTCTGCTCTCAAAGGAAGCGAACATGTTCAAGAAAATCCAATTGAACATAGCGGGCTACAGAAAGTAGGCTCTTTACAATCCAGACATGATATTATGAGTTCTCGGGCATTCTGGAATCAAAATAAAATGGGACTGGCACCAGAAAGTTCTCTTGAGTCTAAAATTTCGTCGCATGTGATAGCAAAAACGGGTTTGTCTGCTCCGGCACATTTTAATAGTTCCTCAGTTGACGCTGACAACTCTGCTTCAAATGTGTATGTGAAGGTGGAAGATTCTTCTTGCCCTGAATTGGCAGAGAGAAAAGAGAAAAAATCTTCTTCAGTTGAACTTGGTAATGCTAAAGTCACAGCTGATTCTGAACAGTGGAAGCCTGTCTTTATGAGAGCTCAGGTGCCACAAGTTTCAAAGGTCGAAGCTTCCCTGCTGTCTACTGGCAATGTCCTAGAACATGGGGGAGGCATCTCACATGCATACTTGGCTCAGGTACTTATCTCTTCTGTCATCCGTGATCATTTTATGATGATTGTTGTCAATGGGTTCCATACATTTGGAATAATTAGGATCCTCTTGCATCATAAATTTTTTTCTTTGAATCTCTCTCTCTCCCTCTCTCTCTCTCTAAACCAAAGAAAAAAAAGGAGGGAAGCTTTGGGTTCCACACATATGGATTAGTTTAAAGGAACTTTCAAATATTGTTTTATGAGGTGCTTAAATGATCTAAACTAACACAATAACCCGTGCTATGCACAAGCATAACCCATGTGGCTAGGGTTCCCTCTCCATCTAATTAATTTTAACATTTTTTGATAAATAATTACATATAAGTATTGTGTGGTCTAGTGGTTAGGTTAGTTGTTTAAAAAGATAATACGTCGTGAGTTCAAATCTTTATAACCTATATATTTTTAGCTTTTTACCAAGGGTCGATAAAAAAAAAGTCAAAATTGAAAGGAATCTGGTCAAAATTGAATCTAAATACCTCGGCTTTAATATATTATAATTGTTTTTTTCTTTCCATATTCTATTTTTTTTCATTTCTTTTGTCCATCAACTTTTGTGGATGCTTACTATTGCCAAACATTTTCATGTTGTATATGTTTTCCACAAACAAAGAAATTTCTTTGGGCAAACCATATAAGCCAATTTTTTTTTTTTTGGTAGAACATATAAACCAAGTTAAAGTATATGTTAGCATATCTCATGCGGGTGGCATTTCCTTCTGTTGTAATGGTCATGGCATGTCCATTTCTGGTATGCAGTGACCGATCACCACCCACCCACCCCAAAAAAAAAAAAAGAAGAGAGGGCAGATATGCAGTGATTTCTTATAGATTCTTGTTCAGTATAAATTGGAATTTACTATGAATCTATGATTGATATCTGTGTTTTCTAGGGACGTGGAACTTTGGGACCACCTAGCAAGGAGCTTGGTTCGGAAAATCAGGACTTCTTTTCTAAAGAGACAAGTGGTAATATGGAAATGAGCAAGGACAGACGTGCAGCTCCTAGTGACGGGGGAATGAATTTGCCTCTGACTGCTACTTTGAGCAAGCCCTTTAAGGAGCATCATCTGAAACAGCTCAGAGCCCAGTGTCTTGTCTTTCTAGCTTTCAGGCATGTCATATATTCCTGGTACCATCCTTTGTAGCATAAATGCACATGCACCCGTTCTTGTCGTGCTAATTGCAGGAAGAGAACACTTATACTGCACCAGCGTGTGATGGTATATATGCATGTGCACGGCACACATGCTTACAATGTACATCAGTCTTAGCCTCCTTGTTAAAGGGCAGAACCTCATAATTGGATTGATTGGACAATTCTAACCTCCAACGAATGAACTTCTTGATTTTGGATCTTCCCTAATATTCATTGAAATGCTATTTGCTGGCCATTAATTGGACAGTTGGGATCCTTTCAATATGATTTGAGGTTGTCTTCATCCACTGCAGGGCTCACAATATGGATTGTTTTGGATTGACTCATGTGTACTGTGGAAATGGGCATGCATCTTGGTTGTTGAACTGGGACAGACCGACAGAGTACCAATGGGACTCGTACAAAAATTATGTAGCACTTATTTTCATATCTGGTGTGGTACTAACTTGTAATTCTTTTCAACATGCAGAAATGGTTTGGTGCCAAGGAAGCTGCATCTTGAAATTGCACTGGGAGACAGCTATCAAAAGGAAGGCAAGTGCACTCTTCATTACTGATGTTATTATCCTCATATGTAATTTTCTTTTTGAGTGCTTATGTTCAACCCTTTATTTAAATCATTTGTCATGAGTAGGTGGAAATATAGGAGCATCTCAAAAGAAGCTTAATGATCCTAGAAGAGAGTTATCTTTGAAGGAGTCTGGTAACAGTCAAGAGGTAATTGGTGTGTATGGAAAACCAAGTGTAGATGGAAAGACAGAAGGGGAGACATTGTCCACTGGAGTTCCTCCAGTGTTTTCGTGTATGGGGAGTATGGACGCCTTGTCAAAAGGTGAAGAGATCACCAAGAAGGGTAAAAATAAGAGAGTGCCCCCATTTACCAGGTCTGTAATGATAGAAGACGTAAAACATATTTCAGCTGTCAGTAGAAAACCTGAAGCTGAAAAGCTGGTTCAGGGGACTGCAGAATCACATGCAGTAATGACTAAGCCATCGGGGAGTGACTATTCAACAAATGGTGCAGAAATTCCATCTGAGATTCATCAAGAGAAGGATCCTCTTAACGATGCTTCTATGGTGGAAGTGGTGCCAATTGTGATTGGTCATGAATCCAAACCAGAGAAAGCAGGCCCTTTGAACCCATTTCCTCTTTTGAAGGATAATGATAAGGTCAACAAATTCTACAAGCCAGAGTCTCCTATTGTGCAATCTAGTACTTTTGTTGGTAAGTGCCCATCTGATGTGTTGGTAAAAGAGGAGGTTGCGCCAATTGTTTTGAGAGATGTTGAGGGAGACAACTTGATGCGCATGGCGAGGCATTTGAAGGATGCCAACTTGTTAAAGGCACATGCGGGTACAACCAAGAATATGAGTACTTCACAACCAGTGGTTTCCAGTAATGACCCATATATTCAGAGACTTTCTGATGTTCAAAAGCAGTGTACTTCTGATGGTGGTCCCAACACTAATACAATCGGTAATACTGCAAAATATGGGAAGTCAGTTACAGTACAGGAAAAATCTGCAGAGGAAGAAGGGAACCGGTCAATTTCCAATAACGTGCTGTTTTCTCCTCCGAAGTACAGCACATCAGAGAAGTGGATAATGGATCAACAGAAAGGGAAACTTCTCAGTGATCAAACTTGGGAATTGAAGCAAAGGAAGACAGATGAAAGAATTGCTGCATGTTTCGATAAGTTAAAGGTGTTGCTTTAACATTACTGCATATTGGCATACTGCTTTATAATGCATTTTATGGTTTATGGTTTCCTTGTTATGGTTGTTTTGTGTTTCTGGAGGTTTACTAATATTGCAGGTCACTCTTTAGTCTTTTGGCAACAATTTCTGTGGCCATTGTGGTGGCCACTGACCAGGCCATGCATTGTTTGACTCATTGTCTAGACCACCACCCCTAGAAATGGTCATATCTGTGGTTCTAAAATTTACTCGCATGAGAACAAGGGCATTGTGTCAAGTAACTTGTGTAATGTGACTGAGTTTCTGGTAGAAAGCCAAACCTGTGTTGAATAGGTGCCCTTCAAGTTAAGTTGGCATGGCCAGGCCAGGGCTAGTATACTCGAGTTTTTTGATTGGTACTGTCCACTCACTAGGCAGCTCCAGTGTGTATACCGGATGTGGAATGTTGCCGTCCATTTGATTTCTTGCAGTTCTACTGACATGCTGAGTTACCGACCACGCTTTTTGGGCAAGAAAATCTAAAGGCGGCCCCCACCTTGGAACCTTGGAAGTAGGTCAGATATTGAACAAGTGTGCTTCTTGGTATGCACAGCCATGTAGAAACTGACCTGGTTCTCTTGTGTGTGGGAGTGCGAAATTCCTTGGTTATGGAATTTATTCGTGTTGCAGTGGGTTGTGCATTTTAGGTGGTTTGTTTATTCACTCTTTACTATAGATGTTCCAAGTGGCGTGTTGTATTCTTGTTAGTTGGGAGATTGCTTTCCAATTAATCTGAGGTTCTCTATATTAACACGCTCCTCTTGAGGGTAAAGAGGGACAACATCCCTCTTTTTAGCTTAATGATGTCTCCCTTTGATAATTGTAGAAGATTGGGGCTCACCCTTCCTTTCTTTGCCGTACTTCTAGGTTTCATCTGGCAAGTCTATTTTATGTGTCTATTTGACTTAAAACCGATTCAAACAAATGTTTGAGTGTTTTAGACTGTTTGACAAAGTTTATTTTGATGTCTAATTCAATCAGCTTTGAGATCTTTTGCCTCTTTTTCAATAATAACCAAAGAGGTAACTTTTTCAAATAGATATGAATATCTAAAGCAATCATACTTTTTTTTCGTTTTTTTTATAGGTGGTGGTTGGGGGTAGTTTTTTTTTTTTGTTTTTTTTTTTGGGGGGGGGCTCATAACTTTAATAATATGAAACGTTTGCCTATACTATGTTTGCTTTATGATAACTTTGCATGTACAAACTATATGCCCATATGACTTTTATGGTATGAAAAGTTAGCTTTTTTCTAATTGAATCAGACATACCAAATAGTCTATTCGTGAAAAGTTCTAATTGAAAGTTGAAACAGCTTGCTGAAAATGCCCCTAGTATTTTGCTTGCGTGAAAATTACGTAACTAGTAACAGAAGTATAATAATATTGCTCAAATTACCGATGTCTCCATATGAGGAAAGAAACCGAATTTTTTATTTTATTGAAGAAACTCATCTCAGATTTTTTTATGAAACTGGATTTAGTTACATGTCATTGGGAAGCCATTAAAAATGGTTGATCTTATACCACTTTGTAGATTGAGCATTAGGTATTTCCTGGGAACATCTTATCTTTATCTGGCAGCAAATATAAGTGTTGGCCTTTGATGATTGAGCAAAGAGGAAATTTGAGGTGCTTATGGGGGATGTAAACAGTTAATTTTCATCATTAATTGTGCCAATAACTTGTTTCTTGATTTTGCTGTCTTGGGAAATGGGCCAGCTGGAATATGGTTTCATAAGGTTGCTTTCCATGTTATTATTATAAAGCTTAACAAAAAATGTAAAAAAAAAAGAAAAAAGAGAGAAAAAGAAGGAAAAGCCACAAAAACACTTGTTGTACTCTTTGGTTAGCTCATTTTTATTTTATTTTATTACATGCCTGTCTTAGTTTCTTTGAACCATAAAGTCCGTTTCTTAAATCAGCTCCTTTGATCACAAAATCCTCAAGTCTTTCTTCCCCCCAGCATGTTAAAATTATTAATATGCTTTAATTTATGCAGATATTTGAACCGAAACACTTACGTACTTTGTTGATTAGAACTCTTTCCAAAAAGGGGAAAAAATATTTTACATCCTGATGGGCCTCTTTTTTTTTTTTATAAGCAAAGAATGTTGTGGTCACTTGATATAAAATCTGAAGTTTGATTTGTTTGTGTGTTGATTATAGGGTTCCTTTGTCCCAGTTGTTTTAGCAATTTCAGTACTCTGTACTCAAATAGTCTCCTATTTTGTGTTCTACCATCTTACCCCTTATTATAATTGATATGTTATACAATTGCTTTAGAACTCTATGAACCAGTAGTTTGTTTATATAGGAAAGCGTGAGTTCATCTGAAGATATTTCAGCCAGAACAAGAAGTGTTATTGAACTGAAAAAGCTTCAGCTGCTTCAGCTTCAGCGCCGTTTACGAAGGTACTTAATAGTTGTTATTATTTTATATACACATAACCCTGCAAATTACCATTGGTCTTGAAATCAATTGCTTGGGGTGATGTTTTCCATTGATTGAATCACTCTTCATCCCAAGATATAATAGGAGATATGAAGTCACGGAGATCAATCAAATGATGACTTACAGTTAGCTTGCAGTGATGAATGGCCCAGTAGTAATATATGGGGTTAGTTTTGGCCCACCAGTCTGTCTACGTTGGTGAGGAGTGGGTCTCATCTCTCGGATTTTGCACAATATTTTCTCAACTAGGTCAGAACTACTCAAAACTGACGTGGTTATACTTGATTTCAGATTACTGAGGTGGTTAGAACTTAGAACTACTTAAGTTTTGTCGGATCAGAACAAATAATTTACTGGCCCAAGCACTAGTCAAACTGAGCTGGTTATAAAATGTGATGTCGTTTGTGAAGAAGATGAAACTTAAATTTGCGAAGAAGACAAATTTTCATGTAAGGGTGAATATCACTTCAGTCTGAGTGATACCATGCATAATCACTTGTCACATGGGGCATATATTATAGTGGTATTGATGATAGTGGGGCCTGATAATGTAGATTTTTATGGGTATCATAACTTATGGTTTGTCACCTATCTGGGCCGTGGGCAGGGATGGAGTTAGGATTTTCTTCTAGTGAGGGCAAAGTTGATTGACCAATAATTTATATTTTTTTTGAATGATATTGACCAATAATATTAGTAGGCCCAATTATGAAAAACCTAAACCAGTCAAGAAATGACCCCCTGCCTTTCACTTAAAGAAAAATTATTGTTACAAGTAGATCACATATAAAGTCCAACTCTATGGGGCCTACTTGAGCCAACCTTTGATCAATTTAGCTCCTTTCATACTTATATCCTCACCTTGATTTGGCACCATGCCAAATTTTGATGCTCATCGATCTTTTACCCACTATTGGATTGGATCTCATAAAAAATGAGATAAATTATTATTAAAATAGTATTAGACTTTAAGGTTTTTAAATCAAGGGCTAGGATGATTTCAATGTCCTTGGACACCATCTACACAGTAGAGATGGTAAAATGAGGAAAAAAAAAAAAAAATGATAGAAGAGTTCCACGACAATTGGCCCACTTATAAAACATCTAAAATTGTTGAAAAACAACCTCCTCATATAGTGTATAGACCTTATCAGATTTCACTCAAATGACCCCGCTTAAGATTGTTAACTTTTAAAATGAAATATATTCCATAAAATCCTAATAAACAAATTCAATTTTTTCATATAGATCATTTTGACTTGGGCCCAGATCATATTGAGTTATATTTTTCGTAGAGAATTAGAGCATTTATTTTATGGGGTTTATGTTTTTCCAAAGTATGCCCTTCAAGCGCACCAGCCAAAAAGGACCCACATTCCGAGGCTGTTTAATTTTATTAACTGGGCTTCACTCAAGAGCTTCATTAAATACTCTCTAAACATGGTTGGATGTGGGATGGACATTGGCAATGGATGAGATGAGAATGATGACATTTCAGAGAGAGAGAGAGAGAGAGAGAGAGAGAGAGAGAGAGAGAGAGAGAGAGAGAGAGAGAGAGAGAGAGAACCATAAGATTCTATCTTTTAGGAAAAGAAAAGGTCAATAATACTCTTATTAAGAAAAGAATACCCTTGTTACTCTAAAGTATTCAGAGAAAATCGAGGAGGGGCAAAAGGGCATAAAATAAAATTGCCTAAACACACTTTTCTCTCCTTTATCAAAGATGAAAGGAAAATTGAGTGGGGGCAAGTGCTCTCACTTGATCCCCCTCACTCCGGCCTCTGTCCTTGGCTGTGGGGCCCATTTGGGTGGGGGGAGGGTGTGTGTGTTTGGTTTGGAAAGATCTCAGTTAGGTGTGGTTTATTTATTTATATATTATTATTTTTTATTCATTTATTTTTTGGGGTGGAGCTGTGGATGTGGGGGCGGGGGTGGTGGGGTGGGCGTGGCCTGGGGTTGGGAAGTTTTTTGTGTGTGGAAAGATCCCATTGAGACTTACACCATCAGGCCATCCTAACCTGTTGATCTATGGCCCTCAAGTTTAAGGGTCTCAAAAGGCATCATTTTTTATTTATTTATTTCTATTTGTCGGTAATAGTTGGATGAGTGCCTAGTTTGGGCTTGTGGCAATTCATTGGGGTTAGTGAGGGTTGATCATAGGCAGGTGAGGTGGCCCAAATGTAAGCCATGCCACTTATTCTTATATGCATAATGTTATAAATTGAATTTTTAATTAATAAATTATTTTTTGTCTGGGCTTGCATTTATTCCATACCCTTTGCAGTGCACACCTTCCCCTGTGAATTAGCAATGGTCCTCATTGGGCACTGTTTTTGACCATTAAATCGATTCTGCACTACATAATGCTATTGAACTTTGAAGCCCTTAAATTAAGGGCTAGGGTCATTTGTTTGGGTTGCTATTCAGGTCACCTTGGATCATCTTTCAGATCTATCAATCCACATACTTTCTTTCTTTGTTAAGTATCCAAGTGGGCCACACAGGAGAAGGGGAGGCGGCATTTTGTTCCAGGTCTCTATATTTAAGCCATATATATAACATGTTTATTAATTTATTTTTTTACTTTTTTCTTCTGAACAGTGACTTGCTGCGCGATTTTTTCAAACCTATCTCATCAGACATGGATCGTTTGAAATCAATCAAGAAATATAGACATGGAAGGCGTATAAAACAGTTTGAAAGATTTGAACAGAAGATGAAGGAAGAGCGCCAAAAGCGAATTCGTGAAAGGCAGAAAGAGTTTTTCAGTGAAATAGAGGCTCACAAGTATACACTACATCATTTGATATGACCATCTCAGTCATTTAACTTATGTTTATCCTTATTTATGCTTATTCATTTACATGTGTGCAAGATCCAAATTCCAAGCCATTCATCTGCTAATACCCAAGCCCTTTCAAAAAAAAAAAAAAAAAAAAAAAAAAAAAAAGGAAGGAGCAACTACTAGCCTCTCAATTTTATAACTATAAGAACAATAAACTGATTTGACTGAATGCTCCTTTTGCTTTTCATGCTTTGTTACTTCTTCATATGATGGTGTGGTTGCTTCTGTCCTTGATACAATGGTACCTGTTGTGTCTTCTTGCTAGCTGTCTTCACATCTCTGCCATGATTAGGTCATCAGCTCAAATCACGTGGCCATATCCTAAAAATTAGATTCATCTTATGCACGTAGGAGGTAGGACCTGATATATGATTAGCTCATATCTGGTACACATTTATGATGCATATGAAAATGAAGTCATTTATAATTTAGAAAAAGTGACCAACACTGTAGTCTTCACGTTATTGATCTATGGAATATATCCTCCAGAAGGTCTAATGTTGTTGTTATCGTGCTTTTGGAAATAAAACTTCACCTGAAGCCTTGGGTTCCTTATGGGCCCTTTTTTTGCATGTTGTGAAGCATGATTACTAAATGTCACTCTTTTGTTTCAGGGAGAGATTAGAAGACTTGTTTAAGGTTAAGAAAGAACGCTGGAAGGGCTTAAATAAATATGTAAAAGAGTTCCATAAAAGGAAAGAGAGAATCCACAAGGAGAAGATTGACAGAATCCAGCGTGAGAAGATCAACCTTTTGAAGAATAATGATGTGGAGGGCTACCTACGAATGGTTCAGGTCTCAATCAAAATTCTGATATATTTATGCTTCGGGGTAGTAACATGCTATGCTAGGATGCCGAGATACCTGTACATGCATGATGTACCATTATCTTTTTATATTGATACTGGCTGATTCTTCATGGATGCTTTTAAGATGCAGTTTTTTATGCATTATGCATTTTAGGTACTTTAATTTATTTAGTTTTAAAATTACTGCAGGCCCTTGTATCTTTTGTTGGCATTATATTATTATTGTGATTCTCAAATCCAGAATCCTTTCCAGTATTATTATTATTATTATTATGCCCTGCTCTTTGCATCTGTCTGTTCTGTGTCTATATTGGGGTATTTTAGATGCTTTGTCTTCTTTGATATTGATACCTTGTAACTTTGTAGGATGCAAAATCAGATCGTGTTATGCAGCTCCTCAAGGAGACGGAAAAGTATCTTCAAAAGCTAAGCTCAAAGATACTGGATGCAAAGGCCATGACTGGGCACTTAGAGATGGAAACTGATGACAGTCGAGCTGTAAACCTTGGTGATAAAAAAGAAAGTGTTGTTTATGATGAAGATGATAGTGCACAGGCAAGCATTAATCCTTGTTGGCTTTTTAGAGTGATTCCATTCTCCATCTGATTTTGTATGTCTTTTTTTTTTTTTTTTTTGCAGCATTACTTGGAAAGCAATGAGAAGTATTATCTAATGGCTCATAGGTATTTATGTCACATCCTTTAATTGCCCTGGAATTTTTTGTCAAGTTGAGGTTTATTTGTCGAATGTTCATTGCTGGCCTTTGATGAGAAGTATTTCATTATAATGTTTATGGCTTCTCTCTCTCTCTCTCTCTCTCTCTATAAAATATGTGTGTCCTTTGACTAGAAGCATTTCATTATAATGTTTAATGTGTTTTTGCTTCTCTCTCTCTCTCTATATATATATATATATGTGTGTGTGTGTGTATGTGCGTGCACGGGGTGGGAAAGTGAGTTTGTATGTGTCCAGGCATGTGATTTTACATCTTTGAGCACATGAGAGTGAGACCTGAAGATTTGATGCTTGGAACTGATTTATGGGCTGAAATGACATGAAATCAGATCCTATAAAACCTGTGCCTTGTTAGTGTCTATTGTTCTCTTTATAGGAGTAGAAAGAGAACTTGCTTCTTGTTGGCATCGACCATATTTTTTCTTTTCTTTTTTCTAAGATAACGGAAGAGAAAGCCATACAGCTGTATAAGAAAGGTCTTCCTATCATTCAAAAGAAAATGTTATCCACTAAGATAATGGAGATAATAAATACTTTTTTAATTTTCAAGAGTGATGTTTAGCTCGCACTATGAAATCTACTGAAAGCTTCCAACTTGGCTAGCTCATCTGTCCCCTATTATACTCCTGTGATACATGCAAGAGACTTTAACAAATGATAGTATATTCCCTACACCATTCACCTCAAAGGCGAGTCTCCGAGCCCCTAGTTTCTTTACTTCTTTTGATTTGCAATCAACCCAACCCAGTGCATTAATGGAATCACCCTCAATTAGTATATAGCATGAAAAATAGAGAATAATTTCACTCCTCTAATAGTCGTAATCTTTGACTGGTCGGTTTCCCATGCCCATTGTCATTGATTGTCCCATTCACTTCCGATGGCTTTGGGTTATGAAGGCTCTACAGTTAGTATTGAACTTTGACTAATTGGGAAGTGGGTGAAAATGGGATACAGTTTGTTACATTTGAAGCCCATTGATAACCACATCCTGTTCCCTTTCCAAGCTAGTAAGAAACATTGGGAAACCTTTTACTTTCATACCATAAAACCATTATCTGATTCTCATCATTAAGTTCTGATGCAGTCCTGATTTGATGTAATCATTCTGTCTAGTGCCCAATTGATTTAAAACCCCAAATATCCAGAAAATAAGGATACCGCAAAGAATTGTAGAGAAATCCAGAAATTACAGAAATTAACAAAGAACCCAAATCAACCACAAACTAACCTCATACCATGGAGAGAAGGTAAAAAAAAAAAAAAAAAAGAATGAGAGAAAGAGAGCAACTCTTGCTTTTGTAAAATATACCATTCACTGTTACTGTAGATGGCCTCACAGCCGACCCCTTACATGGCTTTATATTGCAAAAGAAACAATGAAAACCCTAAAAGCCTTGTAAAAGACTCCTAATACAACTCTTATTTCCAACTAAGGCTTGTATGACTCTTAAATATATATATATATATTATTATTATTTTTTAAACAACAACATGACTCAAATCATTATTAAATAGCGAAAAATAAAGGAAAGGAAAAATAAAAGTGATCTGTCTTGGGCCCCGCATGGCCCATTTTCTCTAAGGAAAAAAAACCCACGATCTTGAAGTACTATTATGGCCGGAGTCTAAGTCTTAAATTGGCTGGGCTGAGTTTTGACCCACCAACCTCCAGATAGAGGCCGTCTGGCCCCTTTTGAGTTCTGAACTTGCTGGAAATTTGCAAATAACCCCCTTTATTTCCTGTTTTCTCCAAAAACAGCCCCTAATATTGAGTTTTAGCTAATTTTGGGGACTGTTTGGTGTCCAATTTTGATCAAAACTTGCCGGGACCCTTTTGTGCCTTCCTTTGATGCCCTAGCTTATGCACATAAGCTTCAATGACTTCAAATTCTTGGTCTAAAATCCATTCTGCATCATGTTTGTATTGGAGACTGAATTTGCCTTTGTTTTTCTATTCTCTTTTCTTCCAAAAACTATTTCCATTTTTAAAGAATCAACTTTCAAGCTCCTGTAAATTAGGACATGTCCAGAATATGATAATCATCAATTCATCATCATCATCAAAGCCTTTTCCCAACTATAATGGGGTTAGCTATATGAATTTTGTTTCTCCATTCTAGTCTATCCTTGTTCCTTGGCTAAATTGTCAGATAGGTTACACTTATCGATCCTTACTACCTTTCTCGTCTTCTTTGGCCTACCCCTTTTCCTTGAGGGGCCACCAACCTGCATACAAAAACCTTTGCCTTTTTGCAACGTTGGTAGCCTACGTTGGACATGTTCAAACCATTTCAAAGGAGCATCTCTTAATCTATCAAAATTAAATGCTCCCGAATGCGCTCATTTTTTATTCTATATTTTCTAGTTTTTACCACATATCCATCTTAGCATTCTCATCTTTGATACACTCCATTGGTTATAGCTGGTCTAATGCTTTCCCATTAATCGTATAAGTGAGAAGATAGGTTCGTTGACATCCGTGGCTTCAGGCATGAAGCCAAATTGATTTTTAGATAGCTGGGTCTTTTGTCTATTCTTTTACTCCATTATTCTCTCCCATTGTTTCAAAGTATGACTTATAAGTTTAATCTTGAAATGGGTAATGCCAAGGAAATAGTTAAATAGATATGAAGAAGGGCAACTTATCGGAAGAAAGACTGGAATGGCAAAACAGAATTCATGTAGCCGACCGCAGTATAGTTGGGACAAGACTTTGATGATGATGATGACGATAGTCCATGATGTCTTTGATAGTCTTTTCCAACTTCAATTTCCAGTAAAAAAGATCTGTATCTTGCTTGCCTGATGGTCATCCTACAATTACTTTTGCCAAAACTGCTGCATCACCCATTGTGCGGCAAAGAAAAACTTGTATTGTATCTAGTCTGAAGCAACAGGTGAAAGTATTCTAACGGTAGAAAGAGATGTCAATCTAAAAAAAAACAACAGGTGTAATTATCATTTGTGGCATAAAATAAAATCCCTTTGGGTTTCTGTCCATTAATTATGAAGTATGTTGTTATTGTTGCTGGTTTAATGTGGCAATAATTGCTTCTGCAGTGTAAAGGAGAGCGTAATTGAACAGCCAACTTTACTTGAAGGTGGCAAATTAAGGGAGTGAGTGTTACTTTACTACTTTCATTTCTCTTCTTAACATTCCAAATATCGGAATATCCGTTTGTGTGGTTTTTCCTTGGTTGTGGATATGGAATCCAAGTACAGATGAATGCCCTTTCTTTATATCTATTTTGTATTTATCTTATTTTTTCTTTGATCTTTAGGTATCAAATGAATGGTCTACGATGGTTGGTTTCATTATATAATAATCACTTGAATGGGATTCTAGCAGATGAAATGGGCCTTGGTAAAACTGTTCAGGTTTGGTTTGACACAATATGAAGTGGCTCCTTTCAATTATGAAATGATTTTTTATATAAATTTTTATTTTTCCGCTAGTTTTCCTTTAGAGCTTTGGATATAAACGAAAACAAGTGTCTGATAATGTGTGCTTTTGCAGGTCCTTGCCCTAATTTGCTACCTAATAGAGGTAAAACATGACAGAGGACCATTTCTGGTCGTAGTGCCATCCTCTGTTCTGCCAGGTTGGCAATCTGAAGTTAGATCCTGGGCCCCTGGTGTAAACACAATTACATATGCTGGTCCTCCGGAAGAGAGGCGTAGGCTATTCAAGTAACCATATATCAATGTGAAATTGTTTGTTATGCTATTTTGTTGATTGTGTGAAGAATGATGCTGAACTTAGTTATATGATCTTTCTGCTGCAGAGAAAGGATTATTCATCAGCAATTCAATGTTCTCATGACAACTTATGAATACTTGATGAATAAACATGATAGACCAAAACTAAGCAAAATTCCATGGCATTATATCATAATCGATGAAGGCCATCGCATAAAGAATGCATCTTGCAAATTAAATACAGATTTGAAGCATTATCAGAGTTCTCATCGCTTGTTGTTGACTGGAACACCTCTACAGGTCTGCGGCATTCCTCTTCTGATGTCATTTGTTGTTTTCTTGACAATGGGTTGCAGTTTGAACAATGAAAACATTCTCTTTCTTCATTACTTTTGCCTAAGCCAGGAGAGGATAATTGCTTGATCTTTGTCCTTTATTTTTACCTGTCTTGTCATATGTCAGAGCCCATGCTTTTCATATCTTGTGTCATTTTTTGCTGTTTCACTTTCACCTATGTACAGATCTTATCTTATTTTGTTTCACGGATTGCTTGGACAAAAGGTTCCAAATTAAAAACTAAATCTTTACTTTTATTTTATTTTATTTCATTTTCATCCATGATTTTAGAAACTTATAACATCCCGGAGTGGTGTCACTTAGTTATTTTTATTTTTATTATTTTTAATCGCAGCTGTTAAAGTTGCTGCAGCACTAATTTTGGTTTTCAAGGGGGAAAGGAAAGAAGAAGAAAGACAGGGAGGGGGGAGTTCTTTTGTGAATCAGACTGATGGAGATCAAAATGTAAAACTTTCAGACAGTAACCCTTATCTTCTCTGATATCAAATCGATTCAAAAGTGGGTTGCTTGACTTTAACTTTGACAGCCGAAATATAACCACATGTCAGACTTAACTGCTCTATTTCTTTATAGGTTCTATAGAGTAAGTGGAATAGTTCTGCTTCCTGAAACTAATAAAATATGGGACCTAGTTGTAGATTGGCTGTAAATAGCGATAGATCTAACTAAAGCTAGATGATTGGTGACTCTGGATTATGATCCACCCTATTGTTGCTGTTTTTTTTAAGCAAAGCTTTCTTCAAAATAAAAAAGGGAAGAAGTTGACATAAATGTTGCAGAAGTACCATAAGCATGCAACAGTTGGACTGTCTGAATTAACTCCAGAATTAATGTTCTGGACTGCGCAGCTGCTGTGTTAAGTCCAGATATTGTGAGTAGTAGGAAAAAAGGAGAGTTGTTACAGTGGAAAAAAAGTGATGGAAAGAGAAGATGAATGAGTATGTTGTGGCAGTTCCGTCTTATGGATGAAGTCCAAAAACCAAAACATGATGGTGGCCTTGGACTAGCAAAGGAAAGAGATACAAATCATGTCCTTCAACCAATGGTGATGAATATTTGGCTAGGAAAATAACTCTTTGTTTCAAAATAGTCATAAGATGGTGAGTGGAAGAAGCACCCAAAGGACCTTTTTTTTTTAAGAATAGTTCTTTGTTTTTTTTTTAAGCAAGCCGTCATCCACCCAATGGACCTCATCAAATGTCCCAGTCATTCACCAGCCCTAGATCATCTACTACTTTAACTCTTGTTTCTTTTTAGATATAACAGATGGGATCCATTCTCAATTAAGAGGTTACTTGTCCATGACATCGAGCAAGCCTACACTTTTGTTCAATCTAAATTCTAAACCCATCACACTGTCTATAATTCTCTTATTGTTGACAATCCAGCTTTATTAACACTTTTCTGCTTCTAGATTTGAGTTTTTTGTTTTTGATATAGTTGTTACAACCATCTATATATTTATATAGAACAATCTTGAGGAACTGTGGGCGCTGCTTAACTTCTTGTTGCCGAACATTTTCAACTCATCGGAGGATTTCTCTCAGTGGTTCAATAAACCGTTTGAGAGTGGTGGTGATAATTCACCTGATGAAGTAAGATCATGATTTCTTTATTTGCTGTATAAATTAACTCACCTTTCCTTTATGGCATATGTTAAAACTGTGGGAGCCATTATTTTACTCTTGTTGATTTTTGAACTCTCCTCTTTTATAGGCATTGCTATCTGAGGAGGAGAACCTTTTAATTATAAATCGTCTTCACCAAGTCCTCCGACCTTTTGTACTTCGGAGATTGAAAAATAAGGTCTGCAAAAGGATAATGTTTTATTTCTCCAAAGCTTTGCTTTCTTGATTCCTTTGTCTTTTGTGCGGTTACATTTTGGAAACGATTCTTCGTGGAAAGTGTTTTTTGGAGTATTATTATATCGTTGATGCTGGAGAACCATATGAATAGGCACCAACAGGGTTACAGGAAGTAAATTTCCATATTCAACTAGAAGATGGTAATATCGATCGTGATACACCTACAGAAATGTATATTTGAACTGAAACTATGAGTACGTTCTTAGAAAAATTAACAGAAAACTTTAGACACACTAAACTCCAAGCCAATGTAGCTAATCTAGATGACAGTACCACCCCTGATTTGCTTGTTCCTCGAAAATCATCTCTTCATTTGACTGATTTTTCAGGATTGAGTTTAGGCAAACAAAAAGAACCTATAAAAAATCATAGAAACAGCTGCCACAGATCTTGAGATATTCTATATATTTTTATTTTTATAAAGGATAACTGATTAAATTATTCATCAGATCATTAAAGAAACAGAATTATACAGATTAAATATCAAAGACCCAGGAAAAATTTTTAAACAGACACTAGATTTTTGAGAAGTTTCTTTCTGCACAACTACATCAAATATCCAAATAAGTAATGCATTGTAGTCTTGACTTCTTGAGTCCTTTACTCAGTAATGACATAAAATTCTTGGGCTCCCCACTTGCATTGGAAAGTCATATTTTTAAACTAATAACTTTCTTCAGAAACTAAATGTCTGATTTTCTCAACCCATTCAGTCCATTCAGTATTATCATCATCATATTCCCTCTGATTTGCAGTAACTAAATCACCTTCAATGATTCTCATAGAAAGCATTTTATTTGATTCTCTGCATCCTGCCAGCAAAGCTTCTAATTTTTTACTTCAGCAGAATCTACTGTAGTCACTGGTCCAAAAAGGTTTCTTAGAATAGCACCACTCTGAAAGAATTTAAGAAAGTATCTACACAGTTTATTTTTAAAGGCAAACAATCAATGGAACAATAGATGTTTCACATCTTCTGCATCCAAATGCACAAAATGCAAGCATAAAGAATTTAAGAAAGTATCTACACAGTTTATTTTTTCTGCCAAACAATCAATGGAACAATAGATGTTTCACATCTTCTGCATCCAAATGCACAAAATGCAAGCATAAAGAATTTAAGAAAGTATCTACACAGTTTATTTTTTCTGCCAAACAATCAATGGAACAATAGATGTTTCACATCTTCTCCATCCAAATGCACAAAATGCAAGCATAAACAATTGTATGTTTTCTTAGTTGTAGTTTTTGTATGATAAGAATCTTTTGACGGCTTGCTAGTTGCTACCCAACAAAAATAAAGCACCCTTTGCAGGGTTTAATTCTCTGTCTGCAGCATAATCCAGCTGGTCTAGTGCTTCAACAAGATCACCATAGGAGGATCTCCAGAAATATACCTTTTGGTGCACTTCAACAACATTCCCTCGTTTGATAAAATCATTCCTTCGAAAAAACGGCCATATCATTCTCATTAAGATTGTGGTGATGTTAGGAGCCAAAACCACTTCCTGTCCTATTACTTCAATTTATTCATAATTATGGACTCCTTCCAAAGAGCTACGAAGAATAAACCTGAGAACTCTGTACTGAGCATTCGATTTCAACATCAAAGGTTTTTCCCGAAAATGTAGTCAGCAACTGAGACATACACATACTTTATCACACCCTTGCATCAAACTCCTCTTTGATGCTTGACATGGACTTACAAATGCTGGTGCTCGATAGAAAGTTGATGGCATGCTACGTCCATCATCATTATCATCATCAATTAAACTCCTTGTTGCAAGGTTTTAAGTTTACATGGATTAGCATAATTGATTGTAATGTATAAATTATTTAAAGAAATCTGATGCAATCCAACAGATCGTAGACTTAGGACAGCAACACAATCTAGGGTTTGTATTGTCTTCAGGATATTTTCCCACAAATAACACAAAATTGAAGTAGAATCTAATTCAAGATGCAAAAGACTCATTGAAGCTATAAGTCTCATGCTGACCCCCCATTTGATAGAACTGTAAAACATTTCCTGTTTCCACTCTGAAAGTACTCAATTTTATCGAAAAACACAAACTAGAATAGGATATGCAGTCCTTATGACATGTATTCATTTTACTTATCACCGATATAACCCTCAAACAAATCTCAATCATACAAGAATAATCGATGTTTTAATCCATGTCCTTAAAACATAATAAACTATCAAAAGACTAGATCTCTCCAATACTTGTACTGTGCTAAACCCAGAAGGATGGGCCATAACTGTTGACTTGCACACAATTTGGGCTTGTTAGAGAGGTAACTGAATTACTTATCCAGTGCATCCAGTTTTATACCATTCAGTCCTCTACTGATGCATGGAATATGACCATTAAAAACACCAAAATTAACTCTAATGGTGTCACTTGGCTAAAAAATTGTGGCTTGGGTCCCAGATGAGGGGCTTCTGTTCTGTCTTCTCCAAATGGTCTTTAGCAATGGCCTCAACAGGTTCTATGTGGTCTGCACCGAAAACTTTGGAGCATGGTGGAACTGATGGCATTAAGGAGTTCAACACAGTCAAGCAAACGAAGATCTGTTGATTTCAGAAAGATATGGAGTCAATGACTGAATTTCATGGATTGCATCTTGATCAACAAGTTTCTGCAACTTCTTGTTAATGTTCATTATAGCAGTGAAATGATTTCTTTAGAAATGATTCTTAATCATTCTTGTTACGTGTGTGGCTTCTCAAAATTGTGAGAATGGTACTAGCTTTTTTCCAATTACATGTTAATCTATTCTTATGTTATTACTTTTGATTAGGTTGAAAATGAGCTGCCTGAGAAGATTGAGCGACTGATAAGATGTGAGGCTTCTGCTTATCAAAAGCTTTTGATGAAGAGGGTGGAAGATAATCTTGGTTCTATTGGAAATCCAAAGGTATTTTCTGCATTCGATGTCCTTGCTCATCCTTAGAGAATCAATCAACCTCCCATTTATTAAGTGGGCCACACCATGGATCAGCTTGATCAAAGAGGATTCTAACACCAGAATATCTTAGTAATCTGATAATTGGTGTGAATGGAAAGTGGAAAGGAAACATGATCAGTGAGCCAGTGAAGCTGCAAAAGTCAACCATTTGGATATTATTCAAAAGAACAATAGCCAACTATTTAGATGACTGGTTTTTTTATTGATGGAGGATACTTTTCTTTAATACCTTGGCCATGATGGGCCACTACATGAACAATCTGAATGACTGAGAGGCCCCTAGTAGTGCAGAATGCTTCGCATAAAATTTGGGACAAACATTGCACAATACCTCTTTGGGTTTTCCAGGAGCTACACCTGATCTCTGTTCTAGGTTTAAATATGTTTATGATTGTCAAAAGATGATTAAATTTTATTCTAATCCTCATTACACTGTGACCAGGGCCGCTCGGTGCACAATTCTGTCATGGAGTTACGTAATATATGCAATCATCCGTATCTTAGTCATCTTCATTCAGAGGAGGCATGCTCCGTTACTAGTTTTTTTCTACACACCTCTGCTTTTAAGTTTAATCTTCTGCATTGTTTGTTAAACCCTTTCTTTTCTTTCATTCGGTAGGTTGATAGCTTGATACCCAAGCATTATCTGCCACCACTTGTGAGACTTTGTGGAAAGCTAGAAATGTTAGATCGGTTACTTCCAAAGCTAAAGGCAACCGACCATCGGGTATGTGAACAACATTGTGTGTCGTGCAAAGTTTTATGGAATAACTTCAATCTGATTTTCTGGTGATGGTGAATCCATCTTTCTCATCAAAGTTTATGTCACGACTCTGGTGATAAATATATAACTGTTAGTCTTTTCAATGGAATGCTTTTATACTTATATAACACACTTCGTATATGTATATAAATATATAATAGATTATAAATATATGATAAATTAATAGTACAGTCGTGGCATTGGGTGTTTCAGGTATTTGACCCAAACTTGAACTGGGATTCAAATATTTGACCCCGACATGATTTTTCCAATTTGTGTACTTGAGCTAGTTGAAAATTCATTATCATCCCCGGGGTTGTCCAAGAAAGTAGTAGTAAAACTAAATGGGGAAAAAGGAAAAATAATTGAAACAAGGGGGTCGAAATTGGATATAAATGCTAAAATTGAGCAGCCAAGTGCTAGGTCATCTTAAATAGGTTTCCAGAATGTGCTTAGAGTCTAGGGGATGAATTGTCATACACAGAAAGAAACTTGGTGGTAGAATAAAGTCTAGAAGGATATTGATGAAAAGAAACCAATTTTAGAGAATCGACTGAAAACAAGAAGTAAAATCAACTTTGAAAAATAGATGCTAACAAAAGGATATGCTAAGAAAGTCACAAGGTAATTATGAAGCCTATGATATAGATATATTTTTACTTTAATTAGTAGGGAATCAATGAGTATAACTTGCTAAGATAAGGTAGGAGAATTAGGGACATTAATTGTGTAATGTGTATTAGAGATGGAATTGACAGGTCTTATTGAGAGATGAGATTAGGATGGATGAAAAATTCATTTTAAAGATTTCCTAAATTTAGGATGTGTGAGTTAAGCAGATCATGAATTAGAATCAGATCAGTGGTGAGTACCGAAATATGTGAAACATAACTAAATAGAACTTCGGCTAAGATGGAGAAAATTAGATTATTAGGACCAGTTGAATACTTATGAGATTGTTAGTTTTGTTGGGTGGACATTTGTTGGTTGGTTAATTAAATTTTTTAACAAAGTTTTAAGTATAAGAATGCCCAAAAAATAAAGAAAGGAAATCTTTTTTTTTTATAGCAGTAAATTTTATTGCTCCAAAAAAAGAGCTGGATTGAAAAAAGTCAGCCCAGCCAAGAACTAACAGACCGGCAATTAAAAAGAACACAGATAAACAATGGAAGCAAAACAATCAAGCAGCATTAAATGTCAAAAGAAATAGAATCAGGAAACACTCCCCCCCTTAGCAAGATCATCTGCAATATCATTAGCCTCTCGAAGAATATGATATAATGAGGTATCTAGCTGGGAAGAAATATCCTGCATCTCCTCCCCCCAATCTGCCAATCGCCAGGAATGGGAAATCTTGGCCTAAGACAAAAACATCTTGGCCTCTTTTTGTAAGATTGTTGGAGATATTAGAATTGTGCAAAGTTTTGAGTTATTAAACTGGGGAGAGAGGCCCATGACAATCTAATATTTAGTTTGGGTGATTGCCTTTAAAGTTATCTAGTGAAAAAACACGATCACATGGATTAATTTTCCCCCTACTCAGAGGGTGAATTTCATGATAATTTTGTTAGGGATTTAAATACGATGGTAAGATACATTCTACAGGCTACACAATACTGGATGTTGGTGAATATCTGGGTTCTGCTTTATTATACCCTAAGCCAATCATGATTAACACTTGAGTTGGTCTTGACCGACTCTGATTTGCATCAAATTTAGCTGACCATTTTCAGTTTGCATGAGGGGGAATATTTATCCTATGTATGTGGAGTTTAAATACAAAGTATCAAATGTATATTTCGGTATAAATGTACTATATAGCCTGGCTGGATTTAATTCGTAGCCCAGAGTCTGGCTTATGTACTAAAAGGGCCTTAGTCCAGCACACTGGGCACATGTCTATATCCACACTACTGTAACTGGGCCAGGACGGACAGAGGTTTGATCTAGGTCCATTGCCACCCCTAGCCCTAGGTGACACATGGCATGTTGGTGGAGAGCGTCCCTCCCTAAGTGGTATTTCATGGTGCCAGTGTCTCCCGCATGTTTAGTTTTTCCTGAATAGTTCAAGTCAGGCACTTGTCTGACTTATCGAGTTAGTCAAGACTCAAGAGTTTTGACTTTTGTCCCCTTAAACTCATCCAATATAAGACTGTTGCTTATAGTTAAAGTAGCTATCATTCCCATACTACCCTTTCTTGTGGTTTGAACTAGTAATCTGAGACTCAACTGCAGGTTCTATTCTTCTCAACAATGACTAGACTACTCGACGTTATGGAGGAATATCTCTCCTGGAAACGCTACAGGTACCTTCGCTTGGATGGGCATACTTCAGGAAATGAACGTGGTGCTCTTATTGAGGAATTCAACCGTCCTGATTCTCCTTTCTTCATTTTTCTGCTCAGGTATATGTTTTTGGATGCTGTCGTCTCTTGACTATGAAAAAAGTTTAGGCCTCTATACCATTGATCTGATTGATGTACATGTGATAATCAAAATTTCAAATATTGATTTAAGCATTATTTGATTATAATATATTTTCTGTGCATGTGGTGAGTGGTGTAGTATACGAGCTGGAGGTGTTGGGGTGAATCTCCAGGCTGCTGACACTGTGATCATATTTGACACTGATTGGAATCCTCAGGTAACATATAAGGGACGATCAGTAAACATTCTCCAATCCAGCCACACAAATCATACTGTAGAGTGGAGACAACATTTTGGTGACCTGAACCCTACAAATGTTGATCTGCACCATGTATAGGAGGTGCTGGGCCATCATCAGCGGTTAGCTGTTTTCAAGCCCTTACGGTGGCTGGGATGTTCTGGAGTGAATATATTATGGCATGGCCTTCTTGATGATTGGGCCACCAGATGAATGTCTTGAACTCCAAAAGGTGTCCCCACAATTAGCTAATAAGATCAAGGAAATTCGTGTTTTTGTGGTTGGAGGCCTCAAGGATATTTTCCTTCATATTCTCAAGGCAAGAATGTGGCAGATATTGGCCAAGGAGGGCACCAATTACTTGGCCTTTTTATAGATTTGTGATTTGCTATATATTCTAGTTGCATTGTATTTTAATAGTATTTTTGTTATCTTCTAAAAAAGGGTACATGTTCTGGTGAAATGATATCCCAGTATTCTTGTAGGAGCATCATATTATGCCTCAAACTCAAAATATTGTATTAGTTATCAATTAGCTTGCTTTTTAAATCTATTCTGTTTCTGAAGCTTTCTTTTGTGTCACTATCCATTCAGGTTGATCTTCAAGCACAGGCAAGGGCTCATAGGATTGGCCAAAAGAGAGAAGTACTTGTCCTGCGTTTGGAGACGGTAGATATTGTGCTCTTTTCTTAAATTAAGAGGGCCTCAGTGTTTATGTGCTCTGGAACAAATATATGCCGGTCAACTCACAACTCAGACACACATGTATAAGATATCATGGTTAAAGGAAAAAGGTTCTCTAACAAATCACAAGGAATGTACATGTGCAGCCAACACAGCAGACCTACCTATTTCATCATGTATTCATGTCTACACACACAATATAAATTTGCAGCTTTAAAATGAATTAGAAAGAGCTAACTGCCGCCTGCCTGCATCCATCGCCATCATGTATCTCATTTTTCAAGGAAAAAAAAGTCTTCATTGTTATCTATGATCTTGGTATAGATTTGGTCAAGAGCCTTCGTAGATGTGGACTCTGTTTCTAGTTTTTTTTGTTTTTGATATATCCATGTCTAAAGGAGTTCCACCTAATGTTGGAAAACTCTCCGAGTTGACTCTTTGACTCTCCCGAGTCATCTTGTTTTGATGAAGGACTGAGTCAAATACAAGGGAGACTTGGCCGAGTCACCTCATTTTAATAAGTTGTTTGCATTTTGAACCATTTGATAGGTAGATCTGATTTTAAACAATTAATGTTTATTTTTAAGTAATTATGCATGAGGTTTGGTGTTGGCAATTTAAAAACAATGACTGGAATGTGATTTAAGACTTATATTAGATCTTTTACCTTCGTTATTTTGGACAAACAAATTATGTACATACAATATTTTTTATTTATTTCCGCAATTATAGTATTTTTCTTGGATATATTCCTTATTTTGAATTGATTATCATGAATGCATGTAAATAAATGTATATTTATATTTATAAGTATTTGATATGTTTTTAAATTTTTTAAAATATATTTAAAAAAATGATTCTTGCGAGTCTTTGCATTGACACTATCCGAGTCAATTCTTTTTGCACTGGACAAGTCTAGTCTGAGTCACGAGTTTTCCAACCTTTCCACCCGTGTTAGATCCCAAATATGTTAGTAGTGTAGATAATTCCTAGAATTATTCATGCATCAATAACCTAATGTGTTGAGCTGGCCTAGACCCAGAGTACAAACAAACCGGTCTTTTGGATGGGAAGTCCAATGAGTTCAAAATCTGAGCCTGGAGCAACTCTGGTACTGGAAGTTAGCAGCCCAAAGTATTATGATTCAAGCTCACCGGGCTGGGCCGGGCTGTTGGTCTTTGAAGCACCTGATTTATTCCCTTTCAACAAATTCCCTAGATGAGCCCTTGTTTTGGCAGCATTGATTGAGTCCATGTCAAGGAGACAAAGCTGTTAATTTTTTAAAAATTCCAGTGCCAATAGATAAATGTGTCAGCTTGGGCTGGTCCGAACCCTGCCTACTGCCATTGCTTGTAAATGAAGCAGCATTTTTGTTGTTTCATGTTTTCTACTATGCTTCATTTTAAACTGTGGAGATGATCTACTGGATATGAACAATTATGTGAAAGATTGAAGAAGAAGGCTGTCTGTGATGAGTTGCTTATGTTGCTATCATTGTAATTAGGTCTGCAGTGTGGAGGAGCAAGTAAGAGCTGCAGCTGAACACAAACTGGGAGTAGCTAATCAAAGCATTACTGCTGGGTTTTTTGATAACAACACTAGGTAAATTTGGATTTCTGCATTTGAAGATTACTGTTTAATGACTTTATTATCCTTGTACATTGACCTTTCCTTTTGAAACACTTGTTTTTTTTTCTATCAACTATTTATAGAGGGTTCTATTTGTTTTAAATTTAATTTAGTTTAATCTTTATTTTGCAGTGCTGAGGATCGAAGGGAATATCTGGAATCCCTCCTTCGGGAGTGTAAGAAAGAAGAAGCTGCTTCAGTTTTAGATGATGATTCTCTTAATGATCTCATCGCCCGCAGGTCATTTTGATTAGGATTTTAGCTTTCTTTTTTGTATTTTGAACTGCATGTTTGTTTTATTTACGGTATATTTTTGGGGTATATGCATGCATAATTAAACTTGCCACCTCTTTCCTTTCTTTTTTGTTTTAATTTTTTGCAGTGAGTCAGAGATTGACATTTTTGAATCAGTTGACAAAGCAAGGCGTGAAGACGAGATGGTCTGTGTTTTGTGCTATGCTGTTATGAATGTGGTTTAGGGGATTTTTGGCTGCATATCTAATGACAAACCTATTGGAATACTTTGGGAGAATGGATGGTTATCTGTCCTCTGTACTTAAGAGCTGTGTTGAATTTGGAAAACCAAAAGATTAGATACCCCTTTTATGTTTTGCTACTTTTCTCCCTCATTCTGATGCTGGTTGAAGTTGATAAGTAGGGCAAAGCGGTCGTCAGTATCTCTTCTATATTGGTTTCTGTTTTGTGTGTCCCAATTGAAGGGCAAATGGTTAACCGTCAATTCTGCCAAAGTATTCTAAGCATGTTCTATTAAGAGTACATCCAATGACACCTTTATCTCTACCTTATGCACCATCTGTTTTCATCATTGCTCTTTTGGCCATAGTGTTTATTCTGTTCTGATGGAGTACGTTTGTAATTGCCCAATTCCAGTCAGCATGGAAGAGGTTACAGGGAATGAGCAAGGATGGCTCGGAGTCCTCAATTCCCTTCCCTTCTCGTCTTGTAACAGATGAAGACTTGAAGGCTGTTTATAGTGTTATTCAGATAAATGAAGCATCTAAGGTCAGCGCAAAGCGGAGAAGTGGCTATCTTGGAGGCCTTGATACCCAACAGTACGGAAGGGGGAAACGAGCTAGAGAGGTTAGTCAATATTTTACTCATGTTACAGAATATAGTTTGCTTTCTGCATATGGATGTAAATGGGTCAGGACCAAGTGTGGAATAGCCTAAACCCAAGCTCGAGATAAGCCCAATTTTCTTAGCCTGAGCTTGGTTCATTGCCAATCATAGTGTGGCTCATCTGCAACTGTTTAACACTTCTGAAGGTGTGCCCCATAGCCTAAATTCAAGATGGAAACATGGTTTAATTGGCTATATTTGTATGTAAAAAATTGTCTGCTGAGAACTGTCATCTTTTTCTCCAGTGAGAGTGTTTGTGGTGCCGACCTGGATGCATGCCAATCCTGGGTTTGGTTTAGTGGTTTGCAGAATAATTACTCCCCTCTAGCATCCTGACTCTTGATTTTGGGAATCTTTGTGCAGTAATATTTCTGCAGAGAAGTTGGGGTTTTCCGCAGTTAAGTGTAAATCTGATGTTGAGTGCAGATATTTTTTGTGGATATGCTGTGAAAAGTTGTCGGCTAAAACACGTTTTTGGGGATTTTGGAATCTGAGTGGGAGGGTTTGACGTGAAATGTGTTCCGTGGATTTGTGTATTACTCTCCTCGTGGTTGCTACAAGTAAAAATTACGAATTCTGCTTCTTGCGGAATCACGCCGAAGATGCATGAAAAAGTACCCTGTGGCTGTGAAATTCTCTGTTGTTTCCAAATGTGCCCTTAATGGCCTCAAAGTTTTGCGATATTAATCCTTTAGGCTGGCCAATTAACTCTTCAATGTGGTCAGTCAATCACGTTGATCTATAATGATTAAATGTTGATTGAATCAAAGAAAGTCTGATCATAGCCCAAATGATGTCTGTTTAAATTTGAATCTCACCAAGAAATCTCAACAATCATTTGAATAAAATATCATTGTACCCCTGAGGTAATGATGATAAATTCTATACTGTTAGCAGACTGCTTAATCGGAACTAATACTTAGCTGGCCACTAATCTTTACCAGTGGCTGGAAGCAAACCCAGCTCCATTGGACAGATTTTTTATTTTTTATTTTTGCCAGATTGGATCCCTGGTCTGGGCATGGTACTTTCAACCTGAGTCCTTGGTTGGTGCTGTGAGTCCGAGGTGGCTTGCCACTGAGCTATCAGTGGTCATCTTTTAGTTGAATACTAAATAACACTTAGTTTTGTGACCTTATCATGAGGTTGGTGTTAGCATTAATGCATGTTGCAGAGGATTTATCTACAATCACAAAAACAACCACTGAATAATAGAAACCATATATCATACCCGAAGCCATGAACGATTTGATTAGCACGTCTGGCCTAAATCTCTCACCTGAGCCCTTTTTGGTGTTAATCTTCTTGATGCCTCACCAATCATAGAATTGGTGACTACCCTTTGTGTGGGTTCAAGAATAAAAAAGGGACAATGGTTCTTTCAGCACTCCTAATCCATCATGGAGCCTTGCTTCTAATAATAATCTCTCTGGCAAACAAACATTCATATAGGAAACCTTATTTGTTAAAGAGTTTCTTATGGTCCAAGCTTTTCAAAAAAGAATCCATGGCGTGTTTTTGTGCATCTGGGTGTGGTCATGTGGACCAAATAGATGTGGAGCCTGCGTCTAATAGTTGACAACTCTACTGTAAATGGCAGTTTCACAAATCAACAACGGTTGTTTTAAATGAACCACGGCACTACTGCTTGCTTTTTAAAGTGAGCTTAACTGCATCAAGATCACTAAGCAAGATCTGAGATGCAGTAGTGCATGTGTGTTCTTGGCAACAGGTTCAGTCTTGCTGGAAATTTTGTCCCGTTGAGAGAATATATGGCTAATACCCCCCACGAAGCTTTGAACTGGCTAATCACAATGAAGCAAGAAATGATAGTTGTGAATATCGATCACAAAGGAACTAGAAATGGCAGTTGTTAAATTATCAGAATGAAATTGACATTGCAGTACTTACTGCTCTCCTGGAAGGGTATATGATCCTCTCGTAGATGTCTTCCAGTCACTATCCATCAACGAGCTTGGATTGGTATTTGATTAATGAAAGGTGGCACCTCCAACTAATGGGATATAATAGTGCGCATATGTGATCTTGCACAATGAATATGGTTCCATCTAGACATGAAACAAGCAGAGAAGCTTTCTGCAGGAAGTTCCCAAACAATTAAATTTCTTATTTTGTTCGATCAATGCATTACATATATTTAAAAACCAACAAAAGAGTTCTATTAGTAGTGAAACTAACTCCTATTGATAGTGAAACTAACCTTCTTATGAAGCTCTGTTCATATATAAACAGAGAAACCTTCGTAAACTCTGTATCAATAATAAAATACTAATTAGATTTAGATATAAATAAATAAAGATTTTGAATAAAAATGACTTTTATGCAATGCTTTGGTGACATGTATGACATGCTAACACAGTTGGCTTTTAGGGACCTCATCAGAATTTGGGCTAGCCTTAATTGGGCTTTAATGTGGATTTGGGCTGGGCTTTCCAATCCATTGTATATATGATTTACCTCAGCTGAGTATTGATCTGGATCTGATATCAGCTTGACTGGCTGGTGTCTTGTTTCACTTGTTCCTGATTTAAGCCCAGTTCCTGCATCATAGGATGTCATTTTCTGAATGGAAATCTGACACTGCATATCATCACTATTTGATATCAAATTTGGGCCAAATAAAATTCATGGGGAGTAGTCATTGTGAGGAGGGTTGGATTGGTTAAGGGGACATGACAGAAATTTTCTTATTTTGAGACAGTTCTTGCATTGAAAATTTTTCCGTTAGTTTTATCATCATCATCGTCAAAACCTTACACCATCCATCTGCGGTGGGTAAAATGAGTTATACTTCAACTTGTAAATACACGAATAAACAAAGCTAAGGTCACAAAACTCCTCTAAGTACTGAGTTATATATAATAATTATACAAGGTTAAGACAGACTCGAATAATACTAGTAGCAGTGATAGGAGCAGCGGTAGTTATCTTTTGGTCTTGCCCAACATGACCTGACAGGTGAATGGCTGAACTGGCCCTGGATCTCTGTTATTGGTTTTGTTTGGGCTTTTGTTCTCACATTGACCAATAGAGCCAGGAGTTTAGTCTCTGGCCAAAACAATGATGGGCCAGGAGACTCAATGGCTGGCCTGACCTGTTGGCAGTTGGCACCCTTAATTATGGATAATATTGTCATTAATGATTTCATTTTTTTAATGCAGGTACGCTCTTATGAGGAGAAATGGACAGAAGAGGAATTTGAAAAGCTATGTCAGGTTGATCCCCCTAAATCCCCTGAACCTCAAGAGGTTGCCAAGGAATGCACGATAGATGATGCTTCTAACTCTAAGGTGGTGAACATGGCAGCGCCACCGCCACTACTACCTTCCAAAGAGCAGACATCACTGCCATCCAAACATCAGCTGCCGCTGCCATCCAAAGAGCCACTATTGCATCCCAAGGAGGAGTCTCCACCACTGCCTTCCAAAGAGTTGTCACTGATGCCATCCAAAGATCTGTCCCTACCATCACCTAAAGAGCCACAAATGCCATGCAACAAGCCCACACCACCAGTGAAGCGAGGGCGGGGTAGGCCAAAGAGAGAAACAACAGTTGTCTCTATGGCTCCAAATGTCCTACCAGTAAAATCTGAAACTGTCATCAAAATAGAACTGGGCCCACAGAAAGAAACTGATCCCAGTTCTGTTACCACTTCTATATCTGATGCTTCCATTCCCATGGGAGGACTGGTTGTAATTAACCCACATGAGGGAGGTGTTGGAGCTGCTGTTTCTCTAAACTCTGATGGCCACTTTGTGTCTTCTAAAATAAAAGCACGGACCCGAAAGGTTCAAGGTGAATCAGGCACACCTCGAAGGCGAGGAAGGAAAATGAATACAGATTCATTTGCTGTTGGCACTGAAATCAGTTTGGTTCCAAGTCATCCAAAGGAAATAGTCATGCCAACAGAAAAATCCTTTACTCATGGACCTGCCCAAGACACTGAAAGATTAATCAATTCATCAATTTCAAGTGCACCTGCTGCTTCTGAGGTTAACTCATTAGTGGGGCCGTGCAAAGTGATCGAATCTGTTCCAGTCCGAGATTCAACAGCTTCCCTTGCTCAAGAGAAACAGAGCCCTGTTTCTGATAGTAAAGCAGCTGCTTTTGAAACCAAATCAGCAGCAAGCATAGGTGTCTCATCGTCGATAGAATCAAAGAAACATGATGGTGCAAAGCGCAATGTGGTGCATGCTGAACAGGAGCAAAAGGGCCAATCTACATCTGTAACATCTGCATTGATGCAAGATTTGTTGGAAAGGAGAACCCTACGAATGGGATCCTTGGACAAGACTTCTCTGCAGCTGCAACAGCTGACTGATAAACCTGAGTATGCTTCATCTCAAAGCTCCCCAAAAGCAGGGGTTCTTGCTGACACTTCTCAGAAGCAAAATAAGCCTGAAAAATCATTCTCTCCGGGGCAAAGCTCCCAGAAAGCAGGGCTTCATTTGGTTACTTCCCTGAAGACATTACCAACTGAAAAGCTAAAGTATGTATCCGAACAAACCACTGAGAAAGGACTTCAAGTTGATGCATGCCTGATGCAAGAGCACCCTGAGAAAACCGAATGTTCCTTTGCTGGAAGTACCGAAGCAGGGCCACAGGTCAATGATTTTGGTCATATCACCTGGAAAGGACCTATTGATGCTTCCCCGAAGCAAAAACTGGCCGAAAACAGTGGGTGTTCTTTGGGCGAAAGCACCCCTAAAGGACTTCATGTTGATGCCTTGCAGAAGCAAAAATCAGTTAAAAAATTTGAGCATCCTTCTGTCCAAATCACTCAGAAAGCAGGACTTGATTTCATTTCTTCCGTGAAGCAAAAACCGACAAGAAAATCGGGGCGTTCTTCTGTCCCAAGTGCTGATAAAACTGGAATTAGTACTATTGCTTGCAAGGCAGATCCTCCCAGCATCCTCAATGATATAATGACTTCAAACATGGAGCTCCAGAGTCTCAAATCAGTCAAAGTTGTTGCAGACCAAGGAAATTTACTCAGTGTACCCAATATTGGGTCTCAAGCCATGAAGAATGAAATAATATCTATTCCTGTTCCCATTCCTCAAACGAGATTGCCTGCGGAGAAAAATAAGAGGAGGAGACCTGCTAAAGCTAAACAGGGACCTGAAAGGAATGATCTGCTTCCCGATAACACAAACACAGCTGCAGCACCTGCAGGTTACATTCACTTGGAGTCGATGAGCAGCAATGAAAATGCAAAAGAGGTCGTTATTGTAGGAGATAAACAAGAGAACTATATTAAGGAATTGACTGCTGGTCGCTCTGAGCATGCTGGTTCTGTAGAAAGAAGCATACCTCAGCATCTGAACGTGAATTCTGACCAGAAGCTGAGTCCAAGTAAGAAGTTGGAGAGTTCCATCCATAATGAGCGGGAGTCAAGTGTTTCAACAGATGGAGTAACTACTAACAGTGTATTTCTCAAAGAATCTACTTTCCAGGAAGCTAATGAAGCAAAGAACGTGGACATTTCAGCTTTGGTTGGCTCCACTCAGCCTTCTGTAAGTGTAGCATCTGCAGAACAAACCAAAATTGGTTTTATAGATAATTCTTCAACAAAAATGCCAATGGTTGTCTCGCTTCCATCACAAATGAAGATTGTGGGGGCTTCAAGTGACAACCGTTCTCTGAGGAGGAGAGGCAGTGATGCCCGTGTTGCATCTCGAAAGAGTAAAACCTCGTATGAAGGAATGCCAGTGCGCCGTTCTCCCAAACAACATTTGAAATCCACATCCGGATTATCTTCAATGACATCCCCAGCTGCCAATCCAACAACTGGATTTCAGAAAACCCTGACTTTGGAGAAACATGCTTCAGGACCTCCATGCAGGGGGAACTCTCAAGCTGCAGGAAGTAGTTCTGCTTTGATACCCGATATAGAGCCGAAAGAATCTTCACTTATGGGAAGTGATCTGCAGGTAAGCACTGTTAAAACATGTCCTTTGCATGTAGCCACATCTTCTACCCTTCATCATGGAGATGCAATGAAGGAGAAAGCTGTGGTTGGTGAAGCTGAGGCCAGCGTTATATGTGGGAAGGCTAAAACTTCAACGGAATCAGGACAAATCAGAGAAGAAGAGTCACATAACATGGGATGTACTGAGCTTATGTGCTCTGTTTCTGTTGTCACACAAGAGCAAGAAGATTCCTGTGAGAGGCCTGTCTCTTTGGACACGATGGAAGCAGTAGTAGCAAGTCATTCTTTTGCAGATGCTAGGGAGAAAAGAACAGATTCAGGGCATTTTGGCCAAGGGAAGTCACTTGCAGATTGTTGTTTGGGAGTGAGTTATTCAGTCCCTGGTGTTGCAAGAGAAGATGCTTTCCATGAGAAAGCTGTCTCTTCTGATGGGGTAAAGGCTACAGTTGAAAATTATTTTTGTTCTACTGCTGAAAATTCAACAGATTCCTGTAAAGTTGGGCAAAAGAAGTCATGTATGGAGTTGAGTTGTTCTGTTCCTAGTGTTGCACTAGTAGGAGTGAAAGCAACAGTGGCAAATGGTTCCCCTAGAGAAATCAATGACAACCCAAAAAACTCAATGCAGAATATCCAACAGAAGTTTGTTATGGAGGATAAAGTCGAAGTGAACTGTTCTGTTCCCTGTGTCGGACGAGAAGAATATGATTCATGTGAGAAAGAAGTTTCTTCTGGAGTACAAGAAGCACTTACAGCTAGTTCATGTGTGACGGTCTCTGATTTGATGTTGGATGTACCTTTATTGTCAGCTGTAACGACTCCTGTAGAGATTCAAATCATTGCTAGGAGGAACCTGGAAAGTGTTGGTGAAGGTGATACGACCAAATATGCTCCCACTAGTACTGATGATATGTCCATACGTGTTGCAGATCCCTTAAAACAAGGTTGCGGTGAAGCTGAACCTGTGGTGGTGGGAGTTGCTTCAGCTGAGAATCTGCACATAGTTGGTCCTGTAATACCTGACACCGCAGTTGGTCACAATGATAGTCACAGTGCTTTGGATAGAAAATCAGATGAATCAGTTGTTAAAGGCGACTCAGATTACTGTACTGAAGGTAAAAATGTTTCCTTAGCTGTCTTTCCATCACATGAAACTGGGGCTGTAATGGATGGGAAAGATAAAACACCTGCCACCA
The DNA here is from genome assembly GCA_003546025.1 of Camphora micrantha. Lineage (NCBI taxonomy): Eukaryota > Viridiplantae > Streptophyta > Magnoliopsida > Laurales > Lauraceae > Camphora > Camphora micrantha. The sequence continues at coordinate 38,474,090 of QPKB01000011.1, read as the reverse complement.
GTGAGGTGGCTTGTGCCGGCTCTCTCCACACCGAAGTCTCCAAAAGTGCTGGGAAATCTGCTGTTGCTGCATCTAGTTGTAGTGAAGAAATGGGCGTTCATGATAATGCCCTGTTGGAACCTTTGCCTGGCCTGACTGCAGAAAGTGGTGAGTATTTGGTTGATTGTGTTAATATCAGTGGTCCAGCTACTGATTGCGCAGCTTCTTCGAATCTTGTGAAAGCAGATGAGACTTCTGGAGCAAGTCAGTCAGTAGATCCAAATGCTTCTTTCTTTGCTCCAAAACAAGCTGGCGAGTCTACTGATTCGTGTCACAATGAAGGTCCAAATCTTTATGAAATGGGTTTGGAGGCTACTGATCCTGTTCATATCGTGAGCAAAGGTATTGATGGTTCTGTTCCTCTGAGTCCTAAGAAAGTTGACAAGCATGTGGATATACCAGATAGGAATCTGATTGTACTCGCTCCTGGTCAGAACACGCAATTGGATGATAATTCTCTGGAAGTCACACGTATAGAAAGTGAAGATAAAGACACTGTTGTTTCAGTAGCTGCTCCATTAACTGCCATTGAATCATGCTATTCAGACGGGCACATTTTGGAAGATTATGGCGAGCTTGAGGTTCCTGCAGCTGGAGGTGGTAACGCTATTGGCACTGAGAATCACGGTAAACAAGCAAATCGCTCAGATGGGAAGATCAGAGATGAAGAAAAGCCAGCAGTGTCAGTGGCAGGCCATGCTGTTAAGTCTTTGCTTTCCTCCTTGACAGTGGAAGATGAAGAGGTTGATGGCACTTATGGGAAAGATACTGTAGTGGATACTAATGCAGACAATACAGGCGACGCTCCACCCATTGTTGTTGAAGGAAAAGAAGCATCCATTGTTGTTGAAGGAAAAGAAGCATTGATGGATGATGCAGATCCCTCTTCACCTTTCTTGAGATTAGAAGAGGCCAAGGTAGAAAACACTCAGGGGGATTCTATTGTGGGTACTAGCTTGAATGGACCGATGGGCATTCCACTTGCTGTAGCTGAAAAGAGAGATTTTTCAACTGGAATTGCAGATTCATCAATGCTTTTGTTGAGATTTGATGATGGAAAGGTCAATGGCACTCAGGAAGATTCTGTGGTGGATACTAATTTGGATAGTCCTAAAAACATTTGGCACAATGTAGCTAAAGAAAAAGAGGCATTAACAGGAACTGCAGATCCATCTACTTCAACAATAATGGAAGATGGGAAGGTTGATCCCATAGGCATTCCATTGGTTGTTGCTGAACAAAAAGAAGCATCCACAGAAAATGTTCCGTCATCACTATCTTTTTCCGTGTGTTTGTTAAATGAGAAGGCTGATGGAACTTTGAAGGAGGATTCTTTGGTGAGGTCAATGGATATTCTGCCGGATGTAGAAGGAAAGGAAGAACGATTGACTGCTTATGGAGAATCATCTTTACCTGCCTTGAGACTGAAAGATGGGAAGGTTGATGGCATTCTGGAGTCTAGGGTGGATTATAACTCCAATGATCAAACGGACATTCCACTGGTTGAAGCCGAAGAAAAAGATTCATTGACAAGATATGCAAAAACACCTTCACCTTCCTCGAGGTTGGAAGATAGGAAGGATGGTACAACTTTTGAGAAGGAATTTGTGTTGGAAACGAACTCGGATGATCAGATGGGCATTGCACTGGTGGTTGCACAAGTAGGAGAGAGATCAACAGTAAATGTAGAGCCATCTTCACCTTCATCAAGTCTGGAAATTGGGAAGGCTGATGGCACTTTTGAGAAGGATTCTATCATGTGTAGTAACTCGGATGTTCTGGTAGATACTCCACTGGTTGTTGCTGAAGTAAAAGACATACCTGCAAAAAATGTGGAGTCATCTTTGCTTTCTTCTTCAAGGTTTAAAGGTGATATTGTTGATGGAACTTTTGAGAAGGGTTCTGAGGTGAGTTTTGATGATCTTACAAGAGACATTTCACTGCATGCACATGTAAATAAAGAGGCATTGAGGAGAAATGCAGAACCATCTTCACATTTTTCCTTGAGGTTGATTGATGGCCATAACCTGGATGATCCAATAGGCATTCCACCAGTTTTGGCTGAAGAAAAAGAAACATTGGCAGGAAATTCACAATCATCTTTGCCTTCTTCCTCGAGGTTGGAAGATGGAAAGGTTGATGGCTCTGTGCTGAAGGATTCTGTGGTGTTAACCACTGATGATCAGATGGACATACCACTGGTTGTACCTGAAGAGAATGAGGCATTTGCAAGAAATGCAGAATCATCTTCTCCTTCCTTGAGGTTGGAAATTGGGAAGGTTGATGGCCATAGTCCAGATGATCAAGTAGACATTTCAATGTTTAAAGTTGATCGAAAGGAAGGTTCGACAGGAAGTGTGGAATCATCTTCGCCTTTTCCCTCAAGGTTGGAAGATGGGAAGATTGAAGGCACTTTGCGGAATGATTCTATGGCGGATTCTCACTCAGAATATCTGACAGATTTTCCACCAGTTGTACCTGAAGAGAAAGTGGCATTGGCAAGAAATGCAGAATCATCATTGCCTTGCTCCCCGAGTTCGGAAGATAGGTGCCCAGATGACGAACAAAAACCAACATTTGCAAGAAATTCAGAATCATCTCCACCGTCTTCCTTGGGGTTGTATGATAGAAAGATTGATGGCACTTGGCAGAAGAATTCTGTGGTTGAAACTTGCTCAGAATATCTGATTGATTTGCCAGTTGTTGTATTTGAAGAGAAAGAGGCATTGGTAAGAATTGCCGAAGCATCTTCTGCTTGCTCCTCAAGGTTGGAAGATAGGAACCCAGATGAGCAGATGGACATTGCACCGCTTGTAGCTAAAGAAAAAGAAGCTTTGGCAGGAAATGCTGATTCATCTTCACTTTCTGTCTCAGGGTTCGAAGATGGGAAGATTGATAGCAGTTTGCAGAAGGATTCTGTGTTGGATATTGGCTCAAAATATCAGATACATGCTCCACCGGTTGTACGTGAAGAGAAAGAGGTATTGGCAAGAAATGCAAAGCCATCTTTGCCTTGCTCCTCAAGGTTGGAAGGCAGGAGCTCAAATGATCGGGTAGACATTCCACTGATTGTAGTGGAAGAAAAAGATTCTTTGGTAGGAAATAAAGAATCATCTTCACCTTCTTCCCGGGGTTTGGAAGATGGGAAGATTGACGACACATTGCAGAAGGATAATGGCTCAGATCATCCAATAGACATTTCATTAGTACATGAAGAGAGGGAGGCTTTGACAAGAAATGCAGAAGCTTCTTCGCCTTGCTTATTGAGATTGGAATGTAGGAACCTAGATGATCTGTCAGACATTCCACCAGTTGGAGCTGTAGAAAATGAGACATCAGCAGGAAATGCCGAATTATCTTCGCCTTCATCCACGGGGTTGGAAGGTGGGAAGACTGATGGCACTTTGCAGAAGGATTCTGTAGTTGATACGGGCTCAGATGATCTGGTAGAGATTCCACTGGTTGTACCTGAAGAGAAAGAGCCATTGGCAAGAAATGCTGAATCATCTTCACCTTGCTCCTCGGGGTTTGAACATAGGAACCCAGATGATCTGGTGGATATTCCATCGGTTGTAGCTGAAGAAAAAGAAACTTTGGCAGAAAAAACGGAACTATCTTGGCCTTCTTCCTCAATGTTGGAAGATGGAAAGATTGATGGCACTTTGCCGAAGGATTCTGTGGTTGATGCTAGCTCAGAATATCTGATCAAGATGCCAATGGTTTTACCTGAAGAGAAAGAGTCATTGGCAGGGAATGCTGAATCGTCCTTGCCTTGCTGCTCCGAGTTGGAAGACAGGAGCCCAGATGATCCGGTGGACATCCCACCTGTTGTAGTTGAAGAAACATTAGCAGGAAATACAGAATCATCTTCCCCTATTTTGACAGGGTTGGAAGCTGGGAAGACTGATGGTACTTGGCAGAAGGATTCTGTGGTGGATACCAGCTCAGATGTTCTGATAGAGATTCCACTGGTTGTGCCTGAAGAGAAAGAGGCATTGCCAAGAAATGCAGAATCATCTTTGTGTTGCTCCGTTAGATTGGAAGATACGAACCCAGATGGTCCGACAGACATTTCGCCAACTGTAGCCGAAGAAAACGGAAAATCAGCAGGAAATGCAGAATCATCGTCGCCTTCTTCCATGGGGTTGGATGATGGGAAGACTGATGGCACTTTGCAGAAGGATTCTGTGGCGGATACTGGCTCAGATGATCTGAGAGAGATTCCACTGGTCCCAGTAGAGAAAGAGGCATTGGCAAGAAATGCAGAATCATCTTTGTCTTGCTCCTTTAGATTGGAAGATACGAACCCAGATGATCCGACAGACATTTTGCCAACTGTAGCCGAAGAAAACGAAAAATCAGCAGGAAATGCAGAATCATCTTCGCCTTCATCCATGGGGTTGGATGATGGGAAGACTGATGGCACTTTGCAGAAGGATTCTGTGGTGGTTACTGGCTCAGATGATCTGAGAGAGATTCCACTGGTTCTCCCAGTAGAGAAAGAGGAATTGACAAGAAATGCAGAATCATCTTTGCATTGCTCCTCGAGGTTGGAAAATAGGAACCCAGATGATCCAACTGACATTCCACCAGTTGTAGCTGAAGAAAAAGGTATTTTGGCGGGAAATGCAGAACTATCTGGGCCTTCTTCCTCAATGTTGGAAGATGGGAAGACCAATGACACTTTTCTGAAGGATTCTGTCCATGGTAGCAACTCTGATAGTCCAATTGGAATTCCAGACTCTGGCTGTTAAAGCATCAATAGGAATCATGCAATCATCATCACCTTCCTTGGGATTAGTAAAATGGGACGGTTGATGGCCCACAGGAGTTTTCAATGATGTGTAATAGCCATGACGACCTTATGATAATTCCTTGGATTTTAGCTGAAGAGATTCCATACAGTAGTGCCGAAGAAGCATTAACATCCTTTTGAGAGGGTATGATAGGATGGTTGATTGCATGCAGGGACTGCGTACTGACTCTGATGATTGAACACAGATTTCTGTTCTTGGTGCTGAAGAAAAAGCATTGGTGATTGATGCATGTCCATCTTCATCTTCCTTGGCATCCGGACCTGAAGAAAGTTGCCTGTGGCCTCAGAGCACACAAGAATGAAGTGATGGGCAGGTATCTTTATATTTTCTGTATTAACAATTGGTAGAATTGATAGTGGGTCATTGTAAATTATCCATTGAGGGCACTTTGAAACTCGTTGCAGTTTAACTGCCTTTCTATCACTGTAAATGTGATGTAAATGGTGTAAGTGGAAAACCTTATATCCTGGTGAGCATTCGCCTGAAATCAAATGGGGGTCTCTGTCCAGTTTTGTATTTTCCCTCTGTGATGTTCTGGGATGGTGTCCGTTTAAATTGCATTGCTTATGCAGGTTCTGAGTTCTCTACTCATGTAGATACTTGGGTTTATCAGAGACCATGATCTGTTGCTCTGGGATGGTGTCCATTTAAATTGCATTGCTTATGCAGGTTCGGAGTTATCTAGGCCTGTAGATTCTTGGGTTTATCAGGACCTCTCTCGAGTTCAGTTGCATTGCTGGAAATCTAGTGAGCAACAATGTCAACGGGCTGTGCATAGAAGATTTGTAACTTCTCAGAAATCATACATCATTCAAGTTGATGTTGACATCGAAAAACATTAATGTAAAAAATTTGTGTTAAACATAAAAGTCAAATGGTTAGCTTGTAATGTTGTTGGAAGATGCTCATTGTTGTGAAGAGGTTTTGGGACTCAAGGCTTCTTGCAGATGAAAGGAGAGGTGAAATGTTTGTATTTTTTAATGGGGGCTCTGTTAATACTCTGCAAAACCTTAGGGATTGTCAGCATGTTCCTTGACGTGGGGGATTGCTCTCTTTTTTCACAATATTTATTGCTGTTTAGTTCGAACACCTTCCCATGCAGGAAAATCATATTTCAAACTTACGTGAAAAAGGTAAGTGGGGCCTCATATTAAGGACGTGTGACGAGATTTTGGTGATAAAGACTGAAAATTGTTCTGATTTTTTTGGTGCAGCTCATTCGTCCAAACGCATTTTTCACTTGCGCGAGAGATAAAAAAGTGAAATGATTTTCCTTGATAGACCGGATTTTGATTTTCCGTGGGAGAGTTAGGAATGCGGAATTCCCCTCCCATGGAAAGATAATTTCGGGAAGGAATCCTCATTGATTATGCAGTCTCTGAAAGCCAATTTCTGAGTGTTTCCTCACTGCGGAATCCTCAGGTTATGATCTGCTGTCGAATTCCTTTGGTTGCTCCACATCCAACCCAAATTTTTTTATACAGCTTGCTCGAACCTGTCTGTTCTAGACACTCTTGCTAGAGAGGCATCTACAAGAGGCTGTCAGCTGGGTTCAGGTAGAGGGGTGGTATGATTCTTTCTAAGAAGCCCTGATACTAAGTGAATGGATTTCATTTTCAGCAATATCTGGATGTGACTCGGGAAATCTTGGCATGTATCGGTTTTTGGTCTCAATTAGTAATTGACCCACATTCTGTCTACGACAGTGAGTCGAATTTTGCCTTAATAGCAATGGTACAATTGCAGTTGACTAACAGCAATATGTGGGGGCAAATCCAATGAGTGAGTCTGGATCCATTGTTCGTTTGGATGGGTGGTCTGAATGAACTCTCTAAAACTTCTTGATGAAGGCCTTCATTTGTATAGAAACCTGATATAAGCAAGTTCTTTACCACATAATCCTAAGCAACCCAAGGAAGGAGCTCAACGAGGTGGTCCATCCAAAATAGGAAGTGGGGTTGGGGTTGAGAAGTTTGGAGTTGAAGAATTGGGCTTTACTAGTTAAATGGTGGTGGAGGTTTGGCAAGGTAAATGATGCTTTATGGAGAAAGGTCATTTTGTCCAAATATGGTGCGGATGGGGGGGGGGGGGGGGGGTTTCCTAAAAGGGTTTCTAGATCTCGGGTCTCAGGGGTGTGGGGAATGTGTTAAAAGTGGGAGAGGAGTCTACTGAAAGAGGGGCAGTGTTCATAAAAGTTGTGGGTTTCAAGGTGGGGGTGGGTAGTAGAGTTCGATTTTGGGTTGATGAGTGGGTGGGGGTGGGTACATTGTGTGTGTTGTTTCTTAGATTGTTTAATTTAGCATCTAATAAGTTGTCCACAGTGAGTGATTGCTATGTGAGATAGAGAGTTGGGGGGGGGGGGGGGGGATCTTGGTTAGTGTCTTTTAGAAGGTCCCTGCATCTCTCTGAGAAATCAGATTATGTGTCTTTGTTGAATATTCTTTCTAATGTATTTTTATGTAAGGAGGAAGCTAACAAACACATTTGGACTCCTAATCCTCCTGGAAATTTCTCTACTAAGTCTTTCTATAATATACTTGAGGGTGGATCCTCTATTAGATCCCCTTGCTCACTTGTGTGGTCAGGATTGGCGCCGCCTAGGGTAGAGACTCTTTATTGGTTGGTGGCTAAAGGAAAGGTGTCTACGGCGGATAACTTTAGAAGGAGAGGCTTGTCTTCACAAGAGATTTCAAATGTGTGCCCTTTCTGCAAGAATGGGTTGGAGACAGTGGATCACCTGTTTTTGCACTGTAAAGTTTCATCATCTTTGTAGAGAGAATTTGGTTAGAGATGCGGATTAGCTTGGTGTTTACCAGGCTCTATAATCAGTATGTTTGAAGCTTGAAGATTTTGCCCTTTTTTAGGATGCGGGGCGGTCCTGTGGAGACTTATCCCTTTCACTATAGTGTGGTCCATTTGGAAAGAAATGAATGATAGGATCTTCAGGGGAGCGAAAATGGTCTACAACGATCTTCTTTCAGTTATTACTTGGAGAATAGCAAAGTGGCTTTGGTGAGGGAGGAGTTTACTTATTTCAAAACTGACAATATTCTTCAGAATTGGGAGGCTTATATGCTTTGTTCAGTGCCTCGAATCATGAAGGTGGAAGTCTGGTGTCCTCCCTCAAGCGATTTTTTGAAGTTGTGGGGCGGCAAGAGGAAAGCCAGGGCCAGCGGGTGTTGGGGGTATTCTTAGGGACCACAAAGGAGATGTCTTGCTCATGTTCTCTAAGAAGGGAGGTATCAAGGAATCAAATGAGACTGAGGTGTTGGCAATTTTAGAGGCTCTTCGATTGTTCTTTTCTTCTTTTCGTGAAAAATTATTAGTGCAGAGTGACTCATCAAATGCTATCTCTTGGATCTCAAGCAATGAGGGTCCTTGGAGGTTCCACTTCTTCTTTGCGGAAATCAAGTCCCTATCTTCTCAAGGTTATGTCGAGTTTAGGCATGTTAGAAGGTCGGCAAATGCAATAGCAGACTCTCCAGCGAAACAAGGGGTAGATAGGGTTATTTCCTTGATTGCTTACACTATGTAATTGTCTTTGTTCTTTGGATATAAGGCTCTTATACATGTTCTCGGTGGTGTATCGGTTTTTTGTTTGCCTTCATTTTATTATAATGTTTTCATTACCGTTCAAATAAAAAAAAAAAAAAAAAGAGGGAAGGAGCTCAACAAGCTAAGCTGTCTACCACTTAATTTTTCTTCTGAATAGTTGGGTATCTATTAACACATTTAAAGTCCCCATTTGATGGACGATTTTCTTCTGCGCTTAGGTGCCATTTTGCTATGCAGGACCCGGTTCAGGGGAGGTCCTGCCTTTGGTAATTGGTAGAAAAATTTTCCCCATTTGACATCTTAATGGTCTGATGAAGATTGGAAGTGGCCGTAAAGTTGTTCTGAAGATACCACGGCCAACATGAACATGGACATGACTCTAATTCTTTCCATAGCTTAATGTCCAGCGGCCACCAGTGGGAATCATCATTGATCTTGGTCGATGGCTGTTTTAAAAGAGAAGATTCTCAAAAGAAAAGCTTCAATCTCTCAAGATAAAACTTTGATATGATTTTAAACGCCTTCGTTTTATTTATTTATTTAATGGGTAACGGAACCTTTATTAAAAGAAAAATAAGGTGAAAAGTACAAGAAATAAAATCGGAAATACAAGGGTATAAAAACATTATACCCCACCCGCCAAAGCGAAAAAACCCAAACAAAACCATCACCACAAAAGAAAGAGAATACATAGATAAACCCACCCGCGGAGAATCTCTATCCACCCCTTCCTTGGCAAAAGTCCACCATACTACCTGACTAGCCTGATATATTCAGTTGGATAAGATTTATATGATCAACGATCAGTGGAGAACTGTTTTAGGACAATGGTATTTGCATATTGGGCTTAAGCCCGGGACATCACTGCCATTAATGGGCCACATTCGGCCATTGGCCGATGCGTTTCCTGCATCCTCAAAACATCGATGCCAAACAGTTCGACGCTTCTCAGTCTGAGCCTGACAGAGAGTGATAGAATAGGGAAATGGGATCGCCTCTGAATGATCAAAGGATGTGGACTATGTCATCAGGACTCAAAATTGATATCGGAAACACCAAACTTGCTGAAACTAAACATACACATGATGATGAAACGAATTGAATTGAATGAGAATGAGAATGTTCATCTTTTCATCTTCTGTTAATAGCATCAGCTCTACAATCAGGAAGTCTCTTGGGCATCATGTGCTGCGACCAGAGATTGATCCGTGGTTGTTTCTATCTTTCCTTTCTCCCAAGAATGAAAACGAACTGATACCCACTCACTGAAACAAAGATTCCGCCGAGGCACATGTGCAACAAGCACTGCTTAGCATTAGTTCCTCCACTCCAGTTGGATCAAAGATGGGAGTTTCATATGTACAATTCCATCCGATCTGATCTCTCCATGTGAAAGGATGTCGGTCTCATTCTTAATCGTGGCAAGGACATAGTAGCTACCAGATGCTTTGCAAAGGAGTTAAAAGTCGCTCTTCCACCATCTCTCTGTTCCTTCTTTCACAGACGCGATCTGCCAGATGGTGTTGGAGTGGTGATCCACCAATATCTCCAGAGCTTTCCTTCTTTCACCGACACAATCTGCCTTATGGTGTTGGAGAGGTGATCCACCAATATCACCAGTGCAGCTTTCATCCACCAATTTCTCTGTTCCACCATTTTTTCTGTTCCTTCTTTCACAGATGCAATCTGCCTTTTGGTGTTGGAGAGGCGAGTCGCCAATCTCTCCTTTGCATCTTTCATGTACCGCCAGTTTTTCTGTTCCACCAATTTCTCTGTTCCTTCTTCCACATATGCATTCTGCCTTTTGGTGTTGGAGAGGCGAGTCGCCAATCTCTCCTTTGCATCTTTCATGTACCGCCAGTTTTTCTGTTCCACCAATTTCTCTGTTCCTTCTTCCACATATGCATTCTGCCTTTTGGTGTTGGAGAGGCGAGTCACCAATTTCTCCAGTGCTGCTTTCATCCACCACTGTTGGCATATTTCTCTTGCTTCAGCTACTGTCACCTATCATCATGCACAGAGAATCTTAGGCATGAACCAAACTATTGCAAAGCAAAGCAAAGCACCCCATTTACCGATTCACCCCACAAATGAAAACACATGCTAACAATCATCATCTTCCCCATTCACTGATATGTTCAGGTGTGTGGATGTCACCAGTAAAGACTGATACATATATTATCATGGGTTACTCTGAATTTACAATGTAATGCATAAACAAGTCATGAACATCTTATATACACTCACCCATCTCCGTTGCCGGACTTTGTCCTCTGCCCAGCGATCTAGTTCCTTAGTCACTTTCAAAGGGAACACATGTCCTTCATACAAGGTGTCATATCTTTTGCTCTTAAAACTCCAGTTGCCAAGAATATCCTGCAATATGTGTGGCAAAGGCTAGCAGTGTTAGATGCCTGAAAACCTCAATCAACTTCATCAAAATTCTAAATCATTCATTTCAACCGCAACACAGGAAGAAATCGCTTGCTCACCTCGAGAGTTCCCACTACCCCGGCTTCCTCTTCTGCCTCTCTACAGGCTGCCTTTTCTTTAGTTTCATCTTTCTCCCAACCTCCCTGCAATATGTTTTTAATGCCAAACAAGATTACTTCACAGTCAATAAAATACAACCCTCAACCAAAAAAAACAAGGCAGATTAGAGAAACGAGTGAAAAACCCAACTAAGACTTTGGGCTGTTTAAGATGTTAAGCTGTTAACACATCCAACAATCACCACAATTATATTTATGTGATACAGTTATATAACAGTTGTAATCTCAAACCATTCCCAAATGGGTAGTTGGGTTTGTTCTGGTCCTTTCCTAATTGCATAGTGAATAGGATAGGCAGAGAGTATTAATGCTATGTGATACAGTTACATCCAAACACTGGCAAATCTCGATTTTGTGTTACTAACTTTTAGCTATATGTACCTTTGGGAACATGATTGCATCTCCTCCTTTTTGTGAAGTGATCAAAAGGACTTCCATTTCTTCATCTAAGCAGTTGTTACTGCAAGGTCTGTCATCGTCATCTTCTTGTTTCATTCCTCCTTTCATTCGATACGGGATGCATCTGTTAAAACCCCAAAACACAGAAAAAGATTACTCAACATGATAAAAAAAAGAAAAATCAACATAAGTGGTTCATAAATGAGAAGAAACCATTCTAACTTCAAAAAATTGAACTGGGGTTTCGCCCAAGTTAACGAATAAGCTCAAAATCACATCTACCATTCAATGATTTGGGTAGAAACCCAAATAAAATGGGACCACTTGAAGAGGGTTGATTTGCCCTTCAAATAACAGCTGATTTTAGAACCACCCCATTCATAAACTATGAATCAGATGCTTAGTCTGACAATACAATTCACGAATTGAGCAAGAAACCCCATCAATTAGTTCCCAAGCAAGATAGCCCAATCCTCAGATTTTTCCAGTTGAAACGGTATCCATTTCAATGAATTCTCAAGATTTAGCAAGTACCCAAATGAACACTTAGATGAAACACCAAATAAAAGAACCCAACACAAAATCACATGAGAGAGTAGGGACGGACCCAACAACTTCGCGACCGCCAGTGGCGGTGTAACGCTGCAATTCTCTTCCTGTGCGAGCTACCAAAACACCCATTTCTCTCCTTTTACTAGTTCTAGTTCTAGTACTTTGTTTGGATGAAACGAAATCAAAAGAGATTTTAGCGTCTTGAAACCAAAACAACAGGCCTAGTATTTTGGATTTGGTTTTCCTCTCTCAACCTCCTCAAAACTGGAAATAGCGTCTGGGATACCTCCTCCTTTAATAGACAAAATAAAGACTTGGCCTAGTATTTTTGGGTTTGGTTTTCCTTTCTCAACCTCCTCAAAACTGGAAATGGAGTCTTGGATACCTCCTCCTTTTATAGACAAAATAAAGACTTGGCTTGGGACGACTTTCTAACAAAACAAAAGATTATATATAGAACTTAGAGAAATAGCGTAGATGAAGAGGACACGCACGCCACACGCACGAGTTAGAGAGAGAGAGAGAGAGAGAGGGGAGGGTTGGGTTGATGTTTTGTGAGTTGGGCCCAGCTCATACAAGTCTGATAAAGACAGCCGCGTCGACTTTCACACACGGTTCGTTGATTTGACTCATGTGACTCGCTTCCTTTCCTTTGTTGGAGGCGCGTCTGCTGTTGGTTTGGTTGTTGTCAACTTGTTACTGTCTTCACCCCACAGTAGAAGAAGAAGAAGAAGAAGAAGAAGTGGATTCTTTAAGTTTACTAGAAGAAGAAGAAGTCGGAATTCAGATAGATAGATAGATAGATGGGTTCTGGATGGATGGATGGATGGATTGGTTAAGTTTACTAGAAGAAGAAGAAGAAGAAGTCAGATATATAGATGGGTTCTAGATAGTTACTGCTATGAAAAAAAAAACACTGCACTCACTGGTTGGTGACATGGAAATCAGGCTTTACAAGTCAGCATCTTTGGCAGAGATTCCCAGATGATGCCTATCTCGTAGGGCCATCTGAAACCATGGATTTCTCGAAGAGAAGATAAGAGAGCAGAGAGAAGAGGGTTGATTTGAGTGGGTCACACTCGTACAGCAGGGCCTTTTCCTTTCTATGGAAAAGTACAGCCAATAAGTAGATTTCCATAAATTCGTCTCCTTCATCTAAATTTTCTTGTCTAGCTTGCGTTTGAAGCACGGCTTTACGTTATACTGTTCTACATGTGTTGGCTGATACATGTGTTATACTGTTCTACATGGGTTGGCTAATGATACATGTGTTAATATTTTTTTATGTTTACACTTTTCTTAATATTTCTTTACATGGAGCCCTCTAAGTTGAATTTCTTGGGTACCCCCTTAATTACTGCTAATACTACTATTATAATTTTTTGCAAACTAACATGGTTAGCCGTGTTGTGATACAATTATTAGGCAATATTTCTTTTACATGGAGCCCACCAAGGAAAAACCCTGGCACGACCCGCCATGGGCCTGGCTGGATCGGGTCGGTCCAACAGGCCAGGCGAGCCTCCTTCACATGTTTTCCTCTTTTTTTTTTCCGTATCGGTATTAAAAAAATAATTAGAACACAAGCATCAATCATGAATGGTGGTAATTTATTGCGACTACATAAAACTTTTATCTCTTTCATTCTGAGTATGGGATAAGATCACTCCAAGAGAGATACTTTCATAAAATGTGACCCCTTTTTTGGTAATTGGCAATTGCTCCACCTTGCTCTTTTTTATGTTTTTTTATTTTTATTTTGTAATAGCTTTTTTTTTTTTTTTTTCTGTTTACAAGTCTAGCAACCCAAACAACATTAAATTAATTAATAAAACCAAATAGATTCTAGCAAACTCCCATGATTGAATAGTGATGAATTGTCATTCTAACAGAGTTGCTTGAAAGAAATCATGGACTTTTTGAAATAAATTGATACAATTGAAGTGGTAGCACTCGAAGTCCAGATGAGAGTAACAACTTCTGTTCATTGTTGCAGCCAAAAGGTTGCTTATTCAAGCATATTACCAATAAAAAAAGAAAAATATATCTTGTGTTACAGCCACTAGAATTTGCTAGGATTTCTACCTCTGGTATGTGGAGATGTTAGATTGAATGGTTTTGTTTATGAGTCTCCATCTCCCCCTTCCTCCCTCCATCGCTTTGTGCTGAATCATTATTTGCTACATGGTAATTATTTATATTCTTTTACCATTTCAAACTGAGTCACATGAGAAGACAGCTCCCTTAATCAAAGTTTTGGTGAATATACTGAAAACCCTCTGGACTGATCATAAAACCAAATATTGTATCTTTTCAATCCCTTAAAAAAACACCATTTTTTTGAATGATGACACGAATTTAACCTAGGTAGGGACCTAATATCTGATTGGACACATTCCAAAGAGACACCTGTGAGTCCAAGACGAGATCCATGATCTGAAGCACAAGTGAAGAAAACAAATTATACTTAGAGCTGATTATATTTTAATGGGATAATATAATCATAATAAAAGTAAAAGTAACATTATATATATATATATATTTTATTACTATTATAAGTTTATAACTATTGATCGGGCCAGAGAAGAATATTAAAAAGAAATGTAATTTGGATCAATAAATTTAGGTTTGATTTCAATTAGACCCAAGTTTCCAACCTATTTTCCAAACTTACCTGGCCAAATAAAGTCATCTAGTGATGTTTGGTAGGTGCCAAAATAAAAAATATATGAAGTTGTTTGTATTTTATTTGGGGCCCAATTTCCACAGTGATTTTGTCACAATGGGCCCACTTGTTATATAATGATTGACATTCTTTATGTATTTTTTTTTGGAAAATAAAACTTTGATTAAAAGAAAATGAATGGGAGGGTTAGAGTATTTATAGACTTTGTAAAATTGAAAATGACACAAAATACACATTATATGACCGTTTTACGGGTGTTAGAGGGTTAAAATAAAGAATTTTTAAAAAAATAGTCATTTTTGGGAGGGTCAGGCGGGCCGTGCCTAGCGGGCCAGGCCTATCGTGCCTGGCGGGCCACAGGGGCCAGCCCACATGGGTTGACGGGCTTTGCGGGCCATGTCAAACTGGCCTATAGGCCCAAGCTCCTCGATCCATGTCACGGGCCGTGCCCTGTGGGCAGTGCCCCCGGCCCATTTGACATCCCTAAGTAGAAAGAACGGATACAATATAAACTATAAATCTTGATATAACCTCCTAAAAGTTGTTGGTTCTTTTTTTTTATTTTTTATT
Organism: Camphora micrantha; assembly: GCA_003546025.1. NCBI lineage: Eukaryota > Viridiplantae > Streptophyta > Magnoliopsida > Laurales > Lauraceae > Camphora > Camphora micrantha. The sequence goes on along the minus strand of QPKB01000011.1, from coordinate 38,458,920 downwards.
TAACATAGTGGCCCACGAAGGCAAATTTCCTTGTTGCCCCCCTTGATGACCTCTTTTGTGCTCTTTCAATCCAATAAATATAATATAATGTATATAATACTGTGGATCATATGAAAGAAAAAAAAAACTGCAAGCACTATACTTTTTGAGAGCTTCCATCATTTTTATAATTATCATCTATATATATATATATATATATATATGAGTAGAAGTTGACTTGTGTGCACATCCTACAAAGCTTTTGGAGGGTTCTTTGTATTATACATTTCCCTTACTGAGACACGGCTTTCAATATGCATCGCATGCATGCAAACATATTCATTGCATTTAGGTTTAGTTGAAACTTAGAAACAGATAAAGTTCCGCACTCCAAACACTCCCATTATGTTTTTTTTGTTTGGAATTTGAAATGGTCGAACTCGCGTGCGGTGGAGAATTTTCTCCTTTCTTTCTTTCCTTCCTTCCTTCTGTTTTTTTGTTTAAGCATTGCCGTGGAATTTGGAAATCCCTTTCGCCCCTAGAAAGTTAACAAACATGTGCCGTCAGGAACGTTACTTTTTTTTTTTTTTTGTGTGTGAGAAGGTGATGTGGAATCCCACATATAGCAGAAAAGGATGAAAATAACATGAAATCTAGGGAAAAAAAAAACCCATGAAATCTAGAAAAGAAAAGAAAAAAACATGAAATCTAGATATGGGTTGATTCTCACCTCTAAGATGGTCCAGATGCTCAATATACTAGTGCATAGGTGAATGTTTAAATGTTCTACTAGTAGGTCTAGCTCCGTGGGCCTACTTGGGCCCAGCTTTGGTCCATGTAGGATGTTTCACGCTTTGATCTCCCATGACTTGCATGGGCCCAATTTCACTCTCACCAAACATTTATCCACCGTTAGATTGATCTCAAAGAAATCCATGGTTAAAATACCACTAAACTTTTTGGCAATTAAATAGAAGCTAGGATGGTGTCACATGGTTTTTTATTTTTTATTTTACCCCTATCCATTAACGGTCCGTTTGGGAAAATGAAGGGGAGGGGAGGAGAGGGAAAATTAATTTTACCTCCTCTTGTTTGAAAAGTCAAAAAGTAGGGGGAAGAAAAGTGAAAAAGTAGGGTTTTGTTTGTAAGTGAGATAAAGAGAAAATTACCCTTTTGCCCTTACTTTTATAAAAACTTTAAAATTCTCTTTTATATATAAAGGGCAATGTGGTAATTTTACCACTTTTCCCCCCTCCTCTCCCCATTTTCCCCCCATTTTTTGGGGGAAAATTTTTGTACACCTTCCCCCCCTCCCCCCTTTTCCAAACACCCTCTAAAACAATTTTCCCCCCACTTTCCCTCCTTTTTTTTCCTCCCCCCCCCCCCCCCCCTTTCCCAAACAGAGGGTAAGAGACCATCACATGTATCCTACCTAACTTAAAAGTAGGCATTTGAGTGTGCCTCATGAGTTAGACTACTTACGAGAAGTATCTTGTCGCAGGAAAACGTTCTTCCTTCAAGGAGAGACTATTCAGGCTGTAACTCGAGCATTAAATAAGACTATAAATTTGAGTCTCTTCTCAAACAAAAAAGAGGAAAAAAAAGACTTTTGAGTAAATAAAATAGAATGAGTAGGTGTGAATTAGTAATGTATAAAAAGAACAATCTCATCCAAGTACTTTCAGTCCTTCCATCTTAGGCGGCAATTGCTATTTATTCAGTATATTTATCTTGATTAACAAATTTTGAAGTATTAAAATTAATTGTTAAAAATATCAAGTGATGACTTTTACAAAAATAAATAAATAAATAAATGACAAATCTATATTTCATGTTTCTAAAAAATAAAAAGAACCTATGCAGGTCCGTGTGCGTGCGAACTCTCTCTCTCTCTCTCTCTCACAGCCCTGTTGGATGGACTATAAAAAAGAAAAAAAACATTTGTATATTTCTTAATGCCACAATCTACACTAGGATAATTAATGTACGACTTCCATGTAACATTTCTACACCAATCAATCTCTAATTTTTGGGTCCCACATCAATCAATATCTTCCAAGTTCCCACTACTTCTTGACACGTTTCACTTATCCTCAACCGTGACGACATGAAAAAAGAATAAAGAAACAAGATAGTATGAAACGAAAATACGAATCTCCAACCTCTCACGTGAAATGACTCGTGATTTGGTACGTACTTGGTAGCAGTAGCACCTTTGTCATGAGTTAATAGTTAATACCGGCCGCAACAACCCCAATAAAATACCGATACTTAACCGCATCTTTCTCTGCAGGCCGGCTTACTTTATCTAGAATTTCTTTTTGGGACCACTAAAATATTAAAGATGCCATCACCTCTATGGAAAAAAAAAAAGAGGCAAAGTTATCAAGCCATGCTTTATTATTATTATTAACTTAGTTAAAGTCAATGACATTTAGTGATTCTTTACTTTAATAATTAAGTTTTGTTTTTATCTTATTAATAATGCCTTTGAGAGGATTGTTTCGAGAGAGAAAAAAACCGTAGTGATGTTTGATAAGTTTATCGTTTGTCTCTAATTGACGTAAAACTTTAGTTAAATAAATATTTTAGAGCTTTACATCGTTTGATGAGGCTTTTGTGGATGTTTGATTCAATCAAAGTTACGACTTTTTGCCTTTTTTTAAGTGTTTTTTTTTTTTTTTCAAATAGATATGTCTATAGCGATGATGCATTTTGTTTTTTTTGTTTTTGATTAGTTTACTAGTATAATTCTTATAATATGACAAGCTTGTTTGTACTATTTATACTTCATGACTGAATGACTGCTTTTTATATAGAGCTTTTATGGCTTAATAAGTATGTTTTTCTCTTAATTGAACCAGACATAGAAGATAGAAAATACACTATTTGTGAAAAAAATCAAATTGAAACAATTCTGCTTTTGACAGTTATACATTTGGCTTAAACTCTATTTAAACATATATGACTTTCCATAAGTCCCTTATAAGGTGTGTCTACTTCAATAGGAAGAAAGCCCGTAATGACGCAATTTGTAAGAGGTGACATACTCAGAATTCGAGTCCCAGACAAAAATTACAACCGAAAAAAAAAGGCATTGAATAATTAATATAAACTACAATCAATTCCTTTGATTAGACGGCCAACAATGCTTAGTTAAGATTGATCTTTCACATATAGCTGTTCGGTCAAATCACCTTTAAATCAATAACTCCAACTAGATGACATTTGTCACCTCCTCTATGTTCTCACATTGATGATGAAAGTTTTTTTTTTTTTTTCATTTTCTGAGGGATGGCTAAGTAAATTGAATTTTTTTCTCAAGTGTGGTACAATTCAAGTACTCACAAACAATCAGTGCTACGGCCGGGAATTAACTCACTGTTGAGCTAATAATGAATAGGAAATTGCGACAATATTTTCGTCTAAGGCACTCTGCAAAAAGATCAACAACCAGTAAAACAGGTATCAAGTGATTGGGGGTTGTTTGCTAAACAAAAAGAAGTGCTTTGAGGTTGCTTGTTTCCTGAACAAACTTGAGAATGAATTAGTGTAGAAGTATTGGTCTATTTCAGCAAGATGAGTTTTGTGTCTGGACTCTGGTAGCATAAAAGAGAGTCTGTGACATTCAAAAAAAAAAAAAAAAAGTGCCAATGGGGGAGTGGGAATCACTCGAGGGCCACAGGTCACACTCACACCTAAAGTTACCTACCCCTCAAGTGGGTTGAATTGGTTGGTTAATGGAACAGAATCCTACCCTCCACATGAGTATCCGATTTGAGAAATGCTTTATTGTGGGACCCACTGACTGTAGGAGGTGGACCAACAGCTGCTATATCTTGCATTATGTGGATTTCTGCTGAATCAAACAAAAATGGTTAGGTTTGTAAAATGATAGGCTCGTGAAACAGTACTGTGTGGTCGGACTCTTAAGTAATTTGGCACAAGACAGAATGTCCCTGTCCTGCATGATCTTCAGCAGATTTTACTATAGTAAGAATTTGAGCAACAATTATATATATATATGGTCCTCTTATAATTAGTTCGGCTCATGTTAAGTTTAGCGAAAGTAACCCGTATAAGAAAGAAGAAAATTTGTTCAAATCAAAATTTTAAATCAGAGAGCAGTGTAAGGGTTGCAAACAGTTGTCCGATCATTTTAAGCGGAAATAGAAATTATTTTATCCTAGAAAGATTTGGATACAAATCTAAGTCCATGCATTATAAGATTTGAAACATACAGATTCGGAATTAGATCATGTATATTTCGACATTAAGATTCGGACGAAATACTGTTTTCTTGACTTATTAAAGATATATATACTTTCTAAGGACCTACATAGCTTGAGGTATATTCATATTTGAGAGCCTATTTAACTTTAATCACATACCATTTATTGACCCCATTTGTATATTCAAAATTTTGTTTTAAACTCTTTTATCCAATTACAATAATGCACTCCACATGTTAGATTCAGTTACAACACCTAAATCCCGTGTCGGACCTAGATCTAAAACTATAAAGATGGATTCAAGTCCAAACCAAGCCTGGTTCCACTCAAAACCAACCCATTTGCATCCCTAATTACCTTGTTGAACAGTCTCACGAATTTCTTATGAGTTATGCCACAAAGGCTAAGATAAGAAAATGATCATTAATCTGTACAAGAAAGAAAGAAATTTGTATAGATTAAAATTTTAAATCACTGAGCATCGTTAGGGTTGCAAACAGTTGTCCGATCATTTAAGGATCTGAAGTCTTTGGTTGTGAACAAAGCAGGTATGGAACCTTTTTTTTTTTTTATCCAAGAGAAATTCGGATCCAAATCTAGATCCATGCATTATAAGATCTGAAACATACGGATTCGGAATTTGATCATGTATGTTTCGACTTGAGGATTCGGATCCAAGGCATTTTTCTTGATTTGTTGAAGATATATATACATTGTATGGGCCTACATAGCTTGAGGTATATTCATATTTGAGAGGCTATTTAGCTTTAATCATATACCATTTAATAGCCCTATTTGTATATTCAAAAGATTATTTTAAAAACTTTAATCCAATTACAATAATGCGCTCCACATTTTATTTTAGATCTAAATCTAAAATTGAATCTGTATTTTTGAGTTGATATTAGATTCGGCTACAACATCTAAAATCCGTATCGGATCCATATCTAAATCTATAAAGACGGATTCAAGTCCAAATCAAGCATGGTTACACCCAAATTCAACCCATTTGCATCCCTAATTACCTTGTCGAAGATGCTCGCGAATTTCTTGTGAGTTAAGCCTCAAAGGCCGAGATAAGAAAATGATCATTAGCTTTACCTAATGATTAATGACCACACCTCCAGCCCCTCTCTAGTTTCGCCCCTAAATAAATGTCAATTTTTGTTTTTTGAAAAAGAATAAACACAAAGACCAAGTGGGACACATTGCATTATCACAATGTCCATTGCATCCCCAAAAAGAAAAAAACACAATGACCAAGTGGGACACATTGCATTATCACAATGCTCCCCATCACAATCCATTAATGAGATATGGATTAGAGGCCCAAAAACAAGCAGTAGTTACACCCTCACCCACCTCATGCTGTCGGTGGAAGAGAAATTGTTCTCCTATTTTTTAACTGTCGATTTCAATATTTTTATTGCATGCCTAAGAATACCTAATCAAACAAATTTTTAATGCACACCGACCTACAATCAACGTGAAGTGAATGAGGAGGTTCAGGTTGGACAAATGAAGTCGACTAACATGCTAGTGTCAACCAAATTCAATTTGATCCATCTTTGATGCCGGCAACTGAGGATCCTGTTTCAAAATAAAACTATTATAAATTTCTGATACCTACAGACACAAAAATTTATTAACTGGGTCCTTGTTTTGATCGCAGCAAGATGAGCCCATCATGACCGCCTACCTACAGCGGCGTTGTTGTTGTTGTTGTTGTTGTTGTTATTACTATTATTAAAGGATGATGATTTAGCCGAATTTTGCACATAAAAACAACAATAAAATTGATCACACCAACATTTTGTTATCTACGTGTATTGCTGTGGACTTGGGCTGGAATTGTGTTTTTTTTTGTTCATGTGCTACCTAGTTGTGGCTTGGTTCCCTGTAGATGGGTTGGAATTACCCTGATCATATGTATCAGTTGGAATATTTTAATGAAAATGGGTTGGTGAAATTTGCTTGTCCATGCATGCTTTGTTCACTATTTATCTTGCTCTGAATTTAATCAACCTGCAATAACAAAATCATCCTTATCCAAACACTCAATCCAAACAATATAAAAGGGTCATCTATGCTGCTCCAATCCATCATCATCATCATTACAGTCAATCCAAACAGTCATCTATACCGTTCCATAATCAAATTTACAACATCATTATGACAAAAGTTTTTTAAAACAGACCAACATAAAATCTCACAACATCATTCAGATAAAGTTTTAAAAAAGAATCAACATAACATCATCAAATTGTTCTGCCTTTTCCTGCTCCAATCCTCCCTCTACCTCTGGGTGTTGATGCAGACCTCACTGCTTGTAACTTTCCTCCACCGGTATTACTTGCTGACGAAAGTGGTTGTGAAGCTGGCAACGGCTGAGAAGAAGATTGTCTAACTCTCCCCTGATCAATCAAAATTTTCAATACAGTAGTGAGTAAATACATGCATATAATCTAGTTGGAAGAAAAAGTATAAAACATGGGTGAAAATACTGTACCCTATGTGCTGGCATGGGCTATGATGCTGGCTGAGAATGTGGCATGGGCTGAGAACCTGGCTGAGAAGGTGGCATGGGCTGTGATGCTGGTTGGGAAGCTGCCATGGGCTGTGATGCAGAATGAAATAGTCTTGAATTTGGATGCACTGGTCCCTTGCAAGACCTGGCATTATGGCCTGTTTTCAAGCATCTAGCACAAGTCATTGTTCTATTTCTTCTGGAAACTCTACTGGAACTATGTACCTCATCTGCTTCCCTCCTTCTCAACTTATTTGGCCTACCTGCAGGTCTTCTATACAATGGAGGAGCAACTGGTTCCATTCCACTTTCTATCCAATCATGCATGCCAAGTACCGCGTGTATCATACTACTATATGCCTTCAAATACATCTCTTTGCTATAGCATTCATGAATATAATCTTCAGGCCTTCCTTGATTCATGTATATACATGCTATGGCATGCTTACAAGGTATCCCAGTCAGATCCCACATTCTGCATAAACATGTTCTACTCTCAATGTTCACAACATAAGTTTTGGTAAAACAGTCCACCTCAAACTCACCTCTGCCTGACCAATTGGGAAAACAATGTCTGCTGTCATTCTTGTTTTTTTCTAACTTCTCCAATATCGCAGGACAGACTGTCCCATCATATTTGGTCATTCCTTTCAACTTCACTTGAGTTCTGGTCATAAGTTTCTTCCTGACACACTCAAGCAAACCAACAATTGGTTTCTCCCTAGCTTCAAGTATGTAACTATTGAAAGACTCACAGAGGTTGTTTGTTAATGCATCACATTTGGCCCTTGTAGAAAAATGAGATCTGGCCCACCTGTTTGGATTAGCAGATATCAGCCAATTATATGCAGCCTGGTCCATCTCTTTCACCCTCTGCATATGACTATCAAACTCTCTGGGTGATCCACATGATGCTGCAGCACACATAGCATCTTTCAATAATTTGCCTTTAAACAATTTTTTGAAGTTATCATACATATGTCTCAAACAGTGCCTGATTTCAGCAGTAGGAACTACTATCTCAAATGCTGCGTCAAGCCCTTTCTGTCTATCAGACAAAAAAATCCAGCCCATGTCACCCCCATTTCCAATGTCATCAATTAATAATTTCAAAAACCAAGTCCATGAGTCCAAATTTTCAGCTTCTACAACAGCCATTGCAATTGGGAACATATTATCATTCCCATCTCTACCCACTGCAGCCAACACTTGTCCGCCATAACTACCTTTGAGGAAGCACCCGTCTAGACCAATTATGGGTCTACATCCACCAAGGAACCCTACCTTTTGTGCCTCATAGCAGACGTACAATCTCTGAAAATTTGAAATTCTATTTATGTGAGGTCTCTGTGTCACCACAAATATACTTGTGTTGGGATTGTACTTTTGGACAGTGACACAATAGTCCCTCAATCTAGTGTATTGGATTCTGATATCTCCAGAGATGTTATCCGATGCCTTCCTCTTGGCTCTATACAACTTATCCTTCGACAAATTCACCTTTAATTCTCTTCTCAGCTCTTTTTGCATTGCAGGAATTGACCATTTCGGATTGTCACTCATCCTCTGCTGGTATTTAGCAGCTATATAGCTGGAAGTTACCAAGTGATTCTCAAACCTCATACCACATGCATGTTTGGGCTTGAATGTCTTAATCTAAAATGTCTTCTCACCCTGCATAGGTGATGCATGAATCCTAAACCCACAATCATATTTACAAACAGCCGTGATTCTCTTATTCTCATTTTTCAGATATTTAATGTCATAGCCTTGCCTTACAGTCCATTCAACAAGTGCTTGTCTGAACACTTGTGGACTTGAAAATACCATACCCAACTTCAGTTCAGGATTCTCCATATCAGTCAGTTCATTAAACTCAGGCCATTTAGACCTGTTGTTCTCATCAGATGAGCTGCACAATGAGTGAAGATCATCCCCATGCTCATCATCTGTTATCCAATTCTCATCAATTGGTACTTGTTGTTTTCCTTTATGCACCTCTTCCACATTTTCAGAAGATCCTCTGAAGATATTCTCATCTTCTGGCTTCTCAATATCCTCATGTAACTCTGGTGGCTCCTCAGGATCTATAGGATTCTCTTCACTTTCAACCTCACTATCATCATAACCAGCACTTGTCTGATTTTGGCCATCATCATCATTGCTTTCATCAGGATGCTGATGAACACTGGGGTCATGAGGATGTTGATGAACATTAGGGTGATCATCACTGACTTCATCACCAGAAGTTTCATCCTCAACATTAGCAGCATAGTCCTCCTCATAGTGAAGTTTCCTACTGGCTGATGCTACTTCTGCTACAGGTAACTGTTTCAAGGGACCTTCGGTGTGAATATTTTGCATCAAGATCTTCCCCTTAGGTGACACCACCATCAAAGGTTCATGTCCCCTCTCAATATAAATAGACAAGACCTGACTGTCCTTATAATGTTTTAATAGAATAAATACATCCCTGTCTGATTCAATCCGCCTCAGACCTTCATCAAAATCCAATCCTGGCACCTTAAAATACATTGAACTGTTACCTGGGTACCCTAATTCTATCATATAATCCCTGAACTCAAAAAATGATGCTTTGTCAATATCAAATTCTCTGACTTCATGTACCACACCCCCAATGTATACACTGTTTGGTGGGTCTGTAAAATAACCACCGTGGTGGAATTCAATTGTAACTTCATCAAACATCTACATGTAAAACCTTATACCAGTTAAGAAAAAACACATCTGCATGTCAAAGCAAGTATTGGCTTTTTAATTCTTCAAAAGGCAACACATTTGGACATATTTAAAAGGAAAAAAAAAAAAAAACAATACCTACATGTACTTTGGACATTTTGCAGAGTGCCCCCTGTACTTTGGTATTTTGGACTAAATGTACATTTTGGACATATTTAGAACAAAGGGGCATGTATATATTACTGGAAAATAGACTGGCTTGAGCTGATTGATCAGGCTATTAGGCTTAGTAACTAAAAAGATATGGGATTTACAAGCCAAACCTGCCCATGCACTATTGCACATACATTTCAAGTTTGAAGAAGCATTTCAAGTTTGTTTTGCACCATTGATCTTATTGTTATGAAATGTTCCTCATCAAGTGTTAACAATCCACTAATGGGACAATTAATGCCAAAAAAAAACATATTAGACAGCATTGTTGGTGTCCATTTCCAGATTTATTTGGGAGCCCCAACTGGCACCATTTCCCTGGTGACTGACTAGGAATCCCTGCATAATCTATGTTTCTAATACACATGGTGGGCCCCAAGAAGATTAGCAATCAAAACACTCACATAGATCAATAGCTCAAGGCATTTTTTGTTCCTATTGATTCACTCTTAACAACTGATTGAGTCAAGCCATTGTCAATTTGAGGTGAGTGCCAATCACCTTGTGACTAGATTAAACTGATACAGGTAAGCCCCTACATACGCAGATCCACATAAATGGTGCATTGAAGTGTGTGGGTTTGCACTCGTGATCCAGGGAGCATCCTTTTTGTTCAGCATTTGTGAACAGGGAGCATCCAACAAGGTGTGACTGTGGTCCCCTCCACCATGGATAACCCACAAAAGTAGCAAACAGGTGGGGTTTCTGTTCCACCAACATTCAAACAGAAACAATAAACAAAAGAAACATTTTTTCAAGAGGGGACCATTTTCGACAGCGAAGGTCCTACACTTTTCTATATGAGACATTCACCATATGAGACAAAGAAATTCAAACTTCATGTAAAATGCATGCACGCAGAGCTATGAAATTATGATTTTTGTTCAAAATCCTAAACCATAAATCATCGGGGAAGCTTATAACCACCACATGCATCAAAATGTACATGATTAAGGGTATGAGATCATACCTCTGAAACTGTTGATGTTCTTTCGTGCCTGGATCTATAGTTCTTCTTGAGGGATCTGTCGATCGCAAGGAAGGAGGGGCGGTTTCGCCTCAAACCCTAACCGCAAGTGAAAAGGGGGAAAATGAGAAAAAATCGTGGTCAGTAAAACGGATATATCAGGGGTAAATTCGCCATTTACTATATTCCGTCACGGACGTTTGTATTTGCATGTCAACTAAAACTACATGTAGGTTTAGTCCAAAATACCAAAGTACAGGGGGCACTCTGCAAAACGTCCAAAGTACAGGTAGGTATTGTGCTTTTATCCCTTAAAAATAACTCAACGTGACACATCTAGGAACCTTTCCATGTTGTTAAGGGAGACAAGGGACTAACAAGAAAACTAGCAAAACATGCTCGCATTTAATACGAGCAATAAATTTATAATATTAAAAATAATAAGAATTTTAAATAATATTTAGTCTAAATTATATTTAAATGGTAAAAATTACGATTGAAATTAAAACCTATAATAATGACAAAAAAATAGTTGGTTAATTTCAAAATGAGAGTACTTTACTTTATTTGAAATTAATTGAGTATTTTATTTTAAATATTCTTTTGAAATCAGAAGAATAAACCCATAATAAAAGGATAAATTGATAATAAAAAAAACTACTGAAATAAAATTGTATAGACAATCCAATAATAAAAACAACTTAGAAGAAATAAATAAATTCATGGAAACCCATTATTGCCTAAAAATAAAAAGTTGACACCAAAAAATAAAAGAGAAAATATAAATCCATGAAAACCTATCACCAGAAACTAAAAGAACTCATCAAAACCAAAAAAAAATTAAAAAAAAAAGCTATGATAAAAAAAACAACATTAAAATATGAAAAAATACATAAAAAATGCAGAAATTTAAGCACGGGAAGAAATTTTTTTTTTTTTTTGAACGGTAACGAAAGATTTCATTCAAAGAATCCTTTTGTAAGAACCACTCGCTCTTACGAAAATCATTGTGTTGTAAAATTCATTGAAGATGCACTTGTAAGAATCCTTTTGTTTCACTCACTCTCGTTAATTTGAGTTATGTGAGTGAAGGGAGATTAAAGAGTTTAGATCCAATTATGTCCCATACAAAATTGAAAACCATCATGGTATTGCATGAGATAATGGATGGAAGATTCAGATGACAAGTCATAGATAAAAAAAGAAAAAGAAAACCTAAATATGCATTCATTGATTAGAGACCATGGTAGATTGGACTCTTTAAAAGGAAACTCCTTTTAGGTTGATCTCTTTGTTTCTATGGCTAAATCGGAAATTCTTTCTAATCCCTAAAATCTATCTCTTAAAATTAAAATTAAAACTGAGTTCCAGTTTCTCAATCAATTGTGGAATTGGAGTTCAATTGTAAAATTGAATCATATCCCTTTCATATATAATAATTGCTAACACTCATTGATGGGGCACACTTGTGTAAGAAGCAAATCCTTGGAAATAAATGCCCCTTTGGAAATAAATGCCCCTTTGTTTGTGAGTTCCTATCAATGAGCTTGAAAGGACTAGGATTCAGACTCTTCCTATCATTGAGGAGGGAGTCTAGTTTCGAAATCTTTCGAAATTATATAAAGATAAACCCAAAGGACATATGAATCTTTCTTCCCCTTTTAAAGGGGTGCCTCATTTCTCACTTCATTAAGGAGTTGTGTTTGTGTAGGCATATTTCTACGAAAATGGGTGGCCGACAAGGTGCTAGACTTCTTCTTGTTTAGTGCAATGAATAAGAGGCGAGATTTTCCACTTGTAATCTCCGTGTTTTACGGATTTCCCATATACACTCGTAAGAAATCAAAGTCACGGAAGAAAGAAGCTCGAATTTCTCACCGGCCATGCACAAACACACCCTATTAGGTTTAGAGTTGACATGACGTGGAACATCTTTCGAAAAATTTCTCTAACCAATGTGTAAGGTATTGTAGACTTTTGTTTCTTTGTGAAGTTTTGACATGCATGTCGTGTTTTTTCTTCGGAAACGGATCCCTTGTTTGGTCCAAACAGGGAAGCCCTGTTTGGACCAATCAGGGGGTGCCACATGGGGTTGAGATGTCACATCCCATCTCCTTAAAAAAAAAAAATACATCTCTTTAAAAAATTTATCTTCCCATGTGTCAACCCCCTGAGTGGTCCAAATAGGATTTCCCTGTTTGGACCAAACAGGGGATCTGGATCCTTTTTCTTCTGTCCATTGGGTCCCATCCTTTTATCTTTTGTGTTTTATATGGTTCTCGTGAAAATCAAAGTATAGTATAGAGATTCTTGTATACTATTTTTCATAGATAAAAAAACACCAAGTCCTTTTTCCATTTGAAAGATCCCAGTTTCCCATATGGTAAAAGTATGGAAGATCTTTTTTTAAAAAAACTCTATTTCATATGGAAAGGTTTTCTTTTTAAACTCCTTGGCCAGCATGTCTCACAAGACCAATCATATTAGTCTAGTCATATTTAATGCAGGGGGCATGACTTCCTCCGCATGAAAATTGAAATGACATTTTCGTCCTAATGATGTTTACAAATGAGTAAATTAGCCAACAGTCCCTGAGCACGGTCTTTTAAGGCATCAAGAATTTCCCTGTTTGGACCAAACAGGGGATCTGGATCCTTTTTCTTCTGTCCATTGGGTCCCATCCTTTTATCTTTTGAGTTTTATATGGTTCTCGTGAAAATCAAAGTATAGTATAGAGATTCTTGTATACTATTTTTCATAGATAAAAAAACACCAAGTCCTTTTTCCATTTGAAAGATCCCAGTTTCCCATATGGTAAAAGTATGGAAGATCTTTTTTTAAAAAAAAATCTATTTCATATGGAAAGGTTTTCTTTTTAAACTCCTTGGCCAGCATGTCTCACGAGACCAATCATATCAGTCTAGTCATATTTAATGCAGGGGGCAAGACTTCCTCTGCATGAAAATTGAAATGACATTTTCGTCCTAATGATGTTTACAAATGAGTAAATTAGTCAACAGTCCCTGAGCACGGTCTTTTAAAGCATCAAGGATTTCCCTGTTTGGACCAAACAGGGGATCTGGATCCTTTTTCTTCTGTCCATTGGGTCCCATCCTTTTATCTTTTGTGTTTTATATGGTTCTCGTGAAAATCAAAGTATAGTATAGAGATTCTTGTATACTATTTTTCATAGATAAAAAAACACCAAGTCCTTTTTCCATTTGAAAGATCCCAGTTTCCCATATGGTAAAAGTATGGAAGATCTTTTTTTTAAAAAACTCTATTTCATATGGAAAGGTTTTCTTTTTAAACTCCTTGGCCAGCATGTCTCACGAGACCAATCATATCAGTCTAGTCATATTTAATGCAGGGGGCAAGACTTCCTCCGCATGAAAATTGAAATGACATTTTCGTCCTAATGATGTTTACAAATGAGTAAATTAGCCAACAGTCCCTGAGCACGGTCTTTTAAGGCATCAAGGATTTCCCTGTTTGGACCAAACAGGGGATCTGGATCCTTTTTCTTCTGTCCGTTGGGTCCCATCCTTTTATCTTTTGTGTTTTATATGGTTCTCGTGAAAATCAAAGTATAGTATAGAGATTCTTGTATACTATTTTTCATAGATAAAAAAACACCAAGTCCTTTTTCCATTTGAAAGATCCCAGTTTCCCATATGGTAAAAGTATAGAAGATCTTTTTTTAAAAAAACTCTATTTCATATGGAAAGGTTTTCTTTTTAAACTCCTTGGCCAGCATGTCTCACGAGACCGATCATATCAGTCTAGTCATATTTAATGCAGGGGGCAAGACTTCATCCGCATGAAAATTGAAATGACATTTTCGTCCTAATGATGTTTACAAATGAGTAAATTAGCCAACAGTCCTTGAGCACGGTCTTTTAAGGCATCAAGGATTTCCCTGTTTGGACCAAACAGGGGATCTGGATCCTTTTTCTTCTGTCCATTGGGTCCCATCCTTTTATCTTTTGTGTTTTATATGGTTCTCGTGAAAATCAAAGTATAGTATAGAGATTCTTGTATACTATTTTTCATAGATAAAAAAACACCAAGTCCTTTTTCCATTTGAAAGATCCCAGTTTCCCATATGGTAAAAGTATGGAAGATCTTTTTTTAAAAAAACTCTATTTCATATGGAAAGGTTTTCTTTTTAAACTCCTTGGCCAGCATGTCTCACGAGACCAATCATATCAGTCTAGTCATATTTAATGCAGGGGGCAAGACTTCCTCCGCATGAAAATTGAAATGACATTTTCGTCCTAATGATGTTTACAAATGAGTAAATTAGCCAACAGTCCCTGAGCATGGTCTTTTAAGGCATCAAGGACAATAATTGTTTCTCTAATATCTCTAGTCCAGACAACTGGAGATATTTTGGTGAAAGGTCCCTAATATGCCACTTCATATATTTTCATGACCAATTTGCCCCTTTCTCCCACATTCCTAGGCCAAGTTCTCTCTCATTCTCTGTTGTCCCAAAGAATTCCTTCATTCTTCTCTAGGAACGGGAGACTTCACTAGAGAACTCTGCAAATTCAATTCGGCCATCTGCGACTACACCGGCCACAATGGCGACAGCCCGGCGATGAAAACGCGACCAGTCTCGGCCTTCTCCGGTGATAGGTTTTTCATAACACAAAAACCCATTGTTGTGTTATATTTTCTTTGCTTTTTCCGTTTCGTGTAAGTCTATGTCTTGCAATCATAGCAACAAAAAAGGGGTCTCTGTCTCTTTCCTGCAAGAATATTGTTGCTATTTGAGTTTTTGAAAATTTATCTAAGTTTTGAAAATAAGTAGTTTGGAATGAGAGTTTTCTGTTTCGTTTTATGGGTTGTTTTGTTCTGCTTGTTAGCAGAAGCCTACACATAACAACAGCCTTCTTCTTCTAAAATGTTATATGAGTTTAGATAATTTGTCAGAGTTTCTAAGAAACTCAGATAAATTTGCCAGAAACTGAGATAATTATATGAGTTTTGACAAATTTATCTTTATCTGAGTTTTGGCAAATGAATAGTGAGGATTGAGGGAAACTGGAAACTACTCTTGCTAGATTCAGCGACTGGTCTTGGCACAGAGTTCCATCAGTACTAAATCCAAATCCTACAAATAATGGGCCACAATTTGTAGATGAATTGAAGATGCAAGTTTAATCAGAACCATTAATTTTATTTTGGTTTTCTAATAACCATCCAACTATCTCTTATGTCTGTGGGGCCATCTGATGATTAATGATCAGCCAAAAAGGTGAGAAATACCAAGCGGTAGGTGCAAAGTAGAAAGGAAAGTTTGCATTTTTGTGATGAATTGTATACTAAAAATAGGCAACTAACTGCAAGGCCACCTAAAAGTTAAAAGTTTAGTGTGAAAGATAGATGAGATCAATCTAAAGTTTTGGTCCTTCTTATTAAAATGTGTAAGAGATAAATAGATTTGGATTTGGATTGTATCCATGTCTCATTTCAGTCCCAATCAAATGATCATAGCCTTTAATCTCATGACTCAAGATTCAATGACTATATATGAGTAGATTTGTTGTGAAAAAAGCATAGTGAGTATTGTTCAGATAATTGTCCAAGAACGTAGATAAATTTGCCAAGAACTTAGACAAATTATACAAAATCTCTGATAAACTGGACAAAAACTCAGATAAATTTGCCAAAACTCAGATAATTTATCTGAATTTCTGGCAGAACTTAAACAAATTTATATGAGTTTCTGGCAGAACTCAAACAAATTTATCTGAGTTTTGAACAATTTTTGCTCATCAGCTATCTCTAACCTCTCTCCAAACCCATCAAAAAGAGATGGGAAATTCATACGTTCACTAGGGTCGTCTGCAATGCGTTTTACATGGATGGCAACAGTCGTCATTTTAACACTTCACTTCTTTATTTAAGGCCCACAATAGATACAATGCACAGTAACAAATTCATGTTTTCTTTCTGACTTTATGTAACATTCTGGTATATAAGTTGATTGATTATCATTAATAAATATAGAAATTGGATGATGGATCACTGTTATTCCAGTGCATAAGAACTAATTTATCTGAGTTTTATCTCATTTTTGTCAAAACTCAGATAAATTTGTCTGAGTTCTGTTTTTGCTGATGTGTACAGGGGTCTTTTTGTCTTTTTCACTGCATCATTTTCATGAAAGGACTGCAACTGTTACGAAAAATTACTGTGGACCTTAGCCTTTAAAATCAAATGTTCAGGGACCTCCGCCCAAAATCCCCTTTACAAATCTCTCAAGCAAATATACAAAAAGATCTCTGTGGGAAATTTAAGGTATTTAATTTTGGGAAAATATATCACACACACATACACTTCTCAAGTCTTTCTAAGTCATCGCCATTCCAGACAAACACACACACTAGTCTCCCTAAGCCGTCACAATCCCTAGACACATCCTAATCAGCTCGACTCAAAATGCACCAAGTTACATAGGTCTTTTTACCCAAAAAACAAAAAAAGTTACATAGGTCTGAGTAAAGTTAGCAAACTTGTTCATGCCCTTT
Source organism: Camphora micrantha (assembly GCA_003546025.1). Lineage (NCBI taxonomy): Eukaryota > Viridiplantae > Streptophyta > Magnoliopsida > Laurales > Lauraceae > Camphora > Camphora micrantha. Next base: position 38,441,763 of record QPKB01000011.1, on the reverse strand, counting down.
CTAAGTCAATTGGGTTGTCTATTTGTGAGTGGTCCTCACGGCCACACATTTGCATTGGGCCACACATGCATAGGCCCACCACTTGCTCTTTTTTGTCTTTATGTTTTGTTTAATTTCTTAGTGCTTGGAAGCACTTTGGAAGTTAGAGGTACAAGTCTTTATGTTTTGTTTTTTTTCTTAGTGCTTGGAAAAACTTTGGAATTCTAGAGGTAAAAATCTCACTCAAATATGTTATTTGGTTTTAGTGCTCCCCTAGAAACCTCTTTGATCAGGTCTCCTCAATAGATTAAGAGTTTGATCCCTCCTATTTTAAGTAACAAATTTGAATACCGATGGTTGTCACTCTTTTTGGCTAGGGAAGAGAAGTACTGTCAATCTTTAAGTGATCCTTCATCATTAGCTTTAGATGCATAGTTTTTGTGATTTATGAATACTATTAACCTAGATTGTAGTACTATTGATTGACACTGATGGAATCAACAAAAAAACAATAACAATAAACCTAACAACTTAAGCAAGTTGTGTTGTAAAATCTATGTTAATGTCTACTGGACCAAATGATAACTAATCTTTTGGACCCTGTCAAAGTGATGCATTGATTGTCATTTAGAGCCATTTTGTCACATCTATGAGATCATCTTGTTAGAAAAAAAAAAAAAAAGGCATTTAGTTATGCAATTTTCTTTGTTATTATGCTGGACAAGTTGGAACTCATCTAGTGTGTGGGAAGGTTCATGGCAACTGGCCAATGGCCAACAACCAAAGGTCCGTTTGGATGGCTTCTCTTATCTTTTATCACCTTTTTAGATAACTTACATGATCTTATCATTCATACATCACCCACTATTAGTTAAATCACAACAAAGTAAAGTTGTTCACTTTTCATTAGTAAGCCTGAGAGAAGACAGAAAATAAAGTAAACCGTCGGCACTAATCTTCTATGTCGATCGCTGCTCCTTTTCCATTTCTATAAGTATGTCCTCGTCAGGATGCCCAATTTTTCTATCCTGAAAATGACAATTAGTAATCAATTTCATTGCTATTAAATGAAATGGAAAGGTCTGATAGGAACTTCTATAATAGGCTTTTTTCATGAAAGTAGAATAAGACAAACGTGTCCCAAGAGGCCAAGATTTTACTAGAAACCACTACATATCACTTCAATTATTATTCTGAGTTGACTCGAATTCGGCCGATTTTTAAAGTCTTGGAGGCCTAACTATAAGGTACATATCGTCAATACATCATATTTAAAATTTCAAAATTTGATTTTGTGTTCCGGAATACGAGGATTATACGTACTGCACACCAACTGCACCTACATAACAAAAACATCTAAATTACATGAGCGATCACCCCCAACTTAGCAAGATAATCCGTTGAACAATTGATAGACCTACTTATAAGCTGAAAAAACACCAGGGACCGAGACGGTTACAAGCAAATCTCATTAAAGTAGAAGTGCATCTTTCATGTACAATTAAATGAACTTACCTACGCAATGACATTAGAAGAATCACTCTCTATTATGAGATGTTGCTTGTAAAGGAAGCTGAAAATGCAAAGAGCCTCCAAAATAGCCAAGACTTTAGCTTCATTAGAACCTCTAATCCCAATGTGCTTATTCTCCCCTGTTGTTTCGCCACCTATGCTAGCAGCCTACCTCAGCTCACCCCTTGCAACACATCCACATTAAACTTTAGGACTCTTCTCGGAGAAGGGCACCAAGATACCTTCCTTTTCTTCTTTGAGGCACCCATCTTTAAACAAGTACTCCAATTATGAATAATATTATCAATTTTAAGGTCTGAGAATTTCTTTCTAGAACATGTCCCTTTTGTAATCTTCATCAAAGCCACCACTGAAATAATTCCCTCATATGCCGATCCTTTTAAATTAAAAATCCTCTCATTGCTCTCTTTCCAAATAGACCAAAGAATGGACAAGGGAATGAGCCTTCATAGAATTAATCCACACGATGCCATAGGAGAACCTCTCCAAGCCACAAGAAGCCTTAACAAAGAAGCTGGGAAATACCATTCAACACTACTTTCTTCTAAGGAAATGTATCCAAATAGTTGATGACACATTGCAATGAATAAAAAGGTGATTTATAGACTTCCTCTCTCTCCCACAAAGGTGGCTGCATAAGTTTGATATATAATCCCTCCACAACCCTCTCCTTAAGGAAACGGATTTCATGTTTGAAAACCCTGTTTGGACCAATAAGGAGGTGCCACATGAAGAAAGAAAAAAAAAATTATGAAGGTGATGGGATGTCAATGATTTGACATCATTTTCCCATGTGGCACCCCCTGATTGGTCTAAACAGGAGATCTGGATCCTCTCCTAAAATTATCTACTTCGAGATCTTGTCTTCTGCTGCCAACCAATAAAAGGCCTCATCAAATTCACACCTTGATTACTGCACTAATATTTAAAACATGGCTATGATGTGTTGTGATATGTTCCCTTTGTTTCATGGTTTTGAGTGTTTGAAATTCCAAAAAATGTATTTACGAAAGTAGTTACTATTGAAGAAAAGGAATTAAGACACGAATGAAACCTTCTGTCAAGGAAAGGAAATAGATGCCCCACATAACAAACGTCATTTCTCTACTTTTCCACAGAATTTTTGCTAGTAGTCTTTTAGTTGCCTTTAGCTTTTTCTTCACGAATCCAGTTCTGTCAAGTTTCTTATTTTCCAAAGAAAACAATGTCCTGCTTTGGATTTTCTTGGGAGAAAATCTCAAAAAAGAAAAAAATTGAGTGATAAAAAAAAGTAGAAAGTGTGCTATTTTTCAAAATGTTCAGGTTGGAAAAAAAAGAAAAGAAGGAAAAAAAGGGAAGGACAATCATAGACAAAAGGACAATTTTTTTCATACACATTGCGTACCCTACATTAGTGCCCTTCCACATATAAGACTTTATGAAATTCAGGGGGTTCGACTTTGGTGACGTTCTAGATGCATCCAAAGAAAATTTTCCCCTAGACAATGAGAATGTTGTTCTCACCCAATCTTTAGCCTTGATTGAAGGTTTAAATCTTTAGTTGGAATCATCAAATTATGGGTTGGAGGTGTGGCACCAACAAGAGAGTTCTTATTCCAGCATCACTGACCTCATAGGCACTAAAATGGGCAAATCTTATCGTTCTCTTCTTTTTCATCTTTTGGAGAAAGCAAGAGCAAGATTTGACACATCATGGAAGAAAAGATGTGGACACAATTTTAGTAGTACTGCCTTGATTGATCATCTTTACCCTGTTCTCAACCTAAAATGTTAGGATGACAAAGATGAAAGGTCCCTATTCTTTATCTTTTCCCAAGGTAAAAGAAGACAGATGCCTTGTGAGTTGTGACACTTAACCTACCATGTCTATATTGATCATATCTCAATATTTGGACTGCTTTAGAATGGACAGCTGGATGAAATCATGACTTGTAGGTTTAAACTGGGTCTCCTCTATTTTGATGAATTAGAACTGAAGTGTGCCAATGTACATGTCATGGGGCATCCACCAAGGAAAGGGTGTTGGATAAAATCCCTTCAAGTACAAATTTATATATATATATATATATATGAGGAATATTTAAGTGTATATATTCCTCATTATAGGATGAGGGACATTTCCATAAATATAGATTTTTAAGTACAAAAGTGAATTTTTAAGTACATAAGGTGAGGTACACTTCCTTGTCTTCATGTGTAAAAATGGAAAGTGCCTCTCACCCTACGGTGAGGGATAGATGCACATGAACATTCCCTATATATTATATATATATATATATACACACACACTTTTGTGGGATGTAGATTGATAATCCTAAGCATTCATTTTTTTTAGTAGTCTAATAAACCCTTAAATATCTAGTTTCATATCTTAAATCTTCATAAGTTTAGAAAAATTTGTAAATAACATCCAACCAACTTCAACATATAGATCTAATTTTCTACATATTTGAGGGCTCCCGAGAACCTTTTATATTCTCATATTAATGTTAAGTATCAAGGATGCTCAGTTTATCATCTTAAATCTAAATGAGATTTGAGAAATTTGTGAGAAAAGTCCAAAAAATCTAAACCCATTTAAACATGATTAATTAATATGTTTAAGATTGTTGCAATCAAAGGGTCAATTTTATAGATGGACCAACTCCAAGATGATGATAATAGAAGTAGAAGAAAACGAAGAGGTGGAAGAGTTGTTAAGTGAAATCAAGCATAGTTGGTATTGGAATTATAAAAAACTTCATAAAGAGATTCTTAAAAATTGTGTGACACACTACATACTTTACTGAATTATCTGTAACTAAAACAGATTCTGATTGCGACATCTGATGCATTATAGGCACTGGATTGGACAGCTCTTTAAGTCTTATCTTTACCTGATACTTTCTCAATGGGAAAAGAGGGATGCTATCTGTCCTTGGGATCCAACGCCCCCCCAAGAGGCTGGTTGTCCAGCAATATGTTCCGAGTTCAGGACAGATAGACTTTTTGGGAAACAAAAGGAAAGGATGACACTTGAAGGAAGAAGAGATGTTTAAAAGAATAAAAAAAAATAAAAAGATGTGGACACAGTTGTCTTTAGAATTTAGATGCCTTGAAAAATATGAACGCTACCCTTCCTTTTCCTGGTGCCGTTCCTTTTATCTTTTTGGTGAAGAAAAAGATCTCTTGTGACACATCACATCAACCTACTCGGATGGCTTATCGTTAACTAGTACCCTCCAATAATGTGGTCGGCCACATTAGGTAATCTTTTCAGTCACTGTTCTCTCACAAGCATGTTTTGGTAATTTTTCAGGTAAAATAAAGTGAAGGATAGCATCCAAAAAGAAGAGAGAATAAAATATGAGAGAATAAAATATAATGAGTCGTGACATTATTTTATTTTTAGTTGTTTAAAGTACTATTAATGCGACCTCTTATTTGAGAAATAGATGTTTTATTTGACTTTTATTAAATAAATAAAGGCCATACCAACCCTAATTTTTGGGGGAAAAAATTCCCTTAGATATTCAGTGCACGAAAACGGACCTAATAGATTCTCGGGCCTCCCATTACTTTTATTTTATTTCTGTCATGGAATGAGCATCAACATTGATGCTCAATGTAAAAACAAAAAGATATATGCTCCACAAAAATAAAACAAAAGTGACGGGATGGTCTTTTCTATTTGTGAGAATCTTAGGTCCTTTTTTGTACATTGGACATTTAACAAGTAGTTCCCCCTAAAATCCTCAAGAAAGTTTTAGAAAAAAAGAAAACGACTAAAGATGGGACATATCAATTTTGGATTGATTTGAAATGGACAGTTGATAGAAATTATGACTTAAGGGTTTAAATGGGATCTCCTCTATTTTGATGAGTCATGACTTCATGAACTCAAAAGGTTTAAGGTATGTTTGTTCACATGGAGTTCATAGATATTCATAGTTAATTAAGTTTCACTAAGTAATTATTTAAGAGGCGAGGGGAAAAGATATAATTAAGGTGACAGGCGAGAGATACAAGATTGAGATGTTGATACAAGCCTCAATTTCATAGGATTTGAGTCGCTAGGGTGGATGTGGTATTTACTTCTCAATTCCCATTAATTCATTTTTCATTAGATGGGAGATGTAATTACTTCAGTTTTAACCATTGTCAGAAAATAAAAGTCTTGCAATCTTATGTTATGTAATTGAATACATGGGATTTTAATTCTATTTGGGTGATGATGAATAACTGCCCTTGGGCACAGTGACTAGGTACTCTTGGGTCACCTGTATTTAGCCCGTTCATCTCATCTCCTTTTTTTTTTTTTTTTCAATCTTCCAATGCGTCACACCCAACATATTGGTTTCCTACCAGTCTTGAAAATGTATAGTCCTCTTGCTTTCATCAAGGAAGAAGATGGGATCGATCCCCCCAACTTTTTGTTTATTATTATGTTAGTATTTCAAAAGCTTGTAGGAATGAAGATGGGTATTCATTTAAATTGGTAGGGTTCGGTGAGAGAGAGGTCCACCCAAATATGAGAATTTATTTAGATTTATGGCATACACAAGAGACACTATCAGGCATTTATGGTTAGGGCTATATTGAGCCGGTTGGGCCATCCTTGTTTAGCCCACCCAATTAAATTGCAAACAAACACGCCCTAAAAGTGACACGTTATTCAGGTCTTTTGTGAATTTGCAATCTACTTTACCGTATTTTACTTGTGAAAAACGAAATGTCAATAACCTTTTTTACCATTGAGGTTGACATTACTTCTTACCTCAACGATAAGAGGTGACAATTCTCACCTGACTGTCCAAGGCTCGAACCCTAGACATGCAACTTTCCTTTATCAGAGGACTTTGTCACCCACCCGAGGTCAATTTCCCTCGCCCAAGGACCCCATCACGATACCTGAGGTCTACTATCCTCACCTGAGGGGGGCTCTATAGCTGGGTACTAAAAAAAATAAAAAGTAAAAAACAATGACATTACAGTTCAGGCCTAAGATACTTCATGCGGTACATGGAACCTGATGAGTTGGGGTTGGGACTAGATTAGGGCCCCCGGGACTTGGTTTCAGATTCATTTGAACCCTTACAATAGACACATGTAATGAAAGAGCTAATTTTTTGTTGTCTATTAATCATCAAAACGCGTGGACCGTTGATGAAATCTGACTGATGGCTGTTAAAAATTGTATCAAGTTCAGTGATGATTGCATGATCACAGATGAAAAAAGAAAAGGAAAAATTGAATTGTGGTGTTAGGGTGCACGAGGCACAGGCCATATGGAAGTTTTGTTGTGCATGATTATCATGTGATTAGATCAGCATCTTGATGAAAAATAACAATAAAAGAGTTGACAGACTGATTCAAAAACAAAACATTATCTTCTTCTCAAGGTGGAAAACAAGGCAAGATGCATGTGGGCGTTCTCACAAGTTCAAATGGAGTAGATGCTTCCCTGCCTAAACAGGTTGCTGAGTGGACCCAAGTATTCTTGCAGTTGTTTTCTTCTTTTGTCCTTCATGGAGTTTCTCTTCAAGGTTTTGTCCTACATGCAGTTTTCTTGCCTCTCTCTTTTCAAGGCTTCTCCAGAAGAGAGAGAGAGAGAGAGAGAGAGAAATGGAAACAAAAACAGAAGTACCCCTGTTCATATTTGAGATTTTTAGGCAGCACTTTCTCTGGAACATGTTTGAAATTTTTAAGCAACACTTTCTTTAGAAAGAATTAAGGATTTTTGAGTGGAGAATGGAGATGCAAAGGAGATCATGAAAATATACTCTTTGATAGAAAATGATTATTGAAAATCTAAAGAAAGTAGATGAGCCTGAGAATTAAATTGCTAATCAGTGCAAAGTCTTCTGAGTGAATGCAGGTTTCCACTTGGGTCAAGGTCATTCCTGGTCCATGTACTGAGTTACAGACCCTCCAATGTTCAAAAGCCAAATGGAAGAGCTTAGAATGGATCATTTGAGAACTGCTATCCCATCTCAAATGTCAAGTTTGGATAGAAATATGGAGGGAGGGGGTGGCAGTTGGATTGATTGAAAACGTCATAGGAGAACAGAGTTTTCACCAGGGAATTGGGCTTCATCTTACATGGATATTTCAAAAGGGAGGATTTTTGATTCTGTGCTGTTGATTACTGCAAGGAAGCTCCATACTATGGCTGGGGAGAATTTTATAATGGAAGATTTTGAGAGGGAAAAAAAAAATATGGGGATGCTCCTCTCAGGTACATAATGGCATTAAACCATGTGCGCTGCAAACGGGCCTTAACATGGGCTCTCTTAAATAAAAAAAACTGGCCCATACAAAAAATTATAAATGAAGTGTTACAAAATGAAGGCAATATCTAGCATCCTATTCCATGTACAACTAAAATAAATGACCATCAAGCAAGTAAAAATAAAGACCATAAAAATCTGGCAGGCGCTTGACCGAAAACCTTGATCGAGCACAATCTTATTGTTGGATGGAACCCATAATCAACCAAGGGATCAAACGTTAGGTAGTCGGGTCATGGGTGGAAACAGGACTCCGAGCCACTGGGATTTCCCTTTATTCTCACACTCCAAGCTCATTAACAGCCTTAATTTAACTAAACTTTTAAGGCCCATTGAGTGGAACTTTATTTATTTTATTTTTTATTGAAAAGTTGGACTGCCGGCCAAGGACTAAAGTGTGAACACGACTCAACCATGAGTGTGTTGGCGAGTGCTCACTGGTTGAATCAGGCATAACGGTTCAAGGAAAAGGGCTTTGAAAGAGATGTATCATCTAACCATGCTGACATCTTGATAGCAAATGTTACATCATCCATGTGGCATGTATAGTGGGGCTGATGCATTAGTGTTAGACTATCTTATAAAAAAAATGACATGGATTTGCAGTGTACCCAACATTAACTAGACAAACAAAAATGGCCCACGATTGCAGACTGGGTCTTAGTCTTTCTAATATCATGATATGAGAAGCACATGGTATGCACCCCCTGTGGCAGTATCTAATCCACATCGTCAACCATGATGCCATTGTGGACTAGGTCTAGTCTCTAGTGTTTAATGTCCCAAGACAAGTGGCTCAGACAACATGTGCTTGGTTGGTTACAGATGGTACACATCATGAAGAATGAATGGCCCCACATAGAAGAAGAGGGAGGGTAGTTGCACCTGCAGAACGAACTTTCCATGGCTATGGATCCGATAACAAGGGTACCATAATTGTTTTATTTGTATATGCAATTTGAAAGACATAGGAGGACCCAAAATCTTCATTTATTAAGAGCTAAAGTCAAACCAGTCTTGATGCAAGAGGTGAGGCCACAAGATGTGATTTTCTTTGCCCAGGCATTTAAAAGTTCCAAAATCCTTGTGGAGTGAAATGGGCCAGTGGTTTCCAGAGAAAACAATGTCCTTGAAGTAGATGATAATCACATAAACAAAAATTTACAAAAAAGTCGTCTACTAACCCCTTTTATAGATGAAAGTCTGTGTGGGTAACAGATGTGGAGAGGAGAAAAGTATATTTTGTAGTGTCATCTGTACGCTTAAGAGGCCGACCTTATAATTATAGTACTTGCTTCTTGAGTGAGCCACTAATGGCTAAACCCTACTAACCGCACATTATTTTGGACTTTGTTTTGAAGAACTTTTTCTTGGGAAAATGTTGTTCACCTATAAGCAGAGCAGACAGCATACTGTTCATTGTGATCCAGGCATCCAGCTTGTCAGGTCCACACAGATACATGTTTATCAGTAAAAAAGAGGCCAGTTGGAAAGGGATATCTAAAAAAATCAGCCTCACGAAATTATCCTAGCCGTTGATTAAACGCCTTAAATTCTAATGTCATTTTAACCGTAGATTTTATTTTATTTTTTTAATTCCATCCAACGCTGATTGATGGTTCGATGACTGAGGAATTGGGCCTTGAGCCACATCATGGGATGACAATAAGAGTGTGAAAGAGGATGTACTGATCAAAGTTGTGCCTCATGAGATGGACTGGATATACAGTGCGCTTGACGAGTTTGCTTCGCTCATATGCATTGTATCCCTCAAAACAAACACAGCCTTCATTTGTGCTAGTTTTGGGCTGGATCTAAGCAGAATCTCTGGCCCAAAAGTTAGACAGGTGGGGCTGGGACTAGGCCTGACTTCCAGGCTTGTGGACTGGATGGGCCTGAATATTAGGCCCAATAACTCAACAGAATGGGCTTGACCTGATCGAACACCCACCATCCTGGGCCCGATCGGAGCCCGGCCCACATCAAGCAGGATTTGGGGTGTGTTTGAGGCCCGTGGACTGAACAGCGTCTGAATAGGCATTCCAAGATAACAACAGACTTGATATAGACCTGGGCCACCCCAACAAATTTATTATGAATATCCGTCTAGTTTCAGGTCTGTTGACCAGATCTGGGCTCTTATTATTAGGCACACAACGAAATGAACTAGGCTTCGAGCAGACCTAATAAAAACATACTGAATGTTCTTAAGCATTTTAAACATACTGAAATTATTGTATAATTTTTCATGACTTTATTTTCTACAGTATTTTCCGGTTAATAACCTAATAAAAACCCAACCCAAAATTTTGGAAAACCTCTCTTTTTTGCAACTCCACTGTCAATAATCTATCATCATCTTTGTGAAGATGGGAAAAACTACTGTCAAGGATGAAACAGGAATCGCAATATCACAACCAAACAAAACTAATTCATAATTTATAACCTTGAATACAGAATGGAAGGAATGTATATTACAATGAGATGCATCCACAATTTCCAAAGATTATAAATAATGTACAACATTCCCTGATTAAGAAAAGGGGGAAAAACTGCCGCCCTAACTCAAAACTCCCTTCCACTCACATGATTTTCCCAGAAAAAAATATATTGCAAAAATCACATGAGAAGAAACCCAAATAACTGTTGAAGATCTTTACTGGAACCAGATCCCTTCGATCCAACCTCCCACAACCACAGCAGATTGCCAAGATATAATATTTTACAAAATGCACAATTTCTTTCATCGCCTGTGGGAATGAATAACAGGGAATGTTGAAAGATTACCCTGGTGCTATCCATGATGATCTTGAAGGAGGGCGGCTGACGTCTGAAACAGTTGAAAGTCTGCGGGGTTCTTCTGGTCTTTGCACCTCCTACAGATTAACACATGGACCAAGTCTTTAACAAGATTTTGCTCATGGTCTCAAACAACCAAATTTATTTCAATAGAGTAAGTGCAATTTAAGTAACATAAAATAATAGAAAATGACACCGATAAAAAGAGGAGGGAGAAAATGAGTTGAAGCACAATCACAAAATGGGGAAAAAAATTATATATTCCTGCACCACATCAAATATTCAATTTGCTGCACCTCCATTCTCTGGTGCATGATGGACCTGTAGAGTGATACAGACCATTAACATTTTAGAAGATAATATATCTTCCATCAATGGCCCAAAAATGAATGTAAAAATAATACAGCAGCCGTCTACCCAAAAAAAAAAACACTAAAGGACAACCATGATAATCCAATTTCGGTGATTTCCTCCAGCGTGGACAATCTGGATCAACAAACTACAGTAACCTGCAAAGCAAAAAAGAGAGGTGCACCAACCTGTGCTCATGTGCTGTACATATGCTGTGGTGTAAAAGCCTAAAATCCTTCCATGGAATGGAGAATATGGCAGGCACAGTAGATGCAGGAATTCAGCAAACCTGTGATGAAGCATATGGAGTAGAGTTGCTGGAGTGGGACTGTGATTGTGATCTTGAAAGCATGCAATGTTTCCGCTGCATTTGCTCAAACTGTTGAAGCCTAGACGCGAAGTTGATTCCATCATGTGCATTATGGTCCCCATCACCATCTTCAATCTGTATGCCTCTAGACATATCTAGGGAAATCTCCGAATCACGAGCCCCGGCAGGTGTTTGCTTGAATTTATTACCACTGAAAGTGTGTGGAGGTACAGTTTTCAGTCGAGTTTGTAATATCTTGAATGCCGCACTTTGCTGAAAAACAATGAAGAAAATGTGTAACAAAAGATGCTGAGTTATTGGATGGATCTGAGACCTGACAAATTAATAGCAATGCAATCAAATCGAGCTTAGGATTATTTTTCTGGATAAACACCTTTTTTTTGTTATAAGTTAAAACAGCAGTAAGCACATTATTGAAACATTAGGGCCTATTATGATCATGCTACTCATACTTTTAGGGGTATCATGGAGAAAGTGATTATTCTTTAATGATATGAATTATAGGGTACTGGTATCGGGATTTTTATTTGTTCTAATGTGCCCCATTCCAAGTGACCGGGGGTGTAGGATAAATGATCCAGACTGTTTTAGTGATTGTACTTTCAGTGGTTGATGATGCTCCAAAATCTTCCAGATCAGAAGATCATACCCACTGATATTGGCCCTTCCCTGACCCCTTTACCATTATCTGTCCATTTGCGAGCAAAAAGATTGAATGGATTGTTTGATGGAGAAGATGAAGTTCCTTTTAGCTGCTTGGGTTTCTTATCTTCTTACTTTTCGGTAGTATTCAATTGACTCTAACGTTAGGAATTGGCATGAGATTGCTTTTGTTTTCGAGTTTTAAGCTCTCTCTCTCTCTTCCTTTGTGGAGCCTGCCACTACATGGTTATGCCTAGCTAAAATTACTCTCTCTCTCTCTCTGTTCCTTTGTGGAGCCTGCCACTACATGGTTATGCCTAGCTAAAATTAAATGGAAGTGCTTTAGGGAACCCAGTCCCGCTGGTCTCGGAGACCTAATTCGAGATTAAAATGGCAGAATTTTATCATCCTTCTCAGGTCCTATTGGTGTCTGCTCTATTAATAAGGTGGAGATGGAAGCTTTGCAAATAGGCCTTAGGGAGTCATGCCGGCTTAATTTCAGGTGTCTTGTGGTGGAAGGGATTCTGTCTGTGCAATTAGATGGTTCTTGTGGATGCTGATCTCCTTCAGTCATGTTAGAAGAAGTGCAAATTAGGTAGCTGATTTCCTAGCAAATGAGGGTGTGGGCTGTCAAAAGCTTGTTGAGCCAGCAGAACGAATCTTCATCTTCCTCGTCTATTATGCCATGTTTGTTTGTTGGTTTCTCTGTTTTGGGCGGCCTACCTTCTAGCAATAGGTATCTCTCTCTTGTACTGTTGCGCTGCTGTTATTATAATTTTCATTATTATTCAAAAATAAATAAATAAATCATCGAACCAGTTCAAAGAGTTCTATTGTATTCCCATCTACTGTATGTTCTATCATGGAAATAGTCTGAATCACCAGATAATGAACACCAGATTCCAGTGTGTGGAATGAACATCAGTTTTGGACGATGTACACCACCCGATGCATCAGGACCCTCTTAAGTCTCCCAACAATATTTGGATGCTTGTCCGTGTAATAAGTTGAAGTTCCAATCTGACTCGCATGCCTTCAAAATGTCGATCTTGTGAAGAATACTGGATTTATTATCTATTTTCAGCAAGTGATACCCCATTTGCTACTAGAATTGAATAAGAAAAAATTAGAAAGTCTATAGAATCACTAGCTAGTTGCAACCCGACAAGGCTTGTTAAGAGAAAACCTTTGATTTTTCTGCACCTCTGCTATTATGGCTGACATAATGAACAATTCATTTGGACCCTTGTTCAGAACTGCTCTCTCAAAAATTCTTGGAGCACATCTAACAGTACATCTTTCAACCCTGGTCAACATTTCCATAGAAAGATAAGGTAAGCCAGAAAGACCAAATAACCACATAGCACCGAATATCCACGCTTAGTTTCAGATAGCACAGCATTCTTTAAAGCCTTAAATCTTGGTTAAAGCCTGCAGGTCATGCTGTATTTCTTTGCCTTATGGCTCTAGTTGGTGATAAATTCTTCAATTACCTCCCAAAAAATTTATCTCACAGTTATAGGAACTAAGTTTTTTACCTTACCGTAAGAAAATAAACCCGCTAATGTATCTTGATACATCCCTCCGGTAGCCCCAATCCCAAAACCTGTGCCCACACCCTCTTATGTAGCTTGCTTCCTTTCTTTGGTTTTCTTTTCTCTTTTTTTTATTTTAACTTTTATATTTTTAAAAGGTTATCCAATGATTAACAAAACCTCCTAAGAATTTATGAGATTTTGGGGTATTTTAGAGATAAATAAGGAACGAGCATTTTGGGAAGATTTTTCCCTACATCCAATTTTTTTTACTTTTTTTGGTTTTTTTTAATGAACACTCATTTAACTTCAAGAGACATTCTGCCTACCATTAAAAAAAAAAAAAAAACTGGAGACATTCAAGCCATGTGGGGTTGATGGTTTTCATTTAAATTCATTTTTTCTTATTTAAAGAGTACAGTAGAAACCACTACAACTTGTTCATTTTTTCTAGTAATATCGATGTTTTAAACATATTTAACGACTTGAATGATTTGCAACGCAACTTCAATTTTCAGAACAATTATATCAACATCCATCATAATTCTTTATTTTTTGAAATAAAGAATTATGTAAAAATAAAGAGAGCTACAACAAGAGCAAAATCAATATTTTCAATAGGTTCCTAGTCTTTCTCCCAAGATTCAAGATAGTTGTGTGTTGATCTTTTACGCCTGATTTGTAGGCTGAGCAATTGCTGCTACAGTCTTCTAATCTGAAAGAATTTTCAACACCACTTGGTTATGTCCAACAGGCCTAGCTTGAACAGGTTTCTCAAAAAGGAGTTTTTGAGAGTTTAAAAACATCTAACAATAATTCTCACTTTTGAAGGGATTACCAATTAGTGCTATTAGAGTAAATTAAAAACGACCATAGTAGGCTTCTCAAAAGAAACTATGCACAAGCCTAAGAGGGAGGTGAGGAGTGAGGGTGATGCCACAGTGGAGCCAAACATACCTGGGGCAGCAACATCAAAAGACCATAGAGACACTTTAACAACCATACATGCGTTCCAGGTTCAAGAAGCTGCAACGCCCACATATTTGGTAAGGAGTCAAAATAAGACCAAAAAGTAAGCAAAAGTTGCATACAACTTTAATGACTTGAAACTGCAGTAGTGACTTGCTAATAACACTCAGTAGTAGCATTTACATCACCTTTTCACGTTAAAAAAAAAAAAAAGATGTAAACATGAAATTACTAAATGTTCATGCCAGTAGGCAACATGCATGTACATCTTCGTGATTGTGCTATACCACTATCTAGTATCAACATAGATTATATATAGCAATTAGATACTTTTATTAATTGCTGGTTGCTGACTTAGCTTCAGCCAAAGAAAATGAGACACTTTTTCTTAATTGTTAGTTTGTTATAGAGCAATAAACTACCAATATAAAGCTTTAAAAAATACAATTTACTGGTATTCATAAATTTAGAGTTAAGAACTTGAAAATGACTGCTTCCAATTCAAATTGCCCAAAGGATGCAGTGTTCAAAACTAGAATCTTGAGTTTCAAAATGAAGCATGCACCTGCAATCTCAGGTAAGCAAAGATTGGAGTCTCCAACAATCGAATCAGTTTGTCCAGCTGGAACAAGAATTTTGCATTTATATCCTCCTCCTCTAATGAATGAATCACTGAACTTGCATGTTCGTATGCCTGTTTAAAAAAAAGGGTGATATGCGATCTCATAAACAATAAAAAAGAAGTTTATGAAAAATGCAATGCACTGCCAGGGAAACATACCCACCTGAGCTAGTAGGCAAAGACTTATCGTTGCCATTGGAGAGTGGCACCATGAAGAATACAGAGAAACAAATAAGTCTTTGCCAGCAGAATTTACTAATGATTGTTTTAAAAGTGCTCGCAATTCAGCTAATTCCGATGAAGTAAGGAGAATTAAATTCAGAGCCTGATAGATACAGAGGAATATGGCAGAAATACATCAATAAAATATATATATATATATATATATCAATTTTTAATGGAGAAACTACTACTAATAATAATAATAATAATGGAGTGCTGACACTAATACATCTCGAAATTATCGAACCTGAACCATCACAGATGCAAATTCCAAATTAGTTTCTCCCTCCAAGATTGATGACAGTTCTCGGTAGACCCTTTCGGAATCCAAAAGAACACAAAGTTGGCGAATGATCAGGGTTCCACGCCTGTAGAAAATGGACGGAATTATCAGGAAGTTAAAAACCAGAGTTCTGACTATTAATTTATTTATTGTTTTTTCTTTTTGAATAGTAGACAATCCCATCTAAATCTAATGGTAAAGTAATGATTAAAGTCTCTCAAATTGCAAGGATAAACTCACTTCTCAAGAAGCGAGTGATCTGATCGGAAGTTATGGACAAGAAAGGAAACAAGATTGTGGAAGTGGAATGCATCTCTCGCTATACATGCATGCACTTCTAGCACCAAAAGCACCACCTGTAAACAAATCATGATTGAAAGCATCTTTTTTATATTTTGAATATCAGTGCCCATACAGGGAAGCGTCTAGTTCTTCTAGGAACAGAATGCTTGTTAAATAAAGGTTTATAGAGCCCATGCACATCAAGAATTTGTGGGGTGTCCTAATACACACCCATGCTAAAGAAGTGGGCACAAGACTGAGTGCTCTGGGAAATTGACCAAATTGAGCCCACACTCCAAGCAATAAGGGGCACACAGGGAATCTTCTAGATCAGGACATAAACATCCGATCATTGGCCTTTTGGGGCCTGTGGTTGCATATTTTTATTATCCATCTCCTTCTAGGCCACCGATCAAAGGGTTATGATCTTATAATCTGGAGTATTTCCTTGGAATGAACCATCCATGGTGTGAAATCAATTATGCTCATAGTCTGAATCACCAAACTAAAGGCCTCACTATGTGAAATGTGCACATTAATATCTAAAGCCCCAGGTCTGTATAACACTTGTTATAAAATATGAAATAAGTTACTAATGTTTAAAGAAATCCATTACATGGAGGACAATTACACCCAATGTGCCACCTCAGAGAAAATAAAACATCTACACATCATTTGAGGACCATAAACACCAAGTCAAAGTTGTGAGTAGTGGCAGCAAAACTGCACCAAGAAAAGGAAAAACAGCACACAGCACAAAGGATGGAGTGAAATGGTTCGCATCTTGCTTCTTGCTTAAGCATGAACGTTACATGTAGACGAAAAGTGAGATAAGAGCGCGGTTAGTTAATGTTATTATCTGCCTGAAGAGTCATATCAGGAATTCTGACATTTTCTAAAATCCATTAAAGTTGCCAACAGAAATATTGTGAGGGTTCCTTTTTAAAAAAAGCGAAAAAAAAAAAAAAAAGGGTCACTCTGACTAGACTATCAGAATAACATAAAATGAGTAAAAGAGATTACCTTGTCAGAAGGATCCGATAGAGCTTTGAAAAGGGTGTCAAAGATGTCAGCCAAAAATGATAAAACCTGATTCAGATGAAAGTGATAATTTCAAACAAAAAAAAAAAAAAAAAAAATCCCCACACAAGTTTGGAACATGTAAACCACAGGAGAAAAGCCCATAAAATGAGGAATGCTTAGAAATAGTCGTGCAACATGGACAGTTTGGGTTGACTTGACCAGACCAAAACCCAGCCTGAATAATATGTTCAACCCGAATCCAACTTGATCCAATTTACAACCCTAATACAACAATACTTATAAAAAAAATTAACAGTCCAAACCTTATTTCAATCTATCACAAATTCAAATGAGATTGTGATTTTCAGGCCCAAGCAACCTGAATGCAGAACGCAAATTCAGTTTGATCATAGGTGCGCCTCAGAGGCCAAACCCCTTTGAGCTCAATAGAGGCCTGGCCTCTCTTGAGACTTTTGCAAAACCCAATAGTTATGCAAGCACATTCAAATGCATTAATTTTCTTTTTCTATTTTTAAGATAGTATACAAAAGCTAAAATCACAGGAACTTAAAAGGAGATCTCAACAATTACTTCAACACGGTATCTTAAAAAGAGATCTCAACAATTACTTCAAATCCAGTTTGATCATAGGTGCGCCTCAGAGGCCAAACCCCTTTTAGCACAATAGAGGCCTGGCCTCTCTTGAGACTTTTGCAAAACCCAATAGTTATGCAAGCACATTCAAATGCATTAAAAAGTGTCCATAATTTATTTTTCTTTTTTTAAGATAGTATACAAAAGCTAAAATCACAGGAACTTAAAAAGAGATCTCAACAATTACTTCAACACGGTATCTAGCCAAAAGCGTTCCAATCCAACGCAACGCCTCAATTCGGGTAGCATCCTGTTCGCTAGATAATTGCCTGACAAAGAAAACTACCATAATCATCATCAAATCAGATGCTCGTTCAATAAAACATTGCCTATTGAACAAAACAAACAAACAAAGAACCTCCACAAAATAGCTTATTCCTGCTGTGCTACACAGGAGCTTCATTGCCAACTTCTTCTGTACAGAAGCAGAAGAGGTAGCAAGTAAATTTTAAACCTAGCTGGTTTCCTATGGGACAAAAATGCACCTCCTTGCAACTGAGAGGACTAATCCCACATCGAATCCCTCACCAAGATAAGCCGGGTACGAACGAACCTCTTCATTGGTTTCACGAGCAACCTTAGGAATCAGCAACAATACATGGTTATAAGAACTGTAATTGCACCATTTTCTTAATAAATAGAGCTTTCTCCTTACACAGAAGCAGGTACCTACATACGCTTTAGTCATGCAATCTGCAATAAACAAACGGAGAATGTGTTTACCACTCTTATTTTCTCCTCTTTGTCAGATATGCAGGGCAAGATGGCTCCCAAAATGTCAGCATAGTAAGGAACAAGCTGGCTTCCACCAAGTTTTACAAATTCATTTATCTGTATTGAAAACAGATGTATTTAAGTTCGCTGTCTGACTTAGTACGCAGACCATAATAGATGAAACATGGGACGTAGAAAAAGAAAAGAAAAAAAAAATTGGATCCTGTTTCCGAGAGAAAAAATTTTAGAACAATAATCTTGGAAAACAAAATAACCAAATGCACTACATAATAAGAAGTCCTTACCCATGTGATAGCTGTAAGACGAGTAAATTCATCTGGTGATGCTGCTCGTTGTACCAATATTTCAGCCATGCGACCATAATCTACATTCTTCAGAGTAGCATTGTTTGAGTCAGTGAACATTCAATAAACCTTCAGAATTTTTTTTCCAATTTCTAAAATACCTGATAAAAAATACTGATCTATCAATGCATTTTCTTGTTTAAAATAAAGGACAGTTGTCATTTAAACTCTTAAACATGCTAAGAAAAAAAAAAAAAAAAGATCTTTAAAAAAGAATGCCAATATTTGATGACAAGATTTAGGGGCAAAAGACACTGAAGATTTACCAGATGAGCTTCTTTAAAAACACACAGTAGAAACAATAAAAAAAATCTAAGAAGAGAGCTAATGAAAAACAAATGAGTGGATAAGAGAAATCTTACTGGGGAGTTCTTTATCTCTTGAAGAAATTCAGAAAGCGCAGAATCAGCTTGTTGTCGTATTTCATGGCTGGAATCACTTAACATGTTGAACAAACCTGAAAAAATTGATTCCCTAAGAGTATGATTCCCAAGAACAAAAATAAACATAATTTAACAGAGGTGTTATGTGCAACTAAGGCATACCATCAAGAAAATCTGGAAGAAAACCAAGCATATCAATTTCAGGAACACTGTCCAACACAGTAATCCATCCCACCAAAAATTGCCGGACATAAGGATTTAGAACATGCATGCGCTCCCTAAGCAGTGGTATAAATTCCTCGATGCTGAAAACATGGTGAAAATAAATAAGGAAGCTGTACAACCATAATGTATTCCAGGTTTTGTGATATTTTTGGCCTATAAAATCAAACTAAAGGTATAAGGCAAGACTTTGCACCTGAATTGATCACTATTAGTTACAATTTCCTGGAAAAAATATATACAAGATTAGAGAGTACCATATATATAAATGGTGATAAACAGCCAATAAATCAAATAAAAAAACTGAAAGATCGGGTGACATTTTACCTTCACAAGCCGATCCAGCAAATGAGCAGCACTCTGAACATTACTATCTGAGTCTGCTGAGAGCTTACAAAGCGCATCAAATATCTGATTGAAGAAAACAATCAAATCCCCTGTTACAACCTGCATGACATCTTAGAATGGTTAGACCCTGCAACAGTACATATGAATAATAATAGAACAACAAGGCAAATAAAATTACAATACAAAGGAACTGATCGACACTTAACCTTTCCAATGTTATATAAAGCTTCACACGCATAATAGCGGACCCTGCTATCTTGGTCAGAAAAGGAAAGAAGAACAGGTGGAACAATTTGCTGCAAGAACATCCAAAAGAAATGCAGCGATTGAGTGAAAGCCAAAGGCATTCCCTCAATATAATTTGCTTGAGAGCATTAAGATCCATAGATATATTAGCATGAAAGTCTGGCACATCAGTTGCAACAATATTAGTTAAAATTAGAATCAGAATGCATAAAAAAGTTGTTTTGATAATGTACCAAAAAAGTCTCCACCTACAGTTATGAATCAATACAGTATCTAAAACTAGTCCAAGGATACAGGTACATAGGTATATACAAGTAACAGAGTATGACAAGCAAAAACAGAGATATGGATAGCCTTCATCATCCTCTTTAGGCGGGGAAGAACTAGACCATGGGTTTGCATCCTCAAATCTTCTTTTCCAGTTTTTGTTTTTGTTTTCCTATTTTATCACTAGCATAGCTATACAAAAATTCATTTTATTTAATTCAAGAATGAATCTGCACAAGAGTTATCTACCCTTTGAATTGCCCTGGAATTGTCCTTATTTCCACCTTCAAACTTGCCTTTGTCTCAAGATGGACCACCTCTACCACACTGGAATGCTTCATTCATGTGATGAGTAGTATAAAATATAGAATCCTAATTAGAATGTTACAATTTGCCATTGTGTTGGCAAGCTTTGCAATTCTTTGACTGTAATGGTTAGCGACAAAACCCTTCCTGAAGGGGGGTCAAACATACACTTTTTTGTGAAGTCAGCACCAATTTAATCTCTATGTAAATACATGTTATCTCAAAACCCTTAGCATTTAATGGACATTGATCATGAATAGGTAAAAGCTCTTCATAACTACAATTTGAAAATACAGTGAATTAAACCCAACCAATATAACGTCATCGAGATTTATTGCTTAATCCACATTTACATCTTCCTAATCCCACTTATGATCTGAACATCATCATCAAAGTTTAAACGTCATGAAAATGCAACTTCTTGTTAAAATATCTATGCCATTTGTATCATTGATACAATTTGCAACAAACATGCCAACAGAACCACTGACAAAATCCCAACCATGCCAAGTCATGAGGCAGTTTATTCATTAGGCTAGGAAGAAATATAGCAACAAAGATTTTACCACAATAAAATAAAACATACTACAGATTGTAGAATGGAATAGGATTACAGACTACAGTTATTTCTTCAAAGATCAGAGTCCAAACACCCTCCAAATTCCCTAGATAAAACGTCCCATCTCATACGGAAGACGGGATATACTTTGAAATATATGCCTATCCCTCAAGCTAAATTGACCATAGCAACAAAAGTAACCACTCCAAAGCATAGACTCTCACTCTCTAAATGTTTCCATAAACAGTATACAGAATACATACATTTAAACAATCATGAGGGATGATCACAAAACTAGATGCAAAACTGTGGAACTTCAGGGCGATGAGTTCGTAATTTAGGCTATACAACTTCCTCCTGTACAATATTCTAAGTCTTTGCAGGTTCTCATAAACTTTAAAAACTCCAACATAACAAACACCACGAAAAGTTACAACTTGCAAAACAAAGATTGAATTCACATGCTCCAGAACGTGTATCAAATCACTCACCTCAAGATATTGAGCAGCTTCCTTTGTCAAAGCAACAGTAAATGCAGCAAGTCCTATCAATCCACCCTGCAAACCAACCAAGAAATCAAAAATAAAAAACAACTCACCATTCCTACAACCTTCCATAAAAAGTTTAAAAAAAAAAAAAAAAATACTACCTTGCGATGATTTGATTGTGATGAGCGGGCAAATTCCATCGTAAGCAAACTGATCACGGCCCCAATCCGCTCGTAATCCCTAGCTGCCGCTAGCTGCTTCACGATCCCTTCCACCTGCAACAAATTCAACAATCGGAAGAAGAAGAAGAAGAAGAAGAAGAATGAATGGATGAATGAATTCAAACCCTAACGAAAGAGATTTCATGTATGTATGTACCTCGAGTGCGGCATTCTTGCGCTTCTCGTAGAGCTTATCGGCGAGGTTCCGAAGAACCGATGCGGGAATTATAGAGCTAGATTCCACCATTGAAATCCGCAGAAGCTTTCTCAAGATCTCGAGATCGATATCAGTTCGAGAAGGATCAGATCAGATCATCTTCTTCTTTCATCAGATCGAAAAGGCCCTAATTTTTACTGTGGAAAGAGAGGTTCTGTTTTTTTTTTTTTTTTTTTTCTCTCTCTCTCTCTCTCTCTGTGTATGAAGTATGAACTATGTATGAATGCGTTTGGTCGTATCGGCCCCGTTTTGGGGTTTTGGGATTTTAGGATTCCACGAAAAATGATTTTCCGGAGAATTTCCGCGAATGTTCGGTTTATCGGATTCCGACATAATTACGTGGCATTCGTGGCGGCTACCAGTTCAGTTGTTACAGCACGATGGTCGAAGAGGTGGGCCCCACATTGCATCAAAAGTCAAAATCCCTTGGAATTTTCTACAGTCCCTGCAAATCAAGTGAAATCGGATGAGCCATATGACTCCTGTAAACGGTTTTCCATGGAAAAAGAGGAGATAGATTCCAGCCATCAATGGTCTCTTCTTTTTCCGTAAAATTTATATTTGGTGTAGCCATTTTTTTTTTTAGTAAAAATGAACTAAATCTTCTGTCATCATTGAAAAATAAATTTCCATGGGAGAGTCAAAATTTTCTTCTTTTTTTTTTCCATGCAAGAAGAAAATTCCCACACTGTCAAGTTAATTGTAATGGTTGTGGCCCACAATGACTAGTACATGGAAATGGTGGAAATTTGAGCAGTTTGATTTAAGGTGGGCCACACCTTTGCAATTGCAGGCATTTTTCCCATGCAGCTTGGGTATATTCCTTCCAATTTCCAATATTTATACTGTTTATGAAACAAGCTAGGCCTGTTGGTTGGGTCTTCAGCTTGATCAGCTGCAGATTAGATTGATCATAAAGGACCCCTGTTCTCCCTGGCATTCAAAATATAAATGCACCTCCTCTAAACATCTTTTTAGAATTCCATTTGTGCTGAATTTTTCAGGATGGGCTGAGTTATTTAGTTAGGCCCGGCCCATTTTAGCTGAGGCCTAGTATCTAAAATGCACTCCCCTAAACTTATCATGATAATATCATTTATTTTCCTTCTTTTTTAATATATTATCAGGTAATTATCTTGATATTATCGCTATACCATCTGATAAAAACACAAAGGAAGCTGAGATGATTTATCTGTTTAAAAGAACATAATGTTTTAGTTTCTTGAATTGAGTTCCTATCTTTAAATTATTTTCAACTTTTTTTTTCTATTTTCATGATGTTTTCTGATATCATATGGATAAAAATCACTGATTTAAACTTATCTTGATATTATTCCAATTAAGATATAACAATTGCAGTATGGTCCATCATGGACTAGTTGGAATGGGTTCCACTTACAAGGCCTACATATTTTTTGCTTCTAGTCCATCTGCGACTCCTCCCAGCTCCCATCAGTGAGAGAGTCCCAGAAATCCCTTCAGAGGGTGACTATGCGAAAATAATTTCGAGGGGGGCCATATGTGAAAAATGTTGAGATTTTCACCCAGCACAGCCCAGAAGCCTAAAGCGACAAGGTCAGCACAGATGTAGCTCGAAACAGGTTTGATTCAACTGACCCAATGGTTCACAAGTCCGAGACACATGAATACATGATGATGGGGCCCTTCTAGTTTTAGGGCCAAGACAATGATCATGGACCCAATAACGCACTGCACATATCTTCCACACTGGAAATATTTCAAATAATAAGAAGAAGAGGAAGAAGGAGAAAAAAAACAAGACGTGGAGCTCTCATATTAATAATACACCATGGCTCTATATTTTGCACAAGAGCATTTGGTCTTGGCATCACGGATTAAAAATACAATTCCATTAGGCAACTTATTGGAACTGTAAGTTACTCCTAAAAATCATCGAAAAGGGAAGATTACAGAGAGAGGTAAATAAAAAAAAAAAAAAAAAAAAAGATTATAGATAATGGTACATTTCATGTCCCCTCGTCTGGTGCCTATTTCCTTGTTCCAACCAAAATGCCCCCCCACCCCCATACAAATACATGCAGGCTCATTGAACTAAAATTTTACACTATGAAATTTCCATAAAAGGGTATGAAAACAAATGTCAAAATCATTCATAAGAAAAAGGACTCAACAGTGATTCCTCAAGCTCTCGGAAACCTTGGTATACAGCCTCGGTCTCACTCTGCGGAAGGGCCAAGCGTCGCACTTCAGTCATATACCTGACATTGCAAATTCAAAAAATGTTACTGGCACATGCAAAGAACCGTAATCAAACAAATTCGTTGATAAGAGAGAACATTACAGATGAAAAGGCAAAAGTGTATCCTCCCTTGGAACCAATGACATCAAAAATACTTAAAAAACAGTGTGAAGAAAATACTTGAAATGGAGGAGATTAGGTTGCAAGATGGGGGCACGATGGAAAAGGTTACTGCCGCCGAACATGGCAGGAAAAAGGGATGAAAAACTTCCCAAAAAAAGACAGGTGCAGTAATGAGGGTTAAGATTAATGGATCATGCGATATGGAAGTCTTTTAACTGCGTGTTCGATTGCATAAAATACATAAGAATTGAATACATGAAAATTTTATGCTGTACGTGCTAAAAAATGAAGACCAAAAGTGAATGTACAAAAAGTAGATTACAAAGCTGGTCCACATGGGGGATGATTGGAGTGATAGAGGCAGGCTTCTTCTCTATGATGTAAAGGTACAAGAGGAAGAGAGGAGACTGGTAAAGTCCTTGAACGAAGCAGTGAAGAAGGGGGATAGATTGCAGAGTGATAACGCAAGCGATGGTCTTGCTAAATAAGGGGGCTTTAAGAGTGCTTTCTCATGTGCCTTCTCCCATCTCCGGGGAGGCTTTGTAAGTGCCGGGAAAAAAAGAACAAAAGGGTGTACGTAAAAAATAAAATAATAAAATAATAAGTAACGTCTTCTCTGTTATAGATACACTTAAAGAGGACAGAAATTGACCTGTTTGCTGCACTCGTAATTTTGTCTTGAACTCTTTGATTCATTAAAGTAGTTTGGTCTAACTTCAGCGTCCCACCGAGAATGAGGGAAGCTCCAGTAGCACTAGTACCCATTTTCTGACCAAGTACGGCCATTGCCCACTCTCGAAGGATCACACACACTGAGCGAAGAAGTCGTAGCCTGAGTCCTGGTGATGGCAAAATAGCTCTATTTGATAGCAATTGGTCATATGCACTTAATACAGGTTCAGCTGCATTCCTGCAAGCTGCCAAAAGAGCCCTTGCAACATCATCATGTCCAACGGGTTCAGCTCCAGAAACAAATCGCTCCTGCAAAAGAAATTTCTTTTATCATGTGTTCAGGAAACCAATATTAGCAATTCACGGAAATTGACATATTAAAGAAAGAAGATAAAGTCAAACAGATTTCTGGACATCTTCAAATACACAACAGACTCAAATCATTCATAAGTTGGGATCAATTTCGGGCCCACATGATGAATAGCAGGATCTCATAAATGCATACAAGATCCTCTTCATCCTGTCTTTATGCATTTATTCTATATTGATTAAGGACAAGTTAACTGCTCACATTCAAGAGGATGTGCCTTGGTTATGTTGTTTGCCAATGATATAGTGTTGATGGATGAATTGAAGATGGCGTGAATACAAAAGTTGACAGATGGCAGGAGGCTTAAGATCCCAAGGGATTTAAAAATAAGTCAAACAAAAACAATATATGTATTGCAACTTTAGTGGGGATGCACAAAGAGCTGAAAATACTGAAGCTCGAGAGAGATTCAATCTGTTAGCTTGGTTTGATAATTAGATAGAATGAGGAAGATGTTGAACATGGGATAAAAGCGAGATGGTTGAATTGGAGACTTGCTGTTGGAGAGCCTTGTGATTGGAGCACACCAACAAGATTGAAGGAAAAATTTTACAATACAACGATTAGACCAGCTACAACTATGGAGCAAAATGTTGGTCAAGCAAGAAGCAATACATTCACAAAATGAGTATAGCAAAGATGAGAATGTTGAGGTGGGTTCGTGGTAAAGCTAGGAATGATAAAATAAAAAATAAGCACTTTTAGGAGAATTCAAATGTAGCATCAATAGGTGATAAAATAAGAGACTTGTTTGAGATGGTTTGGACAAGTCCAAGACATGCCAGCAACGGTGCTAGCAATGATGGCCCACCAAGGGGAAGAGGTAGGCCAAAGAGGACGTGGATGGAAATATTAATAATAAATTTGAAGAAGTGCAGCCTATCTGAGGATTTGGCTCAGGATAGATCTGAACGAAGAAAAGGAATTCATGTGGCTGAACCCAACATAGTTGGGCCAAGGCTTTGATGATGATGCTGAAAACTAATAAGTAATAATTATCATCAAATTTAGGTGAATGTATTTTTACAATTTTACAGGTGCAGTTTTTTTCCCCAGCAAAGAGAAGATATCAAATGATAAGGAGCTGTTTCAGTAATAAGTAGACACATTACCAGTGCAGCCTTCTCAAGATGAAGACATATTGTATCCAAAGGCAGGCAAGCCCCATCTCCAGGATAAAGCTGGGACCCCACCTTCTTCAATACAGAACAAGCTTCAGCAACGCCTCCTCTCGAAAGAGATTGATCAAGAAGTCTAGCCCAAGTTTCTCTAATAATACTGCTATCAGTGTCTCCAGAATAGTTCGCAAAATGGAGCATTTCAAGGCATATCTGAGAGCAGAATGGGAGCATGGAAAGTATTAGCCAACAATTTAAACAAAGTACACCTAGTTTCTACCAAAATGAGAACCCTGGAATAAAAACCCTTCTGGAAGAAACATACCTCCCAAAGCTCAGAAGGAACAGCAAAATCATTGTATAGTTGAGTTATACTCTTTAAATCTTTTGATAGCTCTTTGGCTTTCTCTCTGGCAGCATTCGCACTATTGGCATCAATCATCAAGTTCCTTCGAGGTGAGGAATCATTTGGAATGGATTCATTCATGCCCGAAGAATCTTCCAACCTTGCCACTATTGCCTCCAGTTCCTCTTTGATTTTGATTTGAAAGCAAATAACAGCAAGCTTCCCTTCAATCAAGTCCAACAATCCACTATCAGGAGTACCACTTACTGAACCAATGCTGCTAGCATTTTTTGCCTGCAGAACTGCATTGCTGAGGTATTGACGCCTGGTTTCAACAAGACGACAGATGTAATTACAAAAAAAATAGAACTTTTTTTACTGACAAATCAAAATGTTCTATACAAGTTATGTTTTGAAAAATGAAAAGGCAAAATCAGTAGCATCCGCTCTCTTAAAAATTTCAGAAAATACTAAAAAATATGAGATGGAAAGGGTTAACATATGATCACCTATTGAAAGTAAGAAAATTTTTAATTCAATCAGCAGGTGGTACAAGTGGGGCCCTCATTTTGGTTCACCTGGTGGACTCCATCACGTGATGAACCACGACAATGTTTTCTACAGATGTACCTAGTTTCCTGAATGGTAGCTTGCAAATTGGAAATGACAGCCAAGGGTCTACATCTACCAAGGCAGAACCAGGCAACTAGATCACCTCAAGGGGAGAATTTTAAGGATCTATTATCTACAGTAAAACCTCTCAGATAAGCAGTTTGAATAACAAGACATTAGCCCCACATGTAGAGTTTTAAGGCCAAGTAACAGTACAACTAACCACCATATATTTCTTCCAAAACAAATGTTACAAATTGGATACCATTTAACAATGTCAACCAGACCTCTGTTCTAGTGTAGGCCCATCCCTTGCATTAGCGTAGCGCCTTTCAGCCAATCTTAACAAGACATGAGCAGCCAGGACATGCTGCCTCTTCAAAACATAATACCGTGCTAGAAGTTCCAGATACTTGGCATGATTAGGTACAGTTTCCTGCAAATGACCAATTGAGAAGCAGCTTAAGTTATTGCAGAAACAGTGTGAAGAGAAGAAAGGGGCATCAAAATGTTTAGTTCAGTCAACTGTAAAAGAAAGAGGCAATACATGGCACTAGGCTAAAAGAAATTGTTTTTTTTTTTATTTCAAGGTATATGCATGAAACACCTTTTG
Organism: Camphora micrantha; assembly: GCA_003546025.1. NCBI lineage: Eukaryota > Viridiplantae > Streptophyta > Magnoliopsida > Laurales > Lauraceae > Camphora > Camphora micrantha. The sequence goes on along the minus strand of QPKB01000011.1, from coordinate 38,413,858 downwards.
TGATCTTCGCTATTTATAAGGAGGACCCCATCAGTAGGCTATATATATCCTGTCAGATAATCCTATATGTCTGATCGGTCTCGTGCAAAAGATAAACAACAGCTAATCATCCACATTTTACATGGGCAGAATTGGATAGTCAAAAGTCATCTGATAGGGGTTCTTGGTATCAGTGTGCATCATATCAATGAAGTCATTGGAAGGAATGCTCCACATACAGATTGCAGGGCCTTAACATTGTTTAATTGAAAATAGCAATTTCCTCAAAGGAATAATGTGTGCATATGCTGAACACTGTTAACAAGGCTCCTGAACTCTCATATACATGCAGAGACAAATCCTTGGCCCAGAGACAAGAATGTGAATAGGAACAAAAAAAAAAAAAAGTAAATGAGAATCATAAAAGGTTAAAATAGACTCTTGAGCCTAATAAGTAATATTCAATCAGAATAAAATAAACCTCTTGTGTTTGCTCTCGGCCAGCTCTCTGCAAGAAAGGTACCAAATCAGATCCTCCATACTCCAGCAATTCATTTTCAAGGCCTAGTTCAATCATTTTCCGGTAAAGATACTCATGGAAAGCTCTGTCAGGCCACTGAACACCAAGTTGAACAATCTGGCATATGTATCTGTCCCGTGATCCCTGATCTAGGACAGGCTGAGTTCCAGGAAGTCTAACAGAAGAGCCAAACTCCTTTTGTGCCCCTCTTAGTCCAACACCACCCTTTAGCATATGAAGAGCATTGGTGATTATCTGATAGCATTGTATACGTCGAGCAAGTGCCTCTTCTCGGCGATTTACATCAATCTGTTCATTGAGAGCATCGCCTGTGGGGTCAAGAGCCTGAGCCTTTTGCAGCGGTAATCGGACCACGGCTTCATAAAATCTACAAGACTCAATACCAGTCAGTATGAGATGTCACAATTGCCATAACCAAAACAAGAAGGGAAAGCATATGAGCTATGTACAAACTCTAAACCAATAGGAAACAGTAACAACCATAGCTCGTCATCATCTAAGGTTCATCCCATCAATATGAGGTCAGCTTTAATAGACACACAAAATTCATATTTAATCATGGAACAAGAAAGTAAGGTTTGACCACGTATGTGTATGAATGTAAACACAAGAAACATGGTGAAAATGTAAGTAAAGCAAAAGCATATACAGGTAACACCAAGGTTTTATAAATCAGATTTGAGGGGCAAGTCGATCACCCTTGAGTCTCAAACCAAGTCACACCCAAGGCCCATATAAACTTTGAAAAATAGCAAAAAAATCTTAAAAATAAAAAATACAGTTTAGTGAGTCTAGAATTTTAAGACTCGTGTTTCATTTATTAAAAATGAATTTAAGTTGTTATAGGTACCCACATTTATATTTCGTCCAGTTAGATGAATAGCCCCACCAATCTTCATATGCTTGCATCCTTAATAAAGGTGGTTTTGATCTTCTAGAATCAATGTCTCCGCCCACAGCCTTTTCCAATAGAAAAATAGGAAACAAGTGTGTTTAGGGCCCCAAAATCAAAAGACTCAACCAATTAGGTTACTGGGGGTTGACGTGACTCAGCCAATTTCTAGAATCATGGGTAACACTCCAAGCTATGGGGTATATGTAGAGACACTAACGGTTAATTGAAGGCCCAAGGCTCACAGACCTAAAGCCCATTAAAGGCCCAGATTGCTTGCTTATCTGTGCTTAATATAGTAAATTATTGATACTATATTATCTAAAAGATTGCAACAGATAAGCTCACTTGTCTAAAGGATTACAACAGATAAACACATATAAGCATAAGCACTTTGGGCTGGGAGCCTTGGGCCATCAATTCAGTGTCTCTATGAAGACACCATATATACATATGGGTGTATTCTGTTGAGAAGTACCTCTCACAGCCTGCGTGAGAGGTAAAAATATGGGCACCTTGTGGGACCCACTTGAATGCATGCCCAATCATGGGAGGAAAGTGTAGTGGTAAGGTCTCATTGTGGATATGATTTTGGGTGAAAATCATCGCACTTAAATCATCACAATCAGTGATTTAGGGACCTTATAAGGATTTCTCAAGCAACATTTTATGAAAATCAATTATATATATGAAGCGAAGTGGTTTCAAATTGAAATCAGTTCCATTTCACTCCAATTGATTTTAGCTCATCCAATTTAATTTAGTTTGACCCTAGCAAACGAGTCGGGTGGGGGTAAATTAGGTCAGACCCAACCTGGCATGTGTATTTTTAATGACATAGTAAAAATTAATCAATCATGGTATGTGCTGAGACTCGAACTTGGAATAATATGGATTTCAAAGGGGCGACCCTACCACTACACCATAGAGCACCGTTTTGCTAATAGTTATCAACAAAAACTTAAAATTAATCCAATTGATTTTGACCATTTTAAAATACTTTGAGGTTTCCCCGACTCCTGTGACACTTGCGTAATGAGCACTTCTCATTCTTTAAATTTTGAAAACGGTTAACACTTCTCATTCTTTAAAATTTAAAAACGGTTAAGACAGAGTCAAATGGGTCATCAATATAGCCTTTCTTCTCTTTAAAACTTTAAAAGACCGTTTCATCTCTTGAAAACGATGAAAACAAATGTACCGTTTCATCTCTTGAAAACAAATGCAGAAATGAAATCTTCTCTCCCTAACACCTCCCCTCCTGAAAACTCCATGCCATTTTATTTTATTTTTAGCGGGGAACTCCATGCCATTGCATGAAACCCTCAATGCATCAACATTGCAGCCCAAATGAGAAATCAACCAGATTTTGCAAATTTATTTAGACCCCTATCAATGCCCTCTTGAATGCCTTCCTTGCCCACATTATTTCATTGACACAAAAACGGCTCACCTTCCCTTTTATCTCTTTTTGTGGAGGGCAGTTACTATTTTTGGCAAGCTAAACAATGGGATTTTCCATCTCTTCAAACCTCAAGTGACTGCCCTCTCGATGATGCATCTCAAAATTGACTTCTCAACTTCTCCCCTCTCCCTTCGTTCCATCTCGATTTATCGCCGCAAGCAACTTCTCTAATGTGCAGATGTGTAAATCTCTACACTTCATCTTCAAGCCTTGGTGTTTTGGAGCTGTCTCCTTTCAAAGAAAACGAAGGGAGAACTTCTTTCTTTTTTTGTTTTTTTCCTCTTGTACTATCGTTGCTGCATATCTTGAACTATTTGGATAATCTCCTTTTGGCTGCATCTAATTTTTTACAATAGTTAGTTTTGGACGTGCAGAGATTGGGAAGGAGCTTTTGCTCTTGATTTTTAGGGTTCTTATTAGCTTATCATCCATCAGTTTTTTCTTTTGACCTTTAACAGGATATTCTGATTCTAATGGTGCTCTCTTGACTACATGTCTGAGAGCAAGACCACTACACCTTTTCCCGACCTCTCTGAACCAAGGAAATAATATCTTGAGTTTTTCATGAGTATGATGATAGGTATTCAGGTACATTCAATTCTTTCCCCATATTTCTTTTATTGTATAGTGCTCTGTTTTGTTAGATAATGCAATTTCATGATAAAGGCAGAGGCAAATCTACCATGAATATGTTTCGCAACATCAAACAATAGAAACTAAAGCATAATTCAGCAAATATTGTGTATAGCTGCACTATGTACATTTTTTGTTGACTTAAAAATGACTTTTTTAAAAATCTCTTTTATCTATTCCCTATAAGTCTTTTGCCGGAGTTTTGCACACATGAGGGAATATTTTTTATTTTATTTTATATTTTCAGATGGTGATTTGTAGTGAACTATCATGTGAGGTTTGTCCTCTTCATGATATTTATTTATTTTTATTTTTTTTTAATTCTTTGGATCTAGATCTAGAAATATAGCTTCTTAAGTTATTTATATTAACGTGGTCTTTTATCACCTTTTTTGGGATGCTAAAGTGTTGGATTTGCTAGAAAAAAAGGACTAGATAACGAACTTATCCACGTTCATCCCATTGAACCTTATTTGCGTATTGCCTAGGTAAAATCTATTAATAAATGTTCAACTATAGAAGCTAATATCTATTCACACATTAATAGGTAAAGTCACTATTTTTATGAAAAAAAAAAAAAGGAAAAGTTAAAATGGAATTGAAACTAATATGATGTTTCCGCTTTTTTTTTTTTTTTTTTCTCAATATATAATTTTTAGGTTTTAACAAAATAAAACTGAAGATACTATATATACAATATCTAAACATATCACTGTCATATACTCATATCAACTTGTGTTCTTTATATATTGTATTTGGTATTCGTAAATTGTAATAGTGGGTTGTTTGGATGTTAGCTCAACTGCAATTCATGAATGGAAAGTATAAAACAAACTATAATCCTCAAAGACTCAAAACCCGTAAGTATCATAGCGAACAAGGGTGCACTTATTCACACATATTTTTAATGGGAATAAGAAGATGATTGTTTGTTGTTCTCACTTTATATTTTTTTATATCTATTTTATTTTTTTAGTATATCTATTTATGTGTGTGTTATGTTATCAATGCATAAATCAAATGGCATCCATGTGTCCACTTCTTATTGTGTTGTATGAAATTTTTTATAAAGAATTTCAATCGGAAAATATACTCTTGGATGGAACCTAGGCTCCACGACTAAAAATATGAGATCTTGGTTATTTCAAAGTGAGAAACAAAAGCTAAAATGCTCATGGAATTTGTATTTGATAACCATTTGAATAGATTATCTATGTTGAAAAGGTGACCATAAAAATCAAAGTTTGCCTCAGAATATGGACAAGAAAAAAGTTATTGCTTTTTGTTGAATTTTTCTTTTCCAAAATGTAAAGATAATAAATAACTTATTGATTTCTGAGATACCTTTATTGATTTCTTATTTTAGGCCTTGAAATGATAAAGACCATAGTATATTTTAAAGAATTACAATATTTTCCAATGTATGTTTTAAAATTTTTAAAAGAATTATAATATTTTTCACTATCTAATATTGTGAATTACGTTGCCCGTGCTAAGCATGGGGCTTTTTGCTGGTACAAATATGAGTGTAACTCATATTGGTGTGAAATTAGGATGAGTGTCAATTCATCGGTGGTTAGTGAGTGTGAGGGGGTTGGATTGATCATGGGGGTCGCACATGATGGTAAAAAGGTTACCAGAAAGAAATCCATATGCATAAAGACAATATATAAATATATACATGTGTGTATATTCAGATGCTTAAGTCCTCAACCCCAACCAAATAAAAGTGGAATGGGGTTTCCAGCTTCTTAAATAAAGAAAGCAGACCTTAAATCTTCGAATCTTTTGCACACAGTGGTCAAATCTGCACATTCTGGAACTTTGGTTAAGAAGTTGAACGCATCCCTTGCAAGTGTTAGTTTTTCTTCAGTATCAACTGTAACAATTGCTCTCTCAAGACACTCTACAGCTAGAAAAAACTTGTAGTCAGACTCATTGTAGTAGCTTGGACAACCTTCCCGTAGTTTCGCACTGATATCATCTACTGTCCCCCTGCCTTTTGGACCAACATAGTACTGAAAGGAAATGAGAACAAACTATCAGAAATAATACTTAGAAAACTTGACTCTAGTAAGTTCTAAATGCAAAGTAGAACACATGGGCTTCAAGCGCAAAAGCCTAGTGCAGCCTACTTGGAAGGACACACACACAAAAAAAAAAAAACGGCACTTACATACACTCATGCACTCATACTCACACACAACTATTAATAAAATGAATAATTAAAATGCGAAAAGAAATAATTGGGTGTGATCCAACAGTGAAGACAATCTTCATGGGTATCAAACTGTCTTTTGTTTATTTTTTTTGGAGGCGGGTGAGTGGGGGATATTATATAGTTAGGCCCTGCAAGTTGCATGCACACTACACACACTCTCTTTACAACTATGACATGAGCTAAACGACAAGCCTGCATCCCCAGCCAAATCCAGAAATGAACAGTAAAAGAATGTACTTGGGTACTTTTTTTTATCTTTTTTGTCAAATTGGAAGGCCCAGCAACAGGCTAGGGCCATTCATAAAACAAACAAGCACCAGATCATATATGTCCAGCCTACTGCCAACCTTAATCCTAAGATTCAGTCCAACTTCGAACTGAACCAAGATCCAGACCCAATTAGTAGAATTGGGTATGGATCCAGGTCTGGTTGGACAGGGTCCAACTTGTTTACAGGCCCTAGACAACAGCATCTAATAGGTGAGGTGCATCATATCTTGCAGATATGTTCCACCTGGCACATGCAGCAACATGAAATTGGATTCCATGAATGCTGAAGATTAGCATTCCTCAACTACATCCAAGTACCTCCATGAGTCCAGCTATAAGCCTTGTAGCAATCAGGTCCCCCTCTTCAGAACACACTAGCTGGTGAAATGTCAATTGAATTAGTTGTTGGCGCAGATTGGCATCTAATGCCTGAACCAAACGAGTAACGTGATGCTGCGATAGAAGTTGAAGTAAGAAAAGTGCTTCACCAGATCTTCGAAGCAGCCTCCTAACACATTCCATTCCCCTCACCTATAGAACAGACGAGAAGTTAGCAACACTAACAAACAGAAACATGGATGAATGTTCTAGGATGCTCCAACCAATACAGGTATTGACAATATGAATGACTCTGTTTCTCACAATCCAGGATATGAATGGTATCAGTATGACAGTATCCATTAAACATTTTTTTGACAGACAGCATCTATTCATAACAAGTTATTCATCTTCAGGACTCATAATTAGTTCTCTTATACAATGAAATCCAAACTAAAGTGGAAGACAAAAGCTAGGAGAACACAAACATGAAATAATGCAAACAAAGGTGAACATCTGTGTCTCGCAGTGGTGGGTTGGGGAATCCCAAAAATCACCTAAACATGCCAAATTTGTTGACGAGCTACACATATACAAGCACCTGACGAATATTTAAAAACAGTAACACTATAGTGTCAGAGAAAATGATACACTGAACAAGTACAAGTATCTGGGCATTCTATTTCAAAGCGTGCAACTTTTCTATAATTTACTCACCTCCATTGCAGCCAGTTCTGCTGTGCTATATGAAAGCCGCTGCCTTTTAGTAGTCGCTCCATTACCTGAATCAATATTTTGAGAATAAGTGCCAAACAAATTCCTCACCATGCTACGTTCACCAGCTCCTAAATCAGTACCAGTTGCGTACAGAATAGAACCAGTTAGATCTCCTAAACCGGCAACACAACCATATAGTCCCCTTCTTTGATTTCTCCTAGACCGTAAAAACTGCTCCAACGAGCGAATCTTGCTTTCAAGGACCTGCATTGCCCCGACAGATAATCTGCAAACAACTACCCCTTTTTCAATCCCAGCATCAGAACCATCTCCACCTCTAACAACCATAACAGGAAGCTCCCATACAGGAAAAAGCAGCCTTGATGAGCACAAACAAAGCCCTTCATGGGCACCAGAAAATACTGGCTCAGCTTCTTGAACAACCTGCCCCATGCTGAATCCCCCAGGAGGAGTTCGGGTGTTTGTCAATGCATTACTACCTTCAAGTTGTGGCATTCCAACAATTCTTGGATCTTCGAATGCCTCAGCTGCTTTTTCAGCTACAGAGTTGCTTATTAGGCCTTCATCGATATAGATTAGCTTCGCAGCTAGCATTAAACACATTGCTGCAGCTTCTCCAGCTCCAAAACGATTGAAGAAATCCTCCAATATGGATCTAGGTGTACTAGACTCTAACAACCTTCGCAGAATGTCAACTGGCCGGTTGAAAACTAATTCCATCAATCCCATGGTACTGAACGCAACAATCCTTCTCCTGGGTAAGATATGCTGTGTTGCAAGGTCTCCTCTAGCCCAAAGTTTTGCAGATGCCTTTTCAAATGATTGCCCCAAGCCTTCAAGTCCACAAGACTCTGCATCCGAATACAATGACTGAATAGTGGCTGCCATGTCAGGAAGAGGTAAAACGTCGCCCACGGAAAGCATCCGACCTTCAATGGGTAAGGGTGATACTGATTCCCGCAGTGCTCGAGAGGTTCTTGTGCTTGTTCCAAAGGTGCTCGGAAGAGATGATTGTGAAGTTGAATCTCGGTGCACAATCAGAAGAGAAGACATGGTTGATGGTGAGGAATCAGAAATGACAAGAGTGCCAGATGAATAATAAGCAGTTTCTACCTTCAAAACAAGATCATCAGTCTGGGTCCGACCGGCAACAGACACAGCACCAAAAGCAAGCCCACCTCCAACCCCCAAGGGAGGTGAAGGCCTGGTTGTTACAACTTTTAAGCAGCACGGCCTTTGACGGAAATTGTTTAATCCAGACAAGCTTCCAACAGAACCATTATTTCCACTTGATGTAGTGGTGGAAAGATACATCCTCCTACCATCTGACAAAACTGCGACAAGGTGTAAACACTTTGATTCCATAGTAGATAGCGGAGCTATGCAAACTATAGATGGCTTTGCTGCCCGAGAAGCTGCTCTTGATCCTGCAGATCGTAGTCCATACTGTGTGTCTCTTTGATCAACCAAGTTCCTCTCTTCTGCAATTCTCAGAAGAGGACCATCACCATAAACTCCCAGATCAAACACCTGCAGTTTCATCTCTTCCGTTCGTGCATAAAGAATATGCCTTTCATTGTCAACAACCATCTCAACAATTGGATCAACAGCTCCAAATTTAAAAATATTGGGTAAGACCCACCTAAATACCACAAAAGTATGTTTAGTTTGACAAAGCATAACTACAAGAATAACATAAAATGTCATGATATTATCAAAACATGAGAGTTGCATGCTGCTACTGGACCTGCCAGCCAAGGTCCTGCTGTACCATGGGATATAGGTCCAGCTTACCAATTTAAACATTATCTATCAAAGCAATTACTTAGAAAAACAATCAAGGCAGGCCAAACCCAAATCCTTAAATGGTGGGTTCAGATGACATTGATAGGTAAGCCTACCAATTAAACATTATCTATCAGAGCAGTCTGAGCAGCAATTACTTAGCAAACAATCCAGGCAGGCCACACCTGAACTCTAAGCTGGTGGGCTCAGAAGGTTTACACAAGTGGATGGACATTAATAAGCATTGTCTCAGCCCATTCTAGGATTGTTGAAATCCTATGCAAATTCCAGGTATCATTTAAATCATATCCCGTATGTAAGAAAACCATCGAGGATTTTTTTTATTATTTTTTTTTTTTTTGAAATGGTAATTTATATTGAAAAAAGCTTTGCAGTATACAAGAGCAATACTGAGAAGCAGCTGGTAAAGATCCCCAAAAGACAGCCACCACCCAAAAGGAAGGGGAAATATACAAGGAGGCCAAAGGCCTCAAAGCGAAAGAGAAAAGAAAAGAGCATGATCAAACAGCTATGACTTCCGTCGTATGTAAGAAAACCATCAAGTTTTTTCCCCTTTTTTCTTTTAAATGATCATTTTTGTTAGTCAACTCGAAGCCTTGCTACATTCATTGATGGGAGAAAAGAAATAAAACACACCTTGAAATAAGACTACTCAGACCAGCAGTGAGGCAAACTTTACGACAGCGCTTTTGCCAGCCGGAACCAGTCGTGTACTGCATCTCATAAACATGTCCATCACGGCCTGCTAGGAAAATGTGTCCCTTATTGGTACATGTAATGCAAGTCATGGTGACTCCATCAGATGGGATTGTGTACTCTGGTAAAGGCTGTAATAAGAGCTCCGCATATGGATCTGTTCCATCCCCTCTTCCAGTGCAGCAAACTCCTACAAGAGTCAACTAAACACCGTAAAAGGTGTGTAAGTAAAAAACCAGAATTATTTCAAAAGAAATAAGGAAAAAAAAAATGAAGATATGCTTCTAGTTCATGAATTAAACAAGCATAATGGCAATACTTGCAGAATACAACGCCCAGTTGCAATGACAGAATTCTAAAATTTTGAATCCAGAATTAAACATACCTGATTCTCTTGGGAGCATAACATTCAAAAGACTGTTCCAGTGTTATTGTTAGGAAAGATGCAGAATAATCCAGAAAATGTGTAGCATGCTTCTGTAGCATCTTAAATTGAGTTGGGAATTGGGTTGGCTAAAAAACTATGCATACGTCAAGGTGATCAAATTTCTGAATGCCAAGCAAAAATGGAACAGGAATGATTGGGGAGTTCCTGTGGAGTGAGGCCTCCATCGGTCCATCCTCCAAGATGAATGATGCTTGAGGTGGTTTAAGCATGTATATAGAAGACAGTATAAAGCCACTGTAAAGAAGAATTGATGGAAAAAGGAAAGGGAAAGAGAGCTAAAGACTTGAGTAAAGCACTGCAAAGTGGCATTTAGATTGTTAAGTGACAGAACTTATCTCTAAATAGGAATAAGTGGAAAGATTGGACCAAGAAATCTGACTCAAATAGATGGGCTTGTTTCATGATGTTGTGCTCACCAATTCCAGAGGCTACTGAAAATACAAAGTGGAGTTAACTAATAAACCAAAAATACAGAAATTAACAGAATAATGGATACATCGCCCGATTATTGGTACAAGCATGAAGCATCAACCAACCAAGAATTAGATGCAGCAAAACCCACGAATCTTAGATACCAAGATAAGGTTATACAAGAATTGCTTCCAAGCTGCTTCTGCCCTAAAGGTGAATTTTTTTTTCAAGAGTAAGATAATTGGGATTAAAGTAGAAGATCCATTCTTGTACAGTGTGTATATATTTGGGTAGCAAAGTGGGGTCGCTTCCAAAATGTTTGGGCTTCCTCCTTGTCTAGGCAAGGAATCCAATCTTTGTGGGATCCAATGGTGAAAAGAACTGAGAAGCAATTGGCGGCTTGGAAAGCTAAGCATCTATCTTTTGGGGGCAGAAACACCCTAATCCAATCGCCTCTCTCCAAACTCCCAGTCTACTTTATGCCATTGTATCGATGCCCGGGGTTGGTTGTGAATCGTTTGGAAAAGTTGCAGCATGACTTTTTTGTGGCAAGGAAAGGAGGTGAAAAATAAAATACATTTGGTAAATTAGGCCTTTGTTTGCAAGCCAAAAAAAAGAAAGGTGGGTTGAGCTCAAATCCCTTAAGCACATGAATCAAGCTCTACTAGGAAAATGGCTGTGACGAATTGGGGAGAGCAAAATAGCCTTAGGGATCAAGTTACCTTGGCCAAATATGCAGTGTCAAGGAAAGGACACTCTAGACCCAACCTACAGGTTATCGGCCTTGTGGAAGGGAATTGTTTATGTTAGGGAAACCTTTTCCGAGAATATAAATTTCAGAGTTAGCTTGGGGAGAAAATTCTAATTTTGGAGTGATACTTGGATAGGAGGAAAACCTTTGGCGGATAGGTTTCCGCACTTGCTCTCTTGTTCCAAGGATAGGTAGGATTTGGTCAACACTTATATGATCAAGTTTGGTGACAAAATCCTTTGGAGTCTCATTTTTAGAAGGAATTTTGTGGAGCTAGAGGAGAGTCAATTCTTTTTCTCCGATGAATCTTCTTAATCAGTCTTTGTGATGGACTTTGGAAGGCCAAGATAGCAGGGTTTGGATCCCTTCATAGAATGGTTTATTCTCAATGGCTTCTTTCTTCCCCAACTACTTCAACAGGAACATCTTGTCCAAGCCCCCTACACAGTTTTTGGAAGATCAAAGTCCCTCCAAGAGTTATTTCCTTCAGATGGTTAGCGCTTCAAGAAAGCATTCTCACAGTGGACAATATGAGGCGGAGAAAGTTGGTCATTGGCAATTTGAAGAGGGGTAATGGGTAAGCATTCAAGACAAGCACTGCCCCTTTCTAAATGCAGTAACTGGAATAATACCCTAAATTCTAAAATAAGGGAAGAATCTTTTTTTTTTTTTTTTCAATTTTTTCTTAATGTTAAGAATCGATTCTTTTTCTCCTTTAACAGAAACAATCATAAAGCTAGCAAAGGTTCATTACGAAATCAAACAACTGAAAAAGTCCAAAGCAAACCATCACACTCAAAATAAACCAATACAAAACTAGGGCCACAATAACTTGCATTTGGATTTTGGAGCCTTGGTCTCAATGTAAAAATTCTAAAATTTCCAGTTAAGATTTGAAACTCTAAACCTTTACATTAGGATCTAAACCATGAAACATGAAAACAAGAATTGAGGTAGTAAGAATGCAAATTTTGACAAGAAAAAATCCTACCTCTGCAGGAGTTGCCAAAACTAAAAGATATTGGATGGCCTCCACAAAAATCCCAGGCTTAGACTTGACAAGGCCAACAGCACAAATTGCCTGCTCCTCGCTGCTATATTCAGGGCAATGACCATCCCTGAACAAAATCAGAAAATTAGAACAAAGAGAAACACAGAATAAAACTGGAAAAAATAAGCAGAAATTGTTCGCGATCATATTAGCTAACTTCGTGTAAAAAATTAAAAAAAAAAAACTGGAAACCTCCACTAAATAATCAGGCAGAAGAATTGAATGAATAATTGAGATAAGACAGGTATTTAAGGGCGAATTTATTGTCAGCAAGTACAAAGAAGAAATCTATGGGTGTCTCAAATGGAAGAGAAAAGCAAATAACATCATTTGAGATGGTTTGTGCATGTAAACAGAAGATCGGAGCAGCCCTAGTATGGAGAATAAAAGTCTTACAGGTTCAAGGTACGATGAAAGGGGGAGACCAACAAAGACTTAGAACGAGATTGTCAAAAGTAACATGTTTGATTATTAAGCAATAAAGAACATGGATTTAAATAAGACCTGGCTGAAAAATGAAAACGCAAAGCCGAAATAGTGTAGATGGGATAGGACTTAGATGATAAGGTATTACACACCCCCTTGCCTTCCAATATTGATTTCATGCTGGTAAATTAGTGCCTTGTACACCCTGAATGCAATTATTTCTATAAATTGAAGCCCGTTAATTGTGCTTATAAATTATATTACTTCGTAGTTTGTCAAAAAGCTCACCACTTATCAAAGCGCCAAAGAAATAATGAGTTGTCAACTGATGCCCAAGCACGACGAATCTCCGGAAAGACTCCACATAAAGCAGTTCCTTCCCCACCAGATGCATTATATCTTTCAATAAGCACAGGAGGAAGTTCCCGAGTATCCACCACTTCAATCAGAGGAGGCCACTACAATACAATAACCCATTGGTTATTTTTTCTGAAAGTTTACACTAAAGCCATTAAATTTACAAACATAAAAAATGCATGTGAACCAAAGCCTCCCCAATGCTTACAAAAGGCTGCATACTAAGCTCTATTTCAGAAGGAAACCTTCTAGGGTTATTTAAACTCTAAAACCAATGACAACTGAAAAGCATATTCAAAACATCCTATTTCATTTAACTGATTCAAGAACTGTTTTCCACCCATGTTTTATGCATCCAAGTAGAACCTAAAAAAATGTGGTTTTGACAAAAATTAGAGATCATACGAGTTAATGTGACGATACCCCAGAAATCCAATCACCTGTAATTGGTTATATAAACAATTCAACATGAACCCTAATTTACGCATAAACGGGCCAAAAAAGAAACGAAATTTACCTCCTTTGGATGTGAGGAATAGGGATGACTAGAGTATCTAGAAGCTTCAAGAGCCTCTTCGAGATCGAGCTGCCCGGCGAGGTCTCTGCCGATCCGCTCGCTGATGAGGCGGCCCGCCGCAGCGACATCGGGGCCGAGCGTGTCATCTTCCCATGACATCTCTTCTCCGATTGAAGGAAAAAGTCCAGGAACCCTAGAATCGAATCGAAGAAGGCCAAGATCGAAATAAAAAAAAAAAAAAAAAAAAAATTTCAAACCCTAGCTCGAGAGTCGAGAGCGAGCTCACAAGAAGATAACTAGGGTTTTTGGAGAGGGTTTTTCGTGTTTGGCGGGCCGACCAAAATGTTCAAACGTTCCTTTTCTCTTTTTTCGATTTTATTAAGAAGACAATTTTTGCTTGCGGTATAAATCATATGTGTTTTCTTTGTTTTTATAACGAAGGTTTGTAAGTCTTTTGCGTAGGGTAAAATTTTCTTTTAGTTCTAATGTAGTAGTGCAGTTTTGAATCCACAATCTCCAAATGTAAACTGTAGTTCTTGGCCAACTAAACTACTCTTCTTGATTAAGTATAAATCATATGTATTCAAATCCTATCCTAATAAGTATTCTATAGTGCCTTAATTTGAATTTAGGTATCCTTTCCTACTTCAAATTCTTGCTTACTAGGAAGATATTCAAAGATATAATATGAATGTGAGGGGTGCTTCTGATGTTCCTATCAAAGGCGGACCCAAGTTATAAGTACTTGGGGCATGCAACAAGGGATATCTTCAATCTTTCGTGGATGACACGCCTACGGTATCTAATTATTATGTTAGAGCTTTCTTAATTTAGAAATGCAATTTATAGAGTTCTTGCACTATCGCATGGAGACTAAGACCTCTCCAATGTAATGACAAATTGTGGGAAGGTCTTAGTAATGACAAATTGCATTAAGATTAATATTTGTAATCCTCATTTAACCTCCTCTACTTTGTTAATATATATTTTGAATTAAAAAAACAAACTTTTTGAGGAATTGGCTTTTGTAGGTAAAAGGCTTTTAGATTAATTGAGTTCTTTATACTTAATTTATCAAAAATAAAATTAAATTAAAATTTAAAAAAATAAAGTATTTAAGGGCTCGTTTGGATGTTTACATAATAAAATATTTATATATTTAATCACCGTAAGAATAAAATAGTGCATAATAGAATAGTGTAATATTATAATATTTTTGCAGTTTGGCAATTCTTGAAGAATATTACATATTTTAAATCGAGTTGTTTGGAATGTGCTATAATCCTAATCTATATAAAAAATTCAACAGAACATTAAATTAATGTCATTGATCATAGTAAAGTTCGTTATTAAAATAACTTCTTATTAAACACTTTAATTTATATATAATTACCACATTTGGATGATGGAGTAGTATGGTAAAGTCAAGTTCAACTGCTATGTTTTTTTTTTTTTTTTTCATAAGCCACTTTTCTTTATCACATAAAACTATAGTAAAGTATAGTAAAATAAAGTAGGCCCTAAATCATACAATTAGTGGAGATTATTTTTTATTAGCATTAATGATTAGTAGTTAACAGTAATTTTAACTTTTTTAATTGGGAATCCTGGATCTGCCAGTTTGTGTTTTTTATTACATGTGCAAAGTTGCAATTACAAGAAGGGATGGTCCTTGAGAAGAGTAATTGGCATTACCATGGAAAGCCAGAGGATTAATAATTACATGACCATTATGTGATGTGTTTAAGAGCTTAGTGGGCTGCCTTCTCCTGTTTGTTACTTTGACTGTTGCACCCACTGCATAACATTAGGTCTCACTTATGTATATGGTGGATAGTTTATTAACGAGGTCAATTTTATTGTAGATTACTTTGAAGCACCTGCACCATGTTGAATTTAGTTTTGTTACATAGGAAAAAACAAACCAATGACAGTGACAAGAGGCATAATAATTAGCATTGGTGGCTTAAGCAAAATATGTATAATGTGTGTACAAATCAGATGTTGCTTTTACTTTTGATTGAAACGGCAAAGGATATATTATCCATTGATCACAATTTTGTATTTCTATGTTTTGATTCCTATAGAATTACAATATATTAAAACTAGGGGTTTGGGCTTTAATTTTGATCGGTAATTCTAATTTTGATCAACAATCATGTCTTTCTTTTTTTTTCAAATGTTCTATATTATCTCTCCACCATTTATCTCGTGCAATTACCCCCTCGGCTTTTTCATCAAACCACTAACTTCTACACTCCGCCAAATCACTTGCATTAGCTGTCCGTATTTTGAAGTTTCACTTCTTCCATGCTCTAAAAACTATATATTTAATCCCCTTGTGGCCCAATTTTTCTATAACAATTTTATATGCAAATTGCTATATAGAAAGAGGTATTTTCGTAGTGTGGGTTATTGTGCTAGTTCAATTAAAAAAAATGATCATACGATATTATCCATACCATACTACAGCCCATACCATACTACAGCTAATTACTTGATTTAGCATGTGGCCCACACTTGTTGATTAAAGCTGTTGACCTCACACCTATAGTCTTTCAAAAAAACTGAAGAAATTATGGTCAATTGGATTTCTTCACTCTGTAAAAACTGATCATGTGTAGAAATCAATCATGATTATATACTTCACACATGATCGATTAAACGTTGCAAATCCCAGGGATGAATCAGATATAAGCAGGTGATGGCCCTTTCAAGCAAAGTACTGGACCCACTTCCCGTCAATCTAAGCCGTTGACTGCTCTCATTCAATGGCGACAGCAATAATCCAACGGTTAAGCTTGATGAGAAATGGGCCCCAAACTACTGACCATACCAAAAATATAATTGAGTCCAAAACATCTAAGGCCTTGATTTAGAGAAATACTGAATGTACATCTACAGTGGGGTCGGGCTACCCATTGAAAATCTAAGTCACTCAAATAAACGCCATTTTCATTGATCCGTGTACCGTGAAAGTGTACTCCAAAGAGGAGCTGGCTCTACCATAAGATCGACCATTTGACTGAAAACTTGATTAACACAATCTTCATTAATCATATGTTTTATTAAACGGTCAATCGTACGGCGGGATCAAATTTTATTAGAGAAATTTAAAGGAAATATAGCATTTATTTTGACCGGCTCAAACTTTAAATAAGTGGACCCCACTTCCAATATTTGAACTCTCTGTTCCCTCTGTTTCAAAAATAAAGAGAAAAAACAGGAGGAGGAGACAAAGGAAAACGCCAGAGAGGAAACATGCCTTGGATTCCTCGTCAGTCTTCTTCTCTTGTTTCCATCGCAGAAGATTCCTCAGATCCATTTCCATCTCTTCCTCTTCTCCTATAAAAACCCCCCTTTCCCAAACTACCCTCACTCTGCTCATTCCATGGCCCCCCTCTCTCCAACCTCCTTTCCTGGTGATAGCCAGGTAAATTTTCCACCATGTATCCTCTCTCTAAACTCACACTCTGCTGCAGTTTGGATCATTAGAACTTGTTTTACCTGTAAATCAAATTCCTTGTTAAGGCCTTCAAACATCAAACAATTCATTTCAAACAATTTGGAGTTTGGTTCTCAGACTATTAGTGAACCATTGTCATAAGGTTCAGTAAGTTGACTCCTATATATCCATCAGTACTGGGGCTTGCCTAAAAACCAATACATTCTTTGTTTGTAATTGCAGGCGGGTTCGTGGAGGCATACACTCTTGTTATCTTTTCAAAGTCTGGGTGTTGTTTATGGCCATTTGAGTGTTGCTCCCTTGTATGTTTTTGGTACAATATCTCCAGATGATATCAAATCTGAGGAGTGGTTGTATGGGCTGCTGTCCTTTATGTTTTGGACCATGACATTTATACCTTTGGTGAAGTATGCATTTATTGTTCTGAGAGCTGATGACAAAGGGGAAGGTAAGCACTGAAATATTGAGGGAATTTTTTTTTTTAACCCAAACACAAGGATATGTATATAAGTTTGGACCCTTAGTTTGCACTAGTGGGCCCAAGGCTCAGTGACCAGGCAATTGATCTAATGTGGTCTACCATAAGTTTAAAATTCTGGATCATTGAACCGATGAATGCATTATTTATACATAAGGCCTGTGGATGTTATGCATATCTTTAGGATCATATTAGTATTCATTTTGAAATATCATTGCAGGTGGTACATTTGCTTTGTACTCATTGTTGTGCAGGCATGCCAAAGTTGGCCTGCTTCCAAATCATGAAGTTGCTGATGATGAACTTTTAACATATGAGATGGAAAAGCTTCAAAAACCCAAGGTGGAATCAAGGGCTAGAAGAGCTATTGAAAAGAATAAAAGTAGTCACTATCTGATGCTGTTCTTGGCCTTGCTTGGTGCGTGCATGGTGATTGCAGATGGAATTCTGACCCCTGCTATATCTGGTTCGCTGATCTAGCTCATATTTCATTTGAAAAGCAACTACTATGTGCATATTTCACAGATTTTGGGCCGGTGGGAACTTATGAGTCATATCACATACATCATCAACCCACCATCCAAATGTACATTCAAATTGTATCTGGTTCGCAGCAAAAAATATATGGGCTGGATGACCGTAACCAGCTGAAGTCTGGCCATGATATGTATGATAAAAAAGAAACTCGGTGAACATAATGTGGATGGTCTGGATTAGAAGCCATGTACACCAAGTGAATGTTGGGTGGGTTGCCACAAGTGAAAATTTGTCGAAAGTGCACATTGTAGTCTAATCATTTGTCATTTAATGGTTTTCAACCACTGTTAATTTGTTTTGTTTCCTGGCTAAGGGGAACTAGCTAATTATTTTGATTGTAAAACTTTTACAACAGTCTTCTCTGCCTCCAAGGGTCTGGAACGATCACTGGCTGATATTTTTGATCATAGTGAGTGTCTCTATAACTCAAAAAGTATTCTGTTGTTTTGTTTCATTGATAATTTAGAGGCCAGATCCGGTGCTAGCTGGATACCTTTTCTGAAATTGAGTATCCTCATCGTAGTCATCGAAGCCTTACCCCATTTATCTGTGCTCAGCTAGCGGGTTCTATGTCAACTGTCCATCTGTTGGTACCCCCACCAAGTGTTGGGGCTCCCATGTGCAGGTCCAAGCCTGGTCAAAGAACAGCTCTGTTAGACAGGATGTTGGCTTTAGAATTTTTTGAAACTCTTAATGGCTTATGATTTACAATCCTTTTGAAATGGATATCAATCTGAAGTTCATAAAATACTCAAATGATCAATCTGGGGCACCTCCTCGACGGACTAATTAATGATATATCTTGAAAAGCAGAAGATTTTTTAGTTATTGGATCCATAATCATTATTCTGTCTCTCTGAATTCCCCTGAAATTTCAGAAAAGGGGGCATATCACTTATTCGTCACTTGGCCTAAGAGTGCCCCTCAGTTCTACAGGGGGATTATACCCTTTATTTGTTACTCCATGGTGATCAACTAGCACTAGATACTATCTCATTATATTGTTCATATGACAGTTCCCTGATTGATTCTTTTTGTTTTCTTTCCTTTTTTCTTTCTTTTCAGTTTCCTCAGGAAAGCATCAGAATTCAATATCGAAATATTTTAGAATGTGTAAGAGTTCTATCTATCTCAGAGCTGGTAACATATTATCTGAAGCATTGGAATAAGTAATGGCTGTTGTTAATGTATTTACTTGAGAGGATTCATGTATTTTCATCATTTGTGGCACAATAGGGTGTTTAGCATCCACCATCAGTACCATTACGTGACTTTTGTCTCAAGATGTGTTTTCTCATCTATATAATCCTCAACCTGACAGTTTGGACAGTTCCATTTTTCCTTGGGTTTGTATTGAAGAGTACGTGATTCTGCAGTCTAGACTATGGATCCACTGGGTCCCAACTGGGATGGACTATACCCCGCAAAAAAAAAAGAAGGAAAAGAAAAAAAAAAAAAAGACCGAAGTTCTTAACCAGCCAAGATTTGGTTTTTTCATGTTGAGTGTGGACTGTGGACCATTGTTGTATTTCATTTAACCATTGATTTGCAGTTGCAGCTCTAGATCAAATATTAGGACTGTAACACTAGAGAGATTTTGGGCCATTATCCCTCTACCGTTGGCCCATTGGATCGGTGATCTAGACTACAGAATTATAGGCCCCACAAATACAAACTTGAGGCATAACATTACTGTGTCTACTCTCAGGTTCAAGTATCAGGCTATTTCTATGTTCTACTACAAAAATAGTCTATTTCCACCAGATTCCTTGATACTTGGTTTCTTTAAATACTTAAAACAATGAAATGTCGCATGAGCATTCTTTCAACAGGTTGGTTATATCCTCTCATTGGTCTATTTCCATTAGATTTTGTGACACTTCCTGTAAAATTTCAACGCTGCCATTTTCTATGAGCATTCTATGTTTTCAAAAGAATGCAGCCATCACATTTGTGCATACTTCTAAAAACATGTCAATGCGACTTGAGATTTGGCTCTCGATCAAATTTTGACTCGAGACACATTCACAATCCCAATTGAAGACAAAATATGCAATTTCTTCCTGACCTAGTCAGGTCTACAATTTGAGCCATTGAATTTCTCAAGTCCACCAATTTGGCTGTATACGGTGATTGAGCCTTCTTTTCATGTTTTTTTATCAATGCTTGTGGAAATATGTAGTCTGGACAATAGGGAGGCACATCATCACTCTATTGAAGTTTTATTTATTCCGAAACAATATTCCATTTCATCCAGTTGTTCTTATTTATTGTTATTTTTTTATCTTATTTTTTTACAGATGTGCCAGTTCCAACTGCATGTGCCATATTGGTAGGCCTCTTCACACTTCAGCACTTTGGGACGCACAAAATCGGTTTTATATTTGCACCAGTAGTTGTCTTGTGGCTCTTGTTCATTGGTGGTGTTGGTTTGTATAACATTTTATATTGGAACCGGCAAGTTACGCGAGCTGTTTCACCCAAATATATGTACAAGTTCATAAGGAACATGGACATTAAAAGCTGGAGGCCATTAAGTAGTGTTCTTCTGAGCATTGCAGGTTTGTTTGCTGAATTAACACATTACAGGTTCAATGGTTTCCAGTAATGAGTAAGGAATTAAGTATTGGTTTTGGTGTGCCACTTTGTCACCACCAAAATCAAGTTGACTTGATTGATTTGCATCAACTTGGTAAGTACCCATACCAAGTTGACTTCATCTTGATTAATGGTTGTTGAGCCAACTGATGTGTTTGCAGGATCAGAGGCGATGTTTGCAAATCTAGGCCATTTCTCAAAGAAGTCAGTCCAGGTAGAGCCAGACACCAATGTTCACCTTTCGCAAGTAGCAAATCAACCAGACGTCTGTACACGTGTCACTTTAGACATTAAAAACATTGCCCCCATTGTGGATGGAGTATTTCCCGAAAACCAACAGTCCTAACTATATATTATGTTCTACCAAGTTTCATTGCTAACTATTTATTTTTTTAACAATTGGTGTTCACCAATTAGATTGTTAGTGACATGCTTGATATGATTTTTAGGATAAGCTCCATCCACAATTGGGTCCACAATTTGGACTGTATTGGCAAATGTAGAAAATGTTTCTGGTGAGTTGTCACTGGTGTAAGGCATAATTAGGAATCAGGCTACACACTGGGGTATCTATAGGGTTGTATGGTAATTATGAAGTTTGTTCACCTCAGTCCTGACCATTGCTCTAATTGGCCCCACCTTGGATGATGTCTTGGAAATCTTTCAGATTGAGGGATCTTAGCCATCTGTTAATAATAATAATGTTGTTGTTGCTGTTGTTATTATTATTACTCATGGGGACTTTCTCCATTCTATACTGCATTTTGGTAGTCTAATTAAAAGCTAGGACCTTTCATACCATGGCCCAATATAAGTTTCGGGAGATTTTTGACACCACCAATGATATGGGCCATAATATCAACAGTCAGGATCACTGATCCAAGAAAGGTCCAAATGTATGAAAAAGCAATAGAGTTGTATTTTTGTAGTCTCGTAGCTTTCATGAGTTGATGCTAATAGTTATAATGTTATGCTTCGACATCACTTGCAGGTAGCTTTTGTTTTTCTGGTTTATCCGTTACTCATTGTCTCCTACATGGGCCAAACAGCATTTATATCAAAAAACCATCTTGAGACTTATCTAAGTTCATCCATACCAGGTAACTAATCTTGTTCTTTTACCTTCATATATCTGGAATTTGAGGTTTGGCAGTGATTCCCACAAGCAAAGGTCACATCTCATTGTTCATCCCTTGTCCCTCGCCATTTGGTAATCCAGACCATTCATCTAGTGAGTCCTACTGTGGATGGGCCACAAGCCGTGCACACAATGTATAATAATTATAAATGGATGATTGGAAATAATGGCCTGCATTCAACTAGGAAGTATCGAGAGTATGCACGGTGAAAATATATATTATGAGAATTTGCACCTGGCACAACCATGGTTAGACCTACTAAATGTGGGATCTTGATAACTACATGATGAGTTATGACTTATGAGGGCTGAGCGACAGTAGGTGAGCCTTGCCGGTGTTTCTGCCCTGTGAATTTGTGTTATGTGCATTGACTCAAACATATAACTGCAGGATCTGTGCACCATGCTTTTACAGTGATATCATTGCTTGCTTCCGTCGTGGGAAGTCAAGCTACCATTACTGGTACTTTTTCGATCATAAATCAGTGCTTG
This sequence comes from Camphora micrantha, assembly GCA_003546025.1. NCBI lineage: Eukaryota > Viridiplantae > Streptophyta > Magnoliopsida > Laurales > Lauraceae > Camphora > Camphora micrantha. The sequence goes on along the minus strand of QPKB01000011.1, from coordinate 38,391,629 downwards.
GCACTTGATTGTTTTCCCAGAGTAAAAGTGGTCCACACTTCAGAAAAGATACATGGGCAAGTCTACATTCCAGATGTCAACTGGATCTTGATGGTTCTTTGCCTCACTATCACAATTTGTTTTGAAGATAAAAGTATTGGGAATGCAACAGGTATGCATGTGTTTGTTTTGTGAATTAATGCTTCATGTGGATGTCCGACTAAGTAACCTCCAAACCGAGTCTGCCATACCCCATTGCATCCATTTTGCCAAAAAAAAAAAAAGAAGCTCCATAGCTTGCATCTCAAGATGAAGTATCTGGTTAATTCCACATAACGTCCAATTTTCTTGAGTTAATTTTAGCATCTAGTTTGGTCAAGACGACGTATCTGATTGAGGGCCTCTGGATGTAGATAAAATGTCCAACATTGCCCAAGTCTGTACAGGTGATCCCTTGCCATGGATAGACAATGCCCCTCCTAGATTGGGAGACCCCATCACTTCGATTGATGATCTGAATATATAGAGAAATTTACAGCAGTAATCCACAACCGGGGCAGGGGGCGGGGCGGGGCGGGGGGGGGGGGGGGGGGGTGCAAAAAATTTATTCCTTGAAGATGGGCAAATGGTTCAGTTATCCACTTTGATCTGATGGACCAACCATGGAAAGAGAATGTTTTTCCTAGAATGGAGGATTCCAACACAATGGTGGTGTCCTATAGATAAGACTGTAGGATGAAATTCACATTAAAAAAAGAGAGAGAGAGAGAATTTTCTGGTCTTAAAGATCCTAATCCTTCAATTGGTGGCCTAGAGAGAGATGGCTAATTTGGTGCATTTCTCATCTCAATAGTGTTGATCCATGAGTGTTAAACAGTGCATTGAAGTGAGGACAAGGCGATTAATTTCTAGTAGGTTGCATGACTAATTGAGTTCCGCATTTCCACAGGCCTGGCTATCGTCACTGGAATGCTGATGACGACTTGCTTGATGTCACTGATAATAGCACTGTATTGGGAGAAGAATATGTTGATATCAGCATGCTTCTTGATCTTTTTTGGCTCCATTGAAGCCATTTATCTATCAGCATGTGTTTCAAATTTTCAGAAGGGGGCATGGATTCTTGTCATCCTTACAGTGGTTCTATTGACGGTCATGTTTGCATGGCACTATGGCACCATGAAAAAGTACAACTTCGATACCAACAACAGGGTTTCCATGGAGTGGCTTACGGATCTAGGCCCAGCTCTCGGAGTAGTTCGAGTTCCAGGAATTGGGATTATATATACTGATATAGTGAGAGGGATACCGGCTTTCTTCTCTCACTTTGTTACAAATCTTCCTGCATTTCACCAGGTGCTTGTTTTTGTATCCTTCAAGTCGGTTCCAGTTCCATATGTTCCACCAAGCAGGCAGTATCTCATTGGCAGGTTCGGACCAAAGGAATATGGGGTGTATAGGTGCATTGTCAGGTATGGATATCGCAGTGGTATTCGAGAAACAGCTGATTTTGAGGACAATCTCATTCGTAGAATTGGAGAATTCATTTCTGTAGAAGATAGTGGTACAGAGGCCTTGACATCAACAGAAGGGAGGATGATTGTTATTGGGAATTTGGAGCAGGGTGGAAATGCATTGATTCCACAGGACAGGGATTCAGATGTGAGTTTGGAATTGGTGAACATTGAACATTCACCCATCCAAACAAGTGAACAATCACAGGTTTTTCATCCTTTATTAGTGAGAAGAAAGAGAGTCAGGTTTCTATTGCCCCCAGAAAGTCCCGAGATGTCATCTGTCCGTGAAGAGTTGCAGGAGCTAGTTGATGCCAGGGACTCTGGAACTGCATATTTTTTGGGCCACGCACATTTGTCTGCACACAGGGGATCTAATTTCCTGAAGAAACTCACAATCATGCTGTATGTTTTCCTTGATAAAAATTGCAGGGCGCCTTTACTGGCTCTGAACATTCCACATGCTGCTCTTGTTGAGGTTGGTATGGTCTACTCTATATGAAGATCCACACTGGAGTCTGCGTCATCTTCTTTCTAACCTGTCTCACCTCAATCCATCATTTTCCCACGTGTGTGGAAAGATTTTCAAAATGCAAATGACTTTTGGGACACTGCAGTGTGCATACCTTGCGAGTATCCCTTTTTGGACTCACAAATTTTGTCATAAAGAGAGATTTGAGAGGCCAACTCCCATATAAATGATCGTGATCACAGCTAAGGCCGGATACACCTGATATTGTACCAAGAGATGTTGATGTCAGACCTCTTTCTCTTTCTCGGCAAGTACAGGAACTGTTTCTGCATTCATTTCTGTTTCTCCAAAGTTTTCTCTCCAACCATTTTAACTTTCTTCATTTCATACAATTAATATATTACATGACAGGGTTTTCTCTAGAACATGTTTCCTATTAAAAGGACTAGTTACATTTTCTCTCTCCTTTTCTCGTATTGAGATAAAAGTGATCCCACGGTGGCTCTCAGAGTCTTCCATTGCTGGGTAGTGGGTTGTTCCAAACTGTGTTGACAAAACCATCCCTCCATTTGCATCTCAAATAATGAGCGGAAAAACCACTCAATGATCGTAACAGTTTTGTAAATCCACCGGTAGCTCAGTAGCTTCCTGTCGCAGAAACAACCAAAGGATCTGTCCTCGCTGTAGTGCTGACGGTAGAGGACTTGGGAGCGTGGTGGGTTGGGGATGATTATTTACTAGAGAAAAAAAAGTTATACAACTAGTACTCGTGTATGCTGCTTCTAATACCCTACCAGAGGAATGTCCATACGACCAGCACCTGTTTTGATGCACCTAGTATAATAAATCTTGATTTATTAAAGAAACTAGAGAACAACTACTAACAGCCGTGCTTTGTGTTAACAAGTGACCTAATGCATAATGTCAAAAGACAAAAAAAAATAAGAGGGAAATTTACAATTAACTGTATGGGGTTCAGATGACAAAAACGCCCAATGTAGAATCAGCATAATTTGGTTCAAGAATCATGATGCATTTTCTGAGTAGCTAATTACCCAGTCGTTACAACATAACCATCTATTAAGAGGCAGACTGCCTGTAATTTATTGCCCGAGTCAGTCGTGCTTGAGGGCCTTAATGAATGTAGCCCTGGTCCCTATTACTGCAATGTAAGTCGCAATAGTTACAGCAACTCCCCCAAGGAGGACAAAATGGTCATACGATGGGCTCTGCACCTTATAAACCTGCAACCCAATAGTATCCCAGAAACTTTCTGTCCATACTGGATCAACCATTCCCATTGGATCAGAGGCATTAACAGGCAACACATGCCAAGACTCATCTTCAAACTTCAACCGAGTCGAATAAGCAGGGACATACCTGAAATGATTAAAACATATCATTCAAAAGCAAGACTCAACTCTTACAATTTGAAATTTGTATTATATACATGTCCAGAAAAAAATTGTATTAGATACGAATTAGATCAGGAAACCAACTCATTTGAGTTCAGGAAGCATGTCAAGCAAAATGTACTACTGCCAAGTGTATTACTAAAACTGTTAAGGCAAGGCAAGAACTCCCGTAAAAAGCCTCCATGTATTCAATAAACAAGAAGAATTTGTACGGCCACCTAGATGCTTGCCAAATCACAGCTGCAGGTGGATACACAGGTCATTATGGATTGACGACTTGTGAATCTCACCCGATAGGACTGTGGCCATGTGCTTAGGGTGCCTGAAAAGTGAAAAAAAATGATGTAAAAAGTTTGGTCCAACCGGGCATTTTGGAAGGCCTTGCCCTTGAGGCTATGATCATCCCACCATTGTGAAATCTTATCATCTCTAAGCCCATGATGTCCTCTTTAAACACCCCACATCCCAAATACTCCCAATGCTTTGGCATGTGACTAGATGGGACCCTAAACTTTTTATCATTTATTAAATACATATGGAAAATCCTTTTTCTTTTTTTATAACAATGCATATGGGATATCTCACAAGTTCATTTCCAAGTATCTGTTCACAACACCTTAGACAGTCTATTAAATTAAGGTTCATTAGACCTTAAACAATCACACGATTGGGCATGCAGAAATTCACTGCTAAAACAGATATAATGGTCATGTTGACCAATTTAATAGGAACATTTCAACAGTTGTTATCGCCACCTGAAAAAAGGACACTCATCCCATCACAGTTCAGATATTTCTGTCATACGTTGCTTGATGTTGAACAATGTGTGGAGACAAAATCGCACGGCTGTAATATATTTCATGAAGCAGCCAGCACAGTTTAAGATATTTGTGGCATGCATTGCTCGATGTACAACATTATTAGTAATGGTCAAGCATACTATCATCGCACACCTGTAATAGCTTTGATGAAGTAGCCAATGGCTCAAGTCTCAGCACTATACTGGCTACAGATAAAGAAGGAATACAAAACTCAGACCTAACAAATGGTGCTTTAGTTTGGACCAGCAATCCAGCATTGGCAAAGACTTAAGACCCATATTTCAGTGCTATTAACTACCTTTTGGCACACAATTGATAAGCATTAAGCAACATGGAATGTCCACAAACTAGATAAGTACAATTGTTTCATGGAAAAGAATCTGGGTCAACAATAATAGGGTCAACTAGATGAACAATCTGGATCACTGTCACGACCTGCATGTACATAATACTGGCCCAAACAAAGACACCATTTGACCAAGCATTGTATAATACCGCTCATGAATGAATGCATGTGTGTTGCACATGAAACACACACAGACACATGGCCACACAGGCACATCACAATTGACTGGTGTGAAGATCACAATCACATCATGCCTTCATCCATGTATTACTTCACTAAATACACATCGACATAGGGCTCATGCAAATGAGCAAATCCAGTCGTTTGAGATATAAGAATGACAAACAGTGCCAAAAATCAAAATGTAGCAACTTACCTAGTTGTGGATATCATACAAATGCCCTTGCTTCCTGCTTTAGCTCCAACACATACTTCGCCAGCATTACTGCAATCCCCAGAGCAGGAACTCATATTATCCCTTGGGATAGAGGTCCTATCCGCCAGAAAATTCCAAACAAAGCGAGATGTGTCGTCCACATATTCAAGGCCCGAAGGAGAGCCAAGGAAAACACCAACATAGTGGTTCGGACAAGTATTACTTGATACAATGAAATCCCTCACAAGCCCACAAGACAATCCAGGGTCACAAGTCAACAGGCATTCAAGCAATTCCTCAACCAACGTGACGTTAACTTTGATAGAGTTAAGTACTGGGACACTCAAATCTGAATCATCGCTTGCAAGAATATAAAGGGCCCGAGCCACCAAAGAAGCAGCCGCCACTAATGATGTTGAGTTGATATTTGCTGCAACATGATGATAATAAGAAAAGAATTAGAATCACCATATTCATAAACCAAATCTCGTCTGATTGGGGCTGGTTTGATGCAATTTTTCTTTTCTAAGTAAAACTAAGAATTTGTTTTGCAAGTTTGTTTAGTCTAGGTCAGCCTGATGTAGCCTTCTTTTATCCAGGTTTGGGACAGGGCCATGCCTAGACAAAAGATGGTGGAGGAAACCAAGACAACTAATAAAGAAGGGAAAGAGGGGCCTTCACAATCCTCAACACAATGTATCACAGCAAAAAGAAAGGACCTTTGCCTGGAGCTATTCAAAAGGTAGTCATTTAGTCAGACTGAAATCCTCTAAAGGCCCACTGAAATGAGACCATTGTTAATCCATCCATGACCATCAATAATTAGACAAGAAGGGATTTGGCTATCTTGAGAGAGGTAGCATGACTAAATAACAAATACATCTTTGACAAATGAGATTACTCAATGCAGGGCAAAATAATGGCATTTTGTATTTAGGTAAAATTTTGTAAGGTGGAACTTAATGATTGAATTCAACTTTAATCTGGACCAAGATGTGTATATTTCCTTGTTCAAGAAACCTTGACTTACACTGATCATCAAGGTGGCTGTGGTAGAAGTTGTTGGTGAAGGCAGTGTTGAATTCCTCCAAGACAACCCCAGAAATTGAATTATTCTACAGAGAGGGAAAACCCAGCAATGTCAGAGTTAAATAGCCAGGTGGGATAAATGAGAAGAATGTACTATGACAGTAGACTGCAAGAAATGGCCAGACTTGTCCAAGAATGAAGAGAATAGCTATGTTACTCGTGCATATGCATAGGCATGTGCATGCAAAAAATGCAAATTCTCATGCAAAGGAAACTAGGTTGAAGCCATATGTAAGTGAAGAACTATTTGAAGTCACGTTCAACTTTTGAAAGATTGCATCAAACTTGCATCTCTAATAAGGAACATCTACTAAACCTAGCAAAAGCTAGTAGGTAAATAGCCCTACTTTCAAAGTGAGTAATGGCCCTACTTGAACAGTTTGGCAATTCTAGATTGAATAGTGAATCTTGATCATGCTGTGAGCACTCAAAAACTAAACAACCTTTCTCAGGAATGACATCAATGATGATGGTGGCACGCCAGGATTTGTAGTATTTGCCCTTTTTATCGTAATGCTCTCTGAGGCGAGTGAATCACAAGCACGTTGGAAGGCACTTGACATTACCTTTGTACCAGATGAATCCTACAACAGGCAGCAATTGAGACATTTAGTGACCAAACTCAACATGCTAACCTGTAATTTCCATCTTAACTGAAGTAATGACACATCGTATAAAAGAGAGGAAAGATGCAACCCAAGGGTATCAGACAATAATGCGAACAACATGCGATCCAACAACTCCAAAAATCAGAGGAATGAGTATTATGCATACTCTTCCAAAACGATGGCCCACCCAGTATATAATGTGATTTTGAACACGTGATTTTGAACCTTTGCCACAACCAGCACCAGAAGTCGACTTATTCTGAAAAACACCCATATCGCTGCCCAGCCATATTGACCACACCTGTCACTAGTGTCATACTATCAAGGGCATCAGAAGAGTATACTAGCTTAATTGATTGTTCTCTTCCCTTTTGATATATGTTTTTCTTTTAACTAAATTTTATTAAATGAGAAAGGAAGAACCAAAAACAAAATATACATTTAATTAGAGAGAGACTGTTCTGAGAAAGGAAAAGTGAGGCCAAGAAAAAAAAAAAAACATCAACCTTGAAAATTTAGTCTTATAAATATCCCACACAGAAATACGAAAATCCGTTAACCTCTTTTTCAGATGACACCTAGTCAGTTGCGTCCATTCCAACCCAATCCATCACCATAACACACTGTTTCATAAGAATCTCCAAGACCCTCTCTCTGGAAAAATATATTCATCTCTGAAAGAAAGGCAGGTAATATGAGCAACCATAGTCCTCCCTTTTTCCTAGAGCAGGCCACATATCCATCCATAACCATAACCTTGACGGGGGATGCTTGCATTGCCCTAGTGAACTTTGGAAAGGCATGTTCCCATATTAGGTAGCAAGTCACATTTAACAAAGAGGTGAACAAAACTAATTGGAAACATGAATTCTCTACTCTCTGGTCCAATGTCAGCGTATTTTAGAGGCCATCCCAAGCCCAACACGTCCCTCCCGCCTGAAACAGCTGGATCCCTCACTCCCAAACCAGCACATGGTGGAGTGGGCCCATTTCCCCAATTAAGCTTCCTAAACAAGGACTCCGCCCAAAAGATACCTCTACTACCCATTTCAAAGCTTGAGCATTTCTTCTACTGAAGTTAATGAAGTTCTTATTTATTAATTTATATTTTTTAATAGGTAACTTTACTAAGTTTCAAGAATGTTCCGGGAACATGCTAAAAAACTCAAAAACAGCTTACACAAGCTCTCTAATCCCTAACTCCCAAAATAATAATTGCATTAGATTAACTACCAAAGCACATCTCACCCTAGACTCCATTTGGAGTACATAATTATCAAGGACTGAAGATTCATTAACCCCGTTTGTCACTCATTTTTTCCATCTAATTTGATTTCTGACTTTCTCAATCCTTACCCTGACAAACTTTTGCATATCATTACCATTGTTACGAAAAGATACCCCTAGCACTTTACCTACTTTCAACCTCTACTCAGCCTCACTATCAGACAAAGGGTCTTCCACAGAGCAATCCGCAGAGTGACTATGGCAGTAAAGATGATCTCCCTCACGATACTGATCAGCCCAACTCAATACACTATCCTTAATATCATGAACAGGTTTTTGGAAATTCATTCCCACCCAAATCAGAATCACCATCTACTGTAGTGAGATAAATCAGCTTCTGACAGCGAATCTTCTCTATTTCTGACAATAACCCCCATAATTGAGGATAATTCATTTAACTTTTGCCGGGCCTGCTCGAGCTGAATAACTAGTAACAATTCCCCCCATAAGATTGTGATCCCAGTTCTTATCTAATGTCAGCATCATTTTCATGTCCTATATGAGTCAATAATAAGGTGAAAAGAACTGAATAGTTGGTTTTTTTTTTTTTTTTTTTTTTTGAATAATAAAAAAGAACTGAATAGTAGTCACATGCTTCATAGATAAATTTTAAATAATAGCATTCCAAACACAAGATGCTAAATCAAGCAGAGAAGTTCATGATTAGTTCGAGCAGGGATTGGTTAATTGTGCATTCTCACCTCTTCTGCATGAAGAAAAAAAGTTGTGCCAACTTCACTTGAGCCTCTCCCAACAGATCCAATCTCCACAACCTAAGAAACTCCGGCAGGATAAAGTGATAATTAAGACATTACTAAATATAGGTGAGGATAACCTACTGAGTTACTTAGCTATCCAAAAACTTAATTGAGATAAGAAAGGGCACAATGCATGAGCCTATATATATATATATATATATATATATATATCTCCTTAGCAAACTATTATATACTGAACGGGCCAGTGCAAATGTTCATTTCCACTCTAAATAACATGAACATGTGCATGGTCTCAAAAATCACCGTCAGAGTTGACTCAGCCCAACTCAGGCCCAGAAGGTGCCAAGTCGAACCCCCACTACCACCCCCACCGTCCCAGCGTCACCCACTTGGCCCAGTCATAAGGTCTTTGGGCCCCAAATGCACTTCTTATTCTTTTTTCAGTTAGAAAGGTTTTGGAAATCTCTAATGGTCATTTTATGCTAATTTTAGAAAATCAAAACTGCTGTCTTTTAAGATTCAATCATTTGAACATCAATAATACAATTCATCCAACTGAATAAAATATAAACCTGGGTACCTATAACAACTCAAATTCATTGTTAATAATTGGAATACAGAATATCTTAAAAACTCTGGATTCATATAACCATACTTTTCTATTTTTAGATTATTTTTAGCTTTTTTCATAAGTTCCAAATGTTATTGGGCCTAGGATGTGATTCAGTGAGTTGACTCCACTCAATGGTGACAGCGTTGACCCCCCGAGTCTGACTTTAAAAACCTTGAACATATGGCACATATGGCTAGTAAAGATATGATAGGTGAAGATGCTGCATCCATCAAATGCAAATGATAATTTTGGTGAATGGATCGAGAGATAGTGTGAATGCGAAACTTCAGAAATGACGGTTGGTTTTAGAATCCAAAGGCATTAAAATTAAAATAAATCCTACAAAAACAGAATATATGAATTGCAACTTCGGTTGGGATGTGCAAAGAGATGTGACTCTTATGAGAATTGAAGTTCTCAAGAGATACCACAAAGATATTCCTTTCAATAGAGTAGCACTGTAATTAGTAAGGATGGAGAGATCGAAGAGGATGTCGAACATAGGATAATAGCTAGATGATTGAAGTAGAGACTCACTTCTAGAGTTCTTTGTCATCTATGCATGCAACAAGATTGAAGAAGTTTTTTTCACAGACTACGATTAAACTAACTATGACCTATAGAGCAGAATGTTGGCCAGTCAAAAACAACACATGCAAAAAATAAGAGATGAATGTGTGGTAAAACTAGGAAAGATAAAATTAGAAATAAGCACATTCAAAAGCATTTAGGGGTATCATATATATATATATATATATATATAGAGAGAGAGAGAGAGAGAGATGTTTGTAAGCATTATCCACGTGAACCTTAAATAGAAAACCTTCTTAAACAAATTCTGAAAATCCCTCAATTGCCAAATTTACTTGACGAGTTGACGTCCTTTACTTTCTGAAGAGAATAAAACCCATTAACTACCCAATGACTTGATCTATCCAGTTATTTATTTCTGGAGTATTGTTCTTGATACTCTTGCATGCAAAAATTTGTTTCCACAAGATTCTCATGGGTAAGATATTTCATTCTTTCAGCCTCGTGGACAAATTCTCATGGAAAAGATGGCCCCATTAAGGAAACCTATGAATGCAGTGAGAAGTGAATAATCATTTCCAAATTACATTTCGTCTACAAGAGTGCAAATCTACTATGACAAGTACCTATTTGATTAAAATCCTGTTAATCCATTTTAACAATAAAGTTCCAAATTATATATAGATCTCCAAGAGTGAAAATTTACTACAAGTAGCACCTGTTCAATCAGTCTGCTGTCAAGGCCATTTACAGTATCTGCACTCATATCTAGTTCAGCCAAAAACCTCCGGCTCCCAAGGTAACCCCATGCTTCTCCAGTGAGAACTAAAAAAACAAGCTGCAAGTAATTAAGCATTGGATGCATGAGTGAACTATAAAAGTACATCATAAAGAGGACAAAAATAACAATAAGCTCATATATGCCTATCTTCAAGAGCAAGGTTCAAAAAATAAATACATACAGTAATTTATTGTTGACAAACAATTTCACTAAGGAAATAAATGCACTAGGATTAAAAAAAATCACCATGTAAAGCTCAAATGAACTAGAAAAATGTATAGAGTCATCTCCCACAAACAAATTCCATGTATTGACCCTTGTTTTGCTATATAAAAAAAAAGGTCAGCCCATACAAGAAAAACAGTAAATTATTACACTGAAAGCTCCAATCTTGTCAAATGTGGATGCCAATATCCATGATCCTGGATATCACTTTTGTCAAAATGAAATTAAGGCTTTGTCAGCTTCTCTTCAGGTGACATCTTCTCATGTGGATAAGAAGGCCAATGTTTGGCTATATGTCATGGAAAAAAAGGGGTTGATAAGGAAGCTCCTCATGTAATGCCATGGTAGTTTGTTTCTGTTTCTGTTGTCTTGTTTCTTGGTGGTGTTGCAGTATAGCTCTCTTCTACCATCTTTTGTAAATATTATCCTCCTATTGATAAAATAATTATTTCAGAGATTATTTACTCCCTGTAAAGTTTATTTATAGAATTCTGAAAGACTGAAGCAGTTGGCAGTGGCATTTCTAAGATTTAGTATATTTTCTTAACTAAAGCTTCAAGGCTTGTTGAAGATTTATTGTAGGGCCCAATTATATTCAGGCCAGCCCCAATATAGGCCCAATTATGTATTCTTAACAGTTGTCTACAAGTGTTACAAACTGAGAAAACAATGAGATTGCATTAGCACATTTGTCATTGAACTGCAATAAAGTTAAGCCATCCAAGGATATTAGGTCATTCCAAGAATTTGCAATTGACAACAATAACAAAATGCTTTAGTCACAAGGTTTTAACAAGTACCTGTCTCCTAAGCTCATGCACACCATCAACATGAGAAAGAGCATCAACCGCTGCAAGCAATGATATCATCCCCTGAGTGTTTTTACAGATTAGCCCCAATTCTTTATGGATAATGCTGAAGCACAAGAAGCACTATAGCAAAATATGCTTTTTCCCATAACCATTAATGGTGAGAATCTGCATTAGCTAACATGAAAAATGCTGAAGCACAAGAATCACTAAAATTTTATTGATGGTGATAGTGCATTAGCTGATTTGAACTTACAGATATAGGAGAATCTGCACCCACACTTCTGTCACGAAAAAACGATGCAGAGTCCAATGATGTCGCTGCTAATAAGATTGGCTTGGGTGGTTTTAAAGATGAAATATTAATTGGTGGTAGTGAAGACCAGACACTGCCCTTCAGATGTCAGAAATATGCAACTGAGTTATGATGCAGAAACCTACATCAATATAATTTTGCATAAAACAGTAATTTAAACAGAGAAGAACCCCTCCTATCTCACGATGGAAACATTGCAGATGAACTTTATCTCCCAGATAAAAGAGAAAGCATTTGCCATATAAATCCACTGTTCTCTAGTAGCAGGAAAAAACGAAAGGAAAAAAACACACACACAAAAAAAAAAAAAAAAAGAAAAAGAAAAAGAAAGAAACGATACCCAACTTCAAGCCTGCATTACATTTCAAATGCAATCGAACAACATTTTCCCTCTCTCGTTTAGAGACGCTATTCTACATCATGAGTCAAATTACAAGGTTCCAAACAGAATTGTCATGCAGAAGGAATCAGTTAAAGCAGACTCGGGAAGAATATAAAACACACCCCTCAGGAACTACAAGAAATAAAACCTTGCAATGAAGTAAACAGATGTTACATGTTATACAGTGAAGTGATAAAAGACCCAGCCTCCTTTTTTGGACAACTATGCCTTAGCTATGGATGTGTAGGAAAGACTAAAATAATAAAAAAGCTGACTCAGACAGATGGGATAAGACTGATGACGACAATATTAGCAACAATGTTATTAGAAAGGAAGTTTCTGTTAACAAGAATGTATAATATATATATATATATATGTGTGTGTGTGCATAAATACTAAAATATTTCTTGAAAAGAAAACAGAACTGACCATTCGGAAAAGTAAATTTGTATATCAACGAGATCCTATTGATCGGCATACAACGTATCCATAAAACGATGAAAGACACACAGCAAAACATGAGAGAACAATTACCATGAAACCTCACCTGTATCCCCCTAAAGGCAGACAAGAGTGCTCCTTCAGACAAGTTTCTGAATCGTGAGTTCCAGCTCGTGTTGTCTAAGATCAAAGTTGAATATAATAGAATCATGGAGATAAAAGTTGAAAAAAACAAAAAGAACATATTAAAACCATTGTACATCAGAGAGTAATATAAAACTTATGAAAAAGACAATATAGTGAAAGATAAGCAAACTTAGGGTAGATCCTTGTACCTGCATGACCAAGTCAAACTCTGCAACATCTACAGGATATGCTTTATTGCTTTTCTCATTATTATCAGCAATCTGCAGGGACAGCAATAAAAATGGTACCAGTATAATATATGACAGAAGTACTCCATAAAATAGAGAATTTGGATCTACCAAAATAGTCACCTAACAGCGTATTCAAGAGCATCGGTTGGGCTGGTAAACAAGTAGTTTACTGATTATAGGTATTTAGCAAAAACACAATGACCTACACTGTTGACTACAATGGAACCCACATAGATGGAGATTCCATGGAATCTCGCAACCATAACAAACAGTTTAATTGACAGCCCAGAAGCAAGCAGTTAAAAAGGAACAGTGCAATATTCCAGGAAAGAGGCAAAGAAAATGGGTTTGTCCATTCTTCCATCACCTGAAATGTTGGGATTCTCCGTACCTCTCCATCTACAGTGGGCCATTTACTCAAACCATTGGTTCGCTGTACAAGTAGGGAGGCTCAAACCAATAATTTCCCTTAGGAAAACATACCACTTAGACAATGCAAGACAGGGATAAGTGGAATCAGTAGTACCAATTTTACAGAAGCTCAGATGTAGATGAAAGATATTTAAGTAAATTAGACTACCTCTTGCAGGATGAGGGTGCTGTTCTCGGATAGTAAAAAAACAGGAAAATCATAGCGGTTCCACATTATACCAGATCCCTGCAAATAATGGCAAGCATGGTTAATTTATGCTTTGTTAGGCAGAACCATAAACATAAGTCATTTGATTCCTTAAAAAGTCACCAACCAGGCGGTCTCATTCAGAAACACGCTTTCCATCTATAATACCATAAGTAACTTACAGCAGGGTTCCAATCATAATCAGCTTCCTTGTATGGAGCAAATTCAGCTTGTGGAAAATTTTCAACTGGTGAGAACCCTAAAACACAAAAAGTTTTTGTCACTGTCACTGACTTAAATGTTAAATGTCCTATTGTTGTAGAAATAAAGGCAAATAAAACTGATGAGTCAAAAACCTTCTTAGCTGACCTGATGATTTATTTTGAAATTCTGGCCTAAATTCAACTAAAACGCCAGCTACTTTCTGTGCAAAATTCACATCATTTGATACTCTGGAAAAAGGTTAAAAAAAACATGGAAGGACAACTATCAAATCAGGAGCATAAAAGATTTCACAAACATGTGTCAAGTCTCAGACTACAGTTACACCAGAAAGATCATTCCATACACTATCATTCAGAGAGAGAGAGAGAGAGAGATCATTCCATCTGCCGAAAAATAAAAGATCATTCCATATGCTATATATGCCTGCGCATGAGCTAGATTAACATGGATAACTGATTACAATAGAGAATACATGCACATTCAAGGTTTGGCAATTACTAGTTTCAACCTTCTTATTGGGAATCGCAAACTAGTTTCAATTATGATTTACAGCTAGAAAATGAAAATATATGATATTTTTTTTATAGGTAACAGTAGTGGATGTAGACAACTGGGAGGAAATATATGGCAAAGAGGACCCGTGGGCTACATTGTATGCTTTCGTAAGATTTGTCCCATGGAAAGGCAATCACCTTGATCACCTAGAATGGAGATTCATAGACTGTACATCTGTACCAGTCAGCCTACACTTTGAATTGAAGTAACAAATTATGTAGTTAATGAGAGATTTAACTCCTAGGCATTCACCCTTCAGGAAACAAATTATGAAGTGACAAATTACCGAGCTGCAAAATTGCAGGCATAAGAATTGTTAATCGTAAGTCATTCTATAGTTGACATTATAGTCCACCCGACCAACGACCTGCTTGTGGGACTTATGCCTTGATTGGTTCATGTATTCTTAAGAAATTTACTTTCATAAAATAAATGGAAAAAAAAGAAGAAGAAAAGAAATGCATAAAAAACCCATCCAGCGGCAAAAAAAGTAAGCCCGGGCACATTTTTAGTACAATTTCCTTCATTGCTGGAAGAAATGGATGAATAACTCTCAAAGTGAAATGCAGGAAGAGATTTTTGGTTAAATTATTTCTTCAAGCCTTCTGCCAAAAAAAACAGACACAGGTCGAAGCCATTTAGTGAACAGCAGCAGAAGCAACAACTCTAACAGTGGGTAACTTGGATCACCACGAGAAATTCTATATAAATCCTTCTTTATTAGCATTCTCGCTACACAGACAAGAGGAAGCATTGGCACATCAACTTTTTCATCATTGCAGCTATAATCAATAGACAGCATCTTTCCCTGCTTCCTTTTGGAATAGAATGGGTATTCCTTAGTCGAGGTACTAACCTATTCCAAAATGATGGCAAATTAGGTAAGTGTGCATGCCAACAGTCCTGTGGTCAGTTTAGAATAAGAGAAATAATTGGATATTAAATACTAAGGAAAGTACATATATGGAGCTCATTGACAGGAATAAAGCGTCAGCAGCTGTGATGCCAAGAAATGGAGAAGGACACGGATACTAGATGAGGGGATAGAAGTATGACTCTGCACTTTCTGAAATTGAGAGACACAGGGATAGGTCCATTATAGACCAAACCGATACCCACCTGCGTTATATCACTAATCAGTGGCTAACTGGGAGACCAGAAATTATCTCAATTGCTTTGGAGGAAAATATTCTAGCATAAGAAAGAGGATTGGGAAATTTAGGTAGTTCTTTGAGTTTTTTGTTGTTTTGGGTTGTAGTTCAAATTTCAAAAGGATAGAGTTCGTTTGTTTTCCGTTGATAAAGCTTTTTTCTTTTCAAAAAGAAAAAATGGAGGTCAAGATTATAATTTTTGAGAGGTGCTAACAAGTGAAGAATTACCTTTAACTGCTAAAAAGTGTTAATAAAAAAAGCACAATCCTTTGATGTCTTTTTCTTGTTTTTTCGTTTTAATCTGTGGCTTCTTCTTGATTTCCTTATACATTTCTCATATACCGGTTTTTTAAAAAATTACTGATGTTTATTTTAAAAATGGAAAAAATGCGTGCAGAATTCAAAAAACAATCCAATAACAAATGATTTAGTTTATAAGTTTTGCTGTACACATGTACGCTATATACATCAGCCTCCATAACACATAGATTATAGAGAAAACTACAAAAAAAAAAAGGACCCTAGATGGCCACTAACCAAAAAACACGCCACTAGTCAATATGGCACGGAAGTGGTTCCCTGTGACCACTTCCTTTTTTTTTTTTTTTATTAAAGATTTAAACGTGTAACGACGTCGTCGCATTCAAACCCATACAAATCGCCCGAAACCCCATTTCTCCCATTTTCCCCTTCTTCCTCCCATCGTTTTCCCCCTTTCTCTGGTGGTTTTCTTTCCTCCTTCCTCAAAAGGTCCTTACCTTGATGATTTAGCCATCCAAAAATAATCATACAACAAAGATAATGAAATGAATAAACTATATATCAAAACCCTAATGAACTTTTCTCGAAAAGTAAAACATGAAACTCAGGCTCTATGGTAGATAACGCATGAAAGAATGTCAAAATGTGCTATGCCTACCTCGTTAATGGAGATCAACAACCTCCACAAGGAATATTCAATGTTAGAAGAGAGTTCTGTTCTGGTTCATTTTGGTACAGAAAACCAACAATCGCAGATGATAAAGGTTGGATAAGAAGCAGATTTGACGAATTAGCGACGACGTCGACACTAACTTTCGATATTAAGCGACGACGTCGTTGCTTGTCGAAAAAAGGCAAAAAATAATAATAATAATAATAATAATCTGGCTAGAATACCGGTTTTGTTAAATTAAAACTATGGGTACCTCTTTTGGTTAGTGGACCTCTAAGGCGCTTTTTCGGGTAAAATTCTCTAGATTATATGTAGGAATTATCAGCCTCCAACAGATCATATTTAGGAACCATATTACTTATTTTGATATGGACATGTAATCTATACACATCGCTCAGTTGAACAGACTACATTTGATTTAGGAACCATCTTTGATGAATGAGCATGCCTATTTTGTTATATCCACCATCATATTGCCTAAATGCATAGGTATCCTCGGTACAATTGTTTTTTTGGAACAGATCAACCGATTCTCATGAGCCTAAATATTAAATTTTCACAACTCCATATAAATCTTTGAAGAAGCATGAGTACTCAGAATCACAATTAGAGATATTAGAATATCCTATCAAATGCATGCTTGTAAATAGAAGGGACAAATAGAAAAGGTAATACTCATGCCTGACAAAAAAACTCTTCATTTCATCTGATGACACCAGAAATGCAGATGAAAGAGCCAACTTGTCATTGGCACTCTTGAATCGCACAATTGGAGCAACAACCTTTCCACGACCGGGATCTGAAGGCATTAATCGTGATAAGTTGAATTATAAAGCAAATGAAGAAGCCATCATTTTTCTTGTCCTACCCACTTTTGATAAGCAACTTAATAAAAAAACTAACCAGGGAAGTTCTCACAAGTGCCATTACATGAAGTAAAATAATAAAACCAGTAACATCTAACTGATATTTTTATGTGATAAAGTACATCAAACTGGAGCAGCAAATAGGGGTGGTAATGGATCGGAGCATGTCCAGTTTAGCACTGAGGGCAACATGTATAGGCCCAACCCAAACTAATGGACTTGAAAATCTCAACCTGGACCCTTAATTAACAAGTTGTGTTCGGGTTTGGGTTGAAGGGTCGTAATGCAATTAGCCAGGTTCGGTCAGGTTCATGTTAGGTTGGCAGGTTGAATAGCCATAATAGACTCAACCCAAGCACAACCTATTTAGTATTCAGCTCAGAAAAGTCAGCTCAAATCCTCAATAATTGGCTCAGCTTCAGCTTGGGGTTGGGTCAGGTCAATAATTGCCACCCCCCACCAGCAAACATGACAATTGAATTTTAAGATGAATGCAGAAAAAAGGATGACGTCGGATTGACTTACTTGCACAACCTATTTCACCAGAAAGATTTAGCAGTCTCACACAAGGATATCCCTCAACAGACAAATACATTGCATTCTCAAGATCTGGAACTGACTCCAGAGATTTGACTTTTCCTGAATCATTAAGAAATTATCAGTCCCACCCGTAACTACGCAAACCAACAGCCCACCGCTGACAGTGCAAAACCATAAATACGTTTAAGTAAGCATAAATATACTATTTTTTGGAAACACGGACATGTAAGTGCTAGTAAACACACACACGGACATATAAGCGCAGCTTACACTAGAAAAAAGGTCAGATACTACTAAATGCAACTAAAGTTGCCATATTCAATTGAATGAGGTTCACAAGAATCGCATCGAGCAGCCTATTCTAATTCCCAATCATCAGTTGGTCTCGAAAGATTCAGAAAGCCTACAAAACCCTAACTTCTAGTGCATAGAGATCAAAACAGAGTTTTGAAAAAGGAACTGCCCAGAATTACTCGTTTCTCGGATAGAATTCTACGCATCGTTTACAAAATTAGGGCGGAATCGAGAGTGGAATGGAAATAGTTGCAGAGATTTGGTGGAAACTTACCTGCGAAGGATAGATGGAGCTGAGAGATTAGGGCAAAGACGATGACAAGAAGCTTCTTGTCCATGGCGAAGATGCAGAGAATTATGCGGCGAGGAAAGATGGAAACCCTAGGTCATGGGTAGGGTTTCGCGAAGAAGAAGATGACGAAGCGATTTCCACTTTCCCCTCTCTGGAACTGGAATGAATGGGAACGGAAGAAAGTTGGAGGGGAGGGAATAGTGATTTGCCGAGGGAAAGGGCAGATGACTCGCAAATGACCAAAATACGGTCAACAAGGCCCCACTCCTAGTGGATATTTTTTTCACCTCACTTTACTAGTAAAGTAAATTTACCTCACTAGTAAAGTGAATTTACTAAACAGGCTTCAGTCGAGAACTTGATCTATTTGACCTTGGGTGGCACATGGGCCTACGCACTTATAATGGGGACAGCTCAAGATTCAGAAAACCCTTTATAAGATCTTAAAATTTTAATTTTATTATACAACTTCTTAACTTTGATCACTGTGCATACCACCCAAATGAAAATCTTGGTCAGTGAATGAATATACTGCATATTTTTCACAGGCAATCTAATTCATTGGGCCCACTAAAATATCAATGGGGTGGGGTACATGAAAATGTATCTTTAAAAGTAGGAACGGGAAATCCAATGGGTAGTTCAATGGGCCTAGGATCAGGGTTTGCGCCTGGAGGTTGGATGTTCGAAACTGCACTACCACACTGAAGTTTTAAGAGAGTTTACTCGGCTTCTCTATGGGTTCGGAGGAATTAGTCTAACCCAAATAATTTGAACTTTCCCATAGGAGAAAAAAAATAAAATAAAAATTGGTAACTGGTGTTTCATGTGGGGATGGAATCCATCACTTGACATAAAGGAAAAATTCTTCCTTCATTGACAATTGACATATTAGGAATCCTATTACTTACATTACACTTCCATCTTATCATCTAGTGGACGATAATGAAGTTGGATTGGAATTTAAAAGTCAGGAATACTGTTAGTGAGACCAACCCATTTTCACATCAGATCAAACAACGTTTGTATGTGCCTTGGGTCGTTTGATGTTTTGCCTTCTCAAATACTAAAATTGATATGAAAAATCAATCTATGCAACTCCAACTGCTTTCCCTTTTTTTTTTTCTGTTACATACCCATCTCCCTTGTCACCATTATTGTATTTCTTTTGTTACCAAATTGGAATAATTTTTTGCATACTCATTTGGATATATCTCAAAATCATTAAAACATCATTAATCTGATGATGAGTCCAACTCAAATCTAGTTCACTCATGCACGAGAGAAGCGGTTGTTCAAGCGTTTAGATTCCATCCATACCTTAAGTGTTTTTAGTACGGACTATGGATACAAGACCAATATTGGTGGTATGTGAATGGACCCCCTGTCCCACAAAATGCAAAGAGAGGTTCTGGCTAGGTACCAAATATCCAACTAAAATAATTTTAAAAAAAATCCAGCTAAAATTGGCCTTTCAACGGAATTGCACCTATAACCACAAATATCATCCTCATAAAATCATTGTCCCAAGCAAATGTTTCAATTTTGGGTGATTCTCATGACACTATAAGGAAAATGTAGTAGAAAATAAATTAAATTAAAATAAAAAAACACAACAATAAATTCAAGCAATTGTCATATCAATTTTTTCTATTTGTCATATTTCTAATCTTATTTTCTAATAATATTATATTTTCTGATGTTATAAACAGGCAATGAGCTTGATGTATGTTTCTAAACATAACCTGGCCAACATTTGCAAGACAATAATAGTTTGGAGAAAAATGATATCCAGGCTCATGAAAACAGTTATTTTTGGGCATTTGAACACTATGTTGTTTTGCTCTTTGCCAAAAAAAAAAAAAAAAAAACTTGTACCCTTATGCATCAAACAGATACCTTATGATGAAAACGGATAAAGAGTAGTGCAAAACTAACTGAGGTAGCCATTGTTTAGAGAGGCTAGGATGCCATGAATGACAACTGCATGGAACTGCTATTGCTTTTTTATCTCTTGACAGCTCCTTCTCTAGAAACTGAGAAGGGGCACCGAATAAAGAAAGGCATATAGTGGGGCCCTGTGCATCTGTTCCACCAGCAAAGCATATTTGGCTACAGAGCAAAAAAGATGAAAAGAGCAATGATCGCACAAGCACATCATCTTGATATTTTGAAAAAGATGAAAAGAGCAATGATCGTACATGCACATTATCTTGATATTCCTCAAGCAAACACTAAGCATGTTTGGTGACATGAAAAAGGAAAAAATGACCAGTTCCAACTGATTGAACCTGCAGAAGTCCAACCCCATTTAAAGGATTATCAAAACATCAGCAATCTCAGCGCCATGCAAGGGATTTTTGGTGAGATATCAAAACCTCCATCAACTACCTCACCTTTAAACATTTTTTTATCAATCTCAGCTTTCTTTCGATTTCTATGAAGATTTTAATGTTATCCCATTTCACTTTTCTATGATTGTGGATCAAACTTCATTGCCTTCTTTAAGGAAGCGCCATCTTTGTTTCCATTCATGAGAAGTTGAGGTGGAAGAAGAGAAGTGAAGGTGAGATGCGGTCATCTCAAAGAAGCCGGCAGGAACATAGTCGAGAAAGCTCCGATCATGGAAAATACTGGTGGTGAGCTCCTCTTATCTATCTTCCTAAATTCAAATCGCTAATCCAGCTCATGGGCTGATAGCAGTGATCCTGCATTAGCATGTTTAACTTTGGAGTTCTTATGATTTCGGGGGTATATTGTTTTAAAAGGCCTCATGCTGAGAGTTAATATAAATTTTGACTTATAAGCTTAGGGTTAGAATTTGAATATTTCAAATGCGGGCTCGCGGAGACTAACTATTTGAAGTCCGCGGTTGACACATTGCGCCCTGTAATTAACAGTGACACGGTGTCACCCGGACAAAGTCCTTACACCAACCAAGAGAGAGAAAGTGGCCAAAGAATCCGTACCCTAATTTTCTCTCCTATGAATGAGTTTGTGGGGCTTGCTGGTCTACTAGTGGTTTTTCCTTCTTCTTTTTTTTTTTCATTCAAAACGAAAAAAAAAAAAATCAATTAGAGGGTTTTAAGATGCAGGTTTTTGTGATAAACTGGAATCATAGATGTATGATAAACTAGGATCTATGATAAACTATTAGTGGTTTTGTCACATCCCGGACCCAAGAATCCCCTGATTAGGGTGGTTTCCGAGGTGTGACACGCGTACTCCCTTGAACTCGCACCTGTTCCGGACCAAGTCCAAATTCACGAAGGAGAAAACTCCACTTTGCAAGTGTGAGAATTACTCACAAACACATGTCATCGAACATTTATTTGCGGAAGCATGTATATCATTAATAACAAAGCCATGAGCAGTCTATTAATCTAACTGTTACATAATAATTACTTTATAACAAAGCTAATGATTTAAACCTTCAAATGCATACTTAAACTATATGCAATATTAACTATCTAGTTTCAAGTCATAATTACCATACTTGTACTACTCCGGCAGTTAAAGCTAACCATGAACCTTACCGATCAAATCTTTAGTCTGAAGGGTTATTAGCTATTCCCTTCGGTATCATGGATCCCTGTGACACCAAGTGTAGCACCATGAATACGACGATTCAACAAAATATGAGCAATTAAGATTTATCACATGTTATATCAAATTCGAATTATTGACAGAAGATTAAAAGATGGCAATAATCGGAAAACTAGGCACATTGTGCGCTTAAGGATAAATCATGCTTTTATCGAATCACAAAACAAAACTTACATTCTAGTTGGCTACTACCTTTGCTCAATCCTCCCTTAATAGAGAGCACGCATTTTGGGATGTCACCAGGGGCCCGGCCAAAGGTCCTCCTGGCTACCCGGGTTCTGGAGTTCCGGTGCTCCAGGCTGTCTACTGCAGTGACGTACACAAATCTAAACCAAGAGTCAACCCCGTCGAGTATCATCCGGTCGAAGCTGAGTAGTGCCGACTCATTCAATTCAATCAATAGGACTTGAGTAAGACTTTTACACTCAATTCGTTCCAATTTCACTCTATCATTCAATTAATCTAGTCATATTTACTCAGTCCGCTATTCACATCAATTCACGATATATTTATAGAACATTTGCAATAACACTTGAGAAGTAACACGAACAATGCATATAAGCAAATCTTGAGACATTTGAGGGCAATAATAAAGTCTATAACAATATGCAAATGCAATTCGATTAATAGGATCAAGAAGATTTACTAGCCAAACCTAATATAATTACCCGTCATCTCTAACCATCCATTTCGATGTAGTTTTAGGTAATTCAATGCACGTGCTACATTTTATTGGTGTCACATTATGTGTGTGCGTGATGCACCGAAATCCCTAAACCAACACCCATGGTAAGGTGCTAGACAAACGGATAGGCACATGAGATAATCTCAGCCCAAGATTTCTCATGTGTTACAATTTCCATTGGACTTAATTATTTGGTTAAGGGTTCCATGTCTAGGGACCTACAAGGTCACTCCTTTCTCAAACTAAGACTTATTGGTTTAGTATTTGTGTCACAATCATCCTCAATGACTGATGATAAGGCCTTAGTCCATGGGTTCCAATCTAGGGTCCAAACTAAGGTTAAAGTCTCTTTTTCCCAAAGAGATAGGGCCCGGTTTCATTGTCCCCATATCAACTTCATCTCCCAATCTTTGATCACTAGGAGGTGTGTACCATTGGATTCTACATTCCAAGAGCTTTCCAACGATATATGGAACTCAAAAATCGGACCTATGGGTCAAAAGTTATGGCCATTTCAGAGTTAGTGTCTTGGGCCCAACGGGCCGACCCGCTCGAGCGGCCCAAGACCCGCTCAAGCGGACAGCACTGCTGTGACATATATTTTGTGCAGAAATTGAGCCTAAATGCTCTGTTTTCTGGGATCTCTTCTTCCTACATGAAGTCCATCCTTACAAGGCATGAATTTGGACCAAAATGAGCCTCCAAAGTGCTCACAAAACCCATGATCCATTAAATTAGATTCTACCTTAATTCATTACAAGAACCCATCTTTACATTATGAATCTAATTCAAAAGAAGAGGCTGAATTAACATTCAAGAGTATAACCATGTTCAATCAATGAATCAATAGCATGCATATATCTCAAATTGCTCATTTACTTGCCTCTTTTGGTGCTTTCCACTCTAATTCTCTTCTTAGACTCAAATCCAGTAAACCCCCCCCCCCCCCCCCCCCCCCCCCCCAATATTGGCTAGCTCCTACAATGGTGAAATGCAAAAGATGAATTAAATGAACATGCATGTAATGAAGTTGGGTTCCTACAGTAATGTATAAGTAGAATGAAGCATTTGTTTGAGGTTTTCTTACCAATGAAGGAGGTGAAGTGATGAAGAGGGTGAAGGTGGTGGTGATGCAATGGAAGAAGAAGGTACAATTCTACAATGGCAAATATCATCAACGGGCTATCATTCTCATGCATGCTCAAATACTATCTACAAATCACAAATCAAAACAAGGTGGATATGTACAGAGATATAACTTTCCCAATAGAGAGGTTGAACATGAGATGGAATGAGAGGAAGCTTGAAGGAGTGGATATGGGAGGTGATGACTTTAACTTCCCAAAAGTCTAGCAGGCACAGCCTTAGGTCTTGTTGTAGAGAAGGATTGGAAGGAAAACATGGAGATAGAGAGGGAGCAGGGAGGTTCCAGCTGAGAAGGAAAATGGGGTTCGGTTGAGTGGAATGAGTGGGCTTTTAAAGTGGGCATTTTATTGGACTTTGCATGCAAGTCCATTTTCTTGAATGAAATTTGGGCAAAAGGCTTTGTGATTGTTTTGGGCTTGGAAATGGTTGGGTTGGGTCCAATTAAGTTCAAATGGTGTTAGTCCAAATCATAAGATTTAATGTAGGGAAGATGCTTGATGTAATGCACATGAAAGCCCACAAAATTATATACACTTGCACCCATCAAAATTAAATAAAAAGGTCATAGTTCTACTTAACTTGTCAAAACCCCACTAATCTATCTAAATCCATCACAAAATCATCCAAAACAAATATTAGGCACCTAATCAAAATTAATTAGATATTAATAATTTATTAGCGGGTTCGGGTTCTTACATTCCTTCCCCCTTAGGACATTTGGTCCTCCAAATGTAAACCTATACCGATTAGCGAAGAGAGTGTTTCTCAACACCTGCAGATCAAACTCTTATATGACCTCCTCTAAGTAGAGTGCTCTGAGCCGCTTTAAGTCTTCTTATGATCTGGTCATGCGACATCTGTCCCTTGGCGGTGATCGCATGGAGCAATTATCCTTGTAGTTTGTGTTTGTCTTGATCGTCGAGAACTCGTATTTGATACGGAGAGACAGTTCTGGAATGTATCTCCTCTACCTGAACTCATATAGCACATCATGTACTAATGCTTGACCTGGTAAGTAATCTCGATCTGTGGTTCATCTCTGACTCCATGGTAAATCTCAAACGATCAATGTAACGAGGTGACACTTGTCTTCTGTCTGAACCGAATAGTACTTTTCAGCTTTTCTGCTGCACAACTCTGCTATCAACACTCCTTGCTTGCCAATAAAGTTCCTCTGTTAACCCTGTTGTCTCCGATACCTTGGTGCAAGTTGATATTTTTTTTTTTTTTTTTTTTTTTATATCGGTCTTGTCCAAAACGGGGACCCATGAAGATTTCTTTCTACACACTAATGTCCTGCATCGATTGCTATAGAGAGCCTCGGTCGATGTTGTGCTAGTACTAAGTGAAAATTGTTGTTGTCATACATAAACTGACACTGGCGGCCTAATCAAATCCATAAATGTTTAGGTCGTCTCCTTTGGCTAATTGTCAGTCTACGATGGTACACAGTATTAGTGACTAGTTGCTAGCGCATGGTTTACTGTAATGACGCTCACAATTAAGAAATAAGACTGCTAGTCTTGTCTATCACTAGGGATATTGGAATACTATTAACACTTCTGGGTCTAGCCTGATGGTAATCACTAATACTTGTACTTCTCAAATAACATCATTCACTATCCATGCTATCTAAAGAAGTTGTCTTCTAAATTAATTGGTTTGTCTCATCTTCCATTCTACTATGATTAAAGGTGCTGCTAAATCCTAAGGTTAGAATAGATCTGCGTTCCAAACTTCAAACTACAGCTACTATAAAAACTTCTCATTTGTGTGTTGTACCACTTCTTAATTATGATTCTTCAACTAACTATATCGGGACCTATAGGTTACTACCTTTTCGGTTTGCATCCACTTAGCCATTAATTATTCCTAACCCAACTCATAACCTTAGTACAGATCACAGTCCCTTCGTTATAGTCTGTAAGTCAATCACTAATAAGGCAATCACTAAAACTATTTCTTACATTACTTCTATGGTATAGTCCATATGTCTAGTAGGTGGCAATTTGAAATACTCCTTAGGAACAACATCTAGAAAATCGACCAAGCTACGAATAGGTTCCTAGCTACTCAGGTGGTTTATCTTCTAGAATAAACTAAGAAATTCTCACAACTACTACAGCCTAATACTAATGCTTAACAATCAAAGTTACTCAGTGTGCGAACTATTCCATTCTAAGTCTTATCTTGTCTATAGTATTGTCGCCGTTCTAAGTAACTAAGGTTTTGAACTAATTGTCTTGGTTTACTAAGTTCCATATCAGTTCAACCACTAATATACAATCATCACTACCTACGCTAATCTCATCTATCTGAAAACCACTATTTCCCATATGTGGTAAGTGTGTCCTAATTCAATTCTCTTAGGACTAATTGTAAGCAAGTCCTCTATCATCCATCGGGGTCAATACTAGAGTTATCTCCAAAATTAAAGAAGGTGGAGTCTACCTTCATTAATGGACAGTTCTAGCTCTAACTAAAGGAAGAGGTCCAACAAGTCACACAGGTTACTAAAATACCTCCTAACCATTTAGGTCGCTTAACTTTCAGGATAATCTACGGAATTTTAGGGATCGCTACAACTAGTTCCTATGCATCAAGGCTAAACTAATTGGATATTAAAAAATATTTCTAGGATCCTCAATTCTACAATTGTACTAACTTCACCTCTCCATAGCTCACTATCTTATGAAGTAATCTATCTTTGCTCGATAGTTTGCTAACTAATCATGTATTCGAGCTCTTCCTAGGGAACGCCTTACCAACTTACCACTACTAAGATCTTTTCTAGCTTCCTAGGGTGCTTAACTTTCCAAATTAAAACTATGAACTTCCTAATATAAATCTCATACTTAGATAAGGTGATTCGCACTAACTTACCAAAGAAGTCATCGAAAGGACAACTTGCGGTTGCACAGTCTAATTCGAAAATAACAACAGAGTGGGATGTAATCATAGAGTGTGTGAAATCAAGAAACAACAAAATTAACAACAAAATATTGGACTTATACTTAATAATTAGCGTCTTACATTCTTCCACCGCGTTTGTCGCTTCAGCCTCATCCCAAGCCATAGCATATACGCGTATTGTCATTTGTTGAACCGGTCTTTGCTGAGTTGGCATTTGCTGGCCTTGAGCTGCACCCTAAGTTTCTTGTACGATAGGCATCGAATGTCTGATCGGTGGAGGTTGCAATTGACTTAACTCTAGTAGTCTTACACTCGTTCGTGCAGTTCGGCGAGGTGGCATCTTCAGTAATTCGGTTTTACTAAATACATAATTCAATAAACAGTCATAAACAACCAAAGAAATAAATTTCCCAATGTCCTATCGTGTCCTCACCACGTCTCCTATGGTTTCTAAGTCTTTTAGAAAAGACTTTTCATGCTCTGATACCATACTTACGTATGTCACATCCCGGACCCAAGAATCCCCTGATTAGGGTGGTTTCCGAGGTGTGACACGCGTACTCCCTTGAACTCGCACCTGTTCCGGACCAAGTCCAAATTCACGAAGGAGAAAACTCCACTTTGCAAGTGTGAGAATTACTCACAAACACATGTCATCGAACATTTATTTGCGGAAGCATGTATATCATTAATAACAAAGCCATGAGCAGTCTATTAATCTAACTGTTACATAATAATTACTTTATAACAAAGCTAATGATTTAAACCTTCAAATGCATACTTAAACTATATGCAATATTAACTATCTAGTTTCAAGTCATAATTACCATACTTGTACTACTCCGGCAGTTAAAGCTAACCATGAACCTTACCGATCAAATCTTTAGTCTGAAGGGTTATTAGCTATTCCCTTCGGTATCATGGATCCCTGTGACACCAAGTGTAGCACCATGAATACGACGATTCAACAAAATATGAGCAATTAAGATTTATCACATGTTATATCAAATTCGAATTATTGACAGAAGATTAAAAGATGGCAATAATCGGAAAACTAGGCACATTGTGCGCTTAAGGATAAATCATGCTTTTATCGAATCACAAAACAAAACTTACATTCTAGTTGGCTACTACCTTTGCTCAATCCTCCCTTAATAGAGAGCACGCATTTTGGGATGTCACCAGGGGCCCGGCCAAAGGTCCTCCTGGCTACCCGGGTTCTGGAGTTCCGGTGCTCCAGGCTGTCTACTGCAGTGACGTACACAAATCTAAACCAAGAGTCAACCCCGTCGAGTATCATCCGGTCGAAGCTGAGTAGTGCCGACTCATTCAATTCAATCAATAGGACTTGAGTAAGACTTTTACACTCAATTCGTTCCAATTTCACTCTATCATTCAATTAATCTAGTCATATTTACTCAGTCCGCTATTCACATCAATTCACGATATATTTATAGAACATTTGCAATAACACTTGAGAAGTAACACGAACAATGCATATAAGCAAATCTTGAGACATTTGAGGGCAATAATAAAGTCTATAACAATATGCAAATGCAATTCGATTAATAGGATCAAGAAGATTTACTAGCCAAACCTAATATAATTACCCGTCATCTCTAACCATCCATTTCGATGTAGTTTTAGGTAATTCAATGCACGTGCTACATTTTATTGGTGTCACATTATGTGTGTGCGTGATGCACCGAAATCCCTAAACCAACACCCATGGTAAGGTGCTAGACAAACGGATAGGCACATGAGATAATCTCAGCCCAAGATTTCTCATGTGTTACAATTTCCATTGGACTTAATTATTTGGTTAAGGGTTCCATGTCTAGGGACCTACAAGGTCACTCCTTTCTCAAACTAAGACTTATTGGTTTAGTATTTGTGTCACAATCATCCTCAATGACTGATGATAAGGCCTTAGTCCATGGGTTCCAATCTAGGGTCCAAACTAAGGTTAAAGTCTCTTTTTCCCAAAGAGATAGGGCCCGGTTTCATTGTCCCCATATCAACTTCATCTCCCAATCTTTGATCACTAGGAGGTGTGTACCATTGGATTCTACATTCCAAGAGCTTTCCAACGATATATGGAACTCAAAAATCGGACCTATGGGTCAAAAGTTATGGCCATTTCAGAGTTAGTGTCTTGGGCCCAACGGGCCGACCCGCTCGAGCGGCCCAAGACCCGCTCAAGCGGACAGCACTGCTGTGACACATATTTTGTGCAGAAATTGAGCCTAAATGCTCTGTTTTCTGGGATCTCTTCTTCCTACATGAAGTCCATCCTTACAAGGCATGAATTTGGACCAAAATGAGCCTCCAAAGTGCTCACAAAACCCATGATCCATTAAATTAGATTCTACCTTAATTCATTACAAGAACCCATCTTTACATTATGAATCTAATTCAAAAGAAGAGGCTGAATTAACATTCAAGAGTATAACCATGTTCAATCAATGAATCAATAGCATGCATATATCTCAAATTGCTCATTTACTTGCCTCTTTTGGTGCTTTCCACTCTAATTCTCTTCTTAGACTCAAATCCAGTAAACCCCCCCCCCCCCCCCCCCAATATTGGCTAGCTCCTACAATGGTGAAATGCAAAAGATGAATTAAATGAACATGCATGTAATGAAGTTGGGTTCCTACAGTAATGTATAAGTAGAATGAAGCATTTGTTTGAGGTTTTCTTACCAATGAAGGAGGTGAAGTGATGAAGAGGGTGAAGGTGGTGGTGATGCAATGGAAGAAGAAGGTACAATTCTACAATGGCAAATATCATCAACGGGCTATCATTCTCATGCATGCTCAAATACTATCTACAAATCACAAATCAAAACAAGGTGGATATGTACAGAGATATAACTTACCCAATAGAGAGGTTGAACATGAGATGGAATGAGAGGAAGCTTGAAGGAGTGGATATGGGAGGTGATGACTTTAACTTCCCAAAAGTCTAGCAGGCACAGCCTTAGGTCTTGTTGTAGAGAAGGATTGGAAGGAAAACATGGAGATAGAGAGGGAGCAGGGAGGTTCCAGCTGAGAAGGAAAATGGGGTTCGGTTGAGTGGAATGAGTGGGCTTTTAAAGTGGGCATTTTATTGGACTTTGCATGCAAGTCCATTTTCTTGAATGAAATTTGGGCAAAAGGCTTTGTGATTGTTTTGGGCTTGGAAATGGTTGGGTTGGGTCCAATTAAGTTCAAATGGTGTTAGTCCAAATCATAAGATTTAATGTAGGGAAGATGCTTGATGTAATGCACATGAAAGCCCACAAAATTATATACACTTGCACCCATCAAAATTAAATAAAAAGGTCATAGTTCTACTTAACTTGTCAAAACCCCACTAATCTATCTAAATCCATCACAAAATCATCCAAAACAAATATTAGGCACCTAATCAAAATTAATTAGATATTAATAATTTATTAGCGGGTTCGGGTTCTTACAGGTTTGTACGATAAACTATTAGAGGGTTAAGTTCTTTTGGTCTATTCTCATGTATGGGCCAATTTATTGGCTCCCTTGTCTATTTCTTGGCCTCACAAATTCTGCTATATGTTCAATTGTACTTAGATGGTAATAAAGAAAAAAACTTTTTATTTGAAGAGTTGTGGACCGACCGATCCTCCATATTCTACTCTTGAATGGAAGGTGCGAAATTCACCGTAGACACACCTAATGATAATCTAAGCAGCTAAAAATCAACGTCCATCAACACACACCTTGTCATAAGATGTCCTTAAGTTTTACCACAAAATGACTTGGTCCCACCACTCAGGCTCAAAGTTAATAAAACCAATGCATGCTTAGAATTTCTAAGTCCAAACTCCAAAGTAATACTTTTCAGTAGGCCCCTTTGAGTGGAGCCCACTCATCAACATTCCCCTGATCTAACCATTCATACTTTTTACATTGCATCATGTTTTTTCTCCCACTGATACATGAGAGATGAGACAGGTGGTATAAAGCGTGGACTAAGTTCATACTGTTTTGGGCCATCTACTCATCCTTCTTCACGCCCATGGAGTTTGGCTTCTTCCGAGGCCTCCCCAAGAAATTCTTTCTCCTTGATATTGCTGGACAGATCACCTTCCTCATTGACATTGCCATCCGCTTCTTCGTGCCTTACAAAGACAAGCAGACCAATAGCATGGTCTACAACCGCAATCACATTGCCATCCGGTTAGTTTAAGCTACACCCATTTCTTCTTCTGCTTCTTCTTTTCATCTCTGTCTTTCTAATGCTTGTGTTTTAACAGGTACTTGAAGTCGGGTTTCCTCATAGACCTTCTTGGATGCCTGCCTTGGGACAACATCTACAGGGTGTGTTTTTGCATATAAATATTATTTATCCGAAGTACCCCTTCTTTTGTTTTCTTAAGAAACAATATATTCTTATTCTTCTAATTCCAGCACTTCTGGTTTTCTAACATTGTTTTTTTTTTTTTTTTTACAAAAGGCCCCTATATTTTAATTAAAACCTCCCATGACCAATAGTCAAACTGTAAAAAGAAAAAAAGAGTGCTGCTGTTGGCACACAAAATTTTACTTTTCAAATAAAAGGAATTTATCTTTTTTTTTTATTACATTCTTACCCCTTCATGAAATGACCAAAATATCCATCGTCCCACGTAAACTCAAAACCCATTCTCTTTTCACACACAAGCTCTTCTTTTTCTTCTCTCACCCATCTCACTCTTCACTTCCTCCATCTTTCTTGGGCAACTCATCTTCGCTCACATTCCTCCATTTTCTTATCCCGGGCAACTCATCTCACTCTCCACTTCCTCCATCCTCCTGGGCAACTCATCTTCACTCACATTCCTTCATTTTCTAGTGCAATGAAGGAAGAAAACAACAATCAAATGGTGCATTTAAATCAAAGCAGCAATGGAAAGGTCCGTTTCTTAGTCGCCTGGAACGAGTTGCAGGTTCCGAAATGTACAGTCTTTCAGGGCCGAACGGTTGACATATGTTCGGATGTATAGTTCCGAACATAATGCATCTGTTTGGACCTATAGTTTCGAACGTATGCCATCTGTTCGGACTTTTAAGATAGAACAATGACATTTGACCTGAGTGTCCGAACACTATTATTTTGTTCGGACACTCAGGTCTGAACACTAGCAATATGTTCCGTCACTCAGAGACCGAATAGAGTCGCGATTTCTAGGTTAAAAACCTTTGCGATGATGGATAAAATGTAACCCAAATGCATGAAAAAACACTAACATTGTTTGTAAAAACTTACACTGAATGAGAATCTATCCCAATAACAAGTTTTCATGGAAAAAAAAGGTAATCTAAGATGGAAACAATGGTAAAGAAGAGATAGGGAAGAAGAATAAATGGTAATGTTGGAAGGATCCATTTACCTATGGAAGAGGAGATGGTGGAGAGGACTGGGAACGCCGGAGAAACCGAGTCGCCGGTGATGTGGAGAAAGGAATGAGGATGTGTGTGGGAAGAAAGAGGGAAATGGAGGGATGGATAGTTTAGGAAATTTTGGTGTGTGTGAAAAGAACTAATGGAATTTTTAAATTATAGGAATGTGTGTAGAGAGAATTTGTGTGGGAAAAGGAAAAATCTGTGTGCAAGTAGAAATTCCCCAAAAAAAAAAAAACTATATTCTCCAATTTTCTTTTTATTTTTGACCAATTTACCCTTAATATAAACTCAAATGACTTATCCCTCGAGTCAAAGGGTAAAAAGAGATTTTCCTTCTTAAACTTTGAGAACCTAAAATTAAAGGCTAGGATAATTTTTAGCGGCTTAATAATACATATTTTCCTAATCCACATCCAATAAATATTTTTCTAATCTGCATCCAAGTCTTTCCATCACCATGTCTCCCTTGGTCATCATGATCCAAGTGGACCCTATTAAAAGTAACTTCAGTTAGTAAAATATGCTAAGCTTAATCAAGGAGAGGGTTTTCACCTGCGCCATGGGCTCCATCGGATCGGTGCGGTTGTCATGGCGCTGGCGGGACCTAATCAAGGGTGTTTCTGTCATTTATCTATCAAAACTAACAATAATATTTTCAATTGTCAAATCAGGGGCCTCTTGTGAAAATGCAAAAGATGGGCCCTTTTTAGGTTGTCCGAATTATGAAAATATAGGGGCCTCTTTGTAAAATACGTCTTTATTTATTTGTGTTTTCAATTTTCTGAAATTGGTAAGGTTTATTGCAGTAGGCTGACATTGAGTGTTGAGGAACTAAAATGGTCATTCATTTATGCTTTGTAATCAATTATACTGTATTAAATCCAAGTGTTTTAAAGCTAATTTTGACTGTAACTACTGATTTTGACCGGGAGTTCTATCCCTTCTCTAACTAACCTACATTCTTCCACATGCAACCACTCTCTTTCCACTTTTCGCTCTTCTCTTTTCAACTTCATTTCCATCCCAAATCTCATATGCATTTACTTTACGTATACTCCGCTTTTCTTTCCACCCAACTTTTCTACACCACAGACTCTTGGACTAAAAAAAAGGCACTGTCATAATATTCTTTTATGTTGTTTTCTGGTGTTTGAGGATGATCCTACATGGTTTGAATTTTTTGATTGATTTTTATGTATGTTGCTGCAAATTTTATTAGTAATTATGCCCGTGCTTAGCATGGGTTATTGTGCTAGTATATTATTATACCCATCTGCCCTCCTCTGCTTTTGGCTTTCCCTTGTTTTTCATTGCTGAATTTTCTGTTGTGGTTCAATCTGTATGTTGCTCTATTCCTTTTCTCTGTTCTAATAATCTCACAAATTCAGTGTATTGCATGTATCACTGTATGTAATTCTTTGATAGTTATTTTTTGAATGGCGAGCTGCTTAGCTCTCGAGTTCAATAGGTCTTGGTTCATTATTGCCAATAACAACGGTCTATGTGATTGGTAATATCCAATATGTCCTTATTCTGTAAACAGTTAGAAGAAAAAAATTCAGTTGTTTTATGAATATAATTCTCAATAGTATATTTTATTTCAGTTTCTGTAAGATCATGAAGTTATATAATGCAAGTGATTTCTTTTGTCTTACATGGTTTTTCTTTTATATTTATTGTATGACATAGGTAACCTTTCTTCATAGTATTTTTACTAAGTGAATATGTGCTCAAAGCAGGCCTCTGGAAGAAAAGAGGAGGTGAGGTACCTTCTATGGATTCGCCTAAGTCGAGTACGCATAGTGGCAACATTTTTCGAGAAGCTGGAGAAGGACATTAGAATCAATTATCTGTTTATAAGGATAGTGAAACTCATTGTTGTGGAGCTCTATTACACGCATACTGCTGCCTGCATTTTTTACTATTTAGCAACCACTCTGCCTCCTTCTCAGGAAGGGTACACATGGATAGGAAGCTTAAAGCTTGGTGATTATACGTACACTAATTTCAGGGAGATTGATTTACTGAAGCGGTACTTAACTTCGCTATACTTTGCCATAGTCACCATGGCAACTGTTGGTAAGTTACTTTCTTGCCTGTTATTTTACCATTGTTCGCCTGCCAATGCTATTAGCTGTTTTTCACTGATATGGGAATCTTGTCTTTTGGGATTTCCAACCAGTACTTGACTGATTTCCAACCAACTCAAGGAAGAACATAAAATTGTTAATCTAATCCTTGGATTAGATATTAGATATATACCTGGTCTGTTGGAAGAACTAAAATGTAGGTGCACTTCTGTTTTCTTTGTGAATTAAATTTTGTATTTAGTCAGGTTCTTAACCTGTATGTTCATTTATGGCATTGGTATGCCATGTTAAAATAGGAACTAGCCTCAGCAAATTGGAGAACCATTTTATAGGCCCACTTGGATGCACATCAACACATGGGTAGGGTGGATTTTAGTGTGGATTAGGGTTTAGTAAGATATCGACATGATTTAATGAGTGTGTCCATCTATTTAAGGGCCACAATGCTTCATTGTTTGTATGTTTGCATTTCTAGCCTTCAATTTCTTGAGGCCCGTACAATGATAGGATCAGTTGATTTTTTTGGGCCCTTAAAATGAGAGTTAGGATTCTCAGATAAGTTGATTTTGACCTCCTAATCCATACCAGGACATTCCAAGTTCCAATTCCACCCAAACCTTGTGATTGGAATGCATCCAAGTAGATTCCACAAAACTGGTTCTCAATTTTAAATCTGAGGCTGTATCTGATCCAAATATAACCTTACTTTATGATCAGACGTTACTAATAAGTATGAGTCAAACATATGGAGCACATATAAAATTATAAAGCATCTACGGAGGCAAGAAATGTTCAAGTGCCAAACATTTAGCACCTATACATGAAAATTTTGCTGAATTCCTCAGTTACTGATTACATCTCCTGGAGTCCTGGTAGTTAAAATTTCTAACTGATCCTTTGAATTGATGATAATGTACCACTATCAACATTAACATTAAAACTTTTGCCACTGCATTTCAAACAGGCCCATAACATTTATTTGGTTGTGTCAAATTTTCCCACTAACTACGGTTAGGCTTTTTCAACAAATTATGAGTAATGACAGTGGTAG
Organism: Camphora micrantha; assembly: GCA_003546025.1. NCBI lineage: Eukaryota > Viridiplantae > Streptophyta > Magnoliopsida > Laurales > Lauraceae > Camphora > Camphora micrantha. Next base: position 38,356,159 of record QPKB01000011.1, on the reverse strand, counting down.
TGTGTTGCATTCACATGTCGCAGGTTATGGTGATATACATGCAGTCAACTCCAGGGAAATGATATTCATCATGATTTATCTAACTTCTGACATGCTTCTTGGGGCTTATCTGGTTGGCAATATGACAGCACTAATTGTGAAAGGATCAAAGACAGAAATTTTTAGAGACAAATTGAAAGATTTGACTCAATACATGAGCAGAAACAAAATTGGAACGGAAATATGTGCCGAGATTAAAAGCTACATGCTTATGGAGTATGAGAGAAGGAACACAAAGGCTGTTGCTCTTCAGGATATTCCAATCTCTCTTCCAGCTAAGGTGTGAGTATGTGAAGCAGTTCATATCAGATCTCTTTCTTAAATAAGGATCGGATTCTCATTTCTGCAGATTTTGTATGCTTGAAATCATTTCAACATTTTTTTACCAGTATAATTATATTTGTTGCAAAGCAGAAACTCTACGCTTAACTTTAATTGTAAAGATGGCTTTAGATTGTATCATGCATCTCATCGATGCTTGTATAATCGCTTCTGTTCTTAGGCTATTAGTGGCCTGTATATCATGCCAAATTTCAACTACATGAGTACAACTATAGAACTACATGGATGCATTCTTGTTGTGGGAGTGGAAGATGGATCTTGGGCAGGGTATTTCTTTGAAAATTCATCGAGCTAGAGTGTTTAGGAATTAGGATGCAAAAGGAATATCAAAGAACTCAAAAGTACTAATTCATATTGTTCATGTCAGCATAAAATTAGCTTGCTTAGTGACTGTTGCATGCTAATCAGCTTCCTTTGTTTCGGTTTCTATGGCTTCATTTTTGAGACCTGTAGCCTTTTAAATCCCAGTTGGTCTGTACATGTAGATAATTCATTCTGTGTAAAGTAAATTAGTGAACTCTCTGGTTGAAGTTATGATTCAAGTGTGCCGCAGAAACTTCTGTTTTTGTTTCACCATTACCATCCTGATGTTATATGAAAAAATATGGCTAATTTGACTTCATCTACTTGTCATCTCTGATTTATAAATTATTTTATTATATAATAGTTAAATGCATACTGAGCTCATTTCTTTTTGCAGATTTTACAAAAATTGTATAAGCCATATATTGAAAAGGTTCCTCTTTTTAAAGAATGCTCAAAAGAATTCATTAATGAGATTGTGAGTTTCTTTCTTTTCTCATACTTCATTTCAACATTCATTTGTAGAATTTGGGTCAAGACTTACCTGTTCGCTGCATTTTGTTTTTCAAACCAATTCCTATTTGCATGGTTGCATTCCAATCATATGCTTTAATTAAAATATCATTTTAAGACTACTTTCATTGACCTGTTTTTTGTTATGTCTCAATCGGACAGACAATTAACATAGAAGATAGACCTGCAAGTTTTTGAAGGTCCATAAACTATAAGTCTTTGAACTAATAAACTTTTCTTTTTATGTCTAAAGATCTGTATGCTATCTTTAAATTTTACACATCTTGTAGGCCTAGTATAGTATGGCAACATCGTGGGTTCATCTTCAGGTAAAAGTGGCGAAAATCTATCTCATGGTTTCTTCTGATTTAGCAGGCAAATAGATTGCATGAGGAATTTTTTTATCCAGAGAAAGTGATCATAGAAAAAGGTGATGCAATAGATCAACTTTATTTTGTCTGCGATGGGGAGCTGGTAAGGATTCAGTATCTTATTATCACACTACACATCTTTCAAAAAAAGAGAAAGTTATTGTTGAAGATCAGTATTAATGTCAACTCTATTATTCAGTGTTATGTAGTGGATAGTTCAGATCTGGGTACATTTTGTTCAGTTTCAGATACCAACTGGCTCGGGGTTGAAACTTGAAAGTTGAGACCATCACAACTCACTGAACGACGTGGTACTACTGGCTGAACTAGAGCAAAATGAAGAAAGGAAATATTGAGTCCAGAAAATTTCAAGAAATGAAAGGGAAAAAAAAAGATTTTTGGGAAACTTATGATGATGTTTACTAATTACTAGATTTAGATATTGATCATGATTAGACTACTTCAATTGTTTTATGTATATATTGAACTGCCACCCATCATCATTTTAGCCTCATCTCATATGTTATTAAGTAGCCAACATTGAGTTATATGTACATGACTGTCAAAGTAGACTGTAACTGATTTGTAACAGTTGAAATAGTGTAAGCCACCCAGCCCTATATTCTCATGTTTCAAGGTGTAGTTTTGGTGACTTTAAGCTAAAACCAAGTTGTGTTGGGTGAGTAGATTCAACCTCAATGAGTTTTAATTCCTTTGGTTGAGAATAGAGATACGTCATACATGCGGCTGACTATAAAGGTGCAGTTGGTGGTTCTTACCTTATAATTCTTTGTTCATTTGTCAATATGAGTATTGTTTTGCAGCTTTTGCTCATGTAAGATGTCCACCGGTCTATTAGTACTTTAATGTTTAGTCCTTTCCGAAACATGTTCTACTCCATTGAATCGGACTACCTTTGTGACGAGGCACACATAAATACATGAAATAATGACTGATTCACCAAGTTTCTGGCTGAGTAGGAAATGATTCAACTGGTAAGAACCTGAATTGGAATGATTCTACTGGAAAAAACAAGATGGTGTTTGTATAGAGAAGAAATTACAACAAACTGACCAAGTTGTACTTGATCTCCGAGTCATATCAGTAATGTAACTGACTGCCCTGCCCTCTGTTATTGGCATTATGAACATTTGTTTTAGAGTATTCTTTTTGCAACATATGGTTCTACAACTATTTTGCTCATTCACAGAAATGAGTCCCACTCATGAGATAACATGCATCCAAAATTCCATTATTGCTGGTTGTTTTTATAACTCTAATTTGTAGTTGATGAAGTATATGCTCTTTTGTCCTGGTGGAGGTTGGCACAGGGGAAGATGGACAAGATATGCTTTTGGAGCCTAATAGTTCATTTGGGGAAATTGCCATTCTTTGCAACATTCCCCAGCCTTATACAGTTCGCATTGATAAACCATGCAGGCTTTTGCGAGTGGACAAACAATCTTTTTCAAACATTCTACAAATATATGTTTCTGATAGGCAAACGATCTTGAGAAATCTTCTTGGGGTAATTATTCATGTCAACTGTTTTAAGATTGAACCATTGAATTCTATTATAGTGTTTGATATCTTCCATCCATTTCAGTAGTAGTTAACTATCATACATCTACTGCAATTACAAACAAAAAGATGTTTTTTTAATCTATTTGTGTGTGGAGAAGTCTTCGGTAATTAGCATAGTCATGATGATTATTCTGCTCCATCTGATTTTGGACTAATAGTATCCTGACGCATCTCATGAATCATGATACAAGTGGCCCTGCTTCAGTAACGTGGATTCCAGACAATTGATTTGATGCATACTACATAATGCCCCAGTATGTTTCTGATTCAAAGATCCTAGCAATCCCATCTTTGTCCGACGGATGGACAGTTAGAAAACACTGAAATATCCGGGGAACTCCATATAATCAACAGCTAATCAACTAAGGATCATTCAATCTGAAAATTATTAGGGAATCTCCCATGCACAGAGAGATCTATCAGCACAATGGTTAGTTTTGCTGAACCTTGGGCCCCACATGGATAGAAAGGATGCATTGGGACACTACTCACATCTTTATTTATCAGCATTCAAGATAAATTATTGGCTGTGCATAATATACCTTGTGGTCTACCCATGGACAGGGAAAAGAATATAATCACATCAAGCATCTGCAATCTGTTATCACACTTTATATTAGAAGGCAAGAAGCAAAGCTTGCATTATGTGTAAATAATGCTGCTTTTCAGGGAGACTTGGATCACCTGAAGGGTTTGGTACAAGCTGGAGCAGATCCAAACAAAACAGATTATGATGGGCGATCGCCTTTGGTATGGCATTCACTGATTCGTGCTCTGCACATCTTGTTCAATTAGTTTATAAACATTATTTTAGACATATGACTACCCGAAAATACGAGTGGATCTCTTTTGATGCTGCGTTATTTTAGTAAAACTGAGAAATTATATTTTCATCAACAATAGGGTAAGCATAGTCTCCTCAGGCTTGAGGTACAAGTAGGATAATGATCTGGTTATCCTGCTTGTTTATCTGATGGGATCCAAAGCTGGTATGGTTGACTTCAAATCTCCACACATGAAGCTATAACCTTTAAGGCTTTCAAATAGATGGCCAAGAAATGAATACAGAAAATGGGATTGGGACACACAACACACACACACACACACAGAGACAACAGGATCGACTTAGTTGTATGGTTTTTACAACAGGATCGACTTAGTTGTATGGTCTTTTCTACATTTTCATTAAGGCTGTGGTATATGACTGCCGAGATACATCTCTTGTGACGATCTTTGAAGCAGTTTGAGGTTTTGACTGAATGCTAGCACCTGCAACTAGTATTTATATCCTGAAAGTATAGCCATAAAGAGTGTTTCTTTCTAAATAGGAGTGAGGATGGGCAATTGTGGTTCTTCATTTTGTAAGTTTGAATTAGGTTCCAGTAACTTGTACTTAATATTTATAGATTACAAGTTTTATAACAGTAAAACTGCTAACCCATTTAATAAATGGGTCAAACCCATCTAACCCGACAAGACCCATTTGCCACTTCTAAGTTACTATGTAGGTGCATTTAAAATACATGAATAGGTCAATTTAGTTGGTATTTTTTTTTTTTTTTTATCTAGTGTCAACTGTCAACAGGCGTCCAACAATTTTACTAGAAGCTTCGATACCTCCTGGCATAATTACTGCCTACCGAAGCCCCAGATAGAATATAGCAATTTGGTCTCTACAGTAAAGGGGTTTGGCTCAATTCATATAGTTGTATAACCTACAGATGTTTTAACTTTGTAACCTTTTGGAGGTCATGCACTGCTTGCTCTCCAAATGCAAAATCAGTTTTACATGTGTTCTGCGCTTTTCGACCAGAAGTGAGTATTGCAGAAAATCAGAGAACTGAATGTCTTGCTGGGGGATCCTTTGAATTGTGAAGAATAAGATAAAACGACAAAATTGCCTTTTTGGATTAATGTGGACCAGTCATGAAATGTGGTAAGTTTCTCACAAAAGCATCATATGAGTCTCTAGAAAACAACTATACCTTTGTAGTACCAAGGTCGTGCTTTATTTCAATTAACTGTCATTATTACCCTAAACGAACTGTGTGTACTTCTGAATGAGCTCTTGCACGCTTGAAGGCTTGTATTCACAACAAAATCTACACTGATACCATTGCCCATGCATTTTTTCACATGCGCCAATCTTGCACAAGGGTGGTGCGCTATTTTCAATCCCAGCTGTCCACAAAGTAGGAACCAAAGAGGATTTTCGTATTCCTTAAAAAACTCTTATCAAAACTTAAAAATTGAAATTTTCAATGCTGTTGATTGAAAGCTGTCTCAAGTTGACTAGATTGTCGGATCATACATTGACTTTTTTAAGTAGAGCTTGATATATCCAGGTTATTGCATATGAATGCATACCAAACACTCTGATTTGATTTATCTAAAATTTTGACTTATGACTTAAAATGCTAAATTATTATATTTATTTAGGTGCACCTAGAAAGGCTTCTGTCTATTAGAAGAACTTTTGCCTATTCCTTGTAGGAGATTTACTAAGTGATTTCGATATTCTATTCTTAACCATAAGAATTCTTATCCGAAAGAGCTTTTGTTCTGACAGCATCTCGCAGCATCAAAAGGATATGAAGACATTACATATTTCCTTATTCAAGAAGGAGTGGATATCAACATTTCTGGTAACTTTCTCCATCCTTGCATTTATAGGCAAGTAATGACCTTCACCAGATGCTTTTTTTTTTCTTGTTTTGGAAAGTGAACCTTCACTAGATGTTCATTTCATTATCATACGGCATTGTGTTTGAATGTGTAGATCCCATGGTTTAACGACCCAGACATTTGATCTGATAATGCTTCTTACTCGCCATTTCTTAAAATCTCACTATGGAACAATGGTAGATCCTCTATCAGCCCACGCTAGAGCCTTTCAGATTCTTCATCTTCACTGTAAGGCCATGGGCCACAGTTGGACAATTTCATGGCCCTAGTAAACTATGCATATCATCAGGCCAACGATCATAAGTTTTTCTGTATCTTTGTATTGATGTGTTCATGGTTCTTCAGTCGTCTTTTAATGTGATGTTATAATTTATTGGAGCTAATATTTTTATATAATGTGTACACTTCTATCATGAAATTCACGTGATTATGTTTATAAATATCTATTTTGATCAGATAAGTTTGGTAACACTCCTTTGCTGGAAGCAATAAAGAATGGACATGATGGAGTGGCTTCTTTACTTGCCCAAGAAGGAGCGTCGCTAAATATTGATGATGCTGGTTGTTTCCTTTGTAAAGCTGTCATACGAGGAGATTCAGATTTCTTAAGGAGGATTTTGTCACATGGCGTAGATCCAAACTCTAAAGATTATGATCATCGAACCCCACTTCATGTAGCAGCTGCAGAGGGTTCAGTTTTGATGGCAAAGCTGCTACTGGAAGAAGGGGCAAGTGTCCTCTCCAAGGACAGGTACAATTTGAAAATTTAGGTTTTATTATTGATTGGGGATGCATAAATTCAATTTTACATTTCATTTGATCCTTGTAGCCTTCTCCTTGGAAATTCAACCCCCCAACTGATAGAAATGTTGACTTATTTATTTATTATTTGTTTTGGCATGCATTGCTAAAGAATTTTTGCAGTTCTGGATTTTACAAATATCAAATGCCCTTGTTGCTTATAGTTAAACCAATGCAGTACATTGAAATTGATATATGATTGGCACATGTGTATGATGATCCAAACCCTCAGTAAGTGTTTAACCAAGAATTGTGTTGATTGAAATGAATTATTAAATTTCTTTAGCTAATCATTGCTACCAAAACCTCAAGGCATTAGTAGAGGCAGCATAAATACTTTTCAATATTCCCCTCGGGTGGAGCCCACTCCTCAATACTCCCTCAGCTGGAACCCGGCTGGCGCACTTGTCGCGACACGCATTTTTTTCATGGCAAGTCGTTCCTCTTGAGATTTGAACTCGCGACTGGTTGGCTCTGATACCATATTAAATTTCTTTAGCTAACCATTGCTGCCAAAACCTTGAGGCGTTAATAGAGGCAGCGAAAATACTTTTCAATATTCCCATCGGGTGGAGCCCACTCCTCAATATGAATGAATAGTTGGAATCTCATCCATGTCTACCCTGATTTGAAAGCTAAGTGAAGGCACAAAAACCCTGTGCTCCTGGTAAGAAACTTGAAATTGCAGAGTTCCGGTATGCCAGTGATCTTCTGAGTGCAAGAGTAGATTTACATTAGAGAGGGTTTCTACCACTTTCCTTGTAAAATATTTTTTTCACGAGCAATCACCGATGTTTACTGTTTATGTGTCTTATCCATGATTTCATTATCCATGATTTTGTCCATTTGAATTTACAGATGGGGAAACACTCCACTTGATGAAAGCCGTATGTCTGGAAGCAAGCCCTTGATCGCACTATTGGAAAATGCCAAGTCTTCTCAGTTGTCTGAAATCCATATTTCCTCTCACGAAATCCTTGGTAACATCATTTTGCTTTATGCAATATCAATGGTATCAGATTGTCACATCTTATTCTTTCCATACTGTGCAATTTCATCCCTGAGTCTTTCAGAACACTGTCAAGGGAAGTATATTTATGATCTTACTTTTAAAAAAACCCATGCAACAGGCCCACCTATATGAATCCAACCCACTTATACCTGCTGCATCACTCATTCAAAATTTACTCTAATTTGAGTGTAACTCACCGTTGGATTTATCACATATAAAAAAAAAATTATTCCATTGAAAGTTAATCATGTATTTCAGATGTGATCATCCAATGATTGTTTTTACTTTAATTGAAGTGAAATTTGTTATGATGCCATGCATATGTATTCACAGTTGTGTGATATAATCAGCTTAGATCAATGAACAGTTGGCTTAAAAAAAAAAAAAGTAACGGTAACTTTCATTAAAAGAAGAGAACTACAGAAAAGAAGAGAAGTATACCCTCACTATAAGGAAAAGAAGAAAAGAAAAACCATAACAACAAAGCAAAGCACAATGCTACAAGGAGAAAGCAGAGATGTGGACTATTTACTAGCCCAATACTCAATTCAATTGGTGATCCTAACTTAATTAGTGCCCTTAGAAGAGACATCTGAAATGAAAACAAATAATTCTATGGATAAAATAAATAAATTGCGTGCATTGAAAATAAAACAATAAATTTACTTAAAATTGTAGGACCCAGGCCTGGACTTAACTCTTCTTGAAAGGGACAGTATGGTTAAAAAATTGAACAGAACGTAAATCGGCTGATTGGGCTGATCTCTAGCTATCCTAGGCTAGGTACTTTTCTCTGAACCTTGAACCTCCTACCGATGCTAGATTTTTAACTGGTCTCCCTTCCACTATGGGGGCAATGCAGAAATCTGAAGCAACACTGGGTACTTTTCTCTGCCTTTTGAAAAAAAAAAAAAAAAATATATATATATATATATATCATTCCAATCACCAGATTAATTTTTGGGTTAATAAGCCAAATAACAGTGTACCAATTCCCATCTAATATCTTTTATTGAAACAACGACCATTCATTCTGCCAAAACATGGGTTACAGGGAAATGAACCATCCATAAACATAGTCCTAAAAGATTTTGTTTTAACAAAATCCAAATCCATATGAACTCGTTTGTACTTAATAGGAATTCAAGGTGTTATTTGTTCACCTTTAGCACAAATATATAGGTGAATCAACGGAGGTCAGCAGTGAACTAGCTTCTGAACAGGTCTTTTTCAGTTGTTAAATAATAAAAAAAAGCAGCTCTTTTACAGAAAGAAAAGAAATGGCTATCCCAACTCATCGGCGGCTCAGCATAATTTACTTGGCCACATGATATATAAATACTGGCTGATCTTATCTGAGCAGGAGAAAGAAATATCTAGGATACTAGCAAATTGTAAAGATTACTGTTTGCCTTATTTGTATCATACCTCACCTATTTAATTCTGTTTGTATTTGTTCAGTCAATTAGGATTTATAATTAATGATAAATTCCCTTGCTTGTAGAACCTGGTAACGGACACTCAAGGAAATGCACAGTATACCCTTTCCATCCATGGTTCAAGGAGGAGGAAAGAGAGGGAGTTGTTCTGCCAGTCCCGCGGACCGTGGAAGATCTCATCAGGGCCGCAGAGGAGCGTCTCAAATGCACCGGATGTCATATCTTAGAAGAAGATGCGGGTAAAATCACTGATACAGACATGGTTTATGATGGCCAGAAGTTGTATCTGGTTACTAACGACCAAGGCTCCCACTAGAGAAAGAGAGAAAGAAGAGTGTATTGTATGTTTGTGTGTATGCAAATCATTGATCTTGGGCAGCTTATAACATGGTACATCCTACTGGATGAATGTATTGACTCTGCAAAAAATTAAGGAAAGAATAATATGTGAAGACCACACGTGGCCACAGCATAATTTTATGGAAAAGTGGTAGTAGTATGTAATAGGAGATTCAAAACTTTAAGAGGTTGTATGTAATATTTTCTATAGTTGCATGCATTGTTTAAAGCACAAAACTTGTGAACTTAGAATTCAATGTAGAGGTTACTGATATATAAAAAAAAAAAAAAAAAAATTAATTCAATGTAGAGGAAAAAGCTCAAAAAGTAAATAAGGTGACCATTCTCATAGAGAATAAATAATGTCATTTCTCAAGCATAAAACCTGCAAAGTACATGTCTGTGTGAGAGCACTTAAGGACAAGCTAAAAAATTGTATACATGCCTATTTTCAGAAAGAATCAGATGTTATGTGGGAAGCAAGACTGAAAAATTCATAGAACATGAGACTGACACTGGAAAGATGGTTATGTTTATAGTGTCACGTTTAAATCTAAAAGAAATGCACTTCACAATAGTACAAACATAGAATTTATAGGGTCCAGTGATGCAGCTAATGGGTATATTGCAGGGGCTATGTTAATGATCAAACTATGGGTCCCTACATGTGTGGGACAGTGAGGCTGATATGATAGCTCAATGTTGGAACAATTTAACGATGCTGATGGGACTCTGTTATCTGATTACTTGAAGTAAAATAAAAGTAGTAATGGTATAAATAGATAAATCTGAGTTTGGTCCCTATTTTTAAACCTTCTGTTGCTGATCAGGTTGAGGACTGAGCCTACAGCTTGGCCTTGGTTGATACTGTTGGGTCCCATTCACAGATGGATTGGGCAAAAATAATTTAGCCACAATTTTCATATAGCCACAAATAATTTACAAAATAGTGTTTGGCTTCAGCCAAAAGTAGGCTATGTTCATTAAGAGTTAAACTTGGCTTGGGCCATGTTTATCCGACCCTCTAAACACGGTTAGTTCCTGATGTACAATGGATGTTGATGGGAACTTTGGTGGGCTTCACTATGTTTTAAGTACTTTTGGACCATCATTGTGTGGGATTATATTTAGGAATTGCACCTAGCGCCACAAGTTATCTATTTAAATCTTGAATTAAATTGTCAAGTTTTGCTGGATGGATATGCCAAGAAAAGGAATAGGAAGGAGTCCGAACCATTCGGGAGTCTGCTCTCATGGATTAAATTGACTTAAAAGAATACCTTCGCTAATTAAAAAAATAATAAATAAATCCATCAGCCTCAACGTGAGCCATTGGATATAATTTTGTGGATTTTGTGGGCCCCAAACACAAGATTCAAACCGTGAGATCTCTTTGGAATGCTGAGTACGTTCATATGATCAATTTTCATGGTCTAATACCTTGTGAATCTCAAGAAATATGTGGAAAAACTCTCAACCAATGATATAAAAATGTCTATTTAGCATAGACTCTAATATTACCAAACACATCCTTTTATTTTAGCCTCTTTTTTGTATGGGTCTGTATTAAATGGTCTTTAAGAAATAGACTAGTGGTCCCAAACATGGCCTTAGTACCCAATCACATGAAGCAAAACTATGATTCCTATATTTAAATATAGGGATAGCTCTCCCAAGCTCAAGTATGTGGTGGAGTCCACTTGAGGACCCGCATGAGGATGGAGATGAGGGGGATTTCAAGGACTCCCTAGGATCGTCCTTTCTATAAAAAATCAGCCACAACCGTGATTTCTATCATCTCCGTACGGGCCCAAAAGTTTAATGGTCAATAGTCCATTTGGATCGATACATAGTCGATCCAATGGTCCAGTAAATTCGAATTTGACCGAAACTTAGTGGACATGTGCAATTTAGGGGGGTCATACGTTTGGTTCATTGGATGGATCAAAGATGGGTCCTACAAACATGAGCTTACGAAATTTTCTCCTAAGTTTGAGCTCAAGAGAGCCTTGCTATTTAAATTCATGATATCTTTACATTCTCTCAATGCGGATTGGCTAATCCAAATGTTTTCAACAATTAAACCAAAGATCTTTACGATATGTGGGCTTACAATTGTCACGACCCGAATTCCAGGGCCCTGTCGGATATTCGAATCGTGATTATATAGCAATGCATACATCAAATAATATTCACAAAGTATTAGGCTTTTAACTCTAAAATAATTTCAATTATAAATATAATTAAATTTCTGAGAATTCAAACTCAATTCATATCATGATTAAATCATCAAATAAAGTTTCCTAAACAAGTTCTAATGATTCCGTCATCTATTCAAAATTTTCTCGTTCTCTCTTTTCAGCCACGCATGCCAAAATCTACGTGCTGATCGTCAATCCGCTCTGGCCCACCCGCAATCTGATTACCTGAAGGGGGTAACACAACATCAGTATCACTGGTGAATGAATTTTCCTAATTACACAAGTCATACATAACATCACAGAATCAACAAATTCTAAATCAGTAATCAAGTATCATTAATAATACAACCATATGCAAATCCGTGCCCATGCACAATACCACGCCTCAAAGGCCCATCGTATACATGTATACCGGTTACCATGACCCTGTCTCATCAGACACGTCCACTAAGGACCAGCCACTAAAACGGCCCGGACACAAAGTCCAACATCCCACTTACGTCTGGGACCCTGCACATAATATCACATAACAACCAGAATTCATCATTATTAATAATTTACACAACAGTATTGTGGGACCAGCTCCATATCAGTCCCCATTGTATTGGTGCCCCACCTCTGATCATAACAAGATGATGTGAGAGTGGCCTGCCTTCATAGAATATTAACTAAGGTGATAGAATCATATCGATCATTCCAAGATATCCCATACAATTCATTATAATTACATGAAAATCTTATCTAATTTAGTAAAGGGGTTATTTGGTAATTATATACAAGTCCAGGGCTAATCCCCATTCACAAATTCCATACACACAGAAACTAGTAACAATTGATTCACGCCTGGGGCACCTTTACAGTGAAATCCAATGGGTCCCATTGGACCAAACCAAGATCATACCTAATGTCTAAGATTGTCCAATGGTAGTCTTCACTCTTAATGGATTGGATTAACCATCGGAAATCTTTGTTGGGCAGTTAAACTAAAAAAAACACAAACAGTAACCTTTATGGTTAACAAAATTGAACTCTCTGGGTAACTGGTCAGATGGAGCCCTGGTCACATGAGACCACCACCATTCAGACCGTCTCTGGGCCCTCTTCAAAACGTGGGGTCCCAATCTCTGATTGATTAAAGTAGTGGGTCCCACCATAGATGTCGATAGTGGCTCTGTTTCCGTCAATTTTCACGCCTGCAGCCCTCTTCTTATAGAATCCAGTGGGTCCCACTTAACTAACCCAAGATCAGACTTCTAGGTCATGATCGCCCAGGGGTAAACCCTCCACCCATTGGATCTGATCCATCATCAGATCATATTCTGGGGCCCACAAGTCAAAACTGATAGTTTACTGTTTTCTGTACTAAATCACGCCTTGCTGTAATTGAATCCATTGATCAGTGGGTCCCCCTGATAAAAATCCTAGATGTCCAACTACACTAAGGTCGCCCATGACTCCCTTATAGGTTCCCTGGACTAGATTCATCATCCAGTGGACCATGTGGTCCCACAAGTCTAGCTTCTTCCTTCCCCTGTTGACGTCCAGGTTCTGTTTTCATAGAAATCTAATTCTGATGTCCATAACACATTGAGACTCAAAGAAAACATTACTTAATAATCAACTACCTATGATACACAGAAGCTTACATATTCACCATGACTCAGATAGTTCCTATGCCAAATCCATTACAGGGATAATTTCTAAAAAAGCAGAAGCATTGAAAACACTTGAGACATGCCAAATCATCAGTCATCCACGATTAATTATCCAAGGTATTTAGGAACATCCACTCACCTCTGGTATGTGATAGTTGCTTTTGCTATGTGTGGGCGCGAATATGACATCAATCAGGGACCTTCTTCCTCTTCTTCCCCTAGGTTCCAGCAACAACCACCTCTCAGATTGTTTCTCTCAAAAGTTAGAAGATAATTCCCTAGGAGAGATGAACGATGGTTACCTATATATACACCAAGAGGAATTAAAGTCCTAGCCCTCTTATACTTCCTAATTCTAATCCTTCTCTTATATCCATTGCTAAAGTTGTTATACAAATCCAATTCCAAACGTGAGACACTTTTCAATAACACTTCTAATTCAAAATCAATTAACAACTAAGGGTCCTTCCTGGGCCAAACTAATCTTGGGCCCAGGTACTCAAGATATTACAACAATCATACTTACAAAAGATTATATTGTGCGGATCAACATGCGTGAAAGTTTAGACCCCAATCACTCATTAGAGTGAACAGCATTTGCGTGGACCCAATATGGATTGATATTAGCATGGCCCCACATGTTTGGGCCCAATCCATATTAACAAGGGCCCATGCATGGACTAATCACTCTCATGGATTGGCTTATGTTTTCATAAGTATGAATTGGGGATTAACCCTTTATATTTCAACTATAAAGAAGAAAAGTGAAGGTGAGCTGCTGTCATTTCAAACAAGTAAACCCAATCTACTTTCATTACGGAGCTAATAAGCTTTGATCTTGAAAAATACTGGTGAGCTTCTCTCATCTATCTTCCTAAATTTAAATCACTAATCCAGCTCATGGGCATAAAATGACAGTTCTAACATGATCAAGGGCCAACCAAGGGAGAGTGAGAGGCCCAAGTATCCGCATCCTAATCTTCTCTCCCATGAACGAATTTGCGGGGCTTGTTGGTGTATTATTGATGGTTTTTATTTATATTAGAAAAAAAAAAAAGTCATTTGAGGGTGGTTTAAGCTAGTCTTTTTGAAGATAAAAGAATATAGAGTTTTTAAAAAAAATTTAAGTCCAGTGGGTTGGGATCGGACAATACGTTTACATTATGCTTGGGAAGGAGGTAAAATGAGGGGAAGAAAAACGGAGAGGAAAAAATTAAAATAGAGAGTGTTTGGGAAGGAAGGAGGGAAATTTGGGGGTAAAATTTTAAAAATTTTACCCCAAAATTTGCCTTCAAAAATAGGGAAAAAGGGTGAAAGAGAGAGATAAAAATGAGATTTTCTCTCTCCTCCCCATTCAAACTAAACAAATAAGAAGAGAAAAAATTAATTTTTCCTCCCCTCTCCATTTAGTGTTTTCTTGCCTCTAAAATTGTTCCTCCCCTCCTCAATCCCCTTTTTCAAACACACGGTTAAAATCCGGGCAATTTGAGACTGACAATGGTAGGAGCAAGCATTTCACTAATTTTTTATTTAATATGCCGAAACTGCCCCCCACAAACGGCACTTAACGGATACTTAGAAGGGGTAGGTTTGTAAATTTGCCCCTTATAAAGACAAGGACAACCCCCTTCCCCATAAAATTTCCCCTCGCCCTCTCTCGCACGCGCTAATTTCACTTCTCTGCTATGCTCTCAGCTCTCAGCTCTCGCCCTCTCTCGCGCTCTATTTCTGTATTTTTTCAATCTCAGTCTCTTTCTCCCCCGCTCCTCTCTTCCTCTACATCTCTCTATTTCTAATCTCTTTCTTCCTCTCTCTCTTCCCCTCTCTTTCTCTTTCTTGGTCTCCGCAAAGAGCTCTCAGCTCTCACTGCTCACTGCCTGTCACTGCTCGCGGCCTCTGGTAAGTTCTATTTATTATTTTTATTTTTAATTTTTGCATTGAAAACTTTTTTGTTTTTTTAATCTGCTTCTTTTTCTTGTTTGTAATGTCCCCTTTGTTTCCTTCTTGTAGTTGTTTTTCCTATAATGATAGGTTTATTGCTTCAAAAAAATAAATGCAGATGCTGTGGCTGTTAGTAATGCAATAAATCAAGTTTTAGATTCAGGTCAGGTTGGCAGGTCAAATAGACATATCTAACAACCTTAAATCAACGCTATCTTAATTTGACACTAATCCAGGCTTTATTCGCTGTATAATATGCCTGCATTATATTGCCGTTAAACTTTGAGAGCCTAAAAACTTCAAACTAGAATCATTTGAAAAGCCTGATAATTTGTTTATGACAGATAATAAAATTAAGAAGGCCTGAGATTTTCTGTACTACACATTCAAATATTTCTCCCTCTCCCCTCTTTCAAAACCAAACTTCCAGTAGCCTCCTCTTTCAAAAGTAGGCCACGAGATGATATAATATATAATGTTCAACAAGTGTACAGAGAATGGTGATTGAGGCCATAATAATACAATGTTCAACAAGTGCATAGAGTGCTGAACTGCTGATTGCACCTCTCTCTCTCTCTCCCTCCGTAAATAATGGCAATTAGCAGCTCCCTAGAAAAAAGGCATGGCTATGTAGTAGGAGCAGTTGAAAAGGGTAAGCAGTGAGAGTCCCATTGCATAAGCTTTTTGCCAATCTAGTTGGGTTTGGCGACTTCTCCTGATTGTGAAAGCTAAAGGCTTCTGAGCGCACGAGAAAACCTGAAAAACATATGGAATGCCATAAAAGCTTACCTTGGAATCAGAAATGCACAGCATCCTTTAGAAAAACCCATCTTTGTTAAGATTTTGTTCTGGACCCATGTTTGTTATGGATTTCTCCTGGTTTATTTCTTCTATTTGCTAGTTATTTTATTATTTGGCATTGATTTCTATTCATTTCTATTGATTTCTGAATCAGCTCTAATTAAGTAATTATATATGTTTTTCGTTAGGCTTTTTCTTCGTGAGGAAATCTTAGAGTCGACCGAGTGGCAGGCATCCGTAACTTCAAGATAGTCGGATGCTGAGATACAACTCTTGACTCTTCCAATTTCAAACTTGTTTACTTGTTTCGTATAATTGAGAACTTGTTTAGTTTAGTTATTGATAACTTGTTTAGTTGTGGGTAGTAGTTATTGATAACTTGTTTAGTTGTGGAGAGTAGCTATTGATAACTCGTTTTGTTGTGGATAGTAGCTATTGATAACTTGCTTACGTGTTTAGTAGCTTTGATTTTGTTTGAATAGTTAAATATGTCTTCTGTCACGCCTTCTAGTAGTGTTGGTAGTTTTGACACTCACACCCCTACCGGTTTTGATGCTTTTAAATTTGACCAAAAAAAGAGTCGAGAAGCCCTTGCAAAAATGATAGTATTACATGATCTTCCTTTTAACCTTGTCGAACAACGAGGCTTTAAAGAGTTTTGTGCGACTCTACAACCTGAATTCGAGACTGTTTCACAAAACACTGTGAAGGTAGATTGCATAGAAATATACAATGGAAAAAAGAATGAGTTCTTAAAAGAATTCAAGGATCTTACTTGTAGGATTGCTCTCACAGCAGATATGTGGACGTCCAGCCAGCATTTAGGTTATATGGCTATTACAGCACATTATATCGACTCTGATTGGGTTCTTAGATCCCGTATAATTAACTTTCATAATGTTGATTCTCCCCACACTGGACAAATTCTAGCTGACAATGTTACTCAAAATATACTTAATTGGAATATTGAGAATAAATTATTCTGTTTGACATTAGATAATTGTTTTACAAACGATTGTATTGTAAGAACACTTAGAAATCAACTTATGAAAACCAATGCCCTCATCTTAAATGGTAAGTTTTTCCATATGAATTGTGCTGCAAATATTCTAAAACTTATAGTGAAAGATGGGCTTAAAGATATTGACCCAATTATTAAGAACATCAAGGAAGTAGTAAAATACATTAAAAATAGCTCGAATCGTATACATCAGTTTTCGAGAGCTTGTAAGTGCGAAAGGGCTAAGTTCTACAAGGGGATTGTCTCTTGATGTTCAAACTAGATGGAACTCCACAGATCTTATGGTATCGTCAGCATTGCATTTTCGAAATGTTTTTTCTTATTTATCTCTAATAGATGACTTACACTATAAGACTTTGATTCCTTCGGATGAGGAATGGGATAGGGTAGCTACTCTTATAGATTTTCTAGAAAGGTTCTATCAAGCTACAAATAGGTTTTTTGGTAGAAAATATCCAACTATACATTACTTTTTACCTGAAGTATGTACAATACATCATGAGTTGGTACAAAAATTAGATGATTTTGATCTTGTTTCTGTAAGAATGGCTAAAGTGATGATGGAAAAATTTGAGAAATATTGGAAGAATTATAATCAACTATTTGAAATAGCCATATTGCTTGATCCTTCCTCTAAGATAGTGTGCTTGGAATGGGTTTTTAAGATATTATATGAAACAGAGGAATATAGAAATAATCATATGGTAGAAGCTCGTAATCTATTTAAAAAGCTTTATGAGGAGTATCGTGTGAGATTTGGTGCTAAAGATAGTGATCAGATGGTAAGTAAAAATGATACAACTAGTAGGCAATCTAAAAGAAAGGCGAGTGATGATGAACATGGAAAGGCTCGTTCTCTTTTTTTAAGGTATCGAAAAGAAATTACCAGTAAGGCAGTTGTAGAAGAAAAAACGGAATTAGATCGTTATTTTGATGACAAGTCTGCAGAAGAAGATGACACATTAGATATATTACAATGGTGGAAATTGAATTCAACTAAGTATCCTATTTTATCTCATATGGCTCGTGATATTTTAGCTATTCCTGTGTCCACAGTTGCTTCAGAGTCGGCATTTAGCACTGGAGGGAGGGTACTTGACCCACATTGGACGTCTTTGAAGCCAGATACTGTAGAAACATTAGTTTGCACCCAAGATTGGTTCAGTCACGACCCAACTAGTGATGATGATTCAAACAATGAGGGGAATGACGTGAATACACTAAATGATCTTTTATACATGTTAAAAGAAAAATGATTTCTCTTGATGATTTTTGTTGATTTCTTTTAGACGTTACTTGACCAACATAGGATACTTAGTTGATTTGTGTTGATTTTCTGATTTTCGACTCTTTTAGACATATTAAAAGAAAAATGATTTCTCTTGATGATTTTTGCTGATTTCGTTTAGACGGTACTTGACCAACATATGATTTGCGTTGGGCGGGGAGGGGAGAGAGTAATACGTGTGACAAAGGTTGTTAATTAGCTGTTGTTGTAGTAAATTCGTTTACATCATAGAGCACATGGTATTGCGTTGGGCGGTTTGTATGCCCTACACGTTTTAATACAAGCCAATAGTGCAGTGTGACGAGAACGAATTTACTGCTGACTAACAACCTTTGTTACACGTATCGCATATAACTCTCCCTCCTCCCCCTTCTAAATGACTATTTTAGATCACATAGCTCTTTGTTCTTGCACGTCTTCAACTTCAGCAATCTCTCTTGGCAAGATATATATTTAACTTATGACACTGACACAGTGATTTTCTCTTGCGTTGTAAAATGCCTGTGCATAAAAAAGCATTTATAAGGGGATGGGAGAGAGTAACACGTGTAACAAAGGTTGTTAGTTAGCTGTTGTTGTAGTAAATTCGTTTACATCATAGAGCACATGGTACTGCGTTGGGCAGCTTGCCCCACACGTTTTAATACAAGCCAATAGTGCAGTGTGATGAGAACGAATTTACTGTTGACTAACAATCTTTGTTACACGTATCGCGTATAACTCTCCCTCCTCCCCTTTCTAAATGACTATTTTAGATCACATAGCTCTTTGTTCCTGCACATCTTCAACTTCAGCAATCTCTCTTGGCAAGATATATATTTAACTTATGACACTGACACAGTGATTTTCTCTTGCGTTGTAAAATGCATGTGTGAGAGAGAGAGTGGAGCCCACTTTGTTTACACTTATTTCTGACATTTTGAAGTGAAGCTCTAGGTAGATAAGTCACATTTTCTTGTGTAATAAACATTGCTGACAATGGTCACCTGTGGTTTTGGCGGTTTCTCTAGTATAATATGCACATCTTGTTGTTTATCATTCACGCGATGCTCTAGGGCCTCTGAAAGAGAACTTGAAGTGCATGATGGTTTACTTGTGAGTTTTTGAATTTGAAACATTAACTAACCACTCTAAGAAGGTGGTATTTTTGGTACGTGTAATTGAGAATATTAAGGTTGGATATGATGGTTTGAATTTGAAACATTAACTAACCACTCTAAGAAGGTGGTATTTTTGGTATGTGTAATTGAGAATATTAAGGTTGGATAATAGAGTTATAACATAACATCATCATTGCGAGTTCCAACACTCTGAAAGCAGAAAACCTTGACATATCTAATACCTATTCTCAAAGCCACAAACACACTTCTCAAAAGCTCATTTTTAAGATTCTCAAACACTCAAATTTTTGAAAAAATTTATAAAAGTGTTTTCAAAATAACAAGACTATCTTGAAAATTCCCATCATTCTTTGGGTGGATCACAGAATCACAATCATTACAAGTTTTAAACAGTCAAGATGCAAAAGCATTCCCAAAAGAGAGGGAATTTACAAAGAACAATAGCATCATGAGAAGACTGATTTGGGGTTTCCAACCAGTTGCGAAAAACTTTTGAAATGATGATTTAAATTTTTTCAGGAGCCTTTCAATTTAGGACAGCCAGCAAAATCAAGTTCCCATGGCCACATTTCTCCCTTTTTTTTTTTTTTCAGGTAATGACCAAAATGTTCTTTATATTTCTCTCTTTCCCTTTCCTTTACTCAACCTCCCAATGGATTATAGTTCTTTACTTATGTGATTTTTTTGAATGGGAAATTTAAAGGACATTTTTGTCATTGTACTTCAGGCTTCATCATTAAGTGATACAGGTGTAGGATGTATAACCATTTTGGTCAGCTGATATGTGTTGTCTTCTCCATAGGTTATGTAGTAATAACTTAAAAAAACATTTTAAGTCAGGTGAAGTCATCAGTATAATCTCAAATTTTACCTTATAAAGTCACCCAAAAAGAACTGGGTATTCTCATGTTCATCATCTGAAAAGAACTGGTTATTACATCCTACACCTGTCTGGTGAAGTCTGAAGTTCAATGACAATTTTGTTCAATGACTAAATCTCCGTGGATCTTAATTTCATTAATTTTTGAGCTAAATTTAAGTGTAGTTACTGCTTGGCGAGATGTCCAAGGATATGAGCTTGAGGAGTCATACAATCAATTCCTTAACGATCAAGTCATCCATGGTTCAAGAGGAGAGAAGAGAGAGAGTTGTTCTGCAGGTCCCGCGGACCATGGATGATCTCATCAGGGCTGCGGAGGAGCATCTCAAATGCACCGGATGTCATCTCTTAGCAGAAGATGCGGGTAAAATTTCTGATACATACATGATTTATGATGGCCAGAAGTTGTATCTGGTTACTAACTCCCACGGCTCCCACTAGAGAAAGAGAGAAAGAAGCATGGATGGAGGGAGGGGAGGTCGAGTGAGGGCAATTGCCCCCACTCACCTTTTTAAAATTCCAATAGTATGGTGGGTCTTTTCACCTCTTGTCATGAGTTAATTTGTCGTTTTTCCATTTTTGCCCTTACTCACCTTTTGGTACAATTCAATAGAATTCCAAAAGACAATTTCAGAACCAGTAGCTGCAGGGATTGGCCCTTTAGTTGAAGATCTATTCATTTAAATATTGCTTTAATCTTTAGAGCCTCTGAACATGGAAACTTTTATATTGTAGAGACATTCTATTTCTTATTATTGGCTTTCATGATTTTAGTTAGAATATTGA
Source organism: Camphora micrantha (assembly GCA_003546025.1). NCBI lineage: Eukaryota > Viridiplantae > Streptophyta > Magnoliopsida > Laurales > Lauraceae > Camphora > Camphora micrantha. Next base: position 38,335,037 of record QPKB01000011.1, on the reverse strand, counting down.
ATTGAGTAAATGCCTAATTCCTTAGTGAAAGTATTTGATTTATGTTTGGGTAAATGGGCCTCAGAATTTGGGTCTTGACAAATTTCACACAGAGTCGATCCAACAGTGAATCACTCCCGCTGGAGCAAGATTTGAGACATTGCTTAGAAGTTAATCCAAGTTTTTTCTTCTTCTTCTTCTTCTATGAAAGGCAGGAGAAACACTCAAATACAACAAAACCCTTTCAGCCTCTTCTTCGAGAAACACTCAAATACAACAAAACCCTTTCAGCCTCCAGGAAGGAAACTAGAAAAGGTCCAAAGGAGACAGACTCACCTTAAGGCCCACAGTCTGGGCACAAGCAATATAATCTAGAAATCTCATCAGTAGAAAGGATCACACTGAGCACACACAAATACAGCTTCAATAGGGACACACCATGGTCATCAGGGATATAGTTTTAGTGTGCATGAAACTGAAGTATCCAACAGAGAAGATATCAGTATGTTGACTTTTTCGCAAGTATTTGGACATCACAGCTATACAATAAAAATTCCATAGTATCGCTCTAGTTTATTGGAAGTTTATTGGATAAAGTAATGTTAGATTCAAAAATTACTTCTTGTGTTCCATGTTTATTTCGCAGTCCCGTAAGACTAAACAAAAGAGGTATGAAGGTAAAAAGAAGTCAATGTAACTGTAATCTACTTGTTTCATTCTAACCATCAACGGGTGTTTTAGAAACTGTTTAATCCTAGCCAAGTGTTTTTAGCTGCCAAAACTGAGTCGGCTTCAACATTGCTTTCCCAGAGGATTACCCTGTAATGCCATCTCAAAAGTCACCCTCTAGTAAGTGGAATAAAAATTCTTTTAGTTTCTTCCATTCAATGGCAGATGAATTCATTTTATTTGGGAGATGTGTTTTTAGACTCAGATCTGTCTGTAAGCCTTGGTATAAATTACTTTCCCAAAAGTACTTCATTCAACTCCACAATGATTTGTGGAAACAAGTCTTCTAAGCTTATAGAAAGTCGTTACCATGAAGATCAGTAGTATGGGCAGTGTAGATGATTCGCATTGTTGCTATTCTGGGTTTGAACGAATTTGCGATCACTAAGGCCTCTTGCAATGGGATGCTATGTTGCTCAAGCATGACTACTCTAGGGGTTTACTGTGTCTGCAATCCAGTGACTAGAGAGTTCAAGTTGCTGCTTCCTGAAATTGGAGAAGACTACGTTTGTTCAGTAGAAACTCCGCACCCTTTTGATGTCCGGAAGACATCCATTTAGGCCGATTTCACCATGCCCGCATGTTTGGATGACAATTGCATGCAAGTGTTCACGCCCTGTAACTGCATGATTTCCAGGTGGGCCCACATCGATGTGTGGAGTTACTGGATGGCTACTCCATTTGGATTAATCTGAAACTTCATATTATCTGTAACTCACATCAAAACCTTTTCATCACTTTGGTTATATTGATTCAAGAAGTCACCATTTCCAAAGTTTTTTTTTTTCTTCAACTTAAGTCCCCACTAGGGGTTGATCGCTAACAAGGAAAACCCACTACCACAACTACATTTTGTGGCGGCTCTGGTAGCTTTTAAACCCCTGACCACCACTTAATGTTTATGAATGAACACCACTTTTTTGGGCCCAAAGCATCTACCACCCGAAGGCCTGGACACCACTAGGTCTGTCAAAACCTTTTTCATCACTTTGCCTTTGGTTATGGAACGTGGCAGTAGTATGTAACAGGAGGTTAAAAACTTCAAGAGGATGTATGTAATATTTTCAATGGCTGCAGCCTGCAGATTCTTGCAAGCACAATACTTGTAAACAAATCATTGTACAGAAAAAAGCTCGAAAAGTTTTAGGTGGGTCATTCATGGAGAACAATTTCTGTCATTTCTCAAGCATAAAACCTGCCAAGTACATGTCAGTGTAAGCTCAAAAATTTACATATGCCTATTTTCATGAAGAATCAAATGCCAAATGGGAAGCAGGGCTGAGAAAGTTAATAGAACATGACGCTGACACCGTTAAAATGGTGGTGTTTAATGAACATCTACAAAAAATTTACTTCACATTAGTACAAACATAGAATTTGTAGGACCCTGTGATGCAGCTAATGGGTATATTGCAGGGGCACTGTTAATGATCAAACTATGGGCCCCTACAGGTGTGGGACAGAGAGGCTGATATGATAGCTCAATGTTGAACAATTTAAAGATGCCTATCGAACTCTGTTATCCGGTTACTTGAAGTAAAAGAAAAGCAGTCAATGGTATAAATAAAAATGTGAGTATGGTCCCTATTTTTAAACCTTCTGTTGCTAATCAGGTTGAGGGCTGAACCTACAGCTTGGGCTTGGTTAATACTGTTGGGTCACATTCACATATGGATTGGGCAAAAATAATTTAGCCGCAATTTGCATATAGCCTTTTTGCTCCTGTGCATTTGTCTTGCACGAATCTTACCATGCAAGGCAGCATGTGGGTGATCGCTGATCCGAATGGACCTTCCAAACCCCTCTCATCTAACTTCACCAGTCAGGTTTACCAAAAAAAAAAAAAAACACATCCTTTTCCATTCACCTCCTTTTTATTTATGTGATTAGACACTCTACTCATATCAGATTTAATTTACATCTAACTCATCAGCTAATATTCTAAAGAAAATCCTGAGAAACTCTTATGTCATAATTGTGTTGCTGTCGGAGGGTTTCCAACTCTTTGGGCTTGACTGATCCATCTGGGTCTAGAAAAGCCGGATAAACTACCTGTAGCCCCAGTGTAGTAGTATAGTTTCGAACCTATAACCTCTGAGTGCAAACTGTGGTCCTAGGTCAACTGACCTACCCCTTGCATATTTAAGAAATTGACTTGGAGTAATTGGAATGGCTTAAAATAGTGACAAGTGAGCTTCAGTGTGAAATTTCAAATGAATCCATCTCACTCTAGTTGAGTGGCAAGGAGGATCAGTTTCCAGGTAGGACTTTCAAGTTGGACTTTTTAATTTTATAATAAAGTTATAATAACAACAATTACTTAACTCGACCAGGCCCACCAATGGTTGGCACTTTGGCCGCCCACTAAATGGTGTCTTAAGTATTACCTCATCTATGGTGCAAGTGTATTATATTAAAGATTGTGGAAGCTGATCAGTGGCCAGATAATGTAGTCCACATCCACTGAAGTTTAAAAAGTTAATTAAACATGGAATGTGTGATTATATCTTAAACGTGGTCAAATCACTTTCCACGCCACCATATTTTATAATTATCAACTATAGGCTTATTTGAATTTTGGAGTCAACCCAACCGATTCAATGGTTGTATCTTTAGGTCTAGGTTTTTCAAAGTTTAACTTAAAACTATTTATGCAAATTCAAGAAGAGTAAATTGCATATTTAGACCGAAGGATGAGCCCTCAAACTCTCTAATATTCTGGAGCCCATTTGGATCGGTGCCTATCGTCAAGGGGGTTCCAGTGAGATTCAAGGAGGGTTCCGGCTTTTGGACGTTCCGGATGTGTGGAGAAAAACTTCTTTGGAACAGATTTTAATTTGGACCAATTCTAATTGAAAGGAAATAAATCTATGATTTGATTGATCATATGTGCCCAATGGAAAATCGAAAGGGACAACGTAAGAAAGGTGTTTTTTTTTTTTTTTTTTTTTTTTTTTTTTTTTTTTTTTTTTTTTTTTTTCAGAACTTTTTTTATTTCCACACATAGAAGACCATAGGTGAGTTTGTAGAATTATGCAATAGAGAGGGAAACCTTTCTGACTCTATGTACAGTGTCTCATGTTGCTTGTCACGAAAACAGGTAAGTTTGGTGTGCTTTATTGGTTGTCTAGTGATTGCTTGAATGCGTATGGAACCGACGCAATAAGTACCTGTTAACTTCGAAACAAAAAGAGCTCACCAAAAAGGGCACTGACGCCTCTGTATCCATATGGACTCGGTTGAAATTTTATACCGTATACAATTGACAACCAAGGACCTAGGATTGCTTGTATCTTCTTTTGTTATTTTGTATCCGTAGTTTATACGTTCCTTGTATACTCTATTCATAAAACACATGTTTACTTTGAAGCTTTAATATAGTAAATTGGAATACAGGCTTTGCACTGATAGTTACTCCTAAGTTGTTTTACAATGTCCATTGTCAAAAGTTTTTAATGGAATATTACTATGAGAGGTTTAAATATACAATCCTCAGCAGACTTACATCCTTGGACATAAAAAGGGCCATTAATACGAAAAGATTTAATTGGCTCTTAATTTCACAGCCCATATCCGATTTAATTACTAATCGGTTCTTTTGGTTTTATATATTTTTCCTTGTGAAAAACGAAAAACTTGAATTGATCTTCATCAATAGAGAGGATTTCAATATTCTATGGAAGGGTATGAATGCATGATTCCTCTCTCATGTAAAGAAAAAATCTATGGAAAAACAAATCCTCTCATTGCTCAATTAAGTCCTAAAAGATACTAATCAGTTGAGCCCATGTGGATGAATAGGTTTAGACTTGGTTATAGGGATGGGATTGTACACACTGGAATTTTTAAAAACAAAAGATGTGAGGTTGGCTTTTAGATTTTTCAATGGATAATATTGTGTTTTTTCTAGTTTTGCCCCTCCTAAAATTTTGAAATAACAAGGAAATGGAATGACAAAGAGGGTGGAAATGTGTTTTTGAAAATACAGTCCTCACGTTATGTATTTAGCTTGTGGTGCTCTTCCAACTTCTCTCTCTCACTCTCTCTCTCTCCTTTGAAAGGATTCTCAAACCACTTCTCTAAGCACATGGTTGATTGTACCCACTTTCCCACTCCACCTGAATTTGGGTTGTAGTTGCACGGTGCCCATAAAATGTCAACACAACATTAGCCTAGCCCAACCCATTTCAACCTCTATATAGCCTAAGGTTGAACCTAACTAACCCACCAATCAAGCCCAAACCCGAAACCAACCCAACAAATTGAGGCTATATTATTATTGGCCTTACAAGCTAGCCTAAATGGTTGTATTGAATCTTTTAGCTAGCTTGGGTTTGGGGCAACAATTTTAATTTGAAAAGTAAATTGGCCGAGTTTAAGTTGAGCCTAAACACATTACTATTGTTATATATAGAACATCTGAACATACACCATGAACAACTTAAGCTCCTAACCCAACCCACAGGCCGTTGATCAAGTGTTGTTTTCAGCAGCTTCATACGTAGATGACAATGATCCATGAGTCTAGATCCTCTAATAAGAGATACTCACTCATGAGAAACTCATGATGCTCCCGAGCGAGCCTAATTACATAAGGGATTATGAATTCTCATAGAAATCTTACTCTAATATGATTTTGTACATAGTCAAATTAACATCTAATAAGATTCGGCGGAGGAGAGAGATGATGTCCTTTCCAAAAATAGAATAAATATATTAAATATGAAAATATTATTTAACTGAGAAACTTCATAGAAATCAAATCAAAATATAAGCGGAAGCTAGTAAAAATTGAGATCAACTAAGAAAGAAAAATTGATATGCAATTTCTTACATTGAATTATTCTACACTGTCATTCATACATCTTATTGTATCAGATTTTAGTGAATGTTCTAATTTCCTCTTTGCCTCATTGGGGAGAAATTTTTGGCTCCACCCCTGATCAATTGAATCAAATCATCTACAGCCCTTAAACATTGGCCTTTAATGGATACATGTAACATATGGAGCAAATTTAGGTTAAATGTCTAAGGTAGACACAATAACTGTCACGTCCCCGTCACAATAATCCACGGACTAGTTTTGTGTTATGGGATTAAAATTTTCACCAATGGGGCCAGTGACAAAACCAGATAAGACTTCAGAAAAGGGTCGTTGCGGTTCAAATATAAAGAGTCTCATTTAGTAGACTTTCATGTGATGGCTTTCTTGAAAAGGGATGGATCATGGATGTAAGAAAGCATTCCCCTTTGCCATGATTCATGTTTGGATGCCAGCAGAAAGATAATATATTAATAGTTTAGTCCAAGAGCACTCCAGAAGAAGAAACTCATCCCCTCTTGACAGCTGACATATTAGGAATCCTATTGATTACACTTCGACCTTATCATTTAGTGGATGAGAATCCAAGTTGGATTGGAATTCAGATCACTGGGATCTTTAATAAAACAAGCCTGTTTTTAACATGGGGTCAAGCTTGAGGCACGTTTGGATGTACCTCTATCTAAATTTGGTGGACGAACCATGACCGCATTAACCAGGGGTTCTGTTATTTTGCCTTCTCAAACACCAGAACATGCTCTTTTCCCTGGTCTCCATTTTTCATATTTTGTATTCCCCTAAATTGGAATTTTTTTTGCATACCCATTTTGATATATAAAACATCAGATCTAGCAAAATTAGCAAATAATAAATTAGTGGGTTTGACTGATGTTTTTAAAATCCATGTTTGTGTGATGATTTGTCCTTGGCATTTCGCGATTTTTTTAATATTCAACTAATCTTTGTCAACCTCATAAATCTCAAATATTTTAGCCCATATAAAATCATGGATTGTGTTACAGCTGTTTCTCTTCTGATATAAATTACAAATCTGGTTGAGCATTGTCCTTGCATCCAATTATAAAATATACCCTCACATGAAATCTCATTATGGGCATCATCAACCCTTGCCCACTAGATAACCTACAGCTCTACAAGACTACAACCCAAAATTAAATGATTACAACATAACTTAGAATGAAATGCAAGTCAAAAGATTTTAAGTAACCAACCCATTCCATAGTTTTCAGCCATTGTGTTAGGTATCTTAGGATCTAGGCCATGGTTTTAGAACACTATAATGGCCAAGGCTGAAACCACTATACAAAATTTGATACAGAGATTCTGTCTCTAGTGTTTCATCTATTTTGTTTTCTCGTTGTTTCTCAAAAAGAAAGAGCATGAGATGAACAGATAGAAAAGTAAAAGAATGAAAATGTTTGGTTCTTTGGGTGTTAATTTACATAACAGTCAGAAAATCAAAGATCAAGACCATTCATTTAGAGGGCCTATTACACAACAAGGATTTTCCAAACTGAATTGTTTTGATACACAAGTGGGACCTTTCAGATCAAAGACCCCATGATATTGAAAGAAAAGTGATAACGCACAGTTTCTATGCAAGCAAAGCAGGACCACATTTTCAGTTGATATGTCCACTATGAACAAACCATATGGTCTTAAAGAAGCCCTAATAAAATTGAAGGACAACAAGAGGAAACCATTACCCATGGATAGTGGGTTTTATACATAAAAAATAGTCTACCTAAACCCTCCACTAGAAAATCATTATTATAACATAATTCCCATTAAAGACATTCATGGCAAATAAAATCCAAAAGAGCCCACAATGGAAGTTCAGTTGTATCATGACTATAATCTATGTCACCAATTTTTGGACAAATAATTTTCTTAAAAAAGGCCAATTCAGTTCAAAACACACACAAACAAAAAAAGTGAAAGTAAAAAAAGGAAAGGGGTCTTGCTAACCATAAGATTCAAATTTTGACGAGGTGTTTTTGATGTTTTTAATGTTTGAAACATTACTAAAATTACTCTTTATATCCTAAAAAGGATTGGATGCCCTTAATAATGTTTTGACCTAATTAGCTAACTTCAATGGGTTGGCCGAGTGTTCAAGACCATGGTTCCTTTCTCTTCCGGAACTAGTAGTTTTGATATCGACCCCCTGGTTTTCCCTTCTTCAGGAATCGAATGTTGAGTCCACTAGTGCTACCACCTTGGGGCTACAGCCACAGGAGTATTTACCCGGCTACTCTCTGGGCTCGAAGGAATTAGTCCAGCTGGGAAAGCCAAAATTGCTCCCACTGCCTTAAAATGGAGTAGGGTTATACCTAGGATTGAGTGTAAGCACAAAGTTTCCAGTTGGCCTATATCTTTTGCTGATTTGACGGTCTGTATCCCCTTGTCCTAAACGCCATTATAAAAACAAGCAAGATGTCATGCTCTTCCTATTTCTCTTTTATTACTCCCTTCAGTTCCCACTACTTGTTGATCTTCTCTTCTCCAGGGAAAAGGGAAAGTCCCAGCCATTCCAGATTTGCAGCGATTTCCAGCTGAATAGGTACATGTGATCACCTCTTCCTCCAATCCTTCTTTTCTATTTGGATTGTGAAATTAGAGTTTGAGAAGTTCATTGATATCGGATGCAGATCTTCTACAGGGAATGCTTGTATTTAATAAATCTCTTGTTTATCTGATTTGGATCTTGTCTTGTATGGCTTTTCTTATAAGAATACCATCCGCAATCTTGATTGTTTCAGGAGCTACTGATTTTTCCATTGTAAAATGAGAGATTTTGATTGCAAGCCATGCTGTCAAAATCCCAAAAGATAGTACAAAAGGAAGTAGGAATTATAGTTTTCAAGCGGTTTAGATTACACTGATATTGGCCCCACTGATGGGATTGCGAGAATGCGTTTGGAAAAAAGTCTTGTGAAGAGGGTTACGAGACTTATATTAGTTTGGGAGGCTTCCTTTGTGCTGGACTATTCTCTCCGGGCTGGGGGGGTACGGGTAAACTCTCCTGTAGCTCCAGTGTGGTAGTGCTGTTTCAAACCTACAACTTCCGAATACAAATATTGAAATTACGAAACCTATATTAGTGGTATGTGGATATAGGCCAAATCGACATCCAGCTAAATTTGGACATTCAACAGTTGTTGGCATCTGTTGATGGGGGCCATGTGTTATATCACATGTGAGTGTGCTCCAACCTACATAAAGACTCCCCCTCCCCCTCCCCCTCCCCAACATAAGGATTGAATATCTTTCATTTTCCCTCTTTGAAAAGTATAACCATTCGCTCTCTCAATTACCTAAGAATAAGATTATGGTTCCTAATCAAAATTAATTTGAGCTTTATTTAAGGGTTCTTGTCTCACTATTTAAGGCAAGTGAAAACGTCCTTCATTGCACTTTGATTATCTGAACAAATCCATGTAGAGAGAGAAGGAAAAGAGAAAGATAAAGTGGCAAACACTACTTTTCTTTTTTCGAAATATTTTGTATTGAATCTGTCCATCATCATCTTCTATGACTAGGATATCCATATTAGATCGGATAAAGTGAAATGTGAAACAGATGACATTGATCTCTACTAGTGCCTGATCCTTTATGAAGACCATTTTTAAGCTTAAATTGTACCTATTATCACAAAAAATATTCTCATAAAATCATTGTCTCGAACAAGTATTTCAATTTTGGTTGTTTATTATAGTACTTTAGGATCTTATGCACCCATTGCACTCTAATTATCTAAACAAATCCATGTAGAGAGAGAAGGAAAAGAGAAAGATAAAGTGGCAAACACTACTTTTCTTTTTTTGAAATATTTTATATTGAATCCGTCCATCATCATCTTCTATGACTAGGATATCCATATTAGATCGGATAAAGTTAAATGTGAAACAGACGAGATTGATCTCTACTAGTGCCTGATCCTTTATGAAGACCATTTTTAAGCTTAAAATTGTACCTATTATCACAAAAATATTCTCATAAAATCATTGTCTCGAACAAGTATTTCAATTTTGGTTGTTTATTTTAATACTGTAGGATCTTATGCATCTATTGAGCTACCATTCCTTCTAAAATCAATTGGTGATGGAAGAGGCACAGCTCAATATTTTATACAACGTTCGACATCGTGCCCGCGAACTTATTTTTGTAAGTAATAAAAGATAATAATAAATCTAAGCTATTGTCTCGAATATGTCGAATCCAATCATTAATCTTGCATGATTGACTTGAAATTTGGGGCATGTGAGATTGAATACCGTTTTGGATCCATATATTGCATAGAAAATTTAATACGCAAATATGATTAGTATGTGAGTCAATATGGTTTTCTTTTAGAAAAAAAAAAAAAAAAGGTGTCTGGTGCAGTGATCATGGGTCTCTATTGGTGAATTACGGGTAGGGACACCTTTGAAAGACTTGGATATTCAGAAAATGGACCACACACGAATGGATTGGATTTGATTTCGCTTGGACCACATTACTTAATCCTAGATTCATTAATAATCTATTGGATTAAATTTATTATACATGACATATTAGTATATAGTAAAATATTGTCATTTGAGTCGAACCTGATTGTCTAGGTCCACCACAATTGGATCCTGATATAGGTCATATACGAATTTTTCGTTTTTTTTTTTTTTTATAAGAAGGTTCTCAATTTTTTGAAAGGGACTAATCTCTCCGTGCCTAGAGGGAAGCTAGGTAAATTCCCCTGTAACCTCAGTGTGGTAGTACAGTTTCGAACCTATAACCTCCGAATGTTAACCGTGGTCCTAGGCCAATTAAGCTATCCCTTGGGGTTTAAGTTGTATACGTTAGACTACCTAAAACTAGGGGTGGCAAATAGGTCAGGTCATTTGAAATTGGGTTCGGCGGACCTAGGTTGTCTATAGGTAGAAGTTCGATTCGTATCCAACTCATTTCTAAAATGGATCATGTATTTTAATATGCACCCGATGTGGGTTAACTTTAAGTAACGGATCCCACCAGACTTGTAGAAATTCGTCCTAAGCCCAATTTGTTTCAAGTATTAATGTTATATTTGGGTTTAGTTGTATGCAAAATCAAAAAACAAAAATACAACCGTAAAGTACAAAAGAAGAAAAAAACTAAACCACTAAACTACAACAATATTAAACCTATTTAAATCAATTTGGATGTACAAGTCAATCCTAACCCGACCCATTTAGTTGGATTATGCCACTAATTATATGGGTCAACCCCGACCCAACCCGTTTTACCACGAGTCAGACTTATCTTAACCTGCATAAGACAGGTTTTGTTGGTAGATATTCATACGAGTCAATCATGGACTAGTAATTTAATGGATAAAATTATGATTAATCATGGAATTTTTTTATTTTTTTTTGGATAACTTGGGCATCTCCTGTTCAACCGAACACAGGAGCTTCTGGGTCCGAGGGATACTCGATTCTAGATAGCTGAGAACTAATCCCTATAGTTACATGCAAACATTCCTATCTACATGCACCAGGTAAAACTACCAACGAAGGTAGGTGTTGTCAACAAAACCTCTCCACTTTCTAAAGCGTGGAGTTCTTGACCGACTAAGCTACCACTCGTTAGTTATAAATAATCATGATCAATCATGCAACATCACAAGAAGCAAATCAATGTATAAGATCATCATCTTATCCCTTAAACTGCTCCTTCAATGATTTTGCATGATTGACCACGATGAGTCGGGCTACTTGTCCCGGGTTTTGTCCCGGGACAAGTAGCATTTCTGGACCACGATTGATCCTTGTTTGCCTTTAATAGCTACTTAACTTTTTTTTTTCTTTTTTAAGGTAACTTAAGTCAAATCTTTTCTCCATCCACCAATGGTTGGCCATCACCTGAACGAACGGTGTCATGCCACATCTCTACTGCAATGTATATTATAAGATAAGATTCTTGAAGCTTGTCAGTTGCTAGGTAATGTCCACACCAGTCTACATCCACTAAAGTTAAAAAACATCGATTACATGTCCCATGTCATCATATATTAAGAGCTATAGATGGTACTCAATCCATGGAAGAGAACCCAACACGTCGCCCTAATCAAATGCTTGTCGTCTCCGGGGCGTGTTAGGAGCTCCACTGTGGGGCCTATATAATAATAATAATAATAATAATAATAATAATCTTGATAGTTTAAAATGAACCTCATTTCCTCACGTGATATATTTTCAAATTTCACTTTTATTGGAGTTGGTCTCACCTCACCATTGAAGGGAGACTACTAGCTAGAATAAGGCATATACGCAAGTCATGTCCTCAATTCTAAGGTCGGATCAACGCTAATTGATATAAAATTTTAGAATATGTAATTAGAGGGGATGACATTAAATGTGAATGGACCGTAGTTGATGTGAAATTTTAAGATACGTAATTAGAGGGGATGACATTTATCTTAAATGGTATGTAGGTTCAGATCATATACCACTTGAGAAAAGCGTGTTAGAGACACCTCACTGAGGTGCCTTTTTTTTCATATTTAAAATATATGTTTTCCACTTATAGACACCTTGCTGTTATTCTTTTGGAAATGTCCGATCAATGAGAGAATTCTACAACATAGAGAGGATGGAAATTATTTTAATTTTTTTTTGTACAACCCACAATTCTCTTGTTTGGTATGATATATTCTCCTGTCTGAAAAAAAATTTAACAGAATTTCCTTAATAGGCGAGAATTTGCTTTCACATGATAGGGGCAGGCTCTCTCCCTTCAATATAGAAATCCAAAAGATATGACTCGTGTTGTTCGCACAAACAAATTCAATACTCATCACAAGCATATCTACTTGAATGCATGTATGACTCAGAGGGATAATTCAATTGGCCTAGGACAGTAGTTTACTACCATGTTAGGGCCACTGAACAGTAGGGATTATTCTTGGCTAAAGTGCTGGAATATCCTCGGTTATATAAATATATATATATATATAGAGCAAGGTTCTCCTAAGCTCAAGTTTAGGATAAAATCTCGTAAGCTCATGCTTGTGGTGTCCACCTTTGGTCCATCCAAATGGACCAAACACGTGACCCCTCTAAATTGTACATGTCCACAAACTTTCGGTTAAATCCGAATTTACTAGACCGTTGGATCGAATATGTATCGATCCGAATGAACTATTGACCATTAAACTTTCGGGTCCATATGGAGATGATAGAAATTACGGTTGGGGCTGACTTTTTGCAAAGGGGAAGATCCTAGGGAGTGCTTGAAATCCCCCCAACCCTCATCCCCATGTGGGTCCCTAGATGGGCCCCACCACACACTTGAGCTTACCTTATCCTAAGCTTGAGCTTAGGAGAGCTGGCCCATATATATATCCAACGGTCTAGTAAATTCGAATCTAACCAAAAGTTGGTGGACATGTGTAATTTAGAGGGCTCATGTGTTTGGTTCATTTGGATGGACCAAAGGTGGGCTCCACAAGCATGAACTTACGAAATTTTATCCTAAACTTGAGCTTAGGAGAGCCTTGCTCTATATATATATATATATATATATATATATATATATGAAAAAAAAACCTTGAAGCAACATATGGTGCCAATGTCCAACTTAATCAAATCATCTTCAGCACTAAATTATTTTGCATTTATTGGGTACACCCCAAGTAACATACGGTGCAAATTTAGGTTAAATGTCGGGAGTAGATAATACGTCGGCCACTGTTATATTGGAAATCCTGCTAACCCACGTACGGTGGGATTAATTAGCCATTGCCAAAATCAGCGCAGACATAGAAAGGGGTCGCTGTGGCTTTTTTTTGTTTGTTTGTTGTGGCTTGTTGAGAAGACTTTCTTGCGGTAATCATGTGGTGATCTTCTTGTAAAGTAATGCACACAAGAAATCCATTCCCTTTCGCCATGTTTCATGTTTGAACGCTAACAGAAAGCCAACATATTAATAGTTTGATCGAAGGCCACCACTACAGATGGAAGAAATTCTTCCTCTCTATTGACAATTGACATGGTACTAATCTTATTAGTCACACTTCATCCTTATCATCTAGGTGGTGGATCTCCTCCTAAGATAGCCAGCCATCTTTGCACCAAAACACCACCAGATCTCAATGTAATCATCTTTTTCGTTTTGTTAAATTATTTCTTATCCAATTGCACTTCTCTTTGAATGCAGATTGATTGTGTGAATGCACTTGCACGTGCAGAAGTTCCTCGCCTGCCTTGAAAATCAGATTAAGGAAACTTAATATTTGTTTCGATTTTCGGTGATGACGCCGAGGAAGAAAGAGAGAGATGATTCGAATAGAGAATTCGAGGTGGATGATTTGAGGGACCGAATACAGTCATCTCGGGGGAGTCGACTGAATCTGATTTCGAATGAGTTTGGGCTAGAACGGAATCGGTGGGAACTGAGTCGTGAGAGCGTTCTTGAAGGTTTTAAGGGATGTTCAGAAGGATTCATCATCCATCCTGATAGCTGGTGAGCTCTTTCTATATTTTCGCAATCCGTTTTGATTTGATTCCTACTTTTTTTTCCCCTTCCCCTTCGCGTTTGCAACTGTTTTCAAAACGTAAGGCTCATAGCTCATAAGATTACGAGCTTTAAATGGGGACAATGAATATAGACCGTTCATTCGTCCAACCCAACTAACACATTGAGAACCCGCTTGATAATATGGGAATTCTGTTTTCTCTCACTAAGTGGAGAAAATCAGATTAGCTACAGATCTGAATGTTTTAGGGCATGTTTGTGTACATGGTCTTCCCCAAGGAAAAAGCATGAAAAATTAAAAATATTTTCCATCCACTTTTGCACGGGAAAAAACAGAAAAATAAACTGAATTATTGCAACAGAGCCAAAAAAACCAAATTCCAGGCCCATCCTTATACTTGAGATTCGCACCCAAAGAGGTCAAAATTTAATTATTTTTCTCGCACAGTGTTTTAAGATTGTGCGATATCACATTATTATTATACGGACAGTTATGCAGAAATTATATAAACTTCGACACGTAAAAACAGTAGTAAGGTGAATATCCCTTCATTTAATGACTTTCCTGGACCAATAATACTGAGTAGAAGATTTCACTTTTTATTGGACTCGAAGGGTCGAACCCACTTCTAATCAGACGTTTTTGGCTTGTTGCCGTGCAAGAGGACTCTTTATATTTAGTTGGGAGGATTGAGATTCACGTTCCCCGCTTTGAAAAAAAAAATAAAAATGGATAGTGGGGTTTATATCTAAGATTACATGTCAGCACAAAGGTCAACCCTCTATTAACACACATTTTTAACCAGTATATCTTTAGCATTTTTATAAGAAGATGACTTAGGTAGACCTGGAAGGTAAATAAATGCTTTAAATGTGGTCTATCCAAATCCCATGCCCTGGCCTGCATGGAAAAGCCCAAACTTGACTAGGGGTAGCTTAAAACTTAAAGCACTAGGGAAAGAAAAAACTTTGGCGAAATTCGGTTTAAAACATTTAGATCAAATATCTCTTTAATTTCATATGTGTTTTAATCAAGTGTTTTACATGCGATATGAGTACAATGAAGGTGGAACCTAATTGAAAGATTGCAACTTGTTTTATTTTATTTATAAGAAAAGGGAAAAAAAAAGGGAGAGGGAAGAGGCTGGCATCATCTGCTCACTGAATTATATCTTAATTCTGCATGGGAATTAGCAAGTCAAGACCATGGCTTTTCCTAGTTCTACAAGCCATGTTGCCGTGCCAATTACCAATTACCCAGTTAGCTATTGAAAGAAGTAGGCCCAGCTCATGGGCCTAAAAGTACGACACTAACAAGTAACAACACACAAAGGGCAGGACTCCAGGAGGGTGTTCGGATCATGGATCCATCCCAATTTATCCTAGTCCTCTGCGCTTCAGTTGGAATATTTTTTACTTGGAAGAGCTTGTGGGACTCAATGTGCCCAATAGGCAAACGGGCCCCACAAGTTCATCCATGCTTTCACTTTTAGATTGCAGCAGAGAGCTTGGATCCAGATCAAACTTTAAACACATATAGATGGTTACCCTTTTGATTGACAAATGAGAATGTCTTAAGTTAAAACCAAGTAACCAACTCAGACATTTCCAACTGCATAACAACATCCGAAGTAGCTAACAACCTTCTTGTGAGTTAAAACAAAGAAATCCAAAAAAGTAAAAAATATGGTTCAAGTTTACTTAATTTGCATGCAAAAATCTTGCATACCGTCTGATACGATACATGAAACAGGTGGTATGAGGTGTGGACTTACTTCATATTGCTATGGGCCATCTACTCATCCTTCTTCACGCCTGTGGAGTTTGGCTTCTTCCGAGGCCTCCCCATGAACCTCTATTTCCTAGATATTGCTGGCCAGATTGCCTTCCTCATTGACATTGTTGTCCACTTCTTCCTTGCCTACAAAGACAGCCAGACCTATCGCGCGGTCTATAACCACAATCTCATCGCCCTTCGGTTAGTTTAGCTCCCACCCATTTCTTCTTCTTTCCATTTCTTCATCTCTCTTTATTATAGTAATAATAAACTGATATTGTATTGTTCTTATTTATGTTTGTGTTTTAACAGGTACTTGAAGTCGGGTTTCCTCATAGACCTTCTTGGATGTCTACCTTGGGATGCCATCTACAGGGTGGGTGGTGTTTGCGCGTGTGCCTTTTAGTGTAAATTTGATTTTCCAAATAGCCCCCCCTTTTTTTCTTGAAAAGAAAATCTTCTTCTAGTACTCCTGATTTTCTAACATAGGTCAAAATGTAAGTTGATTATTATTATTATTGAGTTTATTCCTCTTCTTGCTAGGGATTGCTGTTTCATCCATATATATAACATCTGAAACGCATTATATGCTCTTTTACAAAGAGAGACAACATGCTTTTATCAGGAAGAAGATGAATGAATCATATATTGATTTGTTATATAATTAAGCTGACCTGTTCTTAAAGATATTTTCACTCCATTATCTGTATCTTGCTCCTAATATGCAGGTGGAATATTTTGTGAGTAATTAGAACATATGTCAGTTCTTTTATGAAGAAAATTTGCAGTAGTAGATTCTATTTTAGTTTCTATAGGATCATGAAGTTATATACAAAAAATGTTTTCTTTTGTTTTACAATTTTTTTTTATGAAATAGGTAATTTTTTCTTCATACAATTTTTTACTATGGAAATATGTGCTCAAAGCAGGCCTCTGGAAGGAAAGAGGAGGTGAGGTATCTTCTATGGATTCGCCTATGGCGAGTACGCAAAGTGACAAGATTTCTCGAGAAGATGGAGAAGGACATTAGAATCAATTATTTGTTTATTAGAATAGTGAAACTCATTGTTGTGGAGCTCTATTGCACGCATACTGCTGCATGCATTTTTTACTATCTAGCGACCACACTGCCATCTTCCCAGGAAGGGTATACATGGATAGGAAGCTTGAGGCTTGGTGATTATGCTTTCACAAATTTCAGAGATATTGATCTTACGAAGCGGTACTTGACATCGCTATACTTTTCCATAGCCACTATGGCAACTGTTGGTAAGTTACTTTCTTACCTATTATTTTACCATGTTTTGCCTCCGAAATTATTCCAATGTTTTTAGCTGTTTTTTTGCTGATAGGAGAATCCTGTCTTTTGAGATTTCCAGCCAGTGATTTCAGACCTACTCAAGGGAGAAAATAAAATGGTTAATTAGAGAAATTTCTGCGTCTGGCTTGATGGAAGAACTAAAAATGTAGTTGCACTTAAGTTTTCTTTGTAAATACAATCTTTTAATTAATTTGGTTCTGTTCCTGTGTGTTCATTTGTGACACTTACTTGGTACACAATGTTCAAATAAGAATGAGAATCCTTTTATGTGCCATCTTGCATGCATGTCAACACATGGGTAGGGTTGGTCTTAGCATGAATCAGTGTTTAGTAAGATATCAGCACGATTTGATGAGTGCATCCATTCATTTAAGGACCACAATGTTTAATTGGTTGTTTATTTGCTTTTATAGCCATCAAATTTTTAGGCCCAAAAGTGATTGTTAGGGTACTCAGAAGGTTGATTTTTGACCTCATAATCCACACTAAGACCTTCCAACCCCACCCCCTTGTGTTTGGAATGCATCAAAAGCAGGTTTTAATTTTAAATTTGGGGCTGGATCTAAGCCAATATTTCCTCACTTGATGATCAGATGTTAATAATAAATATGAGTCAAACATATGGAGCACTGTCTTAATGAAAGAGTATTAATATATAGTTTGTCTTTCTTCAATAGTTCAATTAGTTACAACTTGTCGGTTCTCTTATAAAGGGCTCACCATCAAGGGTTTGTACTTTGTAACCCAATATTTGACATACCAATGTGTTAAAGGTTTCTAGAATTCTGAGCAAGAGTATTGCTATAAAATTTTAAAGCGTCTTTAGAGGAAATAAATGTTTTAGTACATTTGTGATTTAACAACTATGCATGAAAACTTTGCTGAATTCCTCGTTTGTCGATTATATCTCCTGGTAGTTTAGACTTCTAACTGAGCCTTTGAATTTCTGCTAATGTACCATTACCAATATTAAGTTATTAACAATAAAAAAATTTCCACTGTGTTTATTTCTGTTCTCATTACAGTTAGGCTTTTAAAACAAATTATGAGTAATGATACTGTTTCACTCGTGTCACAGGTTATGGTGATATACATGCAGTCAACTCCAGGGAAATGATATTTGTCATGATTTATGTATCTTTTGACATGATTATTGGGGCTTATCTTATTGGAAACATGACAGCATTAATTGTAAAAGGATCAAAGACAGAAAGGTTTCGGGAAAAAATGAAAGATTTGATTAAATACATGAACAGAAACAAACTTGAAAAGGACATACGTGACCAGATCAAAGGACACCTGAGATTGCAGTACGAGAGCAACTACATAGAGGCTGCTGTTCTTCAGGATATTCCAATCTCTATTCGAGCTAAGGTGTGAGCATGTGACGAAGTTCACATCATGTCTCTTTCTTACACAGAGGCAGCATGTGAGAAAGCACAGTTCTGTTGATTTTGCTAGCTTAGAATCTTTTTATCAGTAAACAGATGCTTCATATATATCAAATGCCTTTTTCCTTGGTTTGCAGATCCTGCATGCCTCAAAATATCACAATAGTTGTGTTTATTGTTTTCTATTATTTGGATTTTATCTGCATACCATTTCGATATATAAAATAAGTTTTGTAACTAACTTTTCTGAAATAAGTTCTACTCTTAACAGGAGATAATCACTAGGAAGGGGTCATCTGAAATAAATACTTGAATGTTTTGTCGAAAAGAACTTGCCGGGCGAGGAGCTGCCATAGAATTTGATGGATTTGTAATGAATCTTGTTGGTTGTTGTATATTTTACTAGCACACTGCCCTTAAATTCAATAAATTCAGTTGCTGATTTTAGGAAGAAAATTTTAGCGGCTTATGCTTGATGCAATTGGTTTTATATAAAGACTGCATTTGGACAAGACTAATGATGCGAAGTAATTTAAGATATAAAGGCACTTTAATATCATCAAGTTGGTTTGAATCTATATGAGAAGGCAAAACTAAGGATTGATTTATTATTTCATCAGAGATTTCAGCTTTATAATTACATTTGTTGAAAAGCACAAACTTTGCATTTAGTTCTACTTTTAAAGATCACTTTAGATTGTATCATGCATCTCATGGATGTCTGTATAATCGCTTCTGTTCTTTGGCTACTAGGTGATCAATATCATGCCAATTTCCAACAACATAAGTACAATTATAAAACTACATGAATGCATTCTTGTTGCGGGAATTGGGAGATCGAGCTTGGACATGGTGTTTCTTTAAAAATTCATCTAGCTGGAGCATTTAGGATGAAAAAGGAATATCAAAGAATTTTAAAGCACTTATCCATATTATTTATGACAGCATAAAATTAGCTTGCTTAGTGGCTATGTTGTGGTCTAATCAGCTTCCTTTGTTTTGGTTTCTATGGCTTCAATTTTCAGAATTGTGTTCTTTAAGATCCCATTGTGTCTTTTGAATGTAGATAGTTTATTCTTGCTGTTTTGAAGTGAATTAGTGAACTCTCTGCTTGAAGCTATAATTCAAGTTTGTGGCAGAAACTTCTGTTTTCTTTAACCATTACTATGTTGAGCCGATTTCTTTTCTTTTCTTTTTTTTTTTTTTTTTTTTTTTTTTTGCAGATTTCACAAAATTTGTATAAGCCGTATATTGAAAAGGTTCCTCTTTTTAAAGGGTGCTCACCAGAATTCATTAATCAGATTGTGAGTTTCTTTCTTGATACATACTTAATTTACACATTTATTTACAGAATTTGGGTGAAGACTACTAGTGTGTTGCATTTAATTTTTCAAACTGATACCCATTTGCACGGTTGCATCTTGCCATCATATGGCTTTCATTATAATTTCATTTTATAATTACTTTCTTTGACCTGTCTTCTGTTAATCTTATGCCATGTCGTCATGTCTCCATCAGACGGACAAACTAACATAAATCTGCAAGTTTTTCAACATAAATAAATTAAAATGTATTTGAAGTAATAAACTTGTCTTTTTGGTCTAATTGTCTAAACCACTGTATGGTGTATTCTAACAACCAGTAGGTCAATCTTGTGCTTTTACACGTCCAGTTGGCCAAGTATAGTATGACAACATTGTGTGTTCATCTTTAGGTAAAAGTAGTGAAACTCTATCTCATGGTTTCTTCTGATCTATCAGGTAATCAAATTACATGAGGAGTTTTTTCTCCCAGGGGAAGTGATCATGGAACAGGGCGATGCAATAGATCAACTTTATTTTGTCTGTGATGGGGTGCTGGTATGGATTCAATATCTTATCATCAAATTACATGTCCATCAAATAAAAAAAAAAGCTCCATTGCCGAAGATTGGTGTTAATGTCAACTTACTATTCAGTATTATGTAGTAAATAGTTCCTTTGTGGTAATCGTCGAGGTCGACCAAAATGTAGAAATGAAATATTGGTCCAGAAAATTTCAACAAATGCAAGGAAAAAAAAAAAGAATAACATACATTTATAGATACATTTTTTGGGGGAAATTACAATGAAGTTTACTAGATTTAGATCTTGATCAAGGTGTAGACTAGGTCAGTTCTTTTATGTATTTATTAAACTGCTAACCCAGCCCTGTATTTTCATGTTTGAAGTGGTAGTTTTGGTTGACTTTAAGCTAAAATCAAGTTGACTTGGATGAGTAGTCTATTTCAATGAGTTTGAATTTCTTCGGTTGAGAAGAGAGATTTCTCATACATGCAGCTGACTATATGGATCATACATGCAGTTGGCTCTTATGATATAATTCTTTATTCATTTCATGTCTATCGATAAGCTAGATTTCTATTTATAACATGTATGATTCAATTTTTCAATGTGAGCATTGCTTCGCTTTTGTTGAGATGCCCACCAGTCTTTTAAGACTTTAGTGTTTGATCCTTTCCAAAAACATGTTCTACTATGCTGAGTCAGACCACCTTTGGAAGGAGTCGCACATAAATAAATGCACTTATGGATCAATTCACCAAGTTTTCTGGCTGAGTAGGAAATGATCCAACTGGTAGTGACCAAAATTGGAATGAGTCTACTGGAATAAACAAGAAGATGGTAATTGTATACTAAAGAAATTACAACAAACTGACCAAGCTGTACTTGACCTCGGAATCATAACGGTACTATAACTGACTGACCTGCCGTCCATTATTGGCATTATAAACATTTGCTTTAGAGTATTCTATTTGCAACATACAGTTCTACAACTATATTGCTCATTCGTAGAAACAAGTCCCATTCTTGAGATAACATATATCCAAAATTCCATTGTTGTGGTAGTTCATATAACTCTAATTTGTAGTTGATGAAATATGTTCTTTTGTCCAGGAAGAGGTGGGCACAGGGGTAGATGGATCAGAGGAAACAGTTTTGCTTTTGGAGCCTAATAGTTCATTTGGTGCAGTTGCCATTCTTTGCAACATTCCCCAGCCCTACACAGTTCGCGTTTGTGAACTAAGCAGGCTTTTGCGACTTGACAAACAATCTTTCTCAAACATTCTACAAATCTATTTTTTTGATGGGCGAACGATCTTGAACAATCTTCTAGAGGTAATTACTTGTGTCTTTGATTGAACCATTGAGTTCTGTTTTAGTGTTCGATATATTCCATCCATACTGGTAGTTTACTACCATACATCTAATGCAATGACAAAGATCCTAGCAATCCAATCTTTGGCCTATGGAGGGGAAGTTACCGAAATGTTCTCAAGTACTTTGCTAAGGATTATTCAATCAGAAAATTATTAGGGAATCTCCCATCCACAGAGAGATCCATCAGCACAATATGGTCAGGTTTCTGAACCATGAGCCTCACATGGATAGAATGGAGGCATTAGGACACTATTCACATCTCTATTCATCAGGACTATATAATTCCTCCGAAAATTATTGGTTGTGTATAATATACCTGATGCTCTACCCATTGATAGGGAAAAGAATCTAATGTTCGCATCAAGCAACTGGAATCTGATATCACATTTCATGTTGGAAGGCAAGAAGCAGAGCTTGCATTACGTGTCAATAGTGCTGCTTTTTATGGAGACTTGTATCAGCTGAAGGGTTTGGTACGAGCTGGAGCAGATCCAAAGAAAACAGATTATGATGGACGATCACCTTTGGTATGACATTTGCTGATCGGTGCCCCACGCATATTGTTCAATTAGTTAATAAACATTATTTTGGACATTCATGTGACTACTGGAAATACAAATGGATTTCTCTCTTTTGATGCAGTATTATTTTGGTAAAACTGAGAAATTATATTTTCAATAACAATAAGGTGTGCATACTATCCTCAGGCCTTTAGTAGTACAAGTAGGAGAAGAAGATGGTGATTCAAATTGTTGATCTGCTGTGATCCTCAGTGAGTATTACTGTATAAGTATACTAAAAAATCTTCACACATGCATGTTTGAAAATCCCGCCAATTCTTATAACTTATAAGGAGGAAATAGATAACCAAAAATATTACTTCATTCATCAAGGAAAGTCTTTGGATAGACGGCCATCATGTCAATTGGGTTCACTGAAGAATAGAGGAAATTTTCTTTTTTTATTTTGTAGGCAATAACCTCCGATTCTATGGCTAATTGCTATGAGTTACAGAGATGAGTATTAACTTTTCCCTTTTTCAAAATGTTGCTAGTCGTGACTTGTGAAGCATGCATCAGTGTTAGAATTTTTTGTGTATATTCTTTTTTAAACTCAAAGAATTTCCTTATTCCTTAGAAATTTCTTGCCTAAACAGAAAAATTGAAATTTTCAATGCAGTTGATTGAAAATGCATGTCATATACTCTGATCTGATTTCTCTAAAGTATTGCCTTATCACTGAAATGCTAAATTATTATATTTATTTAGGTTCTCTTAGAACATGAAAAGCTGTCTTCTATTCCTTTCAGGAGATTTATTAAGTGATGTTGATATTGTATTAACCATATGACTTCTTACCTAAAGAGCCTTTGTTCTGACAGCATCTCGCTGCATCAAAAGGAAATGAAGACATTACATATTTCCTTATACAAGAAGGAGTGGACATTAACGTTTCTGGTAATTTTCTTTGTCCTTGCATTTATAAGCAAGTAATGACCTTCACCAGATGTTTATCTCATTATCACCAGGCGTTCAGTTGTATGTGCGGGTCCCCATGGTTTAGCTACCCTGACATTTGATATGATAATTCTTCTCCCAACATTCCTCAAAATCTCCCAATGGGACAAATATTCGATTCTCAATCAACCCTAACTAGAGTTGTTCAGATTCTTAATCTCCTCTTTAAGACCATGGCCCATAGCCGGAAAATATCATGGCCCAAGTAAACTGTGCATATCATCAGGCCAACCACCATAACTTTTTTCTGTATCTATGCATTCATGCGCTCATGGCTCCTTAATCATCTTTTAATGTGATACTGTTAAGATATTGGAGCTGATACTTTATATAATCTATACAATTCTATCATGAAATTCACATGCTTATGTTTTTGAATATCCATTTCGATCAGATAAGTTTGGTAACACTCCCTTGTTGGAAGCGATCAAGAATGGACATGATCGAGTGGCTTCTTTACTTGCCCAAGAAGGAGCGTCATTAAATGTTGATGATGCTGGTTGTCTCCTTTGTACTGCTGTTGCGCGGGGAGATTCAGATTTCTTAAGGAGGATTTTGTCACATGGTATAGATCCAAATGCTAGAGACTATGATCACCGAACCCCACTGCATGTAGCAGCTGCAGAGGGATTATTTTTTATGGCAAAGTTGCTACTGGAAGCAGGGGCAAGTGTTCTTTCCAAGGACAGGTACAATTGGAAAGTTAAGGTTTTTTCATTAATTGGGGGATGTATAAATTCATTTTTACATTTCATTTGACCCTCACATCATTCTTCTTGGAAATTCAACCCCCCAAACTGAGAGAAATGTTGGCCTACTTATTTATAATTTTTTTTTTTTTTTTTGGCATGCATAGTCAAAAAAAAATTTTGGTTCTTGATTTTAGAAATATCAAATGTCCTTTCTTCTTATAAATGAACCAATGCAGTACAAGGTTATTAATATATGATTGATTGGCACATGTATATGATGTTCCAAACCATCATCTTTGGGCTCAATCCTTCCTTGGCATCTAAGCAATAATTTTGTTTATTAAAATTGATGAATGGTTGGAATCTCATCCATCTCTACCCACCTGCAGTTCTGATATGAGTAGATCTATATTAGAGAGTTTCTTCCACTTGTAAATGATTTTCTCCTGAGCAGTCACAGATGTTTACTGTGTTTAATGTGCGTCTTAACCATGGTTTCATGACTTTGTCTATTTCAATTTACAGATGGGGAAACACTCCAATTGACGAAAGCCGCATGTCTGGAAGCAAGCCCTTGATTACACTATTGGAAAATGCCAAGTGTTCTCAGTTGACTGAACTCCATATTTCCTCTCATGAAATCCGAGGTACCATCAGCTTCCAAAGTTAGCTTAATGCAGTATCACTGATATTAGAGTATCACATCATACTCTATTCATATTCTACAAACTAGTGGTTGCGGATTTGAATCAAATAGGCTGGATTCAAGAATCACCTTGACTTCCAAATATCACCTTTCCACAATGAGTCCGGATTGTCTGAGGTTCTAATTTAGAGAAATCTTGAGTTGAAGGGGGTAAAACTCCGCAGTAGAGCCTTCCTTTTTTTTTTTTAATATCAGTAATGATAAATTATATTAAAAGAGAAAGCCAGATACAAGAAAACCATACGAACAAACAAAAAGAGCACGATGGTATACCACGAAAAGGAAAAGCAAAAGACATAGAAACATCACTCAATGAAAGCCACCAAATTAGAAGACCTATCCACCCCTTGCTTAGCTAACGAATAAACAAAACCATTAGCCGACCTCCCAACGTGTTGAAACTTTACTTGAATCGAGAATGCTAAAGCTCTATTCTCATTAAGGTAAAATTGAAATCTCCAAGGAATGACAGCCGAAGAGGACGCCCATGAAATAGCATTGAGAGAATAGCTTTCCACCTTTAACCTTAAATTAAATGAGGAAGAGGCAAAAATTCTAACAACTTCTAGGATAGCTTACACCTCCGCCTCATTAGACTCCATAGTCCCAACATGCTTGGAAAACATTACCAACACAAGCCCTCCACTATCGTGAAGCACCCCACCAATACCCGCTGACTCAGGCTTTCCTTTAGCTGCCCCATCCACATTAAACTTCAACACCCCTACATTGGGAGGAGCCCAATGCACCACCTTTTTCACCTTTTTCACCCCACAATATAAGGAAGCCTCCCAATTATGCAACACACCAAAAACTTTTGAAGCGTCAAACTCCTCCTTGAAGGAAGCCCATTTTACAATTTGAACCATCACCAATTGCTCTAACTCTTCCACTGGCAACAAGGATCCTTTGAATATTCTATTGTTCCTTTCTTTCCACACGGACCACAAAATAGCAAAAGGAATAAGCTTCCAGAGAATCAAACCATTACCAAAAAAAGAAGAAAACCTCCATGCTTCAACTAACCCAACCAACGACCTTGGGAGACTCCAAAGAACACCACATCGCGCTAGAAACCTACACCACAAAGAATAAGAGAACTCGCAATCCACAAATAAGTGGTCTACCGTCTCATTGACCTTCCCACACAACATGCATATGTCTGAAATAGCCATTGAAGTCGGTCCTCTTCTTCTGAGGTTGTCTACAATAGAAACTTTTTCTGGATAAAGCCAGCCACATGAAAGCCTCCGCCCTAGGAGAAGCCAAGCCTAACCAAGCCAAAGAAGCTAAAGTTTTGATACTTGGAAAGCCCTCCAATTCCTTATAAAAGGACTTACAAGGAAAGGCACCGGAGGAGCAAGGCATCCAAATGCGAGAATCAACAACCCTGCAAAAGAAAACGTTAGAAAGAAGATTCTTCTAAGACCCAAACTCAGACTTCTCAAAAGGACGGAAGACCCTCTTGAAGGATACATCCCAAGACACGACCCCCCCACCCCAATAACTATCTTTGACCAAGGCCCACTTGTTGACCACCAATCTGAACAATCTAGGAAAAGACGAGGACAAAGGACCCAGCCCCACCCAATGATCAACCCAAAAACGAACATGACTTCCCCCCCCCCCCCGGAAAAGACGGATCTCCAAACCTCAAAATATTACCCCATAGACCCGACAAACAATGCCTAGGAACTCTACTAGGCTCCCAACCCCAAATATCTTCTCCATATTTAGCCCTAATAACTCTCCTCCATAAGCCTCTGTCTCATCACCTCCACCACCACTTAGCCAAAAGAGCCCAATTTTTAAATTCCAAGTTACACAACCCCAATCCCCCAGCGACCTTAGGCTTGACCACATCCTCCCACTTAACAAGATGCAACTTCCTTTTGTCACTCCTCACAGAAAATCCCTCCTTAGAGCCTGCCTATTGAAAACCTAAGTTGCTGAAAATGGATGCCTTTCTTGCTATTTCTTCAAATTTTACTGCAATAGAAGTTGGTCCCACCGTATGATTTATCAATTGATAAATAACTTAATTCACACGCTATTAATCATATTCATTAATTACATTATTAATCAATTGTCATACAGTAGGATCAACGCCCTTTGCTGGGAAATTTGGCAATATCCCATACATTGGGAGGGCTTTCATTTTGAGCAGCTTGAATTTTCAATAGTGGACCTGGTTATAGAAATCCACCCCCTCCAAAATACACTCCATCAGTGTATTCAGATTTGCGAGCAAAATTCCAAATATAGTGGATGCTTAGCAAAGTGTAGAGATTACTATTTGGCTTATTTATGTGATACTTCTTCAATATATGTTGTTTTTATATTTGTTCGCTCAATTTTGGTTTATAATTAGTAATAAATTCCCTTGCTTGATGACCAGATAAACAACACTCAAGAAAATGCACGGTATACCCTTTCCATCCATGGGTTAAGGAGGAGAGAAGAGAGGGAGTTGTCCTGTGGGTCCCAAGGACCATAGAGGACCTCATCAGTGCTGCAGAGGAGCATCTGAAATGCACTGAATGCCATATTTTAGCAGAAGATGCCGGCAAAATTACTGATATAGACATGATTTCTGATGGCCAGAAGTTGTATCTGGTTACTAATGGCCACAAACCACGGTAGAGAATGATAACATTGTGTCAATTGTATGTCAGTATGTATGCAGTCATATTGATATTGAGCAGCTGGTTTCTTTTGTGTAGCCCAATTCAATACTTTCTTTTCTTTTTTTTTTTGGTGTAAAATCAGTAACATAGAAAATCACCAAAAGCATGCATGGATTTACATGAACCGTCTCCTACCCCCTTTTTAATTTTATGTGCAAAAACCCCTAAAAACTTAAATAAAGACACTCTAGTCAGATGGGTTTAGTCTGCATATCTGAGTAATTCATTTCCTAGTTTTAACTTCTGGTCCTGAGTGAATTAGTTTTAACTTCTGGTCCTGAGTAATTCATCATCCCACAAGGGATGTCTGAGAAGGGGATGCATGAGAAGAGAGTACTCTCAATAGTGTTGTCCTACCATGTTGCTCTGGCCTGTATCTGGTCTGACCTTGTGGGCTCCCAGCTGTTCTTGGGCATGAGATTTCGGTTCGGTAAATAAGTCGGTCAAGCCTGCGCTTGCTGTCAAGGCAAGCCTCATCTAGATGGCCGAGCTCAGGCCATATCCACAATTTCAGCATATATGGGATAGCATTTTACTAATGGGTTCAGGATTGACTTCTAGGTCCCTGGG
The DNA here is from genome assembly GCA_003546025.1 of Camphora micrantha. NCBI lineage: Eukaryota > Viridiplantae > Streptophyta > Magnoliopsida > Laurales > Lauraceae > Camphora > Camphora micrantha. The sequence goes on along the minus strand of QPKB01000011.1, from coordinate 38,307,129 downwards.
CTGTCTTAGAGCTTGGACATTATATCCAATGGCTAGATCCCGTGGCCTTGAACTTACTTTGGCCAGCCCATGTGTAATCCAGTTGTATCTTTATTTACTTCAAGAAAACGAGTAATGCAGAAACAGGGAACACTGTCGTCAATAGACTCTACTCAGTTTGTTCGTCTAAGTGTAGATTTAGCTTTGTCCTTCACCTGAATTGCACACAATCAAAGTGTGCCGTCCCTTGCGCATTCGAGTCTTAGAGCTGGACTGATCATATGACAAGGCTTTGACCCAGATGTCCAGTCCATTTAGGTTCCTGGTCCAACCCAGTTGAACAAACTACCATCACCAAGTTTGTCATACCTTCTGTCAAATGTTTTGGACACGATCAAATCTGACGATGGGCATCTCCATTTTGAATGAACTTTGCTGCACACTGGTTGAGCGGTTCAGATTTCAAAGGTTTAAGGTAATGGGTTCCCCTCAGGTGCGCTTGGTTGCACAGCTTAATGTGTGCTCAGGTGGCAGCCAACCACACGACGTGAAGTCATGTCACCCATCCAATGGTCAGCTGCCACCCGCGCTCACAATAAGGTGTGCTTAGTAGCGCAACTAAGGTTTTCCCATGAATAGGCTAAGAGAATCTCCTGCCTCCTACCCTTGAAAAAAAGGATCTGCGTTCTCCCAATTAATTAGTCAAAAGTTTAGGTCCTTAATCGATGTCAGTTCTCCTGTCCATTTGAGAAGTGAAACCATATGACCTGCATTTTGAGAAAACCATGTTCTTTCTCGACCCCCAGCTATTAAAACTCATGTGACAAGAATGTTATACAAGTGGTGGCGTATATCAATCATAAATATAGATACTACACAAACTCCAGCTCCGAGAACATTTCTGAACCGCCCCCTTCCCTCTTCCACGGCCAACCAAACCACCCGCTTCATGCAACCAAGTTGCAGACTCCTTTTACGAGTGCCAATAGATGCATTGCTGGGCTTCAAGTTCAAAAAAAAATAAAAAAATAAAGGTATGGGGACTTCAATCCATGGAAAAAGTGCCATCACAATACCTGCAAACAATTCCAATAACAGGCTTAAACGTCATTTCATTAAAAATAAAATACATAAACCCATAAGGCCACATCCAGGCTGTGTTCAGCACTATGCAGCTCAACCATTAACAACTGTTACAAGTTAGCTATACAATTTGAATTGGGGGTGGGTGATGTTATGTAAATGGGGTTGGGAATTGGGGTGGCTGTTTTTTGCTCTTTGTAAGTTTGTTCTTTTTGATGGAAGTTCTCATTACTGTTCAAAAAAAAAAAAAAAAGGAGTCACATAACCATAACACAAGCAGCAAAACCTTCTTATCACAGGAGGGCTAGACTTGCACTGTCTGTTTTTTATAAAGCAAATCCACTTTATATGGCCCATTTTTGGATGGAGGTTTACTAATCCATGATGCTCACCATCTAATATTACCAGTTGAAATAAAACCTCCACCTTTATCTAAACTGTAAAAGTTGATAAAAATCATCTGATCAATTTAATTGTCAGGATTTAGGTCATTTACAGTGCAGTAGATGATTCAACTGGTCTGGGACGGGGAGCATATAAGTTATTTTATGAAGTTCTCCTTTTTGAAAGACAGTCTAACCCTACTGAAAGTGTCTGAAGCATGATTCGGTAATCTTGAGTAGTAAAAGGAACATTTTGGCAAGCCTATTATTGTATTATCCCAATGTCTTTTTATATATTGTCATAAAGATGTGGCCAGAATATAGTGGAACAAATACTGGAATATTCTCTCTTGAACTTTGGAATAATATAAAAATTCAACTTAAAGTTTACTACTGTATTATTGCAACATTGAGCAACAGGCAGGCACCTTGAAGCAATATGCAGCCTTCAGCCAAAACAAATTCCAAACAGAGTCAAATATAACTGCAGAAAATGAGCGATAAGAGTAGCAGATCAGAGCCGTGCAATACCTGTTGCTGAACTGTTCAACGGCATCTGATGCATAGAGCAACGTTTCATTGGCTTTTTCTAGAACCATATAAAGTTCTTTCCCTCGTGTAGACCGAGCAATGATCCAAGCATTGTTGTTTGCTCTAATGCATACTTCCAGATCTTTCTCATGGCCGGGATCATCCCTTTTCGCTCTACTCTTCTCTAAGTCCACTTCTTCCCTTAGCTTACCGAGGGCCAGTAAGGAGTTCTGCAACAGTACAATAGGCAAGACCCATTAAGACATGAAAAAGGTAAAAAGATTCGCTATGCTCTTTCAGATAAGATACCTAAAACATAGGTGTACATACAAAACATAAAATATGCTAGACACAAGCCATGCAATGAGGGCCCACCAAGAAGATTCTCTAGGCAAAAGGTTAGGCCATCAACTCATCCGAGGATCACAAGGGCACAAAATCGTGTAAATGCTGGTTAAGCACATGAAGTACCTCGGCAAATTATTTCCTTATAAATCATATGTAGCAAAGATTTTATAGAAAATATTAAAATACTATTAGCTGCATCCCTGAATTGTAAGATTTTGGTGGCCATGCAAGTCAGATACATGGACCTGTACCCAAAAACCTATATCTATACCCGAGTAAAGATATTAGACAATGCCTTGAACAAGTAAGAACAAGTTGACACACTCAAACATCTCATGGCAGTATTTGCAGGAAAACTTTACATGAGTAACATAAAAAAATAGTAATTCAATCATACTATTTCAAACTACAATTATATAGCTGGCAGAACATCACCAACCTTGGCCAGAGTTGTAACTTTTCCTGGTGGAGAAGCCCTCGATGTATTTCTGTCATTGTCAGCCAATAAGTAGCGATACCCACTGACATGATACGCATTCTCACCACCCCAGCCTCTTGATAGTCTCTCTTCAACTTTCAAAATCTTCAATGAAGCCTAGCAGTTCAGAAAATATTAAAAGAATTTGTCTAGCAATCAGATGACAATAACCATGCTCTGGCTTTTATGTTGGGCTGCTTGCTTGGAAACAAATTTGACTCTAAATCACCAACAAATTCTTGATTTTATGCTTCAAAGAAAAATATTCTAACATCCAGAAGACATACTGTGCATTACACGTATATCATTTTCTTGTAGAAACTTCCTAACAAGAACTTCTCTTATTAGTGAATTCCCTAATACATAGGACTATCGAATCCATATGGAAAGGTCCAAATTATAAAACAAAATCCAAAGCAGCAGAATATCCAAACATAAAAGCCTGAAGAAATTAAAATTTATAAAGAAATAGAAATAGTTTGTTAGCTCATGGGCATTGGGTTGTTGGAAGGAGTAAAATCTAGGGGCCACCTGTGGATCCCTTCCCCTTCAACAGTTAGGATTCATATATATGTATGAGGATAGACAAATAATCACTAGAAATCAAGGAAGAAAAAAGGCAAACACCATAGCCTTCCTCTGAAGATTACTGTCAATTGGTTTAGTAGATGTTTTAGCCAAGCAAGGGGTCTCTAGAGTCACTCCTTCGTGTTTGCTGATCCTGTAAATTTTCCTTCTTTTTTTTTTTTTTGTGTGTGTGTGTGTGTGTGTGTGTGTGTGCATGTGTTGGGTATATTGCTTATATACTCTCACTGGTCTTGTTAACTTTCTTTCCAATGCGATTTACCGTTGCCTTTCAAAAAATAAAAAAAAATTACTGTCAGATTGTTGTGCAATTCTAGAACCATATTCAAGAGTGGAAGACACAGAGGTGTCAAATGAAAAAAAGGATAATGTCAATCATTTTGCTAACTATGCCACAGAAGAATTTCAAAGAGGTGATATGGAAAATCTCAATAAGATAACAATAATAAACATTCAGCAAAAAAGGCTCAATAATACACTAAGTGCCCAGAGTGCGGAGCGGGAGCGCTGAAACGCTAAATTTTAAAATAATTATATGTCCAGAGCGCCTCCGGAGATCCTATACAACATAGTGCTTATGGGTTTATAAACAATTAACTAATGGGCACAAATATATCTTATCCATATATTCAAGTATCAAAAATAGAGAAAAAAACTAACTTTGCTATTTGATCACATAAAATAGACAATAATTAATAAGTTAGAAGAAGTTCTTCATTTAGATGATAAATGTCAAGCTTACAAAAAAAGAAAATACACAAACTAAAGAATTTGCATGGTTCACTTCATATTCGGTTGATCCGTGCTATGAACATCTTCGAACTGCGCTCCGAGGACGGATCCGCTTCGAAAACGACGATCCGCGTTTTTGGAGCAGGATTGGGGAGGGGGAGGGGAGGTTCCAGTTAATAAGGTAATGCATGTGGAGTGAAGACACTGTGATCTGCATTCTGCACCATTGATATTGGACAGGATATGTCCCAAAACTACCCCAGCATTAATCATAATGACATAACCTCACCACCTACGGCTTCTTTTATGGTTAAATGTGGATCATTATTGTCTTTTGTTTCTCTCTTAATGCTCCATTTTTAAGATTTAGCATGCAGGGATATCGTTGTCAGCCATCCTGTGGGGTTCAACAAATCAATGGTCTAGATCTCTGGTGGTCACACATGTACCAAGTTTAAGTGCCTCCGCAAACAATATACTTGCTATGGTGCAGGACCTGGCAATTCTCCAAAAAAAAAAAAAAAAAAAAACATATCTTGACGAGGTGCAGGACCCCACAATTCTCCTCAAAAAAATAAGCATATAGAAGTTCCATAGCAGTCACAAGAATGATTTGTCAAAGAGAGGATTACTGACATTTTGAAGAAGTTGCTGCTTCACCCAAGATATCCCTTGCTCTCCATTTATAAACGAGCTCACAGGAATGAGAATGATTATGGTCAGATTCTTGTGCTGATAAATGGAAAGATACACACATTCCCCTGTCTGCTGTAGCCACACTGTTGGGGTGGCACAATTCAAGCAACCAGCATCGGGACCCCAAATATCAGTGACAAGAAAACCATCCTTTCCTTTAGACCATTTGTCACGTTTCAATGGCCTGGGGACCTGATACCCTGAACCTAGTCTGCCTGGAGAAGTATCACGTGAACTGTATTGAAATTCTTCTGAGGCAGAGCCTGGGTTTGGCAAGGAAGAGTGAACAGTTGTATGTGATGCAGTAGTTCCCTTGCGCAAATAGGACCAGGAATTCGTGTTGTAGGAGAGAGCATGAGGGGTCAACCTCAGAACAGCATATGTAAATAGGTTTGCCGTGTCATCCTGCCATACACATCACAAGGATGACATTATTGATAAAAGGCAACCAAATGATTATGTTTGAGAAATTATAGTGTCCTGAAGCACATTGAGGACAATGGAGTCCACGGTTTGATAATCCAAATTCTTAATTAGATGGTCCTTCCATACAGGGGGTGGTGGGAAGCCCCAAAAGTATTCCAGATAGAAGGATACTAGGCATCCATTACTAGGCCTACAAACAGATAAAGGTAAAATACCAGATGCTAAAACCCAACTGTATGGAATGGGCGCATTATGACAGTGTATGTTCTGCTGCAACAGGACCCCATAATTCATCAATAGTGCTCCACATACTACTACACACTCATTATTTAGTTCTCATGCACACCTCATTTCTATTACAAATATCTAGCATACAAAATTGAGAAACAATACTTGAAAATCAACGGAATTTAATCCTGTTTCCAGATTGAAGGATGCTTGGTATTGCAACCACAAGTAGTGAATTCAACACCAGCACCATGAAAACGTAAATAAATAACTCGACATCAATTGATATGAAGATAATAATGTACCGGGGAAAGGGTTGTGGACACCAGCAGGTCCTGGAACAAAATAAGTGAGTTGCACGGAGTGTTCCCAGAACATGAAGATTCTAGTACTCTGACAAGAGACTGTCAACAAAAGTTTCTGATTTATTCATGTGCAAAAACACAGCAGAATAATGCGTACACTGTGGGAGATTTTACAAAAAAAGAATGCTCTACAAAATACTAATTGCCAACAATATTGTAAACTAACATAAACTTCTAGCATATCGACGTGGACTTGCACAATTTAATGAAGTGTGCTCTTTTGATGATATCTAAGAGGTAAGTTCAGGTGTGTGCTCCAAACACAAGCAGACAGTGAATGCAATGCAGAAACCTCCACCTCCTGGGTTGTTGAAGTCAGATGGATGTTCGTCTTGCCATTCTATTGGTGATCTCATTCGAGAATCTGAATATCCAGTCATCCAAGGCTTCTATGGGTCCAAATGGGGTAAGCAATTAAGCATGCATAATTCCCAGGGGTGACTCTGATTCCATTCCAGTCAACATGAGAGACAACATGATGCAGAACTAGAATATAAATAACCAAGTAAATGAGATACCAAAATATGCAAAACAAAAGAACGAGAAATAATACCAAAAGGGACTTGATATCATGTTGGCCAAATTTTATCATGGTTACTTGTGATCAAAGCAATATATCTTCGTGGTTATTTAATTCTCTTGGTGAAATTCTGATTATTGAGAAAGTAGTGTATAGTTGACGCTGTGGCTTGACATAACCAAAGGGCATGCAACAATAGTTGCAGCAATCTATCAATTTTTTAATCAGTCAAGGGTTTTACTATATATCAACTAAACCAAGATACTAAAAATCTGGCCCTGATATGAAAAGGGAAGTGGGAAAAAAGATTCATAGGAGCCTCAATTCAAAGCTTTTTCTTCCAAAATATGTGTAATCATGTTCTTCAATACCCTGCACAATCATTAGCTTTTTTCACATAGAGGGGGGAAAAATGACATCTATCTCACACCAACTTCGGAAAGTTTTACAGAAGACTTTAAAAGCTTTTATTACTTTATATTTCTCAAGCGTCAATTATATCCACCTCGTACTAAGATCACAACCATCAATAAATGCCAAAAAGGAAATCGAGTATAAGAAACAAGTAACGACCACCATAAAACCTCACATCATTCAAAGTAATGTCTACATAAAGGAACATGAACGTCTACTGGTTAATGGCAAACAGAGAATTGTACCTTGATAAAATAACTATGATGCTATGCTATAACTATTAAGTTAAAAAATCAAGCAATCCTTCCAACTCTACCTGCACTTCGATGGCTGCCTCTCGCCCGATAGTCAGCATCTGAACGGTTCCACGTTCTCTTAAGCAGTCACGAAAAGATGGCAATTGGAGTTTCTTCCCAACAAAGAAGTCTGCTTCAGAGAGGAAAAAAGGGAGAAGAAAAGGAGTTATTAGCTCTTTAGCACAGACTTTAGCAGTGTCCTGAGGGCAGAAGAATTCATTCAAACAGTGTCAAAGAAGGAAACTTGATTGGGTTTCTTGTTTAGGAAATGATTTTATTGAGATCTCTCACAACTTAACCAAAGGATTTAGTCTTGGCCTTACAGAAAACATGGTGCAAATAGGGTTGAGTGGAAAATAGAACTGAAAAATCAAACCCAAATAGATGGGATAAGGCTTTGATGATCATTTAGTCTTGGCCTACCACTTTAAGTCATGAAACAGTGCAATCCTGCTGGTTTGCTGATGTAAACAGTCGCAGATTTAATAATATACCATACATATGTTTCGTCTCTCTACCTCTGGTGTGATAATATGGGTCACAGATTTCTTGTAGCTGTGTCACGTATTTCATATATAAGCTTCTAGAATTTGCATGTAACTTATTATTATTATTTTTTGTTGGTAGAAACATCTGGGGATTTCTAGTTTCAACGGATAGATTTTCATAAAATGTTCATACCACATGCGTTTGCTGCACATGATGTGTTTTCCATCAACATATCACTTCAAAGCACAAAAAACATTTATTGTTCATGCACTGGAGAAATTTCCTTGAACAGTGGGAAGTTGTGCGCATTTACATGGTAAAATCTGAGAAATAAATCCTTTGATCTTGTTTGGCTCATAATAGTATGATGAAACGGATTTATGCCATGACTTCCATCATGGCACATTGTAAGAAACAATAATGGTAATGCCTTGTCATGTTATCTAACAACTAAGCCTGTCTATATAACAATATAGTTCTAACAGACACTCGACATATACAGAGGACACATATAATGTGTCAACTATTTTACTAGAAGTAAAAAAATAAATATAAGTAATAATTCAAATCAGTTATAAACTATGATCGAAACCCTGTTCGATGATTCTTATCCTCATGACCCACATTTTTTTCCCATTTGTCTTGTCTCAACTTTCCCAATCTACACTATGTAACAGCCATAATCTTATATAATGGTGATATTCATTGGCCTTTATAATGCCATAAAACCATCATTGAACTCGAGAACTTAAAACTATTAACAGCAATAGAAACAAAGCACAATCCAGAGGAATTAGATACGGGAATCATCAAATGTAGCCCTTCATTTTAAAGAATATGATAGAAAAACAATTAGCAGCAACTTACATCAACCTGCATGAGAAGCAAAGTTGTCCTACCATTCAAGTAATCCATGATAAAAGAATACAGATGACTACGAGCAAGCCCACCATCAGGTTGTTTCTCAAGTAATGCTCGCACAGATCCATGAAACATCGTGAAAAGTGAATGTACTTCCTTAAGAACTCCCTGTATTGCAGCACTCCGCCAAACAGCTTCTGATTCTTTGTTCTTTTCCACTACCTGCAAGGAAAACCAAAGTATAATGCCATAACTGCATTCACTAATCAGTAGCAAAGTGACATTGTATTTGTACTTTAATAATAAGTATACTACTGGACTATCACATATTTTCTCATCAGTAAATTAATTTATCAAAAGAACTATGAATTACAATGCAACCAAGAAACTCAAGCCAAATATCCCTATTTTGCTTACCATTGATTGGCAACAGACTACAACTTACCCCAGTCAGGTAATATTAACCATTTGGTTGCCAGACTTTTTGAGGAAAGAAACAGATGGTTAAGAAAAAAAAATTAAAATAAAAACCTCTATTGACTATCCAATTTTTGCAAGGAAGCCTTCAGATGAAGAACTAGGATGTACAATCATAATGGTTCCTAGTGCCTAAATCAATCAATGGTAGAACCTACTGTAGAAGATAGTGTGGCCCAGTCCCACTAGGCCCAGTTCCACTAGGCCCAGTCCATCATGGGGTTGTACATAACTGTAATATAAATCCCACGTGTGGGATCTCCTTAGATTATATTGCTTACTTCTCTTTTATTTACTTCCTTGTATAGATTAGGAGATTGATTTCCATGATTCTAATTGTATTGATTAGGGCCTTGATTAAGGTATATTGTAATTATAAATAGACAATCGATCACCCATTGAGGGATAACTTTTCATCCAAACTTCTCTCTCGTTTTGCTCTTCATATTATTACATGGTATCAGAGCTATAGGTTGTGATCAATCTCCCATCAATCTCTCATCCTGTATTGAATCTCTCCTCCTCTTATTGGCGTGCATCATCCTCTCTTCTTTTCTGCTACTATTGCTGCTGAATAGGACCTGACGTGACTCTGATCAACTGTGGCCCACCACTGATCAACTTTGCATCACCAAGCAGCCTACATAGTTGGAATCGCCAGTTATTAAGGAGTATTCTAAGGATTTTTATGGAATTTTTTCTCACCATTTGAGGTAGGTTTCATCCCCTTCTTCCTCTGTCGGTTTTGATATTTCTGTATCAAATAGATTTTATCACAGCCGTCCAGATTTGTGGATCTGTATCCAATCCTCATCACCCTTGCACTAGAGGAAGTACTTTTGGACTTCTTCCAGAGATTCCATCCTGATCTGTGATTAGATCATTGTGTGGGGCCCACGCACAGATCCTGCTTCCAAATTCAAGGTCGCCTGGGTGCTTTATTTGCACTGTTTGTGCTATCTGCTGCTGGATTGCTTATTAGACACCTCCTCTGCTGATTTAAGCAGACTTCATCTTCTTAGCTGCCTTCTGCTTTGCTGGTTCTTTGATTTCTTTGGTACTACTTGCTGCTGGCATTGCTGCTGTGTGCCTATTTGCTGTTGCTGTTATTGTTTGCTGTCCTTGGTTGCTCTTTGTTGCTGGTAGTACTGTTGCTTCCTTTCTCCTATGGATAAGTATGATGTTATTCCTGTTAAATTCAATGGGACTAATTATATGGCCTGGTCATTTCATCTAAAGAATTTTGTAGAAGGACAAGGCTTGTTTGGTTATCTTGATGGATCAATAACTAAACCCACTACAAATACAACTGACACAAAAGCATTACCCACCTGGTCTAAGGAAAATGCTAAGGTCATCACTTGGATTCTTAACTCCATTGATCCTTCTCTTGCCATTGCTCTTCAAGCATATACTGCTGCATCTGATATGTGGGGACATCTCAAGAATATTTATCATCAGACAAATAAAGCTCGCAAATTTCAATTAGATAATGAAATTGCTAAATTCAGTCAAGGTGATAAATCTGTACAGGCATACTTCAATGGATTTCTCACTTTATGGACTGAGAGGGATGCTATGATTATTCAGACTGTGTCTGCTGGGTTTCTCTCTGAGGCTCTTAAACTACAAGAGGAAACCCACATCAGCCAGTTCCTGATGAATCTCCGACCCGAATTCGAATCTGTTCGGTCTGCTCTCATGAATCGAGAGGTCTCTGCAAACCTGGATACATGCTTCCAAGAAATCCTTCGCGAAGAACTTCGCCTCAACTCTCAGCGTGCCATTCTTGAAGAACCAAAGGCCTTCCTAGCTCCTCTCTCGGCTGATTCGGCTCTCCTGGCAGCCCCCAATCAGAAGCCTACTCAATGCTATGAATGCAAAGGATTTGGTCATCTAGCCAAGAACTGTCGAAAGAAAATGGTTTGCAGATATTGCAAACGCTCTGGTCATCTTATTGATGATTGTCGCACCTTACAGAGAAAGAATGGGCCCCAGCAGAAGCAAAATCCTTCCACTGTGCCCAGACAAAATGCTCCAGCTGCGTTCCAAGTTCAAGCACCCCTCCCTGATATGGAAAGCACTTCTTCCGGGGCTGTCTCCATGACTCCAGCCCAGCTTCAAGAACTAATTCAGAACACGGTGACCTCTGCATATGCATCTATGGGCTTTAATGGTGGTCGGTACCAAACTCATTCTCCTCTAGCTTTTCCTGCTTTTCATTCTTCAATCTCTCTGTCTTCCTCCATCACCCCATCTACCTGGTTTCTAGATTCAGGAGCATCAAACCACATGACTTCTGTGGAAAGTAGCTTTACAGCCTCTCATCCTTACCTTGGCAAAGACAAAATCACCACTGCTAATGGAGACCAATTAATCATTTCTGGAATTGGTACCATTACTTTATCTAGTGTCTCTGGCCAGTCCCTCCACCTTTCCCATGTCTACTTTGTTTCCAAATTATCAGCCAATTTACTTTCTGTCGGGCAACTTATTGATGATGGGTACCATATTAACTTTTCTTCCACTGGTTGTGTCATACAGGGGCGGCAAACTGGGAAGGTGATCGCGACGGGGAGTAAACATGGTCGATTGTTTTTGCTGGACATTGGACATCGTTCTCTCTTTTCTTCTTCTTCTCCTAATTTCAATAAAATGTGGACTATGTGGCACAGTCGTCTTGGTCATGTGAACAATAATTATTTACTTTCTTTGTTTAAAATTGGTTGTTTAGAACCCACTATTGATAATAAAATGATGTCTTCTTTCCTTCAATCAAAGTGTGAAACATGTTGCTTGAGTAAGAGTCATATTTTGCCATTTCCTATTCATCGCTCTCGTGCATTATCATCTTTTGATATTATTCACACTGATGTTTGGGGTATTGCACCCACATTGAGTAGGACAGGGTTTAAGTATTATGTGACATTTATTGATGATCATTCTCGATTCACTTGGATTTACTTCATGCGCTTCAAATCTGAAGTATTTTCTCTTTTCCAAAAGTTTTACAATATGGTTCACACACAATTTAAGAAAGATATAAAAATTCTTCGGTCTGACTCCGGTGGAGAATACATGTCCCATGATTTTTCTGCCTTTCTTTCTGATAAAGGCATTCTTCACCAAAAATCCTGCCCACATACTCCACAGCAAAATGGTGTTGTGGAGAGGAAGAACAGGCATATTCTTGAAACTGTTCGTACTCTCCTACTTGCATCCTTAGTTCCTCCAAATTTTTGGTGTGATGCTGCACAGACTGCTGTGTATCTCCTCAATCGTCATCCTAGCTCTGTTCTAGGAAAAACTACCCCATATGAAGCTCTCTTTGGTCATACTCCTTCATATTCTCACTTACGTGTTTTTGGTTGCGTGTGCTTTGTCCATCTTCCACCTACAGAGCGCACTAAGCTGTCACCACAAGCTGCCAAATGTATCTTCCTCGGCTACAGTACTGAACACAAGGGATTTCTATGTTATGATCACTCTGAGAAACGCATGCGAATATCTCGTAATGTGATATTCTTGGAACACATTCCTTTCTTCTCTTTGCGTTTGGATACTCATCCTGTTGCCGTGTCTTATCTACCACAATTCCCTACGACTACTTCTCCACCACCTCTTACCAATGTCTATGTCCGGCGTAATACAATTCCTCCTGTGGGGCCTCCTCCTCCTGATCATACCCCAATGCTGCCTACTGCACCCTCAGGTATTAATACTTCCTCTACTGACAGTGTCATATCTTTGCGACGCTCTAGTCGTCCTTCTGTTGCTCCTGACCGCTATGGCTTTCCTGCCCTTTTCACTTCCTTGGATAGTGCTCCTATACCAACCTCTTATTCACAGGCTTCGAAGATTGCATACTGGCAGGATGCTATGACTGAGGAGTTGCTTGCTCTTGAAGCAAACAACACATGGGACTTGGTACCGACTCCTGAACGAGCCTCTGTGATTGGCAGTAAATGGATCTACTCTGTAAAAGTTAACTCTGATGGGAGTCTTGATCGCTACAAAGCCAGACTGGTAGCGCAGGGTTACAAACAGGAGTATGGCATTGACTATGAGGAGACGTTTGCACCAGTGGCTAAAATGACCACCGTTCGAACTCTTTTTTGTGTTGCTGCAGCTCGCAACTGGCCCCTATGGCAAATGGACGTCAAAAATGCTTTTCTTCATGGCGATTTGAAAGAGACTGTCTACTTAAAACCTCCTCCGGGATATGCGTGTCCTCCTCAGCATGTTTGCAAGTTGCGAAAATCTCTTTATGGACTTAAGCAGGCTCCCAGGGCTTGGTTTGATAAATTCCGGGCAGCAATTCTTCAAGCTGGGTTTCATCAGAGTCATTCGGACAGTTCACTCTTTCTTAGATGGACACCGAAGGGTTATACATTCCTTTTAGTCTATGTTGATGATATGATTATCAGTGGCAATGATATTTCCGGCATTACGGATCTTAAGCACCATCTCACTCGTCACTTCAGAATGAAGGATCTTGGTCCTCTCACTTACTTTCTGGGGCTTGAGTTTTCGCGTACCAAATCAGGAATTCGGGTCCATCAGCGTAAATATGCTACTGATTTGATTACCTCAGCAAGACTTGATGATGCTCATACTTTTGATACGCCGATGGAATTAAACAGCAAACTTAGTACGGAGGATGGTCCTCCCTTGGCTGATCCCTCTATTTTTCGGCGGATAGTTGGTAGTTTGCTCTACTTAACTATGACTCGACCTGATATTTCTCATGCAGTTCATACAGTTTGCCAATTTGTGAGCAATCCTCGCAAACCCCACCTTACTGTTGCTTTGCGCATACTCCGCTATGTTAAAGGCACTCTTACTCATGGTCTCTTCTATCCTTCTGATTCTTCTCTGCGATTATCAGCGTATGCAGATGCTGACTGGGCTGGTTATCCTGATTCTCGGCGATCTACTACTGGCTGGTGTATGTTTCTTGGCGACTCTCTGATTTCATGGAAGTGCAAGAAGCAAACCACTGTGTCCAAGTCTTCAGCTGAGGCCGAATATCGGGCCATGTCATCCGCAAGTGCTGAAATTATTTGGCTCCGCCGTCTTCTATGTGAATTTGGTGTCATTCTTCGTAGTTCTACACCTCTTCATGGGGACAATACCAGTGCTACCAGAATTGCTACTAATCCAGTCTTTCATGAACGAACGAAGCACATTGAGATTGATTGTCATTTCATCCGTCAGCATATTGTCACTGAAAAGATAACCTTGCATCATGTCTCTACTCATGACCAGTTGGCGGATATCTTCACCAAAGCACTTCCCAAACCGCGCCATCATGATCTCACTGGCAAATTGTTGTTTTCTGCATTACCACATCAATTTGAGGGGGAGTGTAGAAGATAGTGTGGCCCAGTTCCACTAGGCCCAGTCCATCATGGGGTTGTACATAACTGTAATATAAATCCCACGTGTGGGATCTCCTTAGATTATATTGCTTACTTCTCTTTTATTTACTTCCTTGTATAGATTAGGAGATTGATTTCCATGATTCTAATTGTATTGATTAGGGCCTTGATTAAGGTATATTGTAATTATAAATAGACAATCGATCACCCATTGAGGGATAACTTTTCATCCAAACTTCTCTCTCGTTTTGCTCTTCATATTATTACACCTACCAGATAAACCATCCATTTTTTACCCGTGAAAGTCATCCAGAAGATGGATTATGAGTGTACAATTAATACAGTTCTTATTAGACCATCTATGGTAGAATCTAACAGGTGACTCACTCGTTGAAACTTTAAAGTGGCAATTTTAATCCTATTTCTTCAACTTCGAACCTGGCTAGGAGTCCTTGGAAGTTTCACTGCATACTCAAGGAGATTAGTCACATATTATCTTCTTGACGAGTGGTTTTTCGTCATATCATTTGTTCACAAGTGACTTTAGTAGACGTGTTGGCTAAGCAGGGGATAGATAGGGTTGACCCTTATGTTGTAATCGTGGTTCCTTCTGTTTGTTGTTCTTGTCGTCTTTTTAACAAGTCTCCCACAGCAAGTTATGGTGGCTGCTTGGTTGTATTGGTGCAACTTGCTGGATGAATGAATTGTCTACAGAAAAAAATTAATGAAAGAATAAAATGTGATACCAGAGGTGTTTAATAGGAGATTAAAAACTTCAAGAGGTTGTGTGTAATAATTCCGATCGTTGCAGGCATTGTCGCAAGCACAAAACCTGTAAACTTACAGATCAACATAGGGGAAAAAGCTCAAAAGTATGAGGCGACCATTCTCATAAAAATAATGTTTATGGAACATAATACTGACACTGGAAAAATGATCAGGTTTAAATCGACAAGAAATGTAGTTATAATAGTACAAACGTAGAATTTATAGGGTCCTGTGCTGCAGCAAATGGGCATATTGCAGGGGCTCCTGCTGATTACAGATCCAGGACAACTGTTTGGTGAACTAGACTATTGATGTTATGGGCACCAAGGTTGATGGAGGATGTCCCAAAAATGTTATTGATTAGAATATACTGCTACCTAAATCATGAACCGTTGACATGAAAATAATTGGTCCAAAAATGGAATGCAGCTATGAACACTTCTACCCACACACAACCAAAAAAAAAAAAAAAATCCAGAAGGCCAATGAATGGATTGCTAGCATTTTCCAGTCTGAGATTTTTGGGCATCATTCCTTGGCAAAGCACCTCATCACATGAACAGTCTAAATCATTAAACTATGGGTCCCTACGGGTGTAGAACAGTGAGGTGCATGCACAGAAACTGATCACCTACTCAGTGTAGAACCCAATAATTCATCCCAATCATGGGACCAGTACACTTACAAGACAAACAATATACGAAATAGTAATCATTTATTTGGTAATCATTAAATGGCATCACTAGCAATTAAAAGCTTCCTCGGTAAGAAAATAAAAGCAACCGTTTCGTACCATCACCATCCATATATCTGGCTCTGCTTGATAAAACACATGGGAATGCCTCTCAGCTTCTATAACCTCACAAGCAGCCTCTGGAGAAAAGATTCTGCATATTATTGATGTCAAGCCATCTACTGATATGTAAAGAAAAGAAGAATATGATAATTTGAGGAGTAAAGAGTTACCATGCATTGAAATTACTACATCAGAAAAAAATGTCTTGATGATCATAGCTATAAATGAATGACTAGCACATTCGCTACTAATTAACTGTGGTGCAAACAAATATAACAACATCCAGAAAACTTTTAGTCATGGAACTCTCAGGGATAACCAGGCCATCTCCAAGAAAGCATAGAAAGGCCTGCCAACCAGCCCGCCCCCCACCCCCTTTCTCTGCTGCATGGATTAGCAATTTAGCACTCAGCAATTCTCGACACTTGGAGTTCTGCAATTGATCATGCAAACTTGGCACACATCCAAGTTTACCTAATGGCTAGGAATCAACCAAACATAAGGCCTTCAAAAGTGTACCTTCCATTACCAGATGGTTACTATTTTCCACACAGAGGTAGCTCATAGGGATGCCATTTGAACCCCCTGCCCCCTATGATTGCCATGCTTACAGGCGAACCCCATGAATAGGGATGGCCTGTCTAAGTAACCCTTACATATAGTCTATTTTTATTCAGCGCTTAAATACAAAGAGGGGTAACTCCCATGAGATTATCTTCTTCTATCAATGTTGTTTTCCGCCATGAGGTTAGATTTGCCAATTCTATGGTAAGCAGGGGGTTGAGAGGTTGTCTCCTTGGGTAAAGAGCAAGGGTAGTGTGCATAGGGATGGCAATCAGATGGGCTACAGATTCAACCCAACTCTCACCTGCCCCACCCTATACCCGCTCACTCCATCACTATGACAGGTAAACTAAGGGGCAAGCTCGGTACATGTTGTCCTTAATACCCTTTGATGTAAGAGAGATATTTAAAACATTTAAGAAAAAATATAAATTTTTATTATAATATAAATGCTATTTCCATCCAAACAGAGTAGGGTTGGAATCTAAAAACTCATACAAAAAAGAAAAATAGAAATATTTCTACATACCAGAACACTTATCTGATTCAAAATTTACTTCTATCTCATCATCAATGTCCGGAAGAAGGATTTCACGTATGAGAAACATTTTTTCTAAAAATTAATATATTCAATAATTACACAATCACATTGATTTCAAAATAAATTTGCTCACCTTGTAAAAGTGATAAGTCCTTCACTAAGCCCAATAACGGAAAGTTGCATTGAGAAAGAGCAATCCGTAGGAAAGAAAAATAAGATCTTGTCAAGCTCTTGCCCTTCCTGTTGTCCCCTTCTTAAGTCAAAGATGCAAAGCTGCATCGCTTCACTACTGGTGGTAGTGGATGACAGGCCCATGAAGAATCTTTTTTACTAAGCCTAAATAGAAAAAAATGAATAAATGAAAGAGATGCGTCAGTAGTAAAAAGACCTAAAATAAGAAAGCAACAAAGAAAATCACTACAGACAACTTACTTTACAAGATTACATCTGAAATCATGAGAAATTCATAAAAATTTTAACTCAAATAAATGTGAGAATCATTATCTTTACAATAACCTTCAAATGGCACAAATTTTGAAATGAGACTGATATGTAGTTTTATTAACAAAAGCGCAAAAGATGTGACCAGAAGACACTACATGAATTAGATTGCCACAGTTCACATATAACAAAAGAATTGTCTCTAAATATTATTTGTGGACCTTGGGGAATTTGAATGTATCCCAAACTAGAAGTGTTTTAACTTTTGGAACAATGCAAGCTCTATGCATTTTGAGAACACAGAAATTGGATTCATATTACAGTAGTGGTAGGAACTATGAGAAGATCAAAATCGAAAAACAACTAGCGACATTGTGATAGGTTCTGACATCTGCGAGCAACTATAAAGGCAAACATAGAGCTTGAACAGGATATCACAAGCAGGATCAGCTCAGAAACCGCAACAGAAAAAAGATACACTGTTGAATCGAAAGGGTTACATTTACACAATAGTAGTTAGACACACACCATTGTTTGATGCAGAGTGTCGGGCAAGGTGGATCCATGCAGTAACAAGAAATATTATGTATTGCTCGCCATATTCACATGATTATATCCATTCTATCATCTCAAACAATCCTGATTTTTTTTAATATATCTGACTATGAGAGTATAAATCATTTAACTCATAGTCTAACCTTCCAAAGTGTATTTTTTTGTCAAACTAATCAGCAAAGTCAAACATTTACCAATACTTCCACCACCATAAACACTGCATTTTATCGACACATGCACGCATACGCATGTTGATCTAATATTCATAATTTTGCATATGCAGGCACATATATACACAACTTCCTAGTATTCTCCTATCAATTAACAATAACCCATTCATTAGATGGGTCCTGCAAATCATATTGACCTCAGTTCCTATCCCTCTGATTATAATATTTCGACACGCCCATTTATTTCTTTCAAGGAGCCATAAAAGATCACTACA
This sequence comes from Camphora micrantha, assembly GCA_003546025.1. Lineage (NCBI taxonomy): Eukaryota > Viridiplantae > Streptophyta > Magnoliopsida > Laurales > Lauraceae > Camphora > Camphora micrantha. Next base: position 38,288,747 of record QPKB01000011.1, on the reverse strand, counting down.
GCTGGCTAATTTCATGAGAATTCATCAAACACAACCAACTATTGCTTGCAATGAATAATCTATGCCAAATTGGAACACTTGCAATAACCAGAAACAGGGGAAAATCTCCATTGCTACAAAAGATAATGCCGCATTTTGGGGAAGGAAAGGCAGAGATCAAAACCCTAAAACATTTTCAATATCTCAAAACCCTAAAACATGAAATTGCTTGATACTGCGTTTGGCTCCTTCTCAATCCGAGAAAACAGAAATTGTTTTCTCTCGATTTTCAGGATTCATTCCAGAATCCCAAACCTCTTAGAATTCCCGAAAATCTGAGACAGAACGTAATAAAGATCTCGTTTGGGATGGATAAAGAGGAGAAAAGGGAAACGTGGAAACTTAATTTCTTCGATACCTTGGAGAATTGAGATAGAAACTGAGAGTTTCTCTTCGCTTCTGGATTTCGATTCGCTTTCCAGGGAAAATGAAAGTCGTCGTCGTCTTCTTCTTCTTCTTCGGCAAAAGTAGCAAGAGCGAGGGGTTCGATTTTACGAGGTTGGGTTCAGTGTTCCGCGGACCATCGTTGCGTGCATGGTTCACGGTTGGGCTGCCATTCGGTCCGTCCGCGGGTGGAATGGTTGGTGGGAAAGTTTGGGTGGGAGTGGGAAATGGGAATCCTCCGAGGACATGAAAGTAAAAAAAGTCCAATAAAAGTTGATTTTCATCTGCAATTTATAACATTAAGGACTTGTATGTGGATATCAAGTCCACGGATTAGGATTGATATGGGTTCAGAATTAAATTCGTTTATCAATCCAAACTTAAATTGGACTCCAAACTCAGATTTATTTATGAATTGAAGTTTAAAATTAATTTCAAATTCAAACTTTTATGGATTGGAACCTCCAAATATTTGGAGAGTTGGATGCCCATTTGCTTCCTCGGTTAGGAGTTCTTCTCCGAAAATCCAAATTCTAAATTCTTCGGCTGTGTCCTTTTAGGGATGGGCTTTGGGCTTTTCATCACTTAATTCAAATGAGGATTGAAGATTAAATGAGCCCAGATTACATATTTAGGCCCAACCCACAATGGTTTGGGCCCAGATCAGGCATGGGCTAGCCCGCCGTAAGAACCCTTAGCTTTACATTAATGAGATCCATTGCAACTGACGTCTCCATACTCACGATTCCTATCACCTATTACATCCAACCCATCTACTCTATAGATGGATATAGTAACTGGATTTAATGGGAATCATGTTGACCAACCATCATTTGAGACGACTCACTATCCTTGCATTAATTACGTGATTCCAAATTGATTATATTATTTAGGCAGGCTCACCTTAAGATTTGACTTGATTGTAAGTGAAAGGGTATTTTAGTAGGACCCAGCACGCATGAAGAGGTCATTATTATTATTATTATTATTAGTAGTAGTAGTAGTAGTTTTTTCTCTCGGTTGTGCTCTACTAGTTTAGGAGGTGGATCCAGGGCTCATTCTCTAGCATGTGCGTGTAACTCAGGTGCCAAAATCAGGGATTACCAAGGTGGTGACTTCCATTTTCTACGAGGGTTTTCAATTACGTGAGTGTAGGAGAGTGTTAAGATAAGGTGATATAGATGAGAATCGGGATCCTTCTAGTGGGTCTACGCAAGGCTGTCCGGAGTGACGTGGCGGACCGTAAATAGTCCACTCAAGGTCACCGTGAGGTTTTACTTCATCAGATTTAAACTCAGATGAGAATAGTTGAGAGGATGAGAGATACGGCTCGATGAAGTGGGGCCCATATAATGCTTAAAGGTGGGATCCAAATATCTAAATTTTTAAAAGTGGGCCTAATAATTGTGATTTATATGGATGATCTCCTTAATTATTATTGTAGAGAGCGACTCTTCCAACACCATTGCTTGGGTGTCTAATCAGAAGGCAAATCCATGGAAATTCCAATTCTTTTTCAATGAAATTCGAACTATATCATTTTCCATTAATGCGGTCCTTCGTCATGAGCTTAGATCGACTAACCACATGGCAGATGCGCTTGCCAAACAAAAAATTAATAGGACTCCTCATTTGGAAGGCATGGTCTTGTAATTGTGGTATGAGAAAGGATACAATGCTCTTATACCTTATTATTCTTTCTTGTTTTTCCTCTTCATATTGTTTTCTCCTTTTTAATGAATTAGTTTATGACTGATAATTTTTTTTTGTTTTTTATCATATGCTTACACAAGTGCAACTAAAATTAGAAATTTTACTACCTAAGAAGAATTTATGAAATTCACTATGCTGAAATTCTCGGTAAGACTTCTGTCCCAAACTTGGAATGTTCAAAACTCCAACATTTCGAATTTCCAAATATCCACCGTTCATCAATCCCAGAGATTACAGAAAATTACCGGGCCCGAAAGAAAGATCACGGTGGGACACATCATCTATATTCAACGGTTTAGATTTACATTGATGAACTCAATGCAGAGCTGCTGATTGCCGACACCGCCAACAGGAGCCCGCCCCACACAACCTATAAAAAGCGACCCAATCGCATGTTTTCTGTTAGTTTCGCGCTCTCTCTCTCTCTCTCTCTCTCTCTCTCTCTCAATCTTCCGAAGAAAGAAAACCAGTCCAAACTCGTCAGTTTTCTCTGCAATTCAAACCATCTAAAATGCCTAGAAAGCTCAATTCCAGGAAAAAGAGGAAGTTACGAACAGCAACATATCCCAAGAAACTCCGTTCAGATCTCCCTCGGCGAAAGCGAATTCCTCTCATTCCGATCATCGACGGATCTTCAACCCAGCTGTTCGAAGTCGAGGAAACGGATTTTCCTTCGTTTCAAGCTCTTTCCTGTTCTTCTACCTGCTTTCCTGGTGAGATTTCCTGCGAATCAAGCTTAATTTCAGTCGGATCCGAGAATCCGAAGAAGCGTCCGCGATTGAAAGAAAACAAGGCGATCGGAGGCTCCAGAGTCGAATTGCGTGCAGACGCGCACGGATTCAGCAGAACGGACCGTCCGATCACTCGATCTTACTACAAGAACGCGAGATTGGATCCATTGATTGCAGAACCGTTTTCTGACGAGAATGACCGCGATTTTGGCAGATCGGATGCCGATTCTGTGGTAAGCTTAAAGCAGAGAACTAGATCTGCTCCAAAAGCGGAGGAAAATGACGGGAAAGCAGTTTCTGCAGCTACATGTTCTGAAACCTCTTGCGTCGAACCGGTTTTTCAAGAGAGTTTGAAGCAGAAAACCAGATCCTGTAGCGGAGATGAAAAATCACTGCAAAATCAAGCAAATGCGCCTTCTACAGACACTCGTTCCGAAATGTCCTGCATCGAACCGTATTTTCAGAAGAATTCCGAATCAAACACTAGTTTCGGTAAAGGAGATGGAGATTCACTGCAAATTCAATGGAATGCAGGTTCTTCCACTGGAATTTCCGATTCGTCTTGCCTCGAATCACTTTCCGTGGCAAACGCTCTAAATTTCAATCGAGACGGAGCAAAGACGGAGTCGCAGCTCGTCGTCTCGGAATCGGTTGTCAACCTCGCTTGTTCTGAGCAGCTGTCTAACGGAGATGACGAATCGGAGTACTCAACGTGCCATGAAATGACACTTTCAGAGCTGGAAGAAGAGATTTTCCCCAAAAACTCGTACGGAGAATACATAGATTTTTCGCAGCAGTCGACTTCGTCCTTCTCCGACGAATCATCCGATGCCTTCTCCGAACGATCCGATCCGAATTCCAGTCCATCGGAGTGTTTTTCTCTGTTTCTGCAATACCTGCAGCAGTTCTCGAGCTCGATCACGTGTCTCAAATTCAATGCGTCTCATGGAAACGAAGAGGAAGATTATGAAGACGAGTTTACGGTCAGATCTCAAATCCTTGATTACATGTAAATTTACAGTTATGCCGAAGATTATGTATTTTGTGCTTTTTGATTCACATTAGCTTTTTGGTTGTTGCAGCTTCTGAGGTTCGAAGATGAGGAGCATGAAGAAAACTACAGGAGATTTAGGAGCAGGGAGAGGAAACAGGTGTTCGTGCATGACTACGCCAAAGAATACTTCAAGACGACGGAGTATGGAAATCTCGTGGTCCAGCAGCGGCAGATGATGGTTAACTGGATAGTAGTGGTGAGTGATTCTCGAACCACGTCTTCCAAGTTCTAACCGTTTCGTAGATTTCCTAGAAAAAAGAAAATGAAAAAAAAATAAGAGCTCATGAGAATCGGATTTAAGACGAGCAACGCGAAGTACAACGAAATACAGACTGCATTTTTAGTTTGGTTGCTGCGCGTCGGCCTTTTCTGTCGTCTCCCGAAAAGAACTTTATGAATAAAAAAAACTCTCTCCCCATGTGACATCCGTGATTGGTCCAAACAGGATCCGGATCCTATGCTTTTTTATCAAACCATTTTGCAGTTATTTCCGGCTTACCAATCACATCACTTGTATAGATGTAGTTGCTTTCTATTGGTCTAGGTTGTCCATCTGGTGGGCCTCACTTGGATGGACACGATGAAAGAAAACCGCACATTTTAAAACAGCTTTACGGCTGCTATTACTTAGAGAGTGGTTGATACACCTAATTCTGAAATAATGGGTTGAGAATAACATATTTAATGGGCCCTTCTTCACAAATCATGAGTATGTAACGCCGGAAACGGTTGCAACCGAAAATGTTGTAATGTCAGTAACGATTTTCTATTACCATATCCCAATATTCCGAACTGTGTCCATATAACCCGTCCCCCGTCCCCCATTAGGATTAGTCCGTGGATTGAAGTTGGGATTGTTTGGTATAATAAAATAAACTCTTTCTCTCTGTGTTTAGAGAGATGCTATATTAAGGTATACATAAGTTTTACAAAAGGGATAAGTAAATAAAAGATAGGAACGATTTTGAAAAAATCTTTTAGGAATGATTTTGAAAAAATCAAACATTTGAATACAATTATAATCTTGGGTCTTTTGAATTCATAGCTTGCTAATCCAATATTGTGGGGCCTCCATCTTTTGTTACGCCAATAGGGATTGCCCAGTCCATCACATTCTAAAGCATGGTCTTCATGAATCACACGGTTCACAAACAGTTCTTCACCCATATAGCGAATCAAGGCCCACTCTTTTTTAGTTCGAAGACTCCCATGCGTCCTAATTCGGGTTAATTTTAGGTGGTTTACAGAAGTAAGATCCAACCTACCATTGATTTGATAATTAGCAGACCTTGGGTTTGCAATTCTAATTGCTCTAAGTGAAGATTATTTACTAGCGCAAATCAGCTTTCTTCTTTACTTTTTTTTTTTTCATCTTGTCCTGATGTCACCGATTGAAGGGACTATTCAATCATTGGGACCCTTTTTATCATAGATTGCTCATGACCTTATGATTGAAAGTTCTGATTACAGTATATTTAAATGACACTGGTGGTAATCACTCGTGCGAGAAGAGGGACCTGCTGTGCATATTGTGTTGAGAACCGAGCACTAGTGGCTCCTGCAAACCTCTCTCTCTCGTACATGTTTTAATTAGAATGGTCTTTCTCTGTGGCAGCACTGTGGCGCTTATGAGTTACAGGATGAGACATTGTTTTTAAGCGTAAGCCTGCTAGATAGATTTCTAAGCAGGGGTTTCTTCACAAGCAAGAAAAACCTTCAAATACTAGGAGTCGCTTGCTGCACTCTGGCAACAAGGATCGAAGAGAACCAGCCTCTCAACTGGTAAGCTTTGCACACTTACTTCTCGAATTTCTTTCTTTGATTTTCTGCACCCTTTGGGTTTTAGTTCAATAAGGGACTAATCATGAAGTCATTTACAGTAAATGTGTAAATCATGTAATTTCATTGCGCAACAAAGGCTCTTTGTTTAAAGTCGTTTACTTATAAAAGAAACAGCTAGAGTCTAGAGTACTCCAGACACCATTTTTTGGCTTAACAAAGATTTTGATTAATACCCTATAAATTGTCACAACCTTTGTCAATTTCACTCGTTTGATTAAGTAGTTGCTGCTTTCTATTATTTCAGTGTCCGGCAAATGACGTTCCAGGTTGGTGGCAACGTCCACCGAAGATGCGAAGTGGTGGCCATGGAATGGGTGGTGCAGGAGGTCCTCGAATTCAAATGTTTCATGCCAACAACCTACAACTTCTTGTGGTACGTATCCATCAATATTGCCTCTGCACTGCCCCTTTTTCTTTGATTCTGGGAGAACTGAGGTCTGTGGGACACTTTTATTCGTGTAAGTTAAAAGCCTGGAATCCGGATCCCCTGAGAACCTCCCACACACTTATGGTCTCAGTAGGATGTATGGAACTCCACCATAGATGATCTGGACTATTTAAAATGAATGTTGATCTAAAACTTTACTTAAATCGAAGTTAGTCTCATTATAAGATTGAGAACGACTGATAGCAAGATTATCATAGTATTTGCTATCAATCATATGCATTAATCACATAATTAATTATGTGCTCAATCTCATGATGGGGCTAGCTCCAATTGAAGTTAAATTTGAGGATACGCCATTAGAGGGGATGTCATTCATTTTAAAAGGTCCGCATTATCAATAGGTGGGCCTCATTGTGGAGTTCAATCTATACATCCCACTCATGCAAAGTGTGTGGGAGACACTGGACTTACTACTCTGTTCCCCAGTGAAGTGGTACAATGATTGGACGATGCCAACATATGGTTTTGGTTTCTTACCTCTGGAATACTGGAGCTAGCCTAACCCAAAGGAAAGAAGAAAAAAAAGTTGGTGTAATTTTGTGTTAAAAGCTTCTAATTTATTTTCCTCAAGGCACCTCAATCAATTAGTTAGTATTGTCTAATTACTGCATTTTATATGATGGCCCACTTGATTTACGTATGGCCTTGTAATTTCATAGGCTTAGATGTGGGATCGGATGCTTGTGGGTAGATTGATTGACAACCTGACATTTACATGTCTCAACCATCCACTACGATGGAAACACAGGTTCTATCTGACGGCAGCAAGGGCAGACGAGGAAATAGAGGACCGCACCAAATATCTGGCCAGACTATCGCTCTTCGACCCCCAATGCCTGCGCTTCTGGCCCTCAACTGTAGCAGCTGGCCTTGTCATTCTCTCATCCCTCGCATCCAATCGCGATTCCTCGTGCGAGCATGTGATGGAGGTGAGTAAAATTAACTGTTTAAAACTATATGCATGGCCTCTGCTGATAAAACCATGGTAAGTAGGAGCCACTAGAAATTGTAATTGTAATGAACCCAATGCACTAGGTGGATTCTGAACTGTGTGTGCATCTTTACAGCATACCCAGTTCTATTACAAGTCCTGATACTATCAGTACTGTTGTCCATTTGACCAGCTCACTATTCGCAGATCAAATAGTGAAAATACACAAAACAGTTCAATCATCCCATTATTAACCTACAAAACAGGTGGCTTAAATTTTGCCTCATCAGAAAAAAAAGCTGTTCTGTTCATGATTCATCTAATTGTTAAGGCCAACATAGATCTCTTGCGACTATGAAATATCAATACCCACCTCAAAGTAGGAAGCTCAACAGCCTGTTCATTTACAGTTGGTTGTTGCTCTAAAAAAGTGCATAGCAGACCAAATGTTCAGTCATGATGGCTGATATGGCCTAATCCAAGTGTTCAGATGCCAACTGTATGGTTCACCAGGCGTCAAGCGGTTGATTTTTTGTGGGCTCCTTTGGCATCTCGATGTTGGCAAAATATAATTTGAAACCTCCCTAAATCTGTGGAGTTGACTGATGACTCGGCTTAGGCCATAAAATGAAAAAAAAAAAAAATTTACTTAGGGCCTGTTTGTTTGCATAGAATAATGAGAACTCGAAGACTTAGAAATACATGGTCAATGAGCCAAACAGGACTATTATTGGAGAGGTGACAGTGAAGATGGACTTGAGATGAGGGGCGAAGGATATGAAACAACAATGTAAAAGAAACCTTGACTTTTTAAGAATTAGAATTACAGGGGTGATAACTAGGTATTAATTTTCTTTCTCCCCTTGATTTGGTTTTCATTAAAGTGAGGCAGGTCATTTGATGGAATACTTTTGGAGATTCACCTCCTTTTATTTTTAACTATTTATATATTCCTAGAATTTCAATTCCATCAAACAAACAAGCCCTCCATTCCAACTTGAGCCTGACTCAAGTTGACTTGGTCAAGACTCATCTGATTTTATTTACTTGACCTAGACTCAGTCAAGAACAGTAACAACTCGGAAAATCATTATAAAACGCGTTTGTCAATGTTGTCTCTTTACATAAATAAATAGATTATGAATTTTGACGTTTTGAGTTGGTCATGACTTGGTCTAAGTCTCAAATTTGACTCGGCTGTCAGCTATTCCGATCACAATTCCTTAGTTTTTAAGACAAATTGCAAACGAATGTCAGATAAGTACCATCCCATTTTTACTGTCTGGTGGTTTTGCAGACCCACGTGCGGACCAAGAACGACGATCTTCCTGAATGCTTACAGGTATGAGTGACCCAACCATTTAACTAATACCATCCCATCATTCCTACCAATGGGAGTGAAATTGATGTCAAGTTAGTCAAATTTGCAGAGCCTGGAGTGGTTGGTCAAGTACGCATGTTAGAGGAGACTGGAGAGGATATTGCAGTAGTATTGGTTTCTGCAAGCAAAGGTAATGGGATGGGAAAGGCTTTTTCAACTAGGCCTCATTTTTACTCAAATCATCAGAATAAAAGAATTAGTCAAGGCCCTATTGCATTCTTTTTTATGATTTTCAGCAATTTTGTAACATTTGCGTCCAGTAATTCAGCAAATGTAAAGTCCAATAGTAGGATATGACTAACTGCTCGTTGTTTCACAAGACTCGAAGCAACTATTGTTGCTTAGATTTTTCAATACAGCCTTACCACACTGTTCATCATCTACCTGATTGACTTGATCAGCTGGAATGGAAGATTGAAGTGATCGTGACACTTTGAAATTGCAACATGCACAAGTGGGGCAACTTGCCAGTGCTTCGATCAGCAAATTAATGTCTGGGTTAATCGAAGCTACATAATGCTATCTCCACTAACAGGTGTGTTTTCCTGAGAGAGGATTTTAAGAGGAAATTTATTCTGATTTTCCATACAGCCCGTACATTATTAGTTATTTGATGGGCAATTTTTTTTTCTCTGAAAAAATTATATTGATTTTCCTCTGTGGAGAGGACATTGATTTCCTGTGATTTTTTCATGTGCTTGTAGGTTTCCTCTCTCCTACATAAACGAAAATGTGTGGGGAGCAGGATCCTTGGCTGCACAAACACCTTAATTAATTGGGCCGTGGAATTCAGACCTGTTAGCCGGGGCAGACTTTTATGATGCCCATGTCATCAGCCCAATCCCACCTAGGGTCAACAATGGTCATAAATGGGCCTATCCCAGGGTTCAGACCAGTTAATAAAAAAAAGAAGTCTACATATGGATTAGGCCCGGCTCATCTCCTAGTCCTAGCCCTCCTGTAGTTTGGTTCCAATCCTCTGGATTGGTGGTTCGGACTTGGGAATTGTGAATGTGTAGATTGTGTGCTTGGTTAAGTATAGCATGAGGCCTCGTGTAAAAAAAAAAAAAAAAAAAAAACGAAAAGAAAAAGGAGATATACGAGGCATCCCTTGAGTTCACAATCTAATATCATCTAATTTGCTAATAAAAATTCAAGGGATTGGCTGAGTGGTCAGGACGACGGTTTCTTTCTCTTCCGGAGCTAAAGGTCTTGGTATCGACTCCCGGTTTACCCTTCTTTAGGAATCGAAAGTTGACTCCATTAGTGCTACTACCTTAGAGCGAAGGGGTATTTGCCCGATTTCCCTTTGGACCTGGAGGAATTAGTCCAGTCCAAAAGGTTGGAACCCTCCGATAGCAAAAAAAAAAAAAAAAAAAAAAATCTAATTTGCTAACATTTCTTAAGGAGGGATTTAAATCTAATTGGCTTCACATCAGGAGCATCGCGATTCATTGTAATGTAATAGTGGGAGGAAGTACAATTATTAGGGTAATGTTTGGATGTGAGCTGAGTGTGGGTTGCTAAAGCGTTTACCGGAAATTGTCTATGTTTGTGTCAATTGTTGTTCCTCTTTTGGTGGGATGGAAGTAGAGACCACTCGGTGGAGTTTGGTATTCTCTTTCGCAAAAGCAAATCCCTACAAAAAAAAAATAATTGGGAAAGCACAATTTTATTAGTTTTCTCCTGCATCCAGATAGACACCAAAGGCGGGACCCAGTGAATCTCGTTAGGTCCCAGGTGACCAATAGCACTGATGCACTATCTACACCCCTCTTCCACTATCTACGCTCAGGAAAATATAATGTTGAAGGTGGACTATCTGCACCCCTCTTCCATTAAAGTTTTTCCTTGGGTACCAACATAGTAGGGGAGGCCCCACTTTCATTTTTCCAACACTTGTATGTTTGGCTGTAATTTTAACCATTCAGATGCCTTGTTATTGGCCCAAATCCAAACTTGTACCATAATCACTTGGTTGGTTCCAACTTGGGTTTTGGTTAGTTCACATTTCGGATCCTTTGGCTGGAGCTGGGTTCAGAGATCCAATTAGTGATCGGGTTGGGTCCAGTTCATCATTGGCCAGACCTGGATGTAGCCCGATAATGACCCTACCAGTACCATGTATTATGCAATAAAAAAAAGAAGGAAGCAGGAAGCATCAGCATAGTGACCCAAGCCCATTTGTCTGCTCAAATACTCAAATACAGGTCCAAAGAATAGGGGTGTTCATCGACCAAGCCAGCCTGAGGCCAATTTGGGCCTATCTTCTTTGGACCGGGCCTGCATATATAATCTCGCCTGTTAATATCTAGGCTGGGCTTGGATTAAGTAATAGAAAAGCCCATAACTCAGCAGGGCCGAATAAGGAGTGTTTGTAATTTAATGATAATTTTTTTAAATAATTTATAGCATGCCCGCAGAACTAATTAAAAGCTCCGCCTCGCCCAGCCCAATTAACTAAAGGGTCAAGCTTGGGCCTGGCCTTCATGGCTTGGGCCGGATGCGAGCCTCTATTTCCAAGCCCAACCCACACCATGAAACACCCCCTGAGAGAGAAGGATTAGAAATTACGACGCTAGCAGATAAATTAGAAGGGTAACAAAGCTTCGTAAATCTTAACATATCCCATACAAAAGCAAAGGATAAAAAATGGAAAGAACTAAAACAACATTGACACTTTCCCCATAAAACCACCTTCGCTGGTCCCCTACACACCTGACTTCTGCAGATATGATTTGATCTCGTTTAAAACGTAATGAAATCAACAAGGCAACGCCGCTTTACCTGTTGCCTGAGAAGCATTTTTAGACTCCCTTTCAACAATGAAAAGTGATCACTTTGTATCCCCAAAATTGCATGTTAAGGTAAAATAAGTCTATTTTACCAAAAAAAGGAAAAAAGTCTAGACAGAAACCAACAATACAAACAAAGAACCAAGCAATATCTATTGAGCGCAGTTGCGGTTGTCATTGTGGGAGTCAATTATACAAACAATCAAGCAATCATGATGTAAATGCAACTGTGACAAACTATGCCAACTAAGCCAAGATAAACCCCCTCTTAAGGGAAAAAAAAATTCTAAAAACTCAAACTGCAACAATTACATGGTCCCAAGCCTCTCTCCATACCCACAATCAATGGACCCCTCCATCAGTGCCGAATCATCATCAAGATGAATCTGAGCAAAGTTATTGACAAGCCCTGTCCTTTCCCTGTAGATGATCTCCTTCTTCTCCTCCTCAGCCTTCTCAACCTTCTCCTTCGTCATCAAGGTGACATCCTCAGCTGCCTTAGCCACCATGTTAAATGCATTCCACATCCATGACGCCCCTGTTGAGACATAGTGGTTGCTCATTAGTGCTGACCCGGCATTGCTTGCCGTCTGCTCAGCAGCTGAGAGAGCTGATCTTGTCTTCTCAAACACTTGGAACCGTTCATCCACCTCCCTCACCTTCTCATTCAACACAGTTGAACCAATGCTCAGCTTCTCGCTGAACCCCATCCTCCGGTCAAGAGATGCCACTGAAGCAGATGCATTCATTATGAGGTGGTGCCGCTCATCAAAGGACTTTGCCTTGGAGAGGGCATCTTTTCCCAGAACAAAGCCCTTGGCAAGCATGCTGCTGACCATGTCCTCCGCCTTCCTAACTGCTGAGTCGGTACCTGAGTTCCTCCTCTCCTTCAAAGCAGGCACAAGAGATCAGTAAGAATTCAGTAAGGAAATGCAAATACGTGTGATGTGTATTAAACAACACGAGCCCACAAATATAGTGGTTTTCAGTGCATGTCCCCAGGGACGGCCAGACAATGTAGATGCTCTGGCTGAAAAATCAACAGGCTAGTTATCAAATGAGCTACTGCTAGAGTGCAAAACATACAATTAAGGCAAATAGGACGTGCTATAGTTGACAACAGATGTACATGTGAAGCCTTGTATGATGTCTGAACCGGCTTGAATTATGGGCCGTAATGAGATGTATTAGAGAAACCTATTTGAGATGGTTTGAGCATTGCAAACATAGGCCGGCAGCGAAAAGTTTAGCTATGTAGGTTGATGGGCCGCCAAGGAGAACGGGTAGGCCAAAGAGGACATTGATGGAGGTAGTAAAAAAGGATCTAAAGAAATGCAAATTATCTGAGGATTTGGCTTAGAATAGATCGGGATGGAGAAATAAAGTTCATGCAAGTGACCCAAACATAGTTGGGACAAGGCTTTGATGGTGATGAATGAGATGATATAAATTTGGTGGATCCCACCAAATGCATAGCTGAATGTGCCAATACGTGCCAAGTACACACTTGGATTTAGCACTCAAAAGACCAAAAGTGCTATTTGATTTTCACTAAAGTTGAGTAGAATACATGAACTCCATAAGAGTTGTGCACTCATAATGAAAATGTCTTAAACAAACCTCACAGAGGCATCCGATCATCACACTATATTGGAACATATGGAACAATACTCTGTAGTCCATACTCAAGTGCTATGGGAGGAACTCACACCGTTAAGATGATTACAACTGTTTAATGAATCATTGCCCAAGAAATGAATAGAAGAAACCAACGTTGACTGGGGTCTGTAACACTGTCAAATCCATATGATCAGGTGTCAGACATCCATCATAGCAGGAACTTCCTTATGAACAGTCCAGATCATGTACTACTATGGCACCAAATATCTTAACCAGAACTTTGTGCTCAGCTCGAGTTGTAACTCCTATAGCATTTGGCATGATTGAAGGGGAAATTATAGACTCTGCTTCCATAAACACAAAGCATGCTTTTATTTTGTTCTCAAAGAGGTTTTCTAGGACGTGGATGCATTTGGCAAAAAGTGGTGTACCAAATATAATAAGCATATTTAACCATTTAAAAGAAGCTTGTGCTCTATTCCACTTGAGTTTTCTTCTATTGTTTGTGCAATTTATGTCCAAGTGGCCAGTTTTGAAACGAACTTGATTGGCATCTTCAGGAAATAAGAAGTCGACTTCCTGTTTAGCTGTTAAGCATAGGATGCCACAAAACAGAAGGATTTGTTTAGGTTGGGAGTTTAATGCCTGATTTCTAAGAAACAAGGCTTCTCACGGGCTTGCAAAATGTCATCCTTGTTGCTGCTGTATTGAAGCTTTCTTCCTGCAAGAACCCAGCTTCAAAAAGTTCACTCTAAATGTTGACATTTAGATTTACAAGGTGAACCTGGAAAATGGAAGGGACATGGAAGCCATGCAGAAACGTTGTTTTTGTTGGGTGTCCAAATCTCCCAATCCAAGACACTTCGTAGATTTAGAGGGCTCAATATTTTGCAACACACAAATCAACTAATATGCAGACAATTGTGCAAAAGGACATGCCAATGAGGGGATAAGTAAATGGATATAGGTATAGTCAGCAGAAAAGTCATGTATATTACAGAAAGATCTTTGAGAATATATAAATGCCTTAAATGTGAAGACCCCAAATAATGGAAGACCCATGTAACCTGGACACAGACATGATATGTGGACAAAAAAACAAGGTGTAAGACATGACATCACATCCCACTATGATGGTCCAACATTCATACAAATAATATTTAAATATAAAGGTACATATCGTGATTGTCTGCAAAGAGGTACCTTTGCATTTCCCATTAGATGAAATGGTTTTAGTAAACAGATTCCTATAATACCATTCAGAAAGAAAATCCTATAATATGAGTTTGTGTTAATAGGTAATGGTAATTAGATGCATAATAGTAATAAATTGTAAAAACTAATAGAAACATAGGGCTATTTTTCACTATTACTGATAGTAAAAACTAAATTTTACATATGGAATTTTGTCCTGGACCATCGGACATACATGTGAAGTTAAACAACAAAAGTTCTCTGTCCATGGAATAGTATGAAAAGTGCTCTGTCTCCGTCCATCCTCTATTTCACATTCCATGTGAAGCTACTTTTGGGTTTTCTTAATTTATAATTTCTTTTCTAAAATTGCTTATTTCCACACCATTCAAGTGATCAAAGTAGAGGTTTCCTTTTAGTTCCAATTCGTTGTAGCAGGGTGAAAACAAGTGATTAGCTTTCTTAAAGTGGAGAAATAGAGGCCTATAAATTAATAAAAGCATTTCCTTGGCAAAGAATAAAACATTAACAAATTCTTATTGAGTTTTCAATATCATAGTGGAAAATCAACTGGAATGTCAGAAACTTGTAGAGAAAATAGGATCAATTCTTTCAGTAACAGTGATATAGTCTATGGTGTATCTTATCTCGTTCATGAGTTGGTCCAGGATAATGGGGGCATCATTACATACTTATTTATACTAGGATGTAGGACCATCAAGATTTAGTCTATGGCTATATGTGTTTGCACTCAAAATTCTTTAAATCCTGATAATAAGAGCACCAATCAGTAAATCCTAAGTATATGTATACATCATTGTTTAAGAAAGCCATAGAATTTACCAAATGTGGAGAAAAAGGACCAGGAGGCAGCTGGTAATTCTCTGCTGGAGTTATATTGACAGCACAATCGATTATAGTAGCTCCCTGGATCAATACATTGAAATGATTCATCAGTAAAACTCCAGACAAGAGAAAACATGTCACACACAAAGGGAACTCTCCCATGCATAACAGCCCATTCAACATGTATGGACTTCAAACCAGACCCAAAGTCCTCATAAACACACCGACAGAAGCATTGCAGTGTCTGCTCCGTTTGAATCCTTGAAGGTAACATATGCAAGTTGAGACCTTTCAGATTCACTGCAAGAATATTCAATGCTCAAACTCAAGCAAAACAATTTTCATCAGAAATATTTAGTCAGAATAGATGAAAGAAGAATGACCTTTGCATTTCAACACATTGAATTTCACCAGAAAAGGAAAAGAATTCTTTGATGTCTTGATCAGTTGCAGCTAGAGAAATGTTGCTGACTTTCACTGTTCGTATCTGTATAAGGAGACATTAAAAGTTAAATGAATACTTAAATTTCAGATGAAAACTATATTGCAAGTGTGCAAAGGCAACATCAGAAAGACATGGCATCCAATACAGTGTATGCAAAGAAAACATGCACAAGGAGAAATACATTTATAAGGCAAAAGGAATTTATGCAGGTAAAACTTAAAAATTGCAGAAATGAAATATAAAGTGAGACACTAGACAGAAATCTGATACCATTCAGTTTAATTTTTTGCAGCTTCCTATTTCATAACCAATGCAGAAACCTCATAAAGAAAGAGGAATCGTGGGGCTTATATTTGCTGAGGTGCACAAATCTTTACACGTGTCATACACTTCATTGATTCAGTCTGTCAGCCAATATGTTGAGTTTTTCCCAAAAAATCCCCCAGATGGCCAGATCAAGAGATTCTGATCCCTTTGATCAGGACCCAATAAATACATGATTAATAAAAGAATATGACCATGGTCCGGTAAAGGAAAATGCCAAAGAATGGATTACTCATCTTCTGGGGATATTTTGGATTTCCTCCATCCACGTGAGGCCCATCAGATCAACATTCCGAATCACCAAGTCATGAGCCCCACATGTCCATTTTGGCTGAGATACTTTGCCCAGCAGGTCCATCAAAAAGAAATGCAAATGCATCATCAGGAAAATGGCTAATGCAAATCATGTTGCATAAATTGT
This sequence comes from Camphora micrantha, assembly GCA_003546025.1. Classification (NCBI taxonomy): domain Eukaryota; kingdom Viridiplantae; phylum Streptophyta; class Magnoliopsida; order Laurales; family Lauraceae; genus Camphora; species Camphora micrantha. The sequence continues at coordinate 38,272,579 of QPKB01000011.1, read as the reverse complement.
GGAATACAAGCTTAGAAAAAGTGATATCTTCATTTGTACCAATAGATAATTGCAGAAAAGTCTTAAGTCACATATGAAACATCGATTGTCCAATTTGAGGAGACAGTGAATTGGGGATCTATTCCCATCCTTGGACTGGTGTAGTCCACTGGGACCTGCGCCTAATAAAATGCCAATATCAGGGCCTTCTCACAGAAGAACAAGGCAAGAAGAATTAGCATCAAAGGGAAACAAAGATAAATGCTACCGGATCAAACATCTCAAGATTATAGGAATCGTTGCTCGTCATTAAATGGAGCAGAAAAGAAGCAGGTCCAAAGATATTTCATTTCAGGACTTCAAGATAAAAGGCAAGGACATGACTGAAGACTCAAAATGAGACGGTACTATCACTTAACATGAATAATTTTATTATGTCAGAAGAAGAGTATATAAATAAAATGGTTATGAGAACACTGAAACAGCTACCTAACATAACAAATTATATGTGATCCTACTATATGCTTGAAATTTGCCTCTACCAGCCAACAAGTGTCAGGAGATGAGGTACGTGGAGACTTGTTGTATAATGCAAAGGTGAGCTCTCTGACCATTACCAGGATCGTTGTGACTGTGAATTTTACTGTGGACTTATAAATTTGCCTTTATAAATGTAGCTAATCTCCCCCTTCTTTCTTCTTTATTTACAACTTCACTAAGCATTTAATTGTGGATCAACACTTCTAGTCTCTTGAGCCAGGCCTATTATGTACCCATATATATCATTGTTCTCATTAAGGTGCAGCTTCTAAACCAGCTTTTCTGTGAAACAGTATCTTTTTAGAGCTTCTCTATTGGTCGCCAGTAAAAATCTTCCCATTAAACAGGATATGGCTGAATAAAAATATTATTCCTTGGCCACAATTAATTATTAGCTCATGTGCCATTGGAAAGGAAGAAATTTATAATGATCAACTAAAAGCAGTTATTTAAATTAGCCCACCCTGCCCCCTACAGGCTGGAGCCCTCCTCATTGATCGAAATAACTTATTTCTAAGGCATCACAATTAATTAAAACTTGTACAACATACGTTGTTGGACGACCCAGTTATTAAATTATTAGCCTTCTACTGGATGGTTAAAAGTAAAGCACAGCATTTCATAAGCAATTAGAAGCCCCAACATCAAGTAGCTGTGAAAGTTCAATGGAGGATACCTCTGTTCCCATCATCCATTCAATGTGAGGCCCCAACAGATAGTCAATCTAGAGCACAAAAATGGTGAACCCACTTGTACAAAACAGTCAACTGAACAAAAAGTCTGCTTGTTTGGGCTATGTATGAAATACTTTTAAAAAGAAAAGGCACTAGAAAGCATCCTATTAAACAAGGAAAACAAGCTGCTTAAGATTTTCTTAATCACATCCAAATTCCAATCACAATTCCTAAAGTCACTTCCAAATTCAAGTTCAAAGCTATTTACAGATTCAATGAAGTATTTTCTCTAACCCTAATCACTTCCATACTATTTCCTTCCCCTGCAGCAGCAGTCACCAAGTCAAACCATACTACATAAAAGTCACTCCATTACAACATCATCCATTCTCCAGAATTAGTTAAATGGCACCAATTAATCCACCAATTCAAAATAAACCCATCAAGAAGATCCAACTCATGGGCCACTTCATCCTGGACACTGATTGTATGATCTTAATCCTCTGCTTTAACTTTTACCCATTGAATATGGACCATTTGACCATCTTTCACAACTACAGTGAATAATCATCGGATCTACAGTTAGAATCTTCTTCCATATGTAACTTCCATGCAATTCATCAACAAAGGAGCCACAATTTGGATAGTCAAGATCGAACCAAACGTATAGCCAATTTTTTGTCAGTGATTCGCTCGAGTTGCTCCAATCTAACACAGTGTAGTGCAAATCTACAGATTCCTACTAATGCAGCAAAGAAATCCTAACCTAATCCAAAGAAACCTAATTCAAGTCCAACAGTAAGAAGAACGGCTTAAACAGTTACAGATGGAACAAACAGCCATAACACAATATCAACAGATCTAACAACCGCTAAAAAAGGGAAACAAAACAGACCTAAGAGATCTCAAACTCCTATACATTGCAAAGGAATGAGAACCAGATAATGGCGAGAGAAAGATCAAACTCACCGACATTTGAAGATTTCTGCTAAGATTCAGACGATTCAATGGCGAATCTGCTGAGAAATCGAATTCGACATCGAAGATTTCGAAGAGAAATAGCAGAGAATCAAGCGATAGAAACCCTAGAATTCATAGAAAGAGAGAGAGAGGAGTGGGAGAGAATTCCAACGAGGGAGGAGGATTTCGCTTTTTATGGACATTTTGTAACTGTCACGGTGTCACCACGTCGAGAGCACTCCGCCCTCTCTGTCCCTCTCCCTCTCTCTCTAGGGATTACTTGTGGGGCCCACTTGAAGAATGTTGAATGATCTGGACCGTTGATTTTGTGCAGTAATAGGCCTATGTGAGGATTGTCGATTGATGGACGATGAGTGGGGGTGTATAATTATGGGATTACTGTTGACTAACCTTCCTTGACATTTTCATTCTCAGCTGTTGATGTTAGGGGTTATTCTAAGGTTTTTGCCTTCTTTTCTTGGTTTTTATTTATTTATTATTATTGTTTTCTTTTTGTTTTTTTTGGATCAATCTAGGTTAAGATTTACAAGATTTACAATATTGATGGTCGTGATATGACTGACATGTAAGAGATACCAAGCAAGATTGAAAAACTCGTAACTCGAAATCAACTAATCCATCTCTAAATTATTGACTCAGATATAGTCAACTTGATAAGAGAGTCATTTAAAAAAAAATTGAAAATATATTAAATACTTATAAATTTTGGATATACAAGTAAACATATGTAATAATAATAATTATTACTTCAGATTAGTAATTTATTATATTTTAATAAATCATGTTGAGATTGTTAACTATAAACCTCAAGCATTAATTTGATTTAGCTGAGTTTACACTATATTTAGCATTGTCTTTATCAAAATGATGTTATTTAGCAAAGTTGGAGAGTCAACTCGCTAAGTTTTCAAAATCGATATAAAGGCTTTTGTAGTAGATGAGAAAATGGTGCACCCCACCAATTCTGGCTTCTCAAAGTGCATAGGATTGTGATGCCATCAATATTCTAATGGAGGAATTGCAATTTCCATATAAGAGAGGAGTTATACATTCTTGCTCATTTGATAGAAAACCGAAATCCCCTATATAAAGAAAAAGTAGTTTATTCTTTTTTCTTTTCTTTTTTTCCCTTCCCACAAGAACAATGTATGTATCACATTAAAGTAGAAAATAGTGGGCAGCATAGAAAATGAGAATATTTTTTTCCTGTCTTGATCATGCAAAATCCTCTTGTTACATTATTAAGAAAAAGTTATTAATTATTTTCTTCACAAGAAAAATGCATTGCACGAAAGAAAAAATAGTGGGCTGCATGGAAAATGAAATTAACTTTTTCTCTCAATCAAGCAAAATCCTCTTGTTGCGTAAATACACTATAAAACATGTTGGTTCGTAGTTTTATACTTTAATAACAAAGGGAATAACTGCCTTCTATACTGTTTATGTAGTTATGGGTTGGATATTGGTGACCACATATGCCAGCCACCCTTGATGCATGTGGTATAATTTATTTATTTATTATTATTTTCTAATCTACTGGCAATTTTCATAAATCATTTTCAACAAAATATGGCTACAAAGAGTTCATTGCCATTCTAGTTCATCTACAAAAATTCCGCACTCATATGCCAATACACTCATGGCTTGTGGTCGAGTGGTATTGATATTTAGTATCACACACATATTCGGAGATCGATTCCTGAGTTTTTCATATCAGTCGCCCATGAAAAAAATAAAAAAAATAAAAGAATTCTGCATAGACACAATTTTATACTCTCTCTCTCTCTCAAGTTTTTGAAATTTCATATTCAATTGTGTAGCTGTTCTTATATTTTTTTTTTTTTTTTTTTTTTTGACTTATTTGGATTCTTCAATTCTTACTCATCCTCGGACCAAAAATGCTCTTTTACACGTTTCACTTTCTTTGATTGAAAAGCGCGTTGGATGCTTTTGTTTAATAGGTCAAAAGACATCCGTGCAAGGGATATAGTTGCAAACAAGGTGAAGGTGGGCTTCCGCATCACGTATATGCTGGCATGACTGCAAACAACATTCCTTAGCTGTGTGACCCACATTGAAAGAACAAGTACTTAGCATAATAAATTCATCATCGAAAGAGGATAGTTTGTTTGAAGTGTTTTTTATGTAAACTAAGCTAAAACAATATCATAGAAATATGACTGTGTCGGCCATATTGGTCTTACATTTTGGTCTTTAGCAGCCTGTATGATATACGTCATTAATGATAGCATGATATTCAACAAGATTTAAGGGCACATTAGGAATCCATAGTACCAAAAAGAATGATTCTTCCCTAAGGATTTGGAGTCCGGATCACCTATCGCATTTATTATACATTTACCGTGAGCGGACCAATAATACTCCGCCGTATCATCAAATTTTTTTGGTGATTTTGAAGTTTAAAAAGTTTAAATCAGATGAAAGAGAATCACCTAAATTTTTTGGATGACGTGACGGAGTATTATTGGTCCACTCACGGTGAATGTATAGTTGAGAAAATTAATATTGATACGTAAATAAAAAAACTGCAGATTCTCAAAAATTGGACTTAAAAACTCTCAAACGTTTTCCTAGCACAAATCCTTGGGGTTTTTAATTGCCAAACATGGTCTCCGGGATTTTGTGTAAAATCCATAAGGCACCTCCAAAGATTTGATTGCCAAATATGACCTTAAACAAAAATTAATTTTTTTTTACATGTACCGCTACATTTTAGCCCAGTTATAGAAAATGCTAGATATATTTTAGTAACAATTATAAACCCTGCAGGTTATTTTAGTGACATGTTAGAAAACCAAAGTGTTAAGCTAACACTTCCAGCATGTTAGATTTACTTTGTCATTGGCTTGGTTTTCTCTCCAGGTTCTTTCTTTTTTGGACTCAAACTCAAGCACTTTCACATACCCAAGTCCCTAGCGTGTTTAGGCATGGTTTGGGGGTGATATTGGGTATTGATTTTTGTCCTTTTATTTATTTTGCATGTAAGGGAAGATTATTTGATTGTTGTTTTTTTAATTTTAAATTCTATTTATTCAATGTTAAGACAGTTTTAATAGAATTCATTTCTTTCCCCCTTTTTTTCACAAAATTGCAATCTTATAAACTAAATTAATACATTTAAAGCACCAATTTCTGCTTATGAGCTGTAATTAGGAGATAATTGCCTAAATTTATGGCTAAGCCCAAGTTTGATTCTGATTGCTGTTGACAGAATCAAGTCTCCATAGTCTTTCTGATGAAACAGTATTCCTGCCCCCTTGATATATCTCATTTGAAATGGTCTAATTCCGACAGCATTAACTGATAGAGGAGAAAGTTAGACGCGGCTTTCGTGCGGTGTTATTATCTCTTGTCCTCCCGAGCAAAGTTTCCTGCTCAGGATTGGGTAATTGGGTAATTGTATCTTGGTAGGGTATGGACAAATCCATAGTAAGCTTTCTATGCTCTTCAAATTATTATTATTATTACTTTTATGTTTTTTTTTTTTTTTTTTTTGCTAGTATGGAATCCTGATAGGAAGACAATCCTTGGGCGGCTACTAAGGTAGGATTCCTTTTTGCCTCTGGGTTGAGGCACTTCTGGATTCATAGTTTAACTTAGATTTCTCACCTTGATCATTGACAAAGTCGATGGTTTTTTTTTTTCTTTCATCATCTAGCTTCATAGAGGTGAGAATGGTAGTTCAGAAAACTTTATAATCTGAAGTTGTAACTAGGGGTCTCTCGAGAACAGCCTCTTACATACCCTAGTGGTAAGAGGCGTCGGTCCTTGTCCGTCCTAGGTTTGAATTCAAGCAAGCACCTTTCCTCACTTGAGGCTGTGATACCTCATCAGAGGGCCCCCCACGGCCCCACCACACCTGAGGTTAAAAAAAAAAAAACTAGGGGTACCTCTCTTTATTTTATTTTTTTTTCTAAATCAATTATTGAATTCCCACACTCTCACTCACACACTCATGTCCCTTAGCAGCAGAGCAATAACTTGAAAACTATGAGGTCCTGTTTATCTAAATGGAATATATAAGAATCAAATACTAAAAATTCATACCGAGGGGATAAAGATGAGGTAGAGATGTAGATGCCAGTACACTCACATTCTTCATATATGAATTAAAAGTGATGGTTATTTCTTACCTCCCTTTACTTAAGAGTGGGAGATAATTTTATGGTAGTTTTTGAAAACTCAAATTTATTTCTTCAATTTTAAGCCTTTTTAGAAATATAAGAATATTACACTAAATATGTATTCAATTACATGAAATGAATGGGTCATAAATCTCCTCTTGATTTCTTAACATATATCGCCACACCTCTTAATAAGCCCAATTTGCTTAGATGAAGAATACAACCTAGCAAAAAACAAAAGCAAAAACAAATAGCTTCCAAATTTGTGGATTTTTCTGCAATGGTCCATCAAAATAGACGGAGCTTGTTTGGATAACTCACTTGTAAGGTGAATTGAGGCGAAGGTTAAAATTAAAAGACATGGAATTTGATACTTTTTACATGACCATTTTCTCTTCTTATATTGTGGCCCTTCACTTGAATATACTTTTTGCAACTATATTACATTAACTCCTGGGGCTTAATTTTGCACTAATGGAACCCCATCTTTTTCGACCTTGACGGCCCAAAGACACTTTACATCCCCCTTGGACCGAGTTTAGTTTAATACCCTGAAAAATAATTCCCGATCATCATATCAGCTGTCACAAAAGGTTTGAATCTTTCCAATATATTCTTTCACATGAAAAGAAGGAATGTATTGGAAAAAGGGTACAACATAATCCACAAAAAATTAGTACCCCAGATAAAAACAAAAACCCATGCCAAACAAGAAGACCATTCATCATTTCCTCTCCTAGGATAAAAAAGTCTTAACAAAAAATGAATCATTTATTCAGTTTATGCAACTTGAATAATCTGTAATTTTGTACAATGAATTGTTAACAATAAAAACATCCAAAACCTGTTTTTTTTTTTTTTTTCACTTCTCATCAACCTCCCCATCTACCACCCTCTCATTAATCAAAAAGGCCTTTTCAACTGCTTGAAATCCATGGAATCAATACACTCCCCATTTCCCCTATGAACATTCAACATCTTCAACAGATCAGTTGCCTTCTCCTTTGTTCTCTCTCCACACCCCACCTGCAAAAGCAGCAAAACCTTCTGAAACACCCCCACCATCAAAGCCTCTACCATAAACCTCCCATCATCTCCTTTATAATTCTTGCAAAGCTTCCAAAGACCTGAAACTGCAAATTCAGTCGCAAGGTCGGTTACTCTAAACATCTTCTTAACAAGAACAGGAGTAGTTAGTGCATGACTATACGCCTCCTCTCTTCCTTTTTCATATGAGAAGATCCCATCCAAAGCACCCAAAGCCTTCTCACAAACGCTCTTATCTGAGTCCACGAGCATCTCCAAGAGCAAAGAAACAACTCCCATCTCCACAAGCTTCATTACGGTCTTCTCTTTTGATGCAGACGACGAAACCATGTGGTAGATGACTATTAGAGAGGCTTTCGTCGTCATGAGGCAAATGGGTTCTCTGATTACCTTAACCAAAGCATCAACAAGCCCATCTGTCTCCGATAAGGCATCGACATAGGATTGATGAGAAGAAGCTAGTTCTCTCATGACCAAGACTGCGTTTCGCCTTCCCGCCAAGCTCCCACATTTCAAAAACCAGGCCAAACAGTTCAAGGAAGAAGGCGAGCCTAGGTTACACCGAGTCTCTTCATCATCTAATGGAAACATCCATGTGATCAAAGACAAGACCGACTCCAACACAGACGCATCGACATCTGCAGAAGCAGCCGCAAAGGTGTTAAACGCTTCAGATAAAGCTCGAGCCGTCTCATTTGATACAATGAGACGCCTGTTTCGCTCGGTCTCTCTACCCAACATTTCAACTTTCTTCACCAACTCAAGACACCCACTTCTATCTCCTCTCCTGCTCTTTATGGTGATTTCTTCAAGGATCTTCGAAACATCCATCCGGGTCACAGGAATTCTAGGCGTGGGAATCCTCTCGATGCCATACGATCGATTCACGACGCACCAGTCCTGTATCATCCTCCTCAACGTGTGGTTTGGGATCTGTTCGAGGCTATGTAGAACCTGCTTCGTAGCGGGGCAGGTCCGATTCCCTGCATCAAGCCATGTATCGATGCTCTGGCGATCATACGTGATCCCGGTGCAAAGCGTAACTGGATCTTTCATCAGATCGAGAGATATTGGGCATCTGAAGCTGGGTGGGATCGTTAACTCCAAGGTCTTCTTCCCGCCAAATGGGTTTCTCACTTTTCGAATTCTCAACATTTGGAAAGCAAAGGAGAGAACAAGACAAACAAATTGAGATGGAGATAGATGGAAAAGAAAGGGATGTATGTATGTTTTCGGAGGAATGGAAGAGATGGGTAGTTTATATATGTGATTTGATAAAGTGGAGAGAGAAGACGGGGTCTAAAACAAAAGGTTGCATTACATGTTGAGGTTTTTGGGTTTGAATATTGACCGTTCAAAGTTTGAACGTGTAAAAGGTTTTTGGGAGGGAAACGGTAATAAGGGCAGCGAGAGGAAGCAGGAATGGACCTGAAGTGCTATTTTGAATATTGACGGAGAGACCAAAAGCCAGTCAACGGGTAGTATTGACTGACGTTGGCGCGTTTGAGGGAGTCTTTGGTCTATCTTTCCATATTGTAATCTGTACAGCTATTATATAATTAATACTATAAGGTTGGTAAAAACTAGCCTGTACAAGATTGACCTTAGGTACTTGTTAGGGATTCCCACGTGCGCCTTCTAGTTGAGAGGTGAGGTGAGATCTAAGGGGCTGGGCCCGTTGGGGACCCAATGAACCCAGGCTAGTGGGAGAGCCCTCGGATGAGGAAAGGAGCCATCCGGTGAGAGAAAGGCTAGGAAGTTAGGTGAGAACTAACGCTTCTTAATACTAGGAATTTTGATGAAGCATTTATTTGACTTTCGATTAAATTAAATTATTGAGAATTTGTCTTACTTAAAAATAAAAAAACCCTCAACATATAGGATAGGATATCCTCGAATTTTTCCCCATTGGATGTTGGTGCATTATAAAAATGAATGATTGTTTGGTAGAAAGATGTGAAAAAGAAAAATACAAACTTTGTCAATGATCATGCTTTATACTAAATGGCCAACTTACGGTGGGACGGACTTCTTTTCAGGTTAAATTTATAGATACGCTATGTATTAAGACGGCGTTTATTTTAAGCGGCTCAATTTTCAATAGGTGAGTGTGAGTTGTTTTCGAGGCTCTCCTACTTGCGGTCTAGATCCTGTGTGGGCTTATCTTTTTAAATTCTAACCGCTCAAAACCTCAATCTTTCTTGGATCGGCCCCGGCCCACATCACACCTAAATTGCAATTGCTCCTGATCACAATTCTTGGGCTGGTCAACATGATCATAAACTTTTTTTTTTTTTTTTTTTATCTTGATTACGTAATGCCAGATAAGCCACACTTGCATTATGGTATGGGCAATTACAGGCATATCTGGGCAGGGTCGGCAACACATTGCATATATGGGCAGGGTCGGCAACACATGTGAGAGGTAGGCGGGTGTGAATAGAAGGAAATACAGTGTATATGCGTAAAAGACATGATCTTACCGATCGCAAGCCCTAGATTTATGGGATTAGGTAAGATGATGAGATGTTGGAATAAAAACTTAATTAGCACCACCCGGCGTCAATAGGCAACTAGGACTACCGTCGCTAATAATATATTCAAGTCCTGGTCTTTGGGCGTCTGAATAGCTATAAATTTAATGATTTTTTTACATAATTACATTAAAACAGCTATCATCTATTGAAAATTTAAATTGCTCCAAAATAAATGCTCCACTCTTTTGGAGATGAAGTTAAATTTCAATCCAAAATATGCCCTGTTCATCAAAAGTTGACTATATGCATCCACCAAAAGATTTATTATGCATAAAATACTTAAAATAATATTATAATTTTTTATTTTTTATTTTTGTATAAATCTTATGCATTATCTGACTTCGGGCACATCTCCTGTTAGAGTGAGATTTGACTAAGAGTCATTCGAGGAGAACATTTGTTTAGAGCAATTTAATTTAGTTTTCTAATGAATTCGGAATCCTACTTAATACAGTTTGGAATCCCAAAGGGTAGCTCAGTTGGCTTAGGACCACGGTTTGCACCCCAAGATTGTAGGTTCGAAACTGCACTACCACACTGGGACAACACTCCCCTCTAAGCCTGAACGGATTAGTTGCCCTAAGGGTTGTGAACCATCTAATAGTAAAAAAAAAAAATTAATACGATAGGGCTAACAATAAACAACAGAGTGGTCTCAACTCTGATTAGAATTAAATTTGGACTATTTTCGGAAAAAAAAAGGGGATGTGATTTAGCTGTGGTGGGTGCATCTAAGCTTTGCGAAAAGGTGCATCCAAACTATTCCAAAGAGATGACCTGACCTACAGACCCCAATAAGCATACATGTTGGTGGGATTTTTCTCCTTCCATGTGATACCATGTGCTAATTTGATTTTGCACCATGATGAACAGCTTGATCTTCTTGCTTGTGGGATAACAGATGAGCCATATCTAGATTCTGACATGACAAATATTGTACAGAGCTATCGGCGTAGTTAGGTCGGTGGGACAGTTTGGATACGTAAGCTCATGTCCATAGATTGGAAGTATCGTCTATTTGCAAATTTTCATGAAATGGATCTTACCAATATGAGATTGATGTAGATTGGGTAAGATGATGATGTAGGAATAAATCAAATTCCCTTTTGAGTCATAAGGCAACCAGCGCTACCGTTACGGGCAAGATGTTGTGTGAGTCACGAGTCTTCCCTCAAACGGCCTGATCAGACCAGCTAGAAATTTATTGATTTGCATTAAAGCAGGGTTCGTATGTTATAAATGCTCCACTTTTTTGGAGACCCGGTCAAATTTTAACCCATTAGGCAATAAATGATGCATAAAATCTTACCATAACGTGATTTGGTAACTTTAAAAATAAGCTCTTAATTTTTAATTTAGAGCGTTTGATAAACTTCTAGTTTATTTTTTCTAATTTTAAAATTTATTTATAAATTAGAACTTCTGTCTCTGAAAAAAAAAATATATACCTTCTTATTTTAGAGGTATTTTTTTTAGCTAAAGCGATGGATGGGGAATAATCCCAGATTTTGTAAAAAGTCTTTTGGATGAAAATAATCTTATAAGATTTCCAAAATAATGAAAATGGTGGGTTTTATATTTTATGAATTTTAATAGGTGGGCCCCAATTATCACACTAAATAGGTGTTTTTTTAATATAATCTTATCAAACACATTACTAGAGTTTAAAAATTAGGGCTTTTCAAACGTCCCTGAAGTTTACAAATGCATCTACATCAGATTAATTTTGCGTAAAATCCTAAAAAGAATAGCCATCACCATCAAAATTCATGCTGTAAATTTGTTCAAAGTTCTACATAACACTGCTCTCCTCCTTTGTCCAAACTTGAGATTGGCAGTAAATTGGTGGAGTTAAAATTCTTAAATAAAATAACATTATGAAAGAACCCCATGAATCTTATGTATGATTTAACATTGGTCTTATCTCTTATTTATAGTGAAACTTAACTAAAAACTGTACAAAAGGGAGATATTAGATTTAAGTGATTTAGTTTTTATAATAGTTTTATTTATTTATTTTGAAAGGGTTTTTTTTTTCTTTTTTCTAATAGTTTTCTAATAGTTGGTCCCCACTATGAAGTATATATAACGAATTTCCATTGAGGCAATGACTCTAGACTAAGGAGATTCCAAGATTGTATGCGAGGAGGGGTCATCCTTATTTCAATTGACTAAGCTATGGTGTCAATTGGCAGGTGAAGACCTCATTTGGGCCAGGTCAAATATTGTATAAGTTTCAACATTATGTTGGTTCAGTCAATCAGAACTACCTGTCAACCCCAATTTTGAGTTATGGACCTTGTCAAGCGTGTTAAGAGCTAGCTAGTCATCAGGGTTTGGGCCCAATGGTTTTACTTAGAAAGCGGTCAAATTCTCTTTTAAATGTGAACATGCATCCATGTATACGTCTCTACTTTAATAGGATGAAACCCTTTATTCTATTGTTTATTTTTCATTTTACTTAGTAAGCTTGGTGCTCGTTCTTTAAATGATTTTACGAATTTGTATGGGCCTCATCTGAATGCATGTCAATCATAGAGATGAGGTAAATAAAACGCATATAATGTGGAGTAGCTGGGCTGGTCATATTATACTCCTCATTATCATCGTCAAAGTCTTGTCTCAACAATAGTAGGGCTGGCTATATGCGTTCTATTTCTCCATTGTCATTTATCTTGAGCTAAATCTTTATGATAAGGTACACTTCTTCAAATTCATCCTTATTACTTTCATGAATTCCTTCTTCAATCCGACCCATTTTTCCTTGGTTGGCCAACTAGCACGGGAAAGCTATTCTTTGATTTACTGTTACTTACCTATGTTCGACACATCCAATCCCTAATTGGTCATTATATCCCTATTGCCTAATAAATTTGAACTCTTGATTTGTGGCCCAAAATCATAGTAAATTAATATTTACATCGTTTATAGTTAATCGATCCAATGGTAGATGACGGTTCGATGAGAGTGTCAATAAATGAAGGTAGGTGTGTGTGGAAGTATTTAAATTGATGGTATGTAGGACCAATGATATATACTATTGATGTTGTCTATTGCTTTGTAGGAGCTGTCCTGGTACCATCTATATTAAATGGGCTTATGTTTTAGGCCATGCCCCCTACTGTGGGCCTTAGAAAAGGGCACTAGTGTTTGATTATGATAGAAGAAGTTTACAAATGGGAAAATGCCATGTTGAATATTCTACAAATGTCAAAATCACAAATAGAGGGGGCTGTCTAATCGAGTTCTGAAAATCAGATTCCCTATATCAAGGCTTTTCAAGTTTGCAGAGGTGGCCCGTGGACCATTGGCCTAAATTCTTAATGGCAAACCTAACTTCAACATGGTTAGGCTGGATATATGTAATGTCCATCAAAGCCACTCAAAATGGTGGGCCCATCTTGGTATGGTATTACCTAATATTGTAGAATCCACAAATGTTCAATCAGGATCTATTTTAGTACCCATTATTATATATATTGGGGAGTATTCAAGTACATCTATCATTCACCATTTGTGGTGAGGGACATCTCTTTTTGGAGTATTTCAAGTACAAAATAGGATCTTTCCTTCAAGTACAAAACCCCTTTTGTACTTGAAAAACTCCAAAAAGGGGTGTCCCTCACCACAAATGGTGAGGCATATGTACTTGAATATTTCTCATATATATATATATATATGAAGCGAAGTTGTTTCAAATTGAAATCAGTTGCAATTCACTCCAATTAATTTTGACTCATCCAATTGAATTTAGTTTGGCCCTAACAAACTGATTGAGTTGGGATAAATTAGGCTGGGTCAGATATAAAGAATACTTTTTGGAACCATAATGCTGAGCACGAACATGTTTTTCTAGTTTGGATGAGGAGAAAAATGAAAAGAGAAAAAAATATTATTCACATTCAAATGATGCCCTGACTGTTCATTTCTCAAGAATTTCTTATTGAATTTTTTTTTACATCTTGTCAGCAGTTCTAACACCACCTTTTAGTCTTCCTGGATTACAAACTTTTTTCATATTTAAAAATTCTCTGGCTTGTAGAATCCTACAAATTTTAAGATATTCAACTTTCAAAATAACATTTAAAATTCTCAGACATTTCTCAAACAGAAATTCTCAAATATCCTCTAACTAAATAGATCCCAAAGAATAAAATTGTTAAACCCTAAAATAGCTCAGTGGAAGAAAATAGATTTATGGAGGAATCTTTTTTTCTCCTTGGTATTTTCATCTCTATCCGTCCAAATGGGGATGGTAGAAATAGGGCAAATGGCAGTTTCTTTCTCTAGGTATTTTGAGAAGACGAAGTCACATTCCTCATCATTGGAACCCTAAATAGGTGTCGGTTAGACAGTGACACAACAGAGATTTGTATTTTGGCCCGTTTAATAGATGGGGCTGAGCCTGTATTCGGTGGGAGAGAGCCCAAGCCCGGCCCGGCCTGGCCCGGCCCCAACATAAAAATATTAGTAGAGAGTGGTGGAGAGAGGACTCAAACATCTTTCATCTCACACATGCATGAATGTTGTTACTACTTGAACTACAACTTGGAACTATACAGACATACCCAAACAAGCTTGGGCCGGGCTCGGGCTTACTCATTTTCAGACGGGCTGGCTTGGGCCAGGTTTGTACTTATATTTTAGAAGCTGGGTCGGGCCTGAATATACGTTAGCCTGGCCCAGTCCAGCCCATGAACACCCCCTACACGCAATGAGAAGGGAAGAAAACCTCGGAATTTAAGATAGACTCTGGAAAAGAGACCCCAAATTGTACATTGGAGTCACTGCAGCCATATATGTATTGTGTATGGTCAGGAATGATTCTATGTGGATTACATAAGGCCTAGCATTCAAATTTCTTCGATTATCATAACCACTAAATCAAGATCTTGAAAATTGATTGTGGGGCTGAATTTTAGACGTTTATTCATAGGCCCCTCATGAGATGGATTTGATGATCAAATGAAGCCAATTATTTTGCCACCCTCAATCAATACTAAGCCCTCCTTATTCAATTTTTTCTACTATGCACTATAAGACCTTTACATGGCCCCAAAAATATGGTTTGGGCCACTTTGTGTTCTACACAAACAGCTTTTTGAATTGCAATCTCTTCTGTAGAATTAGAGTTTCCAAAATGAGATTGAAAATGTCCCATTTAATGATGCAAAAAAGGGGAGAAAGAGATAAAAGAGAAAAGGTCACCTGTCAGGTTCAGATTTGTTTCTGTTTCGTGATCGGTGAAACACATTAAACAAAACGGACCCATGCGTTGAAAAACAGCGCAGTTATCTCATTGCTAGTTTCTGTTCCTTTTCTTATTTTATCCCTTTCTGCAAACGACATGCTTTGGAAATTGCTACTCCCAACATCAACAGTTCTTTAATTCTGGCATTCATGATCCACAATCCAAACCATTCAAAAGATTAGGCGCAATTCATCTCTCTCCATCTATCTAGAGTTTGGCGAATATCAAGTTAGTGTTGAGGCATATGCTCTGTTTGAGGAAGAGTATTGAAAAATATTTATGCGATTTCTACTCATTCGATATTTTTTGCCTCAAAATATTGATATAAATGGTTAGTTAAGAAATTTTAATATAAAATCAGAGTCAATCAGTCGCGAGTTCGAATTCCAAAAAGAATGATTCAGCTCGAAAAAAATACATGCCGCCAAAAGTGTGCCGTCCAGTTTCCACGCGAAGGAGAGGGGGCTCAGATGTGGTAACAGTTTGCATTTCTTAACAAAAATTAAAAATTAAAAATTACAGCTGACTTTCTATTTGACATCAATCCTCTACCTTATTCAAGTTTGAGTCAAACCAGATGTGGATTGTCCAATTTCAACAACAAATGTCTATAGAAGGACAAAAAGGATCAACTAATCATAAATCAGATTTCGAGGCTTTTACCCATCCGGGACTGATGTTTTAGATGAATTTCCGGGCCTCATGAAAGAGTTGAATTGTCTAGATTTGCGATCTGGATCAGCTTATAGCAGATTTTCAAGCTATTAAGGTTCAGTCAACTGCCAACAGTCCAATGCCATTGCCTCCTTAGTAACTAACAGGAAAAGGACTGTTTGTATCACTAAAACATTACTACCCAAGACAGGTAGTAGTGGGACAACTCAGATGTGATAGAAATATCAGCTGTTCAACAGTTCTACCCAAAAAAAAAAAAAAACAGTTTTAAGGTGTTTTACAACTACATGGCGCTCAAGAAAAATAGCCTTCATCACTCCTAACAGTAAAGAGGGACAGATAGCATACAGGATGTAAGAATAAGATACAGTGTTATATACTAATTAATCTTGTGGTTACCCAAGACAACTACATTTAGAGTTCTTTCAAGTTACATCACCGCAAGGTTATTTATAAAAGGAAGGAAAGTTGTGTTAAGTAGGTTGATAGCCCGTGTAAAACTTTGGTCGCAATTCAAACTGAAATACTAATAAAATGATTTTTCATAATGACGGTCAAGACCATCCATAGAAAATAAAATTATTTTTGTGGTGGAATAGTTTTCCACTTTTTTTTTTTTTATGAGGTAGAGATACCTGCCAGGACTTTTGAGAAAACCAAATTCGGATCGAAGAAATAGAAAACCATTTTCTGTGTTATCCTTATACAGGCCATAATACTGTGCACAAAAATGGATTTCTTGAAAAATTGTTGGTCAAAACAGCAAAAGATAAATCTTTAATTTCTCATTTTAAAATGAAACAAGAACAAAAAAAAATGAACACCCCATAAAATTGTGGGCACAAAGAGGCCAAGTGATGAAAGCACCCCCACCAATTTTCCAAAGAAAATAAGCCACGAAGAAGTGAAGGTGCAGTGAGTGCAGGACAAATGTATGGTACATGCAATGTATGTGGCTGCTGTTTTGTTTGTAAATCATGCAACATGGGTTAATCTGCCACTCCAAATGGGTGATTCTGCCATCCATGCAGTTGTCCCAATCCATTTGAAGTAAAGATAAGGAAGGAAGAAGAGTACACGTACGTCTCCTTGATGAGTTGAGAGTCTCTGGCAAATCTGCGCCTGTTTTCTTTTCTGCTCTCCACCCAAAACTCAAGCAAACAAAAAAAACAGTGTCATCTACTTTTTCCTGTCCTACTTTTTATAGCCCACACTTTCTGACATATCTGACGTCCCACCATCTTCTCCCAACCCTTGCTTTCCTTCAGAAAACACCTCTCTCTATTCACACCAAACTCACTTTTCTCACGGATCCAAACACCAGCACTCACTTACCCATTTCACAGTTTTGCCTTCTGATGATAGAGAAACCACAACGGAAACATTTCAACTGTCTGTAATTCTCATGTGGTATGAAGTCCAAACATCACTTTCTTTTCTACTTGCTGCTGATCTGATTAGTTGAAGTTTATTCTGGGGATGTTCTGAGCTTGATCTGATCGGTCATGAACTTGGATTGGTGTCCTGATTTTGGTTTTTGGATGGTCTTTTGGTTGTTCTTTATCTGGGTGGGTATTTTATAGATTTCTTTCTCTTTATGAATAATGTGGGTTGACTGTTCTGCTTTTGCTTTTCTTTCTATGAGTGCATTGTGTTGGATTATTTTCTGGGGGTGGTGATGGGTGTTACGGATATCTGAATTTCAATTTAAGCATCTTAAAAGATTGAGATGCTTCTTGTTCAATCTGATGAAATTGAGGATGAATAAGAAAACAGAGAAATAGTTTCTTATTTACAGTAAGAGATTTGTCCTTCAATTAAGAGGGCCCAAATCTTGTGTGTTATGAGTTGTTGTTCTTCTGAATCAGCCGATGGGTACTCTTCATTCATGTTTTACAGAGCACCAATTTTAATTTGTAATGTTGATGACAGTCCATATACATGGAGGGGATACATGTAATTTTCTTTTGAACCCTTTGCTCTGCACCAGGAAACGTGATTGTGGGGCTCATCATTTGGTAAATTATAGAAAACTTTCATACAATGTGCCCTTTCAGATGTGAGATACCATTCAGAATCCAGTCTTCAGCTGTGAAGGATTTGGCATTTTTTAAAATTGGTCCTCTTGGGTTTGGCTCTTTTTAGTATTTTGTGACATCTAAGATCACAATCCTTGCCTGGAGTGCTTTTTCTTTGCCCATACTAGAATGGATCTGTCTTTGGAGTGTAGTCCATCAATCTTAATGAGTGGGGTCTATTTATTTCAACTTTTTTTTTTTTTCTGTTGAAGTTTAGTCTAACAGCTTCTAACATCTATAATTTTACTTTGTGTAAGCCTTATATATGGTTAATATGTTTTTTCCTGAAGTGTGAGGATAAGATGTCTTAAGATGACGTGAGGGACGCAGCCAAACAAGGATGGGTTAAGCCTGATTGAGTAGGCTGACCGGGTTTCTATTAAAACTCGTTCCCTGGTTGCCTGGGGTTTGACGTCACCTCTTATCGCTTGTGCGGGCCTCCTTCCCACTTGGGTGCGCTACCTTCCCCTCCCCTGTCTATACGGGCTCTCTCTTGGGTCTTAGCCCCCATGGCTAGGCTACCAAAAAAAATAAAATAAAGGAAACTCATTCAAACTGAGTTTAACCCTATCCAATACTCAGTATATGACCGGATTGAGTCAACTCGGCTGGGTTCCTAGTCAATCCAATGGGTTGTAGAACTACAATAATTGAATCAAAATAGCCGCATCACTGATGCAAAACAGCTTCAGAAAGTAAGGCATACTGTATATGCACTAGGACCCTCTGTCACCTTGTTCAGATGACCCAAACTTGTTATGAAGATCCTGTGAATTGGATCATTCCAAATACTTTTGTGTACAAAGAAATCATCAAATTGCAAAAACCCAAAACTAAGAACATATACCCAAGGTTGATATTTTACTGCAAAAATAAGTAAAAAACTAAAAAAAAAAAACTCAATAGATGATTTAGATTGTTCAGTGAACAAGAATTTTCTTCTATTGACTATTCATTGTAGCTCCTGCAAGATCTTGATTGAAAGATGGACTTGTATGGAATTATATACACACACATAGAGAGCGAGGGAGATTATCCTGCGCGCTTTCTACGCACTGGGCTGTGGGACCAACGTGGGGCCTGACATGGGGTTGGGATTAGGGGGAATTTCAAGATCTGGGTGGGACTTACCAAATTTGGGTTCCATCCGATCATCCTATCATCTTCATTTGGACCCCACAAGTTTAACGGTCTACAGTCCATTTGGTTGGGTTTGGTGTACGGTCCATTTGGACTGGGTGGGTGGGGGCTGTTCCACTAGGATGGACCCCCAGGTGGTCCCCATTTCCGGTGCACAAATTTGTATGTGTGTGTGTGTGTGTGTGAAGATTGTCATGGTCCCTGTACAGTATATTACCTTTTTGAAATTATCTGAACGTCCAATGTGTGTGACCGCGAATAAGAGTCTATTATCAATCATAGTGAAATCCTGATTAGCAGGGGGTTGCAAGGAAGCTAATTTTATGCAGCTTGTTTATGATGATGTTCTCTTCAACCTGAAAAGAAAAGTCTGGGGATAAATGAGATAATTGCAATTCCAGTAGCAATGAATAGCAAATTCAGTATTAAGGATGTGTTAGACTGTTGGCTTTGTTGAGTGGGAATCTAGACTTCAAACATTCCCTCCATATGTCAATTTAGCTTGTGATAGTGGAGCATAATCTTTCATACAGTTTGAAAATGTAGAGTTTCAAACTGCTTTATCATAGTAGTTCTAGTTTTCCTAATTTCGGTTTCAATGTTGATTTCAAAGGCTGAATCGGAAGGCCATAGATATAAACACTTTCTTTTCGTCACTTTTGCTTCTTTCTTTGGCTTTAGTTCAGTTTCTTGTAGTCTGCTCTTCATTAATTTTATTTACTGTGGATTTTTAAAATTCCCTAAGAACTTATGGGAATATTTTATTCCTTTTTTCTTATTATTTATTTAGATGGTACAGTACATCTGCCTACAGTTTTTCTGATAACTGATAACTCACTGAATTAAGTGATCATGATTCATGACCCCATTTTTCCTCTCGTTGAGATTTGCTAAAAAAAAACTCACTTTTTTGTTCAAAGAGTCCTATTCTAGGATAGACAGGCACTTGTCATGCTGATACCCAAATTGGTAAAGAGTATTGCAATGGCACAGTAACTTGTGGTTCACTAGTTTCTTATCGAACAAAATTCATGGTCGCCTTCATGAATGACTCCTGCAATTTTGATATGCAGAGTCATCACCCACTCCAAGCATACATATCCACAATCCACATCTGTCATCACAAACATCAGATTCCACTAGTATTGTCCCATGGTGATAAAATAAAATGATATATTTTTATTCTTCTCTTTTCAGCAATGTTTATCCAATGCATCCTGTTTTGCAGAACTGCAGTATGGGAGAGTTCTATTTTGCCATGGTTCTCTTGAATGCAGGTGAAGAACTAGAAGACCCATAAGCAATTTCCGCTTTTCTCATCCATTCACCTTCCGGTCTTTCAAACTCTGCCTCCAAAACATGAAGGCATCCAACTCCAATTTAGATAGAGAAGCTGCCTCCGAGGCCGAATCCGATGTCAGCAGCCAAGTCGCATCAAACATCTCCACACAAGAAACATCCCCATATCCCTCCAAGGGCCTCACCACCCCTGTCTGCTCCCCTACAAATTCCTTCAAACTGCAGTCAACTTCTGCCACAATCTCTCTCGACCTGACTCTAAGTTGCAACAGCCACCCTCATGAAGAGGGCCAGAATAAACTGTCTGAAGGATTTTCGCTATCAAGCACAAGTGAGAGCAGCAGCGTGGCCCGTCCTTCTGCAGTGGCTCCAAGAGTCTTCTCTTGCAACTACTGCCAGCGCAAATTCTTCAGCTCCCAAGCTTTGGGTGGCCACCAGAACGCGCATAAGAGGGAGAGGACGCTTTCAAAGAGGGCCATCCAGATGGGCATGTTCTCTGACAAGTGTGCAAGTAGCCTAGCTACGCTGCCACTGCACAGGTTGACATACCGGTCATTGGGGATTGAAGCTCATTCCATGGTGCACAATAGTGGACTGGGGTTGGGGATGGGAGCTCATTCCATGATGCAGAATAGTGGACTGGAGAGGCCAATGATCAGGGGTGGTGCGAGGTTCAAACATGAGTTTCTTGGGATGCCTGTTTATGCAGAAGACGAGGACATGGGTTACTTCTGGCCTGGAAGTTTTAGGGAGATGGGTGTCACAGATCCCAGTTGTGAAATTTTGAGAGAGTCAGATTTGAATTTTGCCTCTGTTGGAGCACCAACAGAGGAAGATTCATCAACCCTGGATCTCTCACTGAAACTTTGAGAGGTTTTTCTTTCATTTCTCTTGCTATTGTCATGTTTCAATAATGTTTTACATACAAAGATAACTGAGGGAACATGAACTATGGAAGTGAGTTTTTTTCCTCTCTTTCAAATGCTATATCAGTATCTACCAATACATCTGTGTTTCGAGTTACAGGAGATTTTTGCTGCAGGTGTATTGTATGACGGTGCTTGTGATTTCAAAGACAATGAACGTAGCTTTTCTCATCTTTGGGTTGCTTGGGATCGAACTTATGATCACGCCACTGGCATGTATGCTCATTACTGTCTACAGATGAAGTCTACATGGCTCGGAAGAAACAGTAGTTGTTTTATATGATTGAGATTCAAACAAGTAGGAAAACAAAAATCCATGAAAATGGACTGTCATATCATTGATTTGGTGGCCCCTTTTGTGGCCTGCTATATCCCATGATATTGATTGTTAACCTCTTTTCTCTTTTAGTTGTAATGGCCCACAAGAAATTAATGTATATGTGTCGTAAAGCAATTATACTGTGGAAAGAACATACAGCAATGGTAGAAGAGAAGTTAATAGGAATGGAATAAATGTTCACTGTGGTGTCTATGACTGCATAACCAATCTAGCTACTGACATTGGAGTTGCAATTGTCAGCTTCGCCGCGCCATCATCAGTGTAAATAGAGACGAGGTTTTACAAAATAACGATCCAAAACTAACTAACTTGCATATCAAAATCGGATAGTTAAATTGCTGACATTTCTATCTTACTGCAATAAATTTCTATCCAAACCATTTAGAAAACAAAGACATAGCAAGCTCAAAGAAGAAGAATGTCGAATAAAGATAACCTTCCACTTGTTAACTTATTGTCAAGCTACTGCTTACCTACAAACTAAAGTGTTACTGAATTGTAAACACATCGGTCAGTTAGGACCTTCAAAGTCTTGATCAAAACATAATCACAATGCAGACACAAATCCAATTGATTAAGCACAAAAAAGGGGCAAAAAAACACAACAAGATTTACATGGTTTGCGGTGGCTGGTTTGTGGGCCATTTGGGCCCAAGGTAAATTTTCAGCAATGTGCTTGCATCCACTAATTGGTGATGAGAAATCTCTCATTATTTTATCTTTTCCTTACGAGTGCCTACATCCACGGGCAAAGAGAAATCTCTAATTCTTTTCTCTTTTCCTCTTCTTTTTCTTTCTGATCACAAGTTACATTGTGTTTATAAAATTCTGTTTTATTACTCCCAAAGAAAGCGTGATACAAAGAACACAAATATCACTAAACTCTAAATCTAGATCCATGAAAATCGAGTATGACTCATGGCAGAAGTATATCTTTAACACTATGTTTGGGAAGGGGGAAGGGGAGGGGAGGGGAAGGAAAATGAAGGGGGGGGGGGGGGGGGAAGGGAAGGGAAAATTAATTTTACCTCCTCTTGTTTGGATAGTCAAAAAGTAGGGGAAAGAAAAGTGAAAAAGTTTAACTTTGTTTGTTTGTGAAGTAGAGAGACAATTACCATTTTACCCTTATGGGCTGGCTACAGGCTTTGATGGGCCAAGTCCTACATCCCTTCGGCACATCACAACAGCCCGTCTAACACCCCAAACTCATAATAAAAATTGTGTTCCTACATTTGAGTACTAAATAGGTGAAGGGTGAAGCATAAAAAGTGGGTCTCATGTAGGATTTGATTTTGTTGGGTGACATAGCTGGTTAACGTGGGAGAGTTGCTGTGGTTGGCGAGATCGTTGGGGATGCCTGGGGTGGCCCACCTGTAAACGATGATGATCAATCCATGGAAGACGAAGATGAAGATAGGTTTGGAGGAAAATAATGAAAGAAGAGAGGGACAGTGGGACACAGTAAACCCTACGCTAATCTTCACACGGTAGAAAGATTACCATTTCAAAAAGGGCATTTTAGTCATTTATGCAAAAATCCCCTCTTTGCTTTTCATTTTCCCCTTAGTTTTGAGGGGAAAATTTTTTAGTGGGCCCCACACAAATTTTCCCCCCAAATTCCCCTCCCCTACTTTCCCTCCCCCCTTCCCAAACACCCTCAATTAACACATTCCCTCCATTTTTGCCCCATTTTTTTTCCTTCCCCTCATTTTCCATCCTTCCCAAACATAGTGTAAGTGTCTCATGGCTGTACACATCCAAAACTTGATTTGCATGGAGAGATTCAAGTAGTCTCAAAACTAAACATATCTTTTGGTCCTATGAAATATTTAATTCTTAGACGGGTTTATACAGGGAAAAAACCTCTTACAATTAGAAAACGAAGATCCTGATATCTGGGATTGAGAATATACCCGAAACCAACAAAATCTTGATTGCAAAGAAAAAAGTTCAAAAAACGACTATAATGATAATACGGGTTTGATTGGTTCGGGACTGCAATGAAAGACCTCTACATTGAGAATCAAGAGAAATTTGGATTTATTTATTTACCTTTCAAGAAAGTAAAAAAATAAAATAAATTATTTTTTCTTGATAGAGAGGATTTCTATTTCATATGTCCAATCCCTAATATGATATAAGACCTAAAGCACTCTAAGTGGGCCCCATATATATTCTTTGTGCGCAATCATACACCTTATAGGCAATGTGGGTGGAATAAAAAAATCCAATGGTGGCACTTGTTATCTCGCCTCTGCCATTCTTTGAATAATCCTCGCAAAATCGCTCTCTTGCGCAATTTTGACTCATTCGATATCTTTCTCTTCTTCCCTTCCTTCGAGGTGGGTCCCACTTGCGATCTTACTTTGTGACGCAGATTTTCTAATCAATGGTCAATAGTCTTTGAATAATAGTGGGCCTAAACACTGTTGAGTTTGACCACCTACATCAATTACATATTCGACTCCAATTTACTGTGAACCAAAATTCCCTTACTGGATCCCTATAAATCCATTTACCAAACGACTTATGAAATCTAAATCGCTTGAAATCACACTTTTTCCCCTGAATTAGCACCGTGACAAATTTCGATCTAGTTGAGATTGATTCTCGAAGTGAGATTTAAAAGGAACGGAACTTCTAGATTTGAGACAAATTGGATCCTCTTAATGATGGATGGGCATGTTTGATTAACGTCTAAATCACTTGTTTGGCAAATTTAGTTTACCCGCGGAGTGAAGTGAATGGTGAATACAAGAGAGAACAAAATTAAAGGTTTGGTCCCATCAAAAGGTGAGAGAGTAGCCTTTTGAATTTATCTTTTAAAAGGAAGAGTGTGTTTTTTTTTTTTTTTGTTAAGGTGCTCATGGATCGGGCCGGGCATGGGGTTTGGGCTATGATAGATTGGTTGTACGCATAATTTTTTTTACATTTGGACTCAGTCGTTGAGATCCGGAATTCCCGCCCTTCACAAATATATATATATATATATATATATATATAAAATATTATAAGGGAGGGAGTAGTAATAGGGGGACTCAAACCCATGACCTATCACAGAATGTGATATGACCAGACCAGTTGAACTAGCCTAGGACATGGCGAGAAACTCATTTCTTTTGTTATGTAAGTCTAACATGGGTCAGGGTCGGGCTACAACATTTCCATGCAGGCTAGGCTCAAGTCAGCTACTCCAGGCTTGACTCAAGCTTGGGCCAGGCTTAGGCTTCAAATTTAGAAGTCGGGCCGTTTTGGACATTCCTCGGCCCAGCCATGCTTGGTCCATGAATGGCCCAAGTTTTTTCTTGTCATTCAATGGCTTGAGAAAGTATCTTTTTAACATTTTCTTTATTAGAAGGAAGAGGTGCTTTTCGAAATTTATAATTTTTTTTATTTGACCCCTCTTCTTATATTGCCTCTTGAATTAACCCTTTATTCCAGTTCCCTCGCAAAGTAAATTCATGGAATATGAACCAGTTAGTGAGTGAGAAGTGAGCAAATAGGGTGGTGGCCACTCGTGATTAAATCCTACGATTAAAGATAAATACCATCTAGGTTTTTGGGATCGGTTCATTACAGATGAAAAGTGAGTTTCGTTATGGAATAAGTGGGGGCGAAATGGGCTCTTTCAAACCAGGTACATGATGGACTCAACGCGAAAGGATTTATCCAGTACAGGCATTCTTACCTCAATTTAGGCTCAGTGCGGGTTAACCTCTCTCATTGATCTAGTCGTAAGTGGACCATTTTCCACCTCTAGGATAGGCATATCCTAGTTGGCGAAAAGGCTTTTCAGGGTCTGATCTAGCTGAGCCTAACTTGTGTCTGGCCTTTTTGGCATTCATAAAGTCTATTGGGATTTTCCTATTAAAATCCTCTAGAAAGAAAAAAGAAAAATTCTCAGGTGCTTTTGACTGTTATTTTTCTATTATCTTCGCAGTTAACATATATTTGACTACCCATTCGATTATGATTGTTCAGCCTTATCTTTTTTATTGCATTTATGCTTTTAGCCCAAGCATTGCACAAAGTTTTGATAGTGCGTGAAAATGACCAAGTAGGTTGGGGTCCACTAAAAAATAAATCCTATGTTAAAAAATCAAAATAGCCTGGACTTTTGGGATCTGCTACATTAAGCACTTTTCCACTGTAGAAATGGTGAACTACGTAAATTTTCCTCAACGATGCATAGGGGTCTAGTTAAGCATACTGATGCAAACGATTTGGGTCCCTAATGAATAGGGATGTAAATGGGTCGGTTCCGGCCTAGGTCCATGGTGGACCCGGAACCGGAACCAATAAGGAAAAGGTGGAACAAGATCCGGACCCGGAAACGGATCCATATATGGGACGGGTCTAGATTTGGGTCCGGATTTAGGTAGATGATGATATTAAAAAATATGGTTTTTATGAGAGATTTTCGAAAATTTAGGTAATATGTCGGGTCTCGGGTCCACGGGTCCGAACCAAGGTGGAACTGAACTCGGACCCGATTTTTAATAGGTCGGAACCTTCGAGTAATCGGAGAATCGGGGACCATTTACATCCCTACAAATGAGCATGAATTCATATTCAATTTAGATCAACGGAGTAGAACCTGGACCTTATACTTGACACGCGTATTAATTGTGTTATGCCAGAAGGCCCCCATTCCTAATATTTACCGAGTGTGAACCTCTGCTTAAAATAAAATAAGAGATGCAATTAGGGGTTTATTTGACACTCTGAAATCAAAATAAGCTCTAAAAGATGAAATAAGAGCTTCTTTTAAAAAATTACAAACATCTTAGCCGCGTTTTATCTGAAGATCATTTACAAGACGTTGTCTCATCTTTTATCTAGCCATTTGAGTTAGTTTTCTATTTTTGAAACAAAAAAATGATAAAAGTTTAGCTAGCTTAAATGTTCAGTCTTTCAATGTGTTGCAAATTAGATATTACTTGAGGAGAGGGGAAACATCCAATTTCTTAATGTAAATATTTAGCTCTCTCCCTCCTTTCCCTATTACTGCAATAAATATAAGTTGATGTTGGCCTTTTCTCTCTCTTTTTTTAATCCCTTTAATGATTTTCATAAAAAAAATACTTTTTTTAAGTGTTTGAAAGACTTACTTCATAGAAAATCATGAAAGGGTTTTTATATTCACTATTAAATCGTACGTTTTGAGCTCCTTACAGTTTCTGGCTAACTTGCATTCTGGAAGTTCACTAGATATAGACTACAAGAAGAAATGCAACTATTGATTATTTGATTTTATTTTAGATGAAATGGGAAGGCTTGCGATGAATTTGGACACTCATGTAGCTTTACCGCGGTTTGTATAGGTGTTAAAGTCCCATTTGCAAGCTTTCCTCATGTCCGAGAGGAGGAAAATTGAATTTGCGGCTGTTCTACCCATACAAAAGGAGGTAAAGGAGTTTGCAAGTTTTCCTCCCGTTCGAGAGGAGGAAAGCCTGCATTTGCAGGTATTCCGCCGGTATGTATGGCGGTAAAGTGTCACTTGCAAGTTTTCCTCCCATCTGAGAGGAGGAAAAGCTGCATCTACAGCTATTCCCCCCGTAGATAAGGCGGTAAAGTGCCACAAGTTTTCCTCCCCCGAGGAAATCTTGCATGGCAATCCCTCTTATACATAAGGTGGAAAGATTGCAAAACCATACTTCTTTTACTTTTCTTAGGATCTTGGTTGGGGTGGTCATCCTCGCAATGATGGATTGGCATGTTTGATTAACGTCTAAATGCAAAAATTTCAAATCACAATGAATACACACTAAGGCAGGCCGGTCTTGGGTAAGAAACTTCTGGTCTAACTTGGGCTTGGGTTGAGGTCGGGCTTCTAGTTTAGGAGTTGGGCCGTTCTCGGACATTCCTCGGACCAGCCTAGCATGTCCCATGTACAACCCCAATTTTTATTTATTTATTTATTTTTATTTTATTTTCATTGAATAGCATGAGAAAGTATCTTTTTAACCTTTTTTTTTTTTTGTTAGAAGGAAGATGTGATTTTTGAGACTTATAGTATTGTTTGATGTGATCCATTTTTTTTATTGTCTCTTGAATTGACCTTCACTTCACTTCACTAGTAAAGTATGTTTACCGAATAAGAAATAGTTGGTGAGTGAGAAGTGAACACATAGGATGGGGTCCACACATGATTAAATCCTACCGTAAAAAATCAATATCACATTGATTTTTGGGATCGAATCCTTACAAATGAAATGTTAGTCTCATTTAGGAATAGGTAGGCGGAATGGGCTCTGTCATACCAAGTAGAAGATGAACTCAGTATGAAAACATGATACATATGTGCCTGCGTACTTCAATTCAGGTTGAGTATGGGCAAACCTCCCATTGACCCAATCTCGACTGGATCACTTTCCATCTCTAGGATAGGCATATCTCAGTTAGCAACAAAGGTTCTGATGGTCCTATCTAACCTGAGCCTAAACTGTGTCTGGCCTGCATTGGACAACCTTGGGCTCTAATTTAGGCTCATGGGCTTACTTGTGGATTGGGGGCCTTTATTGTTTATATTGGAATTTGAGGGCCTTTTAGGTCTTCACAATGTCTAAGGGGAATTTTCCATTAAAATCGTCTAGAAAGTAAAGGAAAAACTTTGACAACTTTAGAAAGCTGTTGTTATTAACAAAAATACATACTTATTAGACTCATTACTATTAGAATTGAGTTCGATATGCGGAAAAAGGGGCTTTGGTCAATCCAAATTGCTTCTTACTATCGTTGTTCCATAGACGTCCGCCTGCTTTATTCTATGGGCCATGGAGGGATTACCAATGAAACGATAAGAACTGAATCTAACATGTTTTGCTGCATTAATTAATGCTTGAAAGGAGATTAAATTATATTTAAAAGGGGGTTCTAGGTCCCTTCCCTAATGCTAAGAACACAATCATTTCAAAATACATCAATTAGCACTGATTTTTACCACCCATTTTATAGTCAACACATTTGTTTGAGTACTTTTAGAAAATATAAAACCCAACATTTTTTTTTATCAAAAACCTGCGCGACAAGCCATACTACACTTAATTCGTGGCCTAGTAGTCTATTTCGTATTCAAAGCCCAGCCTGCCTCTAAATTTGGCAAGGGCCTAGACCTGACCCAGTCCAAAAATGAAACAGGTTTTCGGCTGACCAGATTGGCGGAAGGTCTGCAATTGAAACTTTTCCGCTGATAGGATCGGCGGGAAGTATGAAATTGCAATTTTTCGGATGATTAGATCGGCGGAAAGTTCTCAATTGCTGAATTTCCCCCAATGTCTGGTTTTCCGCTAATCGGGTCTGTGGAAACTCGGAAATTTCAGCTTTTCCGCTAATCGGCTCGGTGGAATCTCTGCGATTGTAGGTTTTCTATTAAAGGGATCAGCGGAAACTCTGCTTCTCCCATTTTTTTCTCTTTCGGGGGGTTGGGTCAAGTCTGATTCCTTACAACATTAGACACAAAGACCTGTATTATTTGCAAACGGAGTGGACGTGGGATGAATTTTAGGCCTATTGGCTGGAACCAAGCCTGAATATAAGGCCCATGAGCTGATCATGAACAAGCTTGTGATTGCGCAACACGGGCTATTAATAACATCACCTAAACCCATACCCATTCTCTCACAAAAGGGTAACCCTTCTCAACCCCACCTATTGTCACTCATAATCACCGTAAAAAATATTAGCGATATTTTGAAAATAATATAATAATATACACTTGAATTGTACTCCTCTCCCAACACATTCATGGTTGAGTGTTGTTGGCACCTTACGATCATACGCATGCGGCATGCCTACCTTAGCCCATGTGTTGACCATTAGGTCTTCAAGTTTGAAGCGTCATTCCCAAGCACAAGTAGAAGTCCAACTTAGTCCCAAAAAAAAAAAAAAAATTGATAATAAGTTGACTTAGCCAATAATATCATGATTTTTTCAAAACATAGCCCAAATGGAACTATTACAGTCAAATCATGAGAAAATAAAAAACAGTGAGATGATAGAAAAAATCTATAAAAGTGTTTTTAACCACATTATATGTTTATTTCATATTTATTTATTTATAATTAACTAAAATTTAGTTCATTTGTTAAATAATGATTCTTATTAACCCCGAGGGTTAACACAATTAGCTAGGACAACAGCTCATGAACCAAGGCTGCGGTTCCGAACCATGGTTGAAAACCGGTTCACATCGGCAGATGTGAACCGGTATCAGCCCATTTCGATCCGATATGGCCCTGAGATATTGATATCATTATCTCGGGACTAAATATCCCCAATATCTTGTCCCATATCGGCCGAGATATCCTTCATCTCGGTTTTTCCAAGATCTCGGCCGAGTTCTCATAAAAAGTGTCAAAACCTTATTTTTTCTATCTTGTTCTCCATCCTCATCTTCTTAATCTCTCCTCACATCTCCTTACTCCTTAGAGCAACAGTCATACTCCATCACACATCCGTCTTGCATATTTTCAAATCCCCCATCTATTTCTTAATCATGAGCATCAATAATGGTTGCATTAAATGAAATACTGGAGAAGACAGTGAACTGCGACATAGACATGACTCATAACTTAAGGTGACCGCGATTTTGATTTATTGTTGTTACTAATGGAAAAAAATATATTATTTTCCAGCATTTTTTAATATTATAGATTTTTTAGATATTTTTGCGAATTTTTTTAGATTAAAAAGAAACTCAAACCGCGACTACTGCAACGGACCGATATCCGCGACTGATACCGATATCATATCAGTTTTTCGGCCCGGCCGATACCGCGACCGAGGCCAAGATTTTAAACATTGTCTGAACTCGTACTCTTTCCCTAGAGTCCACTTGCCCAGGCAAAAGCCTGACTTACCCGGTGCATGGGGGAGGTGGGAACTTCATGCGATTCTCGAAGAGGCCCGGCACCCTCATAAAAAATAATGTTCTGATTATATCCCAAAATAACCCTAAAATAGAAAATACACAGAGATTTTCTGGAACAATAATCAGATCTGTAATAATACCCCTACTTAATAGTGACAATTCTATTAAAAGAGCTCTTACGAGCCACATTAAAAGTGCATTAAAAGGGCAAGAAATAAAACAGCCATGAATTTTATTATAAATATAAATAGACGGATTGAATTTAATACCAAAATTACCAGAATCAAACAACTGGACAAGCCTCTCTCTCTTCGGTCCAATCAATGGTTCAAAATCCAATGGTCAATATCATGCCTCTTCAACGTGCCTTTTCATTCTATCTTAAATCCAAAGAGTAGTTTAGTTGGCCTAAGACCACGGTTTACACTTCGAAGATTGTAGGTTCGAAACTGTAATACTACATTGGGGCTACAAGAGAGTTTACCCAGCTTCCCTTTGGGCCAGGAGGGATTTGTCCAATTCAAAGGGTTGAGAATCCTCCGATAACAAATATATATATATATATATATATATATAAATTCTATCTTATTATTTCCTTCCTTTAATACAAACTTGGAAAGTCTATTTATCTCCCATCTTATTATATTACCACTCCCATTTTATTATATTACCAAATATAAATATCACCTGTAGACCTAACTGAGACCCAAAGAAAAATGAGGCATGCTACATGGACCGAATTTGGGACCGATCCTTGGACCGGTCCCAAAAATTCGGTCCCAATATTAGATTGATATTGGGACCGAACTTTGGGACCGGTCCAAGCATCGGTCCCAAAAATTCGGTCCATTTAGACTTTTACAAGAAAAATTGGGCGGAGGGGGTGTGGATTCCGAATGCAGTTTTACCGTTGCTTGTACCAGCAATAAGACTGAAATTGCATCTTTTCCGTCAATATAATCCGCAGTAAGACGGTTAGATTAACAATGTTTCTCCAATTTTTTCTTTTTCTTTTTCTTTTTTTTTTTTTTTTTTGAATGGTCAGGTAAGGGATCAGGCTGAGCCTACAGATGAATTTTAGGCCCATGGGCTGGAATCAAACCTGAAAATAGGGATCATGGATAAGCTTGGGATGACCCAACTGGCTATTAATATTGTCACCTAATAGTTTCTTTTTCTTTGAGATCTGTGATAATGCTACTATTTAATAGTAATAATTTCATAAAAAGAAACTCCTACAAGGCACGTTAAAAGTGTATTAAAACAAGCACGACAACCATAAATTATTTTATAAATATAAATAGACGGATCGAATTTAGAATATCAAAACAACCAGAATCAAATAAGGACTTGCCCAACCCCAGGGGGTAGCTCAGTTGGCCTAGGATTATACAGTTGTTTGCACCCGAAGGTTGTAGGACTAGGGCTACAGGGGAGTTTACCCGACTTTTCTCTGGGCTGGAGGGATTAGTCTAGCCCAAAGAATTGGAAACCCTCGATATAAAAATAAAATAAAATAATAATAAACAAGGAGATGCCACTTCAACTTGCCTTTTCATTCTCTCTAATTACTTACTTCTTTTAATATCAACTTGGAAACGTCTCCTTCTCTCCCATCTTATTATATTGCCAAATATAAACAGCACCTGTAGAAAGCTCGTGATTTTGGGAAGATTATTTTCGATCAGGTGTCGATTCAACAAAACCCTTCTATTAACTTTCTTTGTTTCCATTTTTTTTACCCATGAGAATGACAGGTTTGTCCCTATAATTATACGTATAGAACTTCTATGGAAACTACTGCCCCTGTGGCATTGTATGTCTTTTTCACCAACCTCTTTGTCAATAGACACGGACCCGTATATTCTATCTTGGGCCTCAAGTTGATCATCTTGCGTTTTTTTCTCTCTACGGGACACCTCCTTACAATACGGCAACCTTTTCAAATGCTATATATACACATGCATGTAACTTACAAGGCTCTTCTCTTTCTCCCTTTGATTTCAGGGTTTTCAGAAATCTTGTTCTTACTCTTCTGATTCTGTTGATTGCTATAGTTTTGGAGGGGAGTTTTGCGAGAGTCTGGTAAGTTCACTTGATGTTGGTTTTGAAGTAGTTCACTGTCAAAGATTTGATAGACTCGCTGGAGTTCTTGATTCTGGAAAGTTGGAAGTTATGGTTTTTTCCTTGTCTTTTCTTTTTCTGAGTCAACTCAGCCCAGTTATAATCTTTTGTGGATGTTCATAATTTTTATTAATTGCTAGATCACATGGTCTTTAAGCAAGGGTTTGGTTGATAATGATAAGATTTAATCATCAGTTGATATATTGGTTCTTGACTGATATTTTGGTTCACTACTTGCTTCCTTTTTTCCCAAAATAGTTTGAAATGAAAATTTTTGATTTTTCAATTTTAATTGCATGTAGAGTGTTATTTGTCAAGATAAAATTGCTTTTTTTTTTTTTGCTAAAGGAGGGTTCCCAATCCTTTGGGCTAGACTAATCCCTCCGGGCCCAGAGGGACGCCAGGTAAACTCCCATGTAGCCCCAGTGTGGTAGTGCAGTTCCGAACTTATAACCTCTAGGTGTAAACCGTATTACTAGGCCAACTGAGCTACTCTTGGGGATGCTTCGAGAGTGTTTAAATGTTGATAAAACGATGAAAATATAATAGAAAGCTGGTGGGAATAGAATTCTACTGCCTTTTTTTTTAATCTGGATTTGGACTGGATCCTTAAAAAAACCCTTTTTGCATGCAATATGATTCAGTTTTGTCCTCCTTTTTAAACTACGTTGATCAATACTAGAATTTGTAACTTTTATCCAATTTCTAGACTGAGTTCCTTTTTAACACAAATAGGTCAATATTCAAAATTGAGTCTCTTGGTTATGTAACTGACGAACTTTCCAAGTCAAGACTGGTTTTTAAGCTTTTCTGTATCATGGTTTTGGTGGTACTCAATATTTTACATTGAAGAGGCCCTATTGAGTGAGTTTTAAAAAATTGCTTTTTTCTTAGCATACAGTCTGGAATATCCATAACTTGATAGGATTTTATGATACAGCTTATTTAGAGTGATGGTACAAGTCTTTAATCAGACCCCAATTCAATTATATAAGGCTCTAATGATGTTATATAATATCGCCAATCCACTGGTAAGCTCGGTGAGGCACCTCCTTCCATGGAACCAACCAAGGATCAATGCATGTGTACCGTCGATGGTGAGGGACTTGTTTGAGGGCGTGGGTGTGTGTGTGTGAGTGCTTTGCCTGTATGTGTATTTTTTCTAATAATAAACTAAAAATACAATAAATGAAAAGGTATATATATGTATATTTTTTAAATATATAAAGTTCACAATTAGTGAGGACTGATTATTTCAAGCTTGCAACTAGTACTAGGTGAGATGATCTTGTAAAAAAAATTGCAGTACTCATTTTCATGTTATCATCTAGTTTACTCTTTAAGCCCACCCCAGATTAATGGGACAAGTCTCTCTTGTTGATAGAGATGATGGCCTGGTTTAGCAATCCAGACCGTTGAACTTGCGGACCATTTAATGGTGGGGGTGTTCCAGAAAACATTCCAAACAGGAATGCACTAATCCTTTTGTGGTTTCCCCCTTATCTGGATTCCTGATTGTTGCTAGGTTGTCTTCTTAGCCATTCCATGCCATAAGTTAGATAGAGAACATCTTTCTTGAAGTAAGATCAATGGTCTAGATCAAAACAAGGACCCCATGTACCTAATTCTAAGATTCTTTTGGGTTGGACTACCGGCCCATCTGCTGATGTGCCCCACCTTGGATGAGGACCATATAACCTCCATGGTGACTAAATGAAGGCCGTTCTGTCATAGACTCATATCTACCCTACATGGTGAGCTAGCATAATAACTAAAATGCCCCTTCTTTGCAAATACAGGTGAGACCTATAACTGATTTTCAAATTTTGGCGGGAGACGGAAAGAGAGAGAGGATCAAAACCTTCATGGCAAATCTCCATCTTAGTCTCTGTTTGTTGCTTTTGCTCTTTTGTAGCCATGGGAACCTGTCATGGGGTTGGTTTTGGAAATCTTCTGAATCAAATGAAGGCCATTTTACCACAGCGTATGTGCTGCCAGGAACCGCAGAATTCTCCATGGAAACTCTAAGCAATCCAAAGGGAGGCAAGCTAGTTGAAAATGCGAAAAGGAAATCAATGATGCCGAATTCCTGTTGGCAAAGTGCGTACATGAGCCTCTTCGCGAGCTGCTCTGAGATCGTCAGAGACAAAGAGAAGCAATCTAGGCTTGCTTGGTATCTTAGTGATTGCTTTCAGAAGGAATCTGGAAGACCCACATTCCCTCGATGCAATTCAAACACTCCCATGATTAAATGCCTCAAGAATCTTGATGAGTTCGCACATAAAATCTATCTCGAATTCTTCCTCGAAACAAATACCATTTGCCATCAACTGCAGTAAGTCCCACATGCCTTGTTCTGACTTCTAACCAGTGTTTAGCTCATTTTTCATTAGATAGGGATCACATTGTTGCATAACTGGAAGATCTGTTTAATCCATTTGGTGGGGACTAATGTGGATGGGTGAAGGTCCAAAGATAGACCACAGGGATTATTGTGCATCCTAGTGCACAAAACTTCTTGTTAAATGTTTAAATGCCACCATTAGGACACTCAAAGGGTCCTCTGCTGTGCTTGTGTTAACATTGATAGAATGTTGAGATTTCTACCTTTTTCATCTAATTATGAGATATGTGATCTAAATTCTGTAGGGCGGAAGCATTCCACCATCAAACGGGGAGACTAGTTAATGATTTGACGAAATCAGCTCATTTTGCAGAGAACAAGTTGGAAAAAATCGAGGAGAGAGCAGAGTCATTAGTACAAAGCTCAAGTCAAATTCACGATTCCTTAACTTCAATTGATCTCAGAACCCAACAAGTTGCTCAGGCTTCCAAGAATCTAGGAGATCAGATCCATGATGTGCTGAAGCATTCCGAGGCCATTTACGAGCAATCAAAGGGAATAGCAGAATCTCAATCCAATCTACAAGATGGACAGGAGGATATGAAGGCAAAAATGGAGGCTGGAATGGAACTGCTTCACAAATCATATGAGAGCTTGGGTGATAGAATAGAAATGCTGAGGAAGGAGACTATAGAAATAGAGAGGGAGATAAGCGAAGTTGGGGACTCCATGGCTTTGAAGATGCAGAAACTACAAAGCAGAGCAGATGACATTGGGAATGTTGCAGGTATGAGCTTGGACAAGCAAAAGCAGCTTCTAGATGGACAGTCCGAGGCACTTGAAGGCCTCAACTTCCTAACCAAATTCCAGTCTCAAGCACTAGAAGAAAGCAGGTATCATTTCCATAGTTTTCCCACCATCACTGATGCCTTTGTAATTGAACTTCCAAAATCATTGATAAAATTCAATGCATCAAGCCATTTGACTTTGCCATTACAGGGCCTCTTTGCAAAAATTAGCCGATTTTGGTCATGAACAGCAAGAGGAACTCCTCCAGAGACAGAAACAGCTACAACAAGCCCACGACGATTTGGTTCAGAACTCGAAGTCAATATTGGCAGCTCAGGTCTAACAGCAAGAACCTATTATTTAATTGAATCACCATTTCAGTTTAGCTTGGGGTAGACTCATCCTTATCCTTCATTTCTCATTTGTAGGAAGCATTTGAATCCAAGCAAGCAAACATGTTTACTGCTCTAGACAAGCTCTTCAAGTTGCAAAGCACCATTTTGGTTGAATCGCGTTTCATCAAGACTTTCTTCTTTTACTTTTGTGTGATTCTGATTGCCTACTTGCTCACTAGTGCGAAGCAAACATCTGATGTGAGAGCTCGCATTTACTTGAGTACGTTTCTCATATTGTTCCATCAGAAATTGCTTCATCTAATATATTTCCTTTATCAAATTAATACTGCTCATAACTGAACTTGATTTTCAGGTATAATTGTCTCATTCATGGTTGAATTCACTTTAGTTAGGCTTGGGACTGCCCACGATCTCGATCAGCAAATGTGGCTAGCATCTAAAATCTTCTGGACTAGATCTTCATTTCTTCTGGCTGCCTCTATACAGATTATGCACTCCATTTACACTTATAGGTAAGCTATACTTGCGACTCCTTGATGAAGGAATCAATCAAACATAACCAGTTTCTTAGATGTATGCTATGAAATTTTGTAGGGACTATGAAATGCTAAATCATCGGATGCTATCAATTCTACTGGAAAAGTTCGATCACATGGAAAAAATCACAGGTACGGTATCTTAACCATGGATTTTCTGCGGTTAGGTCTTATAAACAATAGCTGAACTTACTGACCAATGTTGATTAATGCAGGAAGGAATTGCTCATACTTGAGCATGGAGAGTGAGACCCACCTATCATCTTGGATTGATTCAGATCTACCAGAAGATGTGGATTACTGTGATGACCCTGATTATAGATTTCCAGAGGAAGTCGCCGAGAACTCAGTGGCAACCAATTCAATCACAAGAACATATGATCTCCGGCCCCGCAGTCATCGCTGATGAAAATCATTAGAGCAAGGAATCACAAAAATTTTGTTCGCCTCCTATTGTTTCACATGAAA
Source organism: Camphora micrantha (assembly GCA_003546025.1). Taxonomy (NCBI): domain Eukaryota; kingdom Viridiplantae; phylum Streptophyta; class Magnoliopsida; order Laurales; family Lauraceae; genus Camphora; species Camphora micrantha. The sequence goes on along the minus strand of QPKB01000011.1, from coordinate 38,235,478 downwards.
ACATATTGATTTTTATACTTGGAAACATACACATACAAATATTTTAAGAAGTCCTCCTATTGTTTTTTTATTCAGCATATTATATTTATATGTATAATAAAGCACAAGGATGCTAGTTGGATGTGAACAAATAAATGTTAACGGATAAGGGAAAAGCAGACAGAGAAGCCATAGAGGATGATGAATAGTCCAGTGAAATTGATAAGCCGGGCTTCTGGCTGGTGCTTCAAACTTGAGAAGAAAAATCTTTCTATTAGCCCAGTCTCTGCTGTGCAAATTGCCATGAGGAAGATGAAAACGCCGGCCATTCTGTGCAGTGGATGGACATTCTTCCTTCTGTGTTCTGCTGCTCCAGGGAACCAAAAGAGAAGGAACCCAAATAGCCACTACAGAGTAATCATTCACAAAAATCAAGCTAGTATGAGAAATCAAGTTTGAAGGGCTGATCTCCATAACCACATAATATTTATATTGTAATGAACATGACCCAGAAGATTGAAAGAAGTTTGCGGTGGTACTTACAGGACATAAGCTTGATAGTGGAAAATTTACCCAAAAAAAAAAATTGTTGATGGAAAATTCTCCAACAAGCAGACCGCATGCATTTAATATGTGGTCCAAGGGTCGGCCAAAAGATCAGCCCCGCCAGATTATCCTAACTTTGGATTTAACAGCTTCAAAGTTTAACGGTATGCATTTTAACCATATTTAATTTAATCCAATCCAATGTTGAATGGAGGTTTGATGAGTGTAAAATTAGGCCTCGTGCCAGATCATGGGAGGGACAAGAGTGTGAAAGGGATTGCATGATCAAAGGTGGGCATAAGTGGGCCCCATAGATCATTGTCGGGGAAATGCAGCTAAAATTCCCACCATTGGATGTCATGAACTAAAGAGAGTGCCCAAGGTTGGTAATACTATATTGTCCACAGCAGCAAATAACATGATTTGATGATCCATTTCTGGGCCATTGATCAGGCAGTTCAGATTGCCTGATTAGAACAATTTTCCAGCTATAGCCTATCCTTTATGGGAGCGTTAGGATGTTCAGGAGCAATACATACACACAGCAAAATAAGATTACCTGTAAGCCATATAAGCAGAAGGTGATTATGCCTAGCCATGAATGCAAGCTATACATATTTGATATGCCACTCTCATTGTGGAACTTGAAGACAGCATAAATGCCAATAATGCCCAAGGTGATGGCGATAAGGTGAAGTATCATGTGTATAAACTTCTGCACTTTCCTCTCTGCTCGAACTGTCTTGTAAGCCATCATGGCTACCCACAACACCACAAGTAAAACAGAGAAAGCATCAGGCATGAAACACCCATAGTCAAAAGTCCATTCATTTAAAATGGTAAATCTTATAATCACCATTTGACGATAATAAGATACATTGAAATTGGTCATACAATCCCACTTGATAAGTTGATCCCACTAAGCGCGGTCCCGATGGGTTCACCAACCCTTATCTCAACTCTCAAGCCTGATCCTGTATATTAATGTGGGTTAGCTGGGCTTGTCTACTGGACCATTAAAGTGGGCAAGCAGGTGTTTGAAGTGCGTTCCATCATGATTAAGGGAGTGTATGTGTAACACCAATATGCACCATTTCCAAAAGCCATGGAAAGGATTTTACTTTTCCACAGTCAACACTTTTTTACGGTTTGGTATGGGCCGTATGGCATAAAAAAGTTGTAGAAAGTCTTGCCAAAGGCTATTACCAAAGGTGTTGAAATTGCCTTTTCATTTTGTGGAAGTGCCTACGTGAACTTCCCATCAGGGTGCATTTGTGCAACAAGAGAGTTTCACGAAGGAAAAGAAAATTATTCTGAATTTTCTAGCAATTCATGTTGTGCAGAAATGTCTTGCATTCAATTTGATCACCCTTGATATTAATGATCATCCACCCTCCCTAACTCTCCAACAATTACTACTTTTGGTTAGGATTTTCCATCTTTGAGAAAAAGCGTTCATGAGATGATGAGAGAGTGAAAGTTTATGTAATCCTTTACGTATTTTTCTTAGTAAAGAAGATCATCTTTGTGGATGTAGTAGCCCTCATTAGGTCAACCACGTAAATCTTGTGTATTTGTGTCTAGTTTGATTGATTTGTCTTTATTTTTCCAATAATTCATTCTTTCATTGTTCGGCAAATGCATTCTTTGCGAAAAAGGAAAAATGAACTCATTTTCCTCAATTAAAAAAAAAATTCTTTTATTTTCCATTAGAGTAGGAATGGAGGTCTCCCATGAAAATAGAAATCCAAAGAGCAAAAAATCCACTCAATGAAAAATCAAGTCCTAATAAATGTGTAGTTCAAAACCTCGGAAAGCCAAGCTCGAAGGTAACTGAGCTGAGTATAACAGTTAACGGCAATCCGGTGGAGAACTCGGTCAGACACGAAAAGAAACACCCAACTCACCCAACTTGAGTCAGCATGGGCAAGTAAGGTGAGTCAGGAAGAGATTTCTAAAATCTGCTTGGACTGTAAAATGAACCCGAACAGGTACTGATTTTTTATTTCTTTTTAACCAAACCTAAGGGGGATGGGACCCAATTGTGGGAAAGGAGTCCCTATATACAGAAAGAAAGCCCACACAAGTTGAAAGGAAAGACTGCACAAGTGAAAAAAAGGAGGCATACCCAGAAATCGAATCATGAGCAGCCAATCAGGTGAGAACAGTCACTCTTTACCACTCGGATAAGGAGTTGTCACCTGGTCCTGATTTGTCAGCGATGTGATAATTTTCAACTACCTTGTAGGCCGGATTATGTAGACAATGACTAGACACTGAAGTTTAGCTGAGGTGGCCCCATTTAACACCGGTGGCTACAACTGGGATAGCCCAGATGTGGCTTTGAATTCTCCGCACCTGTCCTATTATTTATGGACCTCATCTACCAAATTAATGCATTTCACAATAAATAGGAACAGTGTGCAGTTGATACTCTGCTTGTTGCAGCCCTTACATCAAATGGGCTGAGTCCAGCCCATTCTATTTTGCATTTGAGGCTTATAAGGTGAACTGGTTGCGATTACTAGATGAGCCATTCTGGGCTCTGTTAAAAGGCCCGGTTCAATAGCCTTGCCCTACCTTATATTATATCAAACATAAACAGCCCTCACACGGGCCTGAAAGTTGTGAGGGAAAGAAGAGTAAAAGTAGGCTATGATATGGACTTTTTTACTTCCTAATTTTGAATGAAAGAAGTAAAATGAGAAGTAAAGTAATAATGTGACTTTTTTTCTTCTTTTTTTTTTTTATTTTACTGTTGGCTAATTTAGATAGGAAAAGTTCGGAGGTGGCACCACTAGTCCTTTTCGGGCTTTTTTTCTTCTTTTGTTTTTACTATACAATGACTGTGGTAACTTGGAGAGAATAAGCTTTGTGAGAAAGTGTTTTTACTTTATTCACAATTTGACCCTCACTTCTACTCCTCCACAAAGCTACACAAACAAGTTTATGGATTGGCCCAGGACCTGCCCCAGAGGCCTGATGGGCCTTGGGCCTAAGTAAGAGCCATTAACAATCATCACCTGGCCCACTTACAACCCTAATCGCATCTTGCAACGTTGTACTGGGTCAGGTCTGAGAACAGATCAAGAAAGAAGACATCACACAGAATTTTAACCAATATTAGACTGTTGTTCTATTTCCATACCTTGTCCACCAATAAAGATAAACCCCACAAACATAAGAAACGGGTGCACCTGCAACAAGAAGAAGATGATGATAAATAAGAATTCTTTCTTTATGGGTTTCTATAGAACAAAAACAAGGTACAGCAGGAATTATCAAGTGTACATAGTCTAAGTTAATTTATCGGTTGGCCAGCCGAGTGTTCAAGACCACGGTTACTCCCTCTTCCGAACGAAGTTGGAGTTCTTGGTATCAATCCCCGATTCTCCCTCTTCAAATTAGTTTGAAGGTTGAGTACACTTGTGCTAGGGGTCTCACGGATTTTACCCGCTTTCTCTCTTGTCTGGAGGAATTACTCCAGCCCAAAGGAACCACCGATTAGCCAAATAAATAAATAAAAAATTGGACAATCCATCTGATAGAGTAACTAACTGGCTTAAAAAAACAAAGATATACATCATTTTTTGGTGTATAGTCCTCACCAATCAGTCCATATAACCTTGGAAAAAGCCAAGGATCAAGGTGCTTCAGCTATAACAACACATAAGAGAAAAAGAGTATGAAAAACTCACATTAAAGATAAGATTTTTGTTCTGGGAATTGAGATTTAGGCCTCCACGGAAATGGATTAACCACACGAGCATGAGGACAACAGCAGTTACACCGAACACTTGTGCGGCGACGACAGAAGCTCGAGAGGCTGATGAGTCCATGGCCCACCTTTTGGATGGATGGATGGATGTTGAGAGAAGAAGATGGATTTTGAGCTTTACTTCCCTTCACTTGAAACTGAAAGATTAATGAAGAAGAACAAGTAGTTATAACTATTGTCCTTGCGGGACTTTTCTTTCTCTCCCTCTTTCTTTGCTGGGTTTGGTATTTTCGTGTCACTTGCAGCCTTTATTGTAGGATTCTAGTTGGAACCTTAGCTCCATAGTAAATCTACAGATAGCTACGTGTCTTGATCGTATTACATGCACGTGGACACCTTACGTATGGTGATCTGATGGCTGATGAAGTGGGCCCCACTGCGATAAAAAAGAACGGCCCAAAATTGTCCCAGATGTGAACATTCTAGCCAAGTATTCTTAATTGTCTTCCTTTCATTTTCGTTGTATGTTTAAACTTGGATCTTTCATTTTATGAAGAGTTGGGCTCTTTCGATTTTAGAGTGGTGAATTACATCAACATTGGATGGGTAGATGGTGGGTCTTTGGTGTAAGAGGGTATTTGAACCTTGGAAAGCATTAAAGGTAGGAATATTATTGTTAGCGCGCAAATCTAAAGTCCAATTAATCAATTGAAACAATGAAAGGAGTACTAGGATGCTAAAGTGTACAAAAAATAAAAATAAAAAAATTGGCAACCCAGATAATGGGGTTGGATCCAAATGAGAGCCTGCATACACATAGGAAGAAAGCCCATTTAAGTGGGAAAGGAGTCCGTGTACACGCGGGAAGAAAGCCTACTCAAGTGGAAAATGAGCCCGCACACGCTGGAAACACCATTCATTCTTTGGCCTAAAATCAGGCAGATTAATATACATGTGCTCCTTGATTGGTCAGAAGATGAGTGGAGCCCACAGGCTAATTGATAAAGTGCTCATCCGCTGTAGGATTTAAATAGATGGCTTGCAGATTTGTCTTTAAACCACAATACTATTTTGCAGCAAGCACGTCACATGCTAAGAACAAGAGAGTGTTGTGTAGGATTCTCTCTTCCAAGAGTATTACAGGATGGTGTTGGAGCTCAAAACTTTTCTTGTTTGATAAGGCACTGATAGTAATATATATATAACAATAATATACCATTTAAAAGGGATTAAGAACAAGAAATCAGCATGTTCCAAAGGCCCAAAATCAACTCAATTCAAGCACAAATGAATCAGTTAAACTCAGATGCTCAATAATTGTTTCCCTGTTTATCTTCTTTCTTTTTAGCTAGTTTATGAGCTCGTGTATTGTTAATCTTTGGGTTCGTTTTGGAGGCTCTATGCATTGAACGGTAAGGACCGAAAAAAGGCCTAATCAAATCCATTTGCACCTAAGAATGGCTCCTTATCCAAGTGGCAAGGAGCATCAATTCTTAGCCGGCTACCGAGGTTCGAATCCTGGGTATATCACCTATTCCTGTTTATACAGGCTCCTTTTCCACTTGTATGGGCTTTCTTCCCCCGCCCATGCAGGCTGCTTTCTCGTGTATATGCGGGTTTTCTCTTGGGTCCCAGGCTCCTCGCCCCCTTGGCTGGGGTATCAAAAAAAAAAAAAAAAAGACCATTTAGCCCTAGGGATGATAAAGCCAAGGAGAAGTGGTAAGCCAATTGACATGGTGTGGCAGTGGGTCTGGTTGGGTTAAGATGGGGTTAAGCAGGCTGTCAAATGTATATAAGCTCACCTGGAAACCAACCATTTACTAATCTGATTAAATATGTCGACTTAACTTAAAGTTAAATTAGCTAACCAAGCACTTATTAACAAGTCAAGTTCAGGCTAGGTTGTCGGGTCACCCTAAAATTAATCAGGTTGTGTCTGGTTAGCCCGTCAAATAGCAAGAATGGCAAACTTAACCCATCTCGGAATAAGGTCAGAAAAGAACAAATCTAGACAAATGGTCTCTTAGGGCCTTTTTTTTTATTTATTTATTTATTATCTATCTTGCTACATTGAATGAGTGGTATAGTACCAAGGGTCCCGTTCAACCTAGCTTGCCAGGAATCGACCCGTGTCATCCGAATTGCCTCCTCTACCACTTAGCTATTCAGTAGTTTGGACACTTTTAGGTCCTATTTCTTTGAATAGAGTATATAGGAATTTATAGTTAAATGACTTTCACCAAGGATACACGGGTGGGAGAAGGATATATAAGGTGGAGAGGTAGATTGAACTTTATATTTTCCTAGGATTTGAATTACTATGGTGATACTTGGATACTCATTTCCAGTTTTCCTTAGATTCAATTTCATTAAGGATCTGTTATTTGATAGTCATTTTGGATATTCGCTTTTGATTTTTCATTTTTAACCTCTTATATAAATATAAGTCTTAGAATTCCAAGGTATTTAATTACATAAAACGAACGTGCCCTAACAAAATTTCCTCCGAATTCCAAGGAGTTTCTAGAAATGAGGTTAGAAGTGTGAAGAGGGAAACTCAAGCTCAAAGAGTGGATTTCTGCATCTCATTGTCAATTTCTTTAATGGAGTAAGTCCATTGAGTGAAGAAAGGTTATTCCTATCATGGGGAGAGTCCAAGATGATGGATGAAGTTCCTCAAGGTATCATCAAACTGCCCACCATTTCTTAGGAATTGGATTGCCCAATCTCACCTCACCTAATTAAGTCATTGGAATTGATGGCCCCTTTCCTTTTCTCTCTTCACTTCACCCTTCAGCCCTTCAATATGAGCAATACTGGCCACACCGCTACAGCTAGCAGTGCTCATGGGCAGGGCCAGCCGAGCCCACCCCAGGCCTGGTCCTCATTGGGCTGGATTTGAGCTGTGCTTTTAGGCCCATAGCTGGACACAGGACTAACTTTCTGGCCCAATAGTTAAATGGACTGTGTTTGAATCCATTCATGCTAATGTTATAAGGGAGAAGGGAGGAGTGGAAAGGGGAACACAATGAAAGCGTAGTTAATTATGTTCGACTAAACTGATATAACATCAATTAATATATATATATATATATCGGAGATTCTCTAATGAGAGATGCTCTCACCTCATTATGAGAAATAAGGTGGGGGCTCTCATATCCATATCTAATGCCAAAAACTTAAATGTGAGAGCCCCACCTATATCTCTCATATAAGGTGAAAGATACCTCTAATAGGAGCATTTCTCTGCTCTCCTAAGCTCAAATTTAGGATAAGGTAAGCTCAAGTGAGTGGTGGGGCCCACCTAGGGACCCACATGTGGGGATGGGGTTGGGGGGGATTTCAAGGACTCCTTGTGATCTTCCCCTCTACAAAAAATCAATCCCAATCATAATCTCTATCATCTCCATATGGGCCCAAAAATTTAATGGTCAACAGTCCATTTGGATCTATACATAGTCGATCCAACGGTCTAGTAAATTCAGATCTGACTGGAAGTTAGTGGACATGTGCAATTTAGGAGGGTAATGTATTTGGTCCATTTGGATGGGCCAAAGGTGGGCCCCACAAACATGAGCTTACAAGATTTTATCCTAAGCTTAGCTTGAGCTTAGGAGAGCATTGCTCATATATATATATATATATAGGGAGATGCTCCTATGAGAGATGGGGACCCTCATAGTTACGTTAAAAGGTGGAGGCCTTCATATTTAAATTGTTAACATTGGATATGAATGTGAGGCCCCCACCTTATCTCTCGTAGTAAGGTAAGAGATGCTCTCATAAGAGCATCTCCCATAAATATATATATATATATATATATATATATATATATGTATGTCCCATATATATATATATATATATATGGGGAAATAAAGGGAACCTACTAAAATAAAATACTAATCAAAATAAGAAAAATAATTTCAACCAAACTAACAAAGAAATATTCCTAATAATGTCATAACCTACATATATCCTTCGGCTATTTGGCTGTCATTCTTCTCCGATTATTAACCATTAATCTGATGGATTAAGATTGTTGATGGTAGTGATTTCTGGCAGAGATGATTAGGTCAACTGGAGAATACAGGATAGATCAGGTCCAATGTTGGGCCTGTTGTTGTAATAATTATGTGGGTAATTTCGTAGGTAGGAAATAGGAATGTCCATGGCCTGGATTGGGCCAGGTTGAAATGCATCCAATAGTTTTGCAAATCTAGTCCATGGGCTTTTAAGTTGCGCCTAGGCTCAATCTAGGCCGGGCCTTTATGTTGAAGTCATTATTGACTGAGCACATCCATTGAAAGGGTTCGTCGGGTGATGCTAGAGTTGGAAAATCCAAGTCTGGTGGGTCAATATGTGGACCCATTTTTTATTTGTGGTCCCATTTTTTATTTGGGTCAATCTCTGAATTGACCTGAACAGTCCATGCATTTCATACTCAAGGACCGACTACCCGATTCCACAGCCATGTATTATGTATTTGTATGTCTATTAGGTGTGTGTATATATTTATTTATTTTTGAACGGTATCCAAAGATTTCATTCAAAGAAAAAAATATATAAAGTACAACAAACTAAAAAAAGAGAGAAAGTGGATGTGCACGATAAATGCACCACCTCCAATCCTACTAATAAAATCACACCCCACCCACCCAAGGAAACAACCTATCAACCCCTTGCTTGACTAACACATCTGCCATGGAGTTAACCGATCTAACATCATGATGGAATGAAACATTGATTCTAACAGATAACTCTCTAATTTCATTCAGGTGAAAATGAAACTTCAAAGGATTAGTCTTTCGCTAAGACACTCATGCGATCGCATTAGAGGAATCACTTTCCATAATAAGCGTACCGCCATATCTACTAGAAAATAAACGAAGACCTTTAAGAATGGCTAGCACATCCGTTTCATTGGAATCGCATACACCCACATACTTAAAAACATAATTAACACCTCCCCTTACAATTGCGAAGCACCCCTCCAATCCCGGTTGGACTTGGCTTACCCCTTGAAGCACCATCCACATTAAACTTAAAAACCCATAAAGGAGGATGATACCAAGAGATTGTTCTCCTCTCCTTAAAAAAGCCACACCCCATGCAAGTTCACCAAATAGAAATAATATCATTAAAGGTAAAATTAGAGTATCCTTTATAACCAAAGCCCATTTTGCAATCTTAAAGGTAATTTTGGATATCAAATCTATTGTTGATGATGAAGAACCGCTAAAGATCCTATCATTCATTTCCTTCCAAATTAACCATAAGATAGCAAATGGTATCATGCTTCATAAGATTCAGCCACACTCCACAAAACACCCACCCAACCAAGACTCTGCCACATCCACAATACTCTTCGAGCATCACCATGAAAACCGCACTTGCCAATAAAGCTGCTCCAAACTCTGAAAGCTACCTCACATTAAAGGAAAAGATGAACTACGGACTACTCCTCCTTACCGCACATCACACAGGTATTTAAGATATTGTTAGATGTCAATCCTTTTCTTCTTAGATTATCAATTGTGGAGACTTTTCTTGCAATTGCCAACAAAAAAAAAAAAAAAAAAAGCCTCGACCTGAGGAGGAGCCAAACCCAACCACACAAGGGAAGAGGTGGCCCTATGTGAATGAGTTCCCACAGTTGATGTGCATATATAGGTCTATTGTATTAGTTATTTGAGATCAGTCTTTAATTTTGAATATATGTACAGAAATGGGTCTTGTAACTGGACATCTTTTGGGCCCAGGTTCAGGCGTCGATCCTTGAACTCCTTATTAGTAATTTCGGATAGGGTATTAGTACACAATGGTGCAACCCGAACCTGACCAATTTTGCAACATTGGTGACTCGAAGTGCCGCCCCTTTTTCTCTGAAGCCCATATATTGGGCATGTAATGGGCCTAAGGTAGCCATCTCTGCCACAAATATTATGAGAAAAATATCGCCTTTTCCAAAATGTTTAGATATTCTAAGATTTGGGATTTTCTCATTATATTATTGGAAAACTTTGCCAAAATTAAATTGATTTTCAAATATCTTTAAAATATAAATGAAATAGAAGGTAAATATAGATATTAGGACCCCATATACAATCCCATTAAGAACACTAAGAGGCATGGGTTTTTTTTGTGGTAAATGAGTACAGGAGAGAGATCCCAATAGGGATTCTCATGGGATGGGCAGGGCCAATCCTGGCCCAACATGCTTTGGACTATTGTTCCAAACATGAAGTACTGGATTCTCAAGAGGGTGAAGAAAATTAATTGAAGAAGGTATTGTTTTACACATGAAGTGGGTATCCAAGAGGATCGAAAAAGGAATTGATGAATGTATTATTCCAAACATGAAGTGGGTATTGAGCCAAACATAAACGGATTCTCACGACGTTAAAAGAAAAAGGATTGAAGAAGATATTGTTCAAAACTTAAAGTAGGTTCTAAGATGATGGAAAATTAAAAAACAGAAAGAATGGAATAAGGTGTTTTTCAGACATGAAGCTGGCTACTAAGAGGATGAAGAAAAGTGATTGAAGAAGGGATTATTCCTAATATGAAGTGGGTCCTCAAAAGGATATTTTTTTTTTTTTAAAGAATAAATTATGTGATGTCTCAAACATGAAGGGAGAGAAGGGATATATTAATTTGCCAGCTGTGATTATTTGACTAACCTTAATTTATGATGAGGCCTTCCACCCCTACCTCTGATTATTTGTATCCTTTTAAGTGGGGCCCACAAAGCTGGAGAGAACATGAATAGTGTGGTGTCAGCTTGAAGAAGACAAGGTTTGCATGCATGGTTGTGATCATCTAAGCAATGATTCACTGGGTGGGGATTAGGGAAGCAAAGAGGCAGACCTGGGAGGAGAAAGAGAGATTCTGTATTTACAGTTGGATTCAATGTTGGAATTCTTTTTTTTTTTTTTTTTTTTACTGCTTGATTTTGAAACCTAATACTGGATGGAAAAATGGAAAGGAATGTAAATAATGATAATTTCATTAATGTAGAAAAGATGGAAAGGAATGTAAGTAATGATAATTTCATTAATGCAGAAATACTATGGAGAAAGAAGAAAAGAAATTAAGACAGTTGTATTCATATTTTTGTCCTACATTTCTAAAAATGTAATGTTGAGTCATATATCCAGTGATCTCTCTCTCTCTCTCTCTCTGAGCCAATTGAATTGCACCTCTAACAATCAAATGTAGATATAAGCATTGATTCTCCATAAAGAATTTGGCTAGCCAAAGCAGATGCAGTCCCTTAACGAGTGGAATGAAAAAGAAATGTAAGTGGATTCTAGGCCAGCTCTACTTAAATAAATATATATACTATACCTGGACATTGACATGCCTCTGATAGACCCGACTGGATTATATCCCTACTCTAGACCCGACTGAAAATCTAGCCAACATAGAACTATACATCCCGATGTTGAGTTTGGGAATCAGTCAAACCTACTATAGTACATATTTTAATTTAGTATTATAATATTTTATACATATCACTTCCACAAATAGATATTCACAGACCCGGATCCTCAGATATGTTATAATCCCACATAGATAGATATGTTCGCAATTGTTTGCAAGTGATCAATATGAAAGTGGCCAAAATCCTTTTTAAATGAAAATTTTTGAGGATTTGGCCTATTTTGAGATGCCTAAAACTTTTCCCTTATTACATAAAATTTTAATCCAATCAGAATTTATCTACCATGGATAAATATTAAAAAAAAAATTTCCCTATGATTAATCATGGGAGAACGGGTTTGATTGAAGCAAATTCTTCTATGTAGATTAAAAAAAGTTATTTTGTTTAAAGTCTTTTTTTTCTTTGGCTCCCCCTAAATAAAATTCCTGGTTCCGCCCCTGCTCTTGGGCCAATCCATTTTCCTTGAGGGGCCATCAACTTGCATAGAGAAATACGCGTAAATGAATGTCCTTCCTATGTCTCGAATATCCTCAAATTTAGTCCAATAAGAGTTGGTCATACCATAAGATTAAGCATTTCACTAAAAACGTGATTGACCCTAATATATAACTAAGCATTTGATATATATATAAAAAAATGATTAGATCAACTTTTTTTACAACAAGCTCAATCATATCATAGGGTCAACTCCTACTTGAGTAAGATTCGAGAATACCCCATACAATAGAAAGGCATTTACTTTGAATGGCTTGGATTTTTCATAGATTGGCTCGGCCGTGGAGTTCCACGTACACTTGAGCTTGGTATTTCTATGTAAAAGCTTCTAGGATCCAGATTCACGATAATCTCTTAGTATGAGGCCTATTTCAGTACGTTTATCTTGCATGGAGTTTCTGTGCCAGGTAGCGGGATGCGCCAACTTGGAGCTCAACTGGTGATATATGAACCAGTCATACCTGGTGCTGATAAGGTCTTTGAAATGGTCAATGTCCATGTTCTAGAGTTCTCATCTGGAAAAACCATTGACCACCACCCTTTGATTTAATCCAAGCCCTCTCTCTCTCTCTCTCTCTCTCTCTCTCTCTCTCTCTCTCTCTCTCCCCCCCCCTCTCTAGTAGCCTTGTGGCAGAGTGGGCAGTTGGCGGTGGAGGAAATGTCATAAATTCCATCACCAATGTGCCCACATAGACCTTTTTGATGATACTACCAACATATTCAACCTTAACATAGAATATTCTATATTGCCCAGCCATCTTGAGATTAAAGGAACATCCACACACTCTCAAAAAGATTTGAAGAACATAAATAGAACCAACATGACATTTACGAGATTAGTACAGAAAGGAAAAGGGAAAAAGAAAACAAGAAAACTGTATCTAGGATACATGTTGAAACCAAAATGAGGAAATGCAAACTGTTATAATAATCTCCAACAAGATCAATACTTAAAGCATGTCCATTAATAGTCTGAGAACTTCAAGTAGACTACTTCAACAACAATGCCAGAAGAGAAATCTATGATGAATTGTCTATAAGAATTCTGATAGACTTTGGGATTGGAGGCATGTTTACATCTATTAAACCCTCTAGAATCTGGACGATGTTCCCCATTGCTGGCTTATCATTTTCATCGTCTTGGATGCACCAATAAGCAACTCTAGAAGCTTTCGTTAGTTATTCAATGTTAGCATTACCATCCAATCGATAATCCAACAGGGCCAGAACGTCACCCTTGGCTATTTTTCCCACAGCCCAACAAGGGAAGAAAGCAAACTCTCTCCATTTCCAAATTTCTCTAAATTTCTCTTCCCTGATATGATTTCAAATAGCATCATCCCGAAGCTATAAACATCAGCTTTCGATGTGATAGCAACTCCTAAAATCCACTCTGGTGCAAGATAGCCAATAGTTCCTCTTATGGACGTCAAAACCCAACTGTACTCCCGCCCAATGAGCTTTACCATATCAAAATCTGCCACTTTGGGGCAAAATGTGGCTTCCAAAAGGACATTCGCTGGCTTGATGTCGCAATGTATGATGCACTCTCTGCACTCCTCATGGAGATAGGCTAACCCTCTAGCTGTCCCAAGTGCAAGTTGGTATCTAATATTCCAATCTATAGTCTCTGAATTCTTTTCAAATAAATGAGTATCTAAAGAACTATCTGGCATGTAATCATAAACTAGCATTCTATCCATACCTTGGGAACAAAATCCATGAAGGCGAATGAGATTGATATGCTGAATTGCCCCAATTGTGCTCACCTCCGCTCGGAACTGCTTTTCTCCTTGTTTAAGGCCTTCTAGTTTCTTCACAGCTACAGAGGTTGAATCAGGCAAACTTCCTTTAAAAACAGACCAAAACTTCCTCTCCTTAATTTTTCTGAGAAATTCTTAGTGATGATTTGTAACTCCTTGTAGCTAAATGACACTAAAGAGCCTTGAACAACCTTCAAAGATGTCATTTGTCGACTCCTTATATACCTCCAAACCAGAAGGATTGTAACAACAGCCAATGTAGATGCAGATCCAACTACTGCACCTATAGTAGCCCCTGTCATCCCTCCTTTCTTTCGGCCCAAGTCTTGCAGCTCGGTTACCGCGAGGCGGAGATAAAGATCTCCTTCTTCACCATTTGAAAGTTGTTGAAGGTTAATCATATCACTGTTCCACAGTAAGCATCCATTGTAGTAAGCATAAGCAGTACAGGAACAGCTGCTCAAGCAAGATAACTCACATTCTTTGTGGCTTCTGACTGTCAATGAATGACTATTTATGGGCAACCCCATATTGGGCATCATCAAAAATCCACTTTTTTGTCCATTAACATAGCTGTTACCACCACATTCAAAATGGGTTTTCCTCGCACACCCACCCGAACCAATTGCTCAAATTCCAATCTTCTCTAGACCTCGGTTGAAAGCCATTCAAACATGAACAGAAGGACTCGCTATTCTTACTATAGACTCCGAAAGTTCCGCAAATAGAATAGACCTCACATTGATCTATTGGCCTAAGAAAAATATAACTCCATTGTCTAGAAGACTCCAACCATAAGCCTTGCTTGATTTGCCCAGAGAAGTCCAAGACAGTTCTAGTGACAATAGAACTTTCGAGAGGATTGTAAATGAAATAGCTTCTGTTCTTTGTCTCAACAAAACTGAAATTCATCATATCTTTTGAACCCATTTTGGAAACTCCATCAAAATACTGCCCATTCCAAACTCTACTTCTCCAATACACTTCGGACCCATTCCATAGTGAAATGAACTGATCAGTTCCATTGGGATCAAGCCCAAATGGAAACATTCCGGGCGCCGGATCATCCTGATTTTTCCATGTAATCAGGTGCTTGGTCTCTCCCGTAACCTTGTTCCTCCCAATGTATGCATTGGAAAGCCATGTATGAGTTGGATTATCAAAACTCTCCTAAATAACTGAAGATGAATCGAACCCATCTCTCAAAACAAGGTTTCCGGTGTCATGAAGCTCCGCAACAGTATTATTTGTCCCAATTGAGGATATATTTGTGGACCATACTGGCCTTTCAATCTGATTCAGGAGGACAAGATTACCATTTTGATCGATTTTTAGCTGTGAAGAGTACTTGTTCTGGATCGGTGTTTCTCTGTTCGCTACCCAAACAACTGTTTTTTCTGGTAATTGTTTGTACCATATGCCTATGTAGTACTTCTCTCGCACACCTGGTTTGAAGAAACCCAGTTCAAAGATGCCCTTTTTAGAAGATATGGTGTGGTCTCCAGAGAGAGGTCGGCCTAAGGATATGGTATCTACTGCAATGGGGAGAGAATTCTGAGAGCATATGAAGAAATGAAGCAGCACATATAGGAAGAGTGTCTTCATTTTTTTGAAAGGTATGATTTGTTGAAAAGTATTTATGCTATCTCTATTAATGCCTCAACGAGATTTTGAATTGATTTTGGAAGGAATGGTTAGAGGAGGAAACTTTATATGGTATCAAAGCAAATCAGTTGTGAGTTTAAATTTCAGGAGAAACGACTTGACGCTGAAAAGGGGAAAGGACCTGCTATACCACAGATCAACTATCCTCGAAAGCATCACTTGGGGAAGACGGAGCGACTTGCAAGGGGGCAGGCAAGCAGTGAGCCAAAAATATACAAAACAAAGTCGTCTAAATCAACAAGCCGAGCCAGCCATACATAACAAAGAACAAAGAGAAAAAACAAAAGGGAAAGCAGGATTGAAGAGAAGTACTTAGTGTGTATGAATCTCTGGTATTCTCTATGCTCCACGCTTTAAATCCCTTGAGGAGAGATGTTACACCCCGACCCGAATTAATCGTGACTAAGCTTAATTAATTGTGATTAATGCTAATTAAGCATGGATAATTGAATTAACTAAGGTTAATGACCAAAGAGAGAGATAAATTAGTCTCAAATGACACATTAAGCCTAATGAAACTGATTTGAATGAAATTGAATTGATTAAAATGAGTTTGGACTCAAACAAGATGAACTAAGGACTTTTTCGAAAATACGGATTTATACGTATTTCGTCAAATACGGAAATTCTTGATACCAACGTGCGTATCTCGAAGAGTACGTCAACTTTCATAACAAACGCGATTCCATTTGGCATCAAATGGGCCAAGTGAGGAGTCATTTGACTCAAAATGAAAATAGGTGAAATGTAAGGGGGTTTTGGTGTGAAGAGGCCTATATTAGAATCAAATGAGAGAAGGAGTTCATTTCTCATTTTCCTCTCAAGGGAAACCCTAGAGCATTCTCCATTTTCTCTTCCTCTTCCATTCCTCTTGATTAAGAGTGAGATTCAAGAGTGATTGAGTGATCTTGAAGAAGGAAGCATCAACTTCATCTTCTTCCCCAAGCAAAAACCACCATTGTTGAAGTGTGGAGCTTGTGAGAAACCTCAAGAACCCATTTTCCTTGAGTTACAAGTAAGTAAAGGACTTTCTTTATGATTTCCAAGTTCCATTAGTGATTATGTAGTGGTTTCTAGCACCAATGACTCATGGGAGTTCATTTGGGTGTTTTTCTTGATTAGGGTTTGAAAAGGGGATTTTAATCTCAAGCCAAACCAAGACAAAAGAGGGTTTTGAGTTTATTGGCTTCACTAAAGGCAAGTGTAAACTTTCCTTGTAATTGTGTTAACCATTATAGTAGTGTATGGTGTTTTCATGGATTGCACATGCACTTTACATTGATTTTTGGATTCATTATGGATGCTTAATGAAGTAATTAAGGTATTATTAGAATTGTCATAATGAATAAATGTGAATGGATGTTGTATGAGGAGGGAACAGGAGGTTCCATGTATGGTGCAAGTAGAGAATGAAGGGGAGTGGAAATGGCTTCAGAAAGTAGCATTAGACTGCTATTTCGGAGCCCAAACAGCAAGCAGTTTCGCTTGAGCGAGCTCTGGGCTCGCTAGAGCGAGCTGGCCCAGTGGGCCCAATAAGGGCAACTTCAAAATGCCATAACTTTTGAACCGTAAGTCGGATTTTGGACTTCTATATATTGTTGGAAAGCTCTTGGAATGTAGAATCTAATGGTCTACATACCATTGTGCTTGGAAGACTCAAAGTTGGGTCCAAACAAAGGTGATTCTAATTGAATTGAAAGCTCATTTGATATGTGTAAATAAGCCTATAAATCAGTCTAAAGACTATTTATAGTGTAAATGAGGTTTAGGAACTATGGAAGAAGGAGTATTGATTAGGTTTGATTGACTAAATGGTTAATCAAATATATTTAACGTATACTTGAAATCTCTATAAGTTAGTATCCATGGATTTTGAACTAGAATAGATTATCGATTAGTTACCGAAACTAATAAAATTCGTAAGTTAATGTCTATATTTAAAAAGAAAGGAGCCTATTGATTTTATCAAGGCTATTAATATTATTTTACCTCCATGGGTGTTAATTAAGGGGACTTTAATGTACAAAATTCACATAAATTGTGATGTCCATCGAAAATAGCACGTACATTAAACAACTGAGGATTACACCCGAACGGTGGATTAGGATTGGAATAGGATTGAGTAAAGCCATATGTGGTGAGTATTTTGTATTACTCTCATTGTGTCATTGTGATCAACCTAATGAGATTGACATTATTGTCATTCCTTTCCTTTGTCATGAAAGGAATCATTGAACTGAATTGGATCCATAAGTGGATGTCTTACTGACTGTTATTGATCATTGAGTCTGGCACTACCTAGCGATTGTATTAGAACTCCAAGTGAGTTCAATGAAAATGAATGATTAATCCTGCTGCAGCAGATGGTATTGGGGGTGTTCCGGAGCTCCGTGGTGATGCTAGTGTCCCTGGCCCGGACACTGGTAAGTCCCACTTATATATTATCCGATCATACCTTCGGGTAGTGATTGAAGCCTCCCTTTGAGGGGAGATGGTACATGAATAAATCCCGATCATATCTTAGGATATTGATTGAAGCCTTCCTTTTAGGGAAGATGGTAATGAATTGAATGAATTACAATTTAAGAATGCTATGGTAGTTGCCAAGTGGTACACGTATACTGATTGTCATTGTCTATTATTGTCATTGTAGAATTGTCTAGATTACTCTAGCATTGAAATTGTCATTATTGCAATATGGATGTATTGATATACTTTATTGCAAGAATTGTTTATACATTGTTGAACCGTCGTGTTCACTAGTGTTATTGATGGCATTACAGGCCAGGTTGCCCCTGCCAGCGTTGCAGCGCCCCCGGCGCCAGCGAAGGAGACCGCTCCGGTTCCTCCGGGAGGATTGATAGAGTGGAATCGGCGGGATACCATTTGACTTGGTATCCGAGTGCGATTGGAACTTTTGATAATATTTTGAGAAAATGTTCATAGATTTATTTTGGGATTGTAACTAATGGTTGTCTGCATAGTATTTTGTATATGCAGCATTTGTCAAATGTATATTGAAAACAATACATGTATAAGGACTTTCTTTTGTATACATGTGAAAGATAAGTTGTGATTGTCAAATATATATTATTTCCGCAAAAGTTTTATATTTTGACAGGTACTTGAGATGATATCCCTTGTGGATCTCGTTTTAACTTCGGTTAAATTCGGGGTTCACGGAAGTAAGTATGATGATCACGGCTCGGCTCGGGCCCGGGTCGTGACAAGAGAGCAACATATTTGCACCAAAATTCTGACGCGCCAGTCTGAAAGAGAATAACAATGGTCTATTGGAAGATCAGTCAAATCACTATTCAAAATATTCAAGGGATACAGATGGATCTAATTTTAACTATGGGGGTTTGAACAATGAGACCGGTTCCTATACGTCAGAAGATTTTCTACATCGGGAAGACTTCTGTTTCTTATATTTCCCTGGGTCAACTAAGAAAAGTAGTCTCAGATGGGACACCAGTGCATTGGGTGTGAATCTAGAGGTTTGAGTGCTCCATCCACTGTGATTCTTAAAATCCATTTGGGTCCCTAAGGCAGCTCCATCAAATTTGCAGCCCACATCAATGTCTTGTGTTCCAGTTTTGTAGGGATGATTCCATTTACTAAATCTTGAACACCTGGGGCCATTCATTGTCGGCAGGGAATTAATTGACTCAATTTTTAGTACATATTGTAGTCCACCTGATCAGTTCAATATATGCATCAAGTCATGCCTATGGTTTTTAGATGGTATCATACTGCTTTTAATCTGTTCACAGCCTCTTTGCCCTTGGATAAATTCCCTAAAATTGAAAGAGTTTGTGGTTGAGATTCCTTCTTAATGAATTGCTCTGTGGTTGTGGTATGGTTCAGTATTACTTTATCTCAACCTTGGTGATTTCACACATTTCCTTCCGATCTTCAATTTGGACTGTGAGGAATTTCTGTCCATGTAAATGAAACGTTCTCTTTTACCTTGGCTCCTCTAAAGCCACCACATATTCCACCTTTGTAAGGAAAGAAATTTCCTAGGCATGGTTTTCTGCAGGTTTTGTAACCTAGAGGGCCTTGGATGTTTTCATACTTTATTCGCTATAGCTTTTCTTTTTTTGGTTTTTCTTCACTAAAGCTTTTAAAAAAGAGAAGTTTGATTATGGAGTTCTGTAGGCCACTGTTGAAGAAACTCCTACGAGAATCTCCCATCAGGGTGCATTTGTGCAACAAGAGAGTTTCATGAAGGAGAGGAAAATTATTCTGGTTTTTCTAACAATTCATGTTGTGCATGAATGTCTTGCATTCAATTTGATCACCCTTGACATTAATGATCATCCACCCTCCCAAACTCTCCAACAATTGCTACTTTTGGTTAGGATTTTCCATCTCTGAGAAAAAGCATTAATGAGATCATGAGAGAGCGAGAGTTTATGTAATCCTTTACGTATTTTTCTTAATAAAGAAGATCATCTTTGTGGATGTAGTAGCCCTCATTGGGTGAACCACGTAAATTTTGTGTGTTTGAGTCTAGTTTGATTGATTTGTCTTTATTTTTCCAATAATTCATTATTTCATTGTTTGGCAAATGCATTCTTTGTGAAAAAGGAAAAATGAACACATTTTCCTCAATTAAAAAAAAAACTTTTATTTTCCATTAGAGTAGGAATGGAAGTCTCCCATGAAAATAGAAATCCAAAGAGCAAAAAAATCCACTCAATGAAAAATCAAGTCCTAATAAATGTGTAGTTCAAAACCTCAGAAAGCCGAGCTCAAAGGTAACTGAGCTGAGTATAACAATTAACGGCGATCTGGTGGAGAACTCGGCCAAACACGAAAAGAAGCACCCAACTCACCCGACTTGAGTGAGCATGGGCAAGTAAAGGCGAGTCAGGAAGAGATTTCTAAAATCTGCTTGGATTGTAAAATGAACCCGAACAGGTACTGATTTTTTATTTCTTTTTAACCAAACCTAAGGGGGATGGGACCCAATTGTGGGAAAGGAGTCCCTATATACAGAAATAAAGCCCACATAAGTTAAAAGGAAAGCCTGCACAAGTGAAAAAGGGCGGCATACTCAGAAATCGAATCCTGAGCAGCCAATCAGTTGACAACAGTCACTCCTTACCACTCGTATAAGAAGTTGTAAGCTGGTCCTGATTTGTCAGCGATGTGATAATGTTCAATTACATTGTAGGCCGGATTATGTAGACAATGACTAGACCCTGATGTTTAGCTGAGGTGGCCCCATTTAACACCAGTGGCTACAACTGGGATAGCCCAGATGTGGCTTTGTATTCTCCGCACCTGTCCCATTATTTATGGACCTCATCTACCAAATTAATGCATTTCACAATAAATAGGAGCAGTGTGCAGTTGATACTCTGCTTGTTGCAGCCCTTACATCAAATGGGCTGAGTCCAGCCCATTCTATTTTGCATTTGAGGCTTATAAGGTGAACTGGTTGCTATTACTAGATGAGCCATTCTGGGTTCTGTTAAAAGGCCCGGCTCAATAGCCTCGCCCTACCTTAAATTATATCTAACATAAACAGCCCTCACACGGGCCTGAAAGTTGTGAGGGAAAGAAGAGTAAAAGTAGGCTATGATATGAACTTTTTTACTTCCTAATTTTGAATGAAAGAAGTAAAATGAGAAGTAAAGTAATAATGTGACTTTTTTTCTTTTCTTTTTTTACTGTTGGCTAATTTAGATAGGAAAAGTTTGGAGGTGGCACCACTAGTCCTTTAACTCCTTTTCGGGCTTTTTTTCTTCTTCTTTTTTTTTACTATACAATGAATGTGGTAACATGGAGAGAATAAGCTTTGTGAGAAAGTGTTTTTACTTTATTCACAATTTGACTCTCACTTTTACTCCTCCACAAAGCTACAGAAACAAGTTTATGGATTGGCCCAGGACCTGCCCCAGAGGCCTGATGGGCCTTGGGCCTAAGTAAGAGCCATTAACAATCATCACCCTGGCCCACTTACAACCCTTCAATTAAGTGATAGAAAGAGCAAGCACGGCCCTGCCCCAAAGGATTGTTTGTAATTGAAGTGATAATTTGCCCAAAAAACTGCTAGAAGCCCGTACAACAAATACAAAACCCAGTTTCACCTGACCTAGCCCAATTGATTAAATTGATCGTCTTGGGCCTATAATTTACAGCCCATATCGAACTCGGGCTGGATTTGCTTTTTAAGTATGGTCGGGCTCAAACCGGCCCGACTTGACCATGAACATCCCTAGATCACTAGAAAATGAGTTATCTAATGAGATGGGTCTTTTAGAAAAGAAGAAGGTATTGTTCCAAACATGAAGTACTGGATTCTCAAGAGGGTGAAGAAAATTAATTGCAGTAGGTATTGTTTTACACATGAAGTGGGTATCCAAGGGGATCGAAAAAGGAATTGATGAATGCATTATTCCAAACATGAAGTGGGTATTGAGCCAAACATAAACGGATTCTCAGGACGTTAAAAGAAAAAGGATTGAAGGAGATATTGTTCAAAACTTAAAGTAGGTTCTAAGATGATGGAAAATAAAAAAAAAAACAGAAAGAATGGAATAAGGTGTTTTTCAGACATGAACCTGGCTACTAAGAGGATGAAGAAAAGTGATTGAAGAAGGGATTATTCCTAATATGAAGTGGGTCCTCAAAAGGATTTTTTTTTTTTTTTTTTTTTTAAGAATAAATTATGTGATGTCTCAAACATGAAGGGAGAGAAGGGATATATTAATTTGCCAGCTGTGATTATTTGACTAACCTTAATTTATGATGAGGCCTTCCACCCCTACCTCTGATTATTTGTATCCTTTTAAGTGGAGCCCACAAAGCTGGAGAGAACATAAATAGTGTGGTGTCAGCTTGGAGAAGACAAGGTTTTGCATGCATGGTTGTTGTAGGTGGTAAAAATCTCACACCCACTTAAATAGATGATGAACTTCTTTTTGGGTAAGACTACACCCCGGAGAACCTGCAAGGGGGAGAGAAGAGAACGTCAGAAGACCCTAACTGCTGTCAGCGCAAGGCCCTCCGATGCCTAAGTTAGTGCTGTAACTGAACTCAGGTTGGAGAAGAAGAAAAGAGGCAGAGTGCCTGTGTGTTTTCTTGCTTACAGGGTCATGGAGCTTGCTCCTTGTATTTGTAGCTGAAGTCCTTTGACTTTGGCGATGGGGAGTCCCATCAATGGTATGGGCGGTTCTGACATTGGTGGCTTGACATGGGCGCATCCACCTGCTGACAGCTCTTTGCCCGATGCCTATCATCATTACTCAACATGTTATGTAACGTGATTGAGTCTCCATAGAAGTTTGGCGGGCCGTACTTGTTTAATGATCGATCTGGCACTGTTGCCGAGATAGAATGTCTGGCTGAGCTGGTATTGTTACCGAGCTCAGGTGCTGCCGAGGTGATCTCTGGTGCTACTGCCGAGATGGAAGGTCTGGCTCTGTTGCCGAAGTGGACTCTCTGGCACTGCTACCGAGATGGGATGTCTGGCCGAGATGGGATCCCATGCCGATGTGAAGTATTCTAGCCGAGATGAAACTCCTGGCCGAGCTGGAGCTTTTGGCCGAGATCAAGATATGATTAATTGATAGTTTTACCAGGCCTAAATAAACTCTCACACAGTTGTGATCATCTAAGCAATGATTCACTGGGTAGGGATAAGGGAAGCAAAGAGGCAGACCTGGGAGGAGAAAGAGAGATTATGCATTTACAGTTGGATTCAATGTTGGAATTCCGTTTTTTTTTTTTTTTTTTACTGCTTGAATTTGAAACCTAATACTGGATGGAAAGATGGAAAGGAATGTAAATAATGATAATTTCAGTAATGCAGAAAAGATGGAAAGGAATGTAAGTAATGATAATTTCATTAATGCAGAAATATTATGGAGAAAGAAGAAAAGAAATTAAGACAGTTGTATTCATATTTTTGTCCTACATTTCTAAAAATGTAATGTTGAGTCATATATCCAGTGATCGCTCTCTCTCTCTCTCTCTCTCTCTCTCTCTCTCTCTGAGCCAATTGAATTGCACCTCTAACAATCAAATGTAGATATAAGCATTGATTCTCCATAAAGAATTTGGCTAGCCAAAGCAGATGCAGTCCCTTAACGAGTGGAATGAAAAAGAAATGTAAGTGGATTCTAGGCCAGCTCTACTTAAATAAATATATATACTATACCTGGACATTGACCTGCCTTGATAGACCCGACTGGATTATATCCCTACTCTAGACCCAACTGAAAATCTAGCCAACATGGAACTATACATCCCGATGTTGAGTTTGGGATTCAGTCAAACCTACTCTAGTACATATTTTAATTTAGTATTATAATATTTTATACATATCACTTCCACAAATAGATATTCACAGACCCATTATATACTATATTAAAAAAGGAAAATTTTGATTTTAATTTTAATTTTGACAGTAAATAATTTAGTTTTTAAATCTTTTCTCCCATCTTATGCAATTACCTACTTTATTTCATTATAATCAAAACCAGTTGTAACCATTCCCCTTTTTTTTTTTACTGCAAAAGCTCCATTTCAATCCAAATTCTACCATTCTCTTTCTACTTAAATTCCCCTCTTTCCGCATTTAGCTTTAGGATACTTTCATGACCTTTTTAGTCTTTTATTTTTTTAATCTATGAATATTTAAATTGCAATGTTGGCCTTATCCATGGTAAGCATGGGTTATTAAGTTAGTTGATAATTACTTAGTAGTTGCTTGGGCCAAACGCCGGTTCAACACGTATTGAAATCAAAAGGTTGGACGTGTTATTGATCTTCTCAATCTTGCTCTATTAAATACCCACTCACATGCGTTCACCCTAACCCAAATCGACAATCACGATCAATTCTTGATTGTTTCTTTAGAGAATGAGGTGCCCCATAGAGCAATCAGTGGGTTAACAAGTGTGATTTATTCTTCCATTTATTTTTATTCTTCCATTTATTTTCACAATACCATGTAGCCTTTTTTTCTTTGCAATAGGTAAATATTGAAAAGTTTTTTTTTTTTTTTCCCACCACCAAATAGCATTAAAAAGTTGTTGTTAAGATCCTCTCAGTCTCATTTGATGGCAAAGACATATGCAATTCGGATTTCACTGGGGTTCGAGCATGCAGTTCAAATTGAGCAAGGAACCAGGGACCAAGTAATTATTCGAGGTGCACTACAAAACCCAACTTACATAATCCATGTGTAAGCAAAGCAATGCACCAAAAAGCTAAAATCAATTCAATGATTCGAAAAGGCTAAAGGGTCCTAACTTTCACTGTTTGGCTATGGCTCATCTGTTGGGATATTATCTGAATGCTTGATGCATCAGCCAATCACTGAATTGATGTTCGATTGGACATTTTACCCATTAGTAGTTATTATTATTGCAAGAGAATAAAGTCAAATTAAAAGACTGGGCCCCACTTGAAAATAGTGGGAGGATACTCGATTAGACCTTTGAATGCGATGCAATGGATGTGATGCATGACGTTGATGCATTTCTGAATTTTGATACCATGTCACTGATTAGCACTTTTTTTTTTTTTTGTTTAGAGTCACTGATTATCATGATATGTTAGACTAATAGACTGATGCAACATTTTGATTTTCAGTATGTAGCATGGTTTTAAATATCCATTGATATTAACTATATTAATCCACTGTAGATATTGGTTTTGTGGATAAATGATACATATCCATAGATATTTAAAAAAAAAAAGAGGTTACATATTATTTGTCCCTTTCCCTGTGAATGTCGTTTTGTCTATTTCCCTGTGAATGTCGTTTTGTCTATAATACATAATTAGTATGATTATGATTTCCACCTGTATTATCAATATCACTATCCATTTGATAGGGCCAGTGCATGCCAATACAAGCCAATAAAATCCCATTGAGAAGGCAAATAATGTAAGGATTGCAACAGGGCGGGTTTCGTCGAACACACAATTTTATCATCACACATGCCTTAAGTTATGCCCCAACACCACTTGAACAATATTAATTTTATTTATATTTTTAGTAATAAATAAATAAATATTATATATATGGGGCGGAACAAGTTACATCAACAAAATCCAAACTTGCCCCATTCTAAAAAAACTAATACAAAGCCCGCCCGTAGTAGCAGCAGGTTAGGACATGTCTCATTTAAACCCGACCCATTGCTATCCCTACAATAAAGTTCAGTAATTAATTGATACAAACCATGCTTTCCTTAGCCATTACACATTTTATATGTGGAATTTTGAGGTATTGCATAATTTATCGTAATTTTATTGGTACAAAAAATTAAATCAGAATTAATAATTCAATAATTCAAATTAATCCTTATACAACCGTCATCTTTTGCTGGCCACATGAAAAGAATCTATCACTATCGCAATATATTATTTTTGAGGTGGCGCACAGTATCAAGTCTACTGCGATTATTGAGAAGCATTCAGTATATAAAAAATGAGGAGATTCATGAGATAATATGCAAAAAAGGGAGGATGCATTGAGCTTCTTTTCTTTTCTTTTCTTTTTTTCTTGAAGAATGCCTTGAGCTTTCTTCAGATAAAGAAAATGAGGGTCAACTTTCTCTCTATACATCAAAGAAGAGAAAAAATCAAATTGACACTAATAATCTAAATTTTCAAACTAATCACTGTCTCTATTCTCATATTTGAATTTTATAATCTATAGTTCCGCTATTTTATTTTCTCCCAAACGTTGATTGGTATAAAAGGAGAGAGAGAGAGAGAGAGATAACTATTTTATTTTCCCCCCTGTTGATTGATATAAAAGGAGAGAGAGAGAGAGAGAGAGAGAGAGAGAGAGAGAGAGATATTAATTTTGAAGAAGAAACCCATAGCTCAAATGATGGGTCACACCTTTCTACAATGAGTAGGTAACAGTTGAATAAAGCAACACAAAAGAGATTGAAAAAGAGAAGAATCAATTGAATGCTTTGGAGAGAGGAAAAGAGTATGTTTGTTTTAAGAAAAAGTGTAGACAATATTTTTCACTGGCACATGATATATAGGTCAAACAAAACCACCCAACCAAGTAATGAGTGTGACAACCAATGCAATATAACTTAACTCAATATTCTAAATTTTTTTCTTTTTGTGGGTGCATCACTAAGTAATCTTGTTGACCACGGCATTGTTCATATAATCTATAAATATTATTGTAACATGATCCAATGATACCGGATTAAGAGAGAAAATTCCCTTGCATATCAAGCTATTAAATGTATCTAAAGTGAAACATTGCTTGAAGACAAAGAGAGGGAGAGGAAGAGAGAGGGAGTCTTTTATTAAATCATTCAAATGAATTTCTATGATAAATGCAAGAAATATCTGATCTTATTACCTTTAGTTTGAAATTTTCTAGGGGCCTTTGCATATGTTATGTTATGGAGAGAGGTAGGTTTTGCATATGTAGTGTCATGTCAATCAAAGGACCCAGCAGCAAGTGTAGCTAAAGAGGTGATGCCTTCACCCTAGCCCACACACATGGTAGATATACGCTGGAGATTTTTCTCATTCAAATGAGAGTGAGATTGGATAAAATCAGAAATCAGAAAATGCTAACCAGCGGTGACGGTATTGCACATGAGGCTTATTTGGATTCATGTCAATCATAGGAAAAAGGGGGACTGAAAAGTCTACATATTGCATTGTTTCTTTTTTTTTTTTTTTTTTTTTCTTTTTTTTGGGTACAGAATATACATCACAGCATAGTGCTACACGCACCTTCATACATACTGCTCACTCAAGTCCCTCCCCAATAGAATTGCAAATGGAGACAACGAGAGGTTGCTAACCCATGTCAACCGGCTATGAAAATATCAATTCCTCAATACGGTACTGTTTGCACTTTGTGGGCTTTCTTCTTTCCACTTTTGTGGGCTCTCTTAGGTCTCAACCCCTTTGGTTAGAATAAAAAAATAGAGGTTTTTTTTTATTATTATTTGTGGGGGGCATTCTAACTAAGGGGCTAAGTCCTTGAGAGACTTGCACATGCGAGATAATAGAAACCCATACATGCAAGGAGGACAAATCGCACATGTGAGATAATAGGGACTCCGGTGCATCTTACTTAAAAAAAAAAAAAAAATGGTAGAGCTACAAAGTGGAGATGTAGTTTTAGTGGGGAGGGATATCACTCACCATTGATTCATCCGTGGATATTCAACATTTGAATTAAGGAGCTCAAATTCTTAACCTTTCAATAAAAAAACACACGCCTCTTTTCATGTTTTGAATGACAACAAATGGTTAATTCATGTAACTATTCATTTAGGCTAGTGCTTGAAAGAGCATGATTGATCATAAGCAGCCCATTGGCCGAGGCCAAATTTAGTATTAGGAAATCTTAAAGGTTCAACATTCCAGGTCATTAAATTTCTCTGTCAATACCTTAAATGGAAAGTAAAAAGAAAACAAAAAACCTTCATGTTAAGTTTCTAATATAAAATGAATACCTCTTTGACTAGGTGTATTCCACTAACATAAATGTGCTATAATGTGATAAATGATGAAACATAATGACTATACCCCCTTTGTATCAAAGTTTTTTATTTGGTACCTATTTCAAAACTGATAGGCTCCCCTATCATTTCCCCACCATTTTTTTATCTATATATATTCATGATGATGAAAATTTTGGTGATCAATTTCTTAGTGGGCCCCATCCAAAAAAAAGGAAAAAAAAAAAAGACACAAGCACCTTAATACCACCACCAAATACCAATCATAGCAAGCCCTCATCTTTTCCTCTTCAAATTTCCAAATTTCCAATTTCCCAAAGGTATGAAATAATTACATAGGAGAAAGAAATTCAATAGAACTAAAAGGGTCCGACATGAAATATACATGGAAGCACATGCAATCATGGTGTGAGGCCCAACGTCTTCCAAACTCTCACATGTACTCCCCCCCTCCATCCCCCAGCCATCATCATATGGAGGGCTGGTGGGCCCCACATGCAGCACACTTGACCATGCGGGCTTGTCAGTGGTGGGCCCGGGCATGGATGGTCGGCCAGGTCGGGGCACGCCTGCCAACTGCCGAGTGTATGTAGATGCAGAGAGACTTCTCGGTGTTGCGTAGAGAAGCTTCTCTTATCCCTTTTGATTGGAATTTTCTTCATGATCGTCTGATGACTGGCTTCAGAGAATTGTCCGAGGCAAGGCCTATAAAATCAGCTGGTGGGCCACTTACAGAAATCCAAGCCTTTCGTGATTAATGGCATTGGCCTGTAGTGAATTTCAGTCCACTAGGGAGAAAGCAAAATAGCCTATCATTTGTCATTCCATCCTTCTCTCAGCCATGTCAGTTTGGACTTTGGTGATGCCTTTCATTTTCACCTCTCATTTTGTGAAAATAACGTCTACTTAGAATCTTCATCTTTCTCTCTCACAAATTTATGAGAAATCTTTGCATCCAAACACGTAGGTATCTGGCTTAATAAGCTAAAAATCTGGTTGGTTCTAGTAGTACTGTATAATGACTGGATACCACAGGATAGCAAGTTGATGGATATGGTCGATGTGGCGTAAGCATTGATATGTGCAAGAACTTGGTTGTTATCAATTGTAGATGGCCGGTCACACTTCACATTATCTTGACTTCTTTTTTTTTTTGTTTAATATTCTTCATTGAAGGGAGGCAGATGATGGATAGACTCAAATGGATGATGGCAACAGATGAGGAATCCATAAAGAATCTGAGATGTTTAGAATTAGTTTTTGTTGTAGATTTGAGGGAATCCTTATTGAGAGATTTATATAGCTAAAAATTTTACATTGATATTGGTGTGAATAGGTGTACATAGCTAAAAAATTTAGTGTGTGAATTCATGAAATCGAGAATTTTTAAGTCTTACAAGGGAGATTCAGTTATGAAAATCCTTGGGCTTGTTTGCTTGCCCCAGGATAAAAGTAGAAGAGGAGTAAAAAAAGGTTGCAACGGTTGAAATTTTCACTTCAAATAGTGTTTTAATGGAGGACAGGGGGCAAGTGAAATAAAGTTGTCGGGTGACGTGGCACTCCCCTTTACTCTTCTCAACCCATAGAAATTTCATTCCAGCCAACATGAATAACTCACTTACTTTATCCCACCTTCTTCCTTTCTCATGAAATTTGCTAACCCTCACTTTCATACTTTATTCCAACAAACCAACATATATAAAGCAACTCATTACTCATTTTATTTCAACTCACTCTTCTTTAATTTTATTCCTAATATGAGACTTACTCTACTCTTACGCTAACCCTCTTGGAAACAAATCGGCCTAGAATTTGATTACCAAATGTGAACTTAACCTCTATTGAAAAATATTTTATTTTTTTATGAGCAAAGAATTATATTGCCTTTTGTGTTTTTCATCATAAAAAAGAGTTTTTACCAAATGATGGGAAAACTTTTTTCTTGTACAAAATCCTTTTTTCGCGAATAAAGAAATCACAACTTGCCCTAACGTAGAATAAAAGTGATTTTTTAACCTCCGAGACGGTTGAAAACTACCTCTCCTTGCCACTCAGGTATGGAACCATTCTCACGCTTGACGGAAAAAGTCACTGGAAAATGACTTTAAATGGTCGGTTGTCCTTAATTCAAATCTTAAGCCTAATTTGAGAAGTTTTGAAACTTGTGTACATTTTTTAAATGAGGCAAAAACTTAAGGCTTTATTTGAAAATTCCTCATAATTAAATATAATGCAATAGTGTATGTTGCATAAAAAAATTGATGTAATTTAACAAATCAAACTAAATTTAGCACCCATATTCAAAGAAAAAAAAAATTTGGATTAGATAAAAAATTTCTCTATCCTATAATTTAACACCCATTATCATCAAAACCTATTCCCAACAATGTTGTACTAAGTTGCATAAATCTTATTTTTCCATTTAAGTCTTTCTTGTGCCAGATCCTCAGATATGTTATAATCCCACATAGATATGTTTAGTACTTCTATCTATGTACTCTTGGGCCAATCCATTTTCCTTGGGGGCCCATCAACTTGCATAGAAAAATACGAGTAAATAAATGTCCTTGCTATGTATCGAATATCCTCAAATTTAGTCCAATAAGAGTTGGTCCCACCATAAGATTAAGCATTTCACTAAAAACGTGATTGTCCCTAATATATAACTAAGCATTTGATATATATAAAAAAAATGATTATATCAACTTTTTTTATAACTAGCTCAATCATATCATAGGGCCAACTCCTACTTGAGTAAGATTCGAGAATACCCCATACAATAGAAAGGCATTTACTTTGAATGGCTTGGATTTTTCATAGATTGGCTCGGCCGTGGAGTTCCACATACACCTTGAGCTTGGTATTTCTATGTAAAAGCTTCTAGGATCCAAATTCACGATAATCTCTTAGTATGAGGCCTATTTCAGTACGTTATCTTGCATAGAGTTTCTGTGCCAGGTAGCGGGATGCGCCAACTTGGAGCCCAACTGGTGATATATGAACCAGTCATACCTGGTGCTGATAAGGTCTTTGAAATGGTCAATGTCCATGTTCTAGAGTTCTCATCTGGAAAAACCATTGACCACCACCCTTTGATTTAATCCAAACCCTAACTCTCTTTCTCTCTCTCCCTTCTCTAGTAGCTTTGTGGCAGAGTGGGCAGTTGGCGGTGGAGGAAATGTCATAACTTCCATCACCAATGTGCCCACATAGACCTTTTTGATGATACTACCAACATATTCAGCCTTAACATAGAATACTCTATATTGCCCAGCCATCTTGAGATTAAAGGAACATCCACACACTCTCAAAAAGATTTGAAGAACATAAATAGAACCAACATGACATTTACGAGATTAGTACAGAAAGGAAAAGGGAAAAAGAAAACAAGAAAACTGTATCTAGGATACATGTTGAAACCAAAATGAGGAAATGCAAACTGTTATAATAATCTCCAACAAGATCAATACTTAAAGCATGTCCATTAATAGTCTAAGAACTTCAAGTAGACTACTTCAACAACAATGCCAAAAGAGAAATCTATGATGAATTGTCTATAAGAATTCTGATAGACATTGGGATTGGAGGCATGTTTACATCTATTAAACCCTCTAGAATCTGGACGATGTTCCCCATTGCTGGCCTATCATTTTCATCGTCTTGGATGCACCAATAAGCAACTCTAGAAGCTCTCGTTAGTTCTTCAATGTTAGCATTACCATCCAATCGATAATCCAACAGGGTCAGAACGTCACCCTTGGCTATTTTTCCCACAGCCCAACAAGGGAAGAAAGCAAACTCCCCATCTCCAAATTTTTCTGAATTTCTCTTCCCTGATATGATTTCAAATAGCATCATCCCAAAGCTATAAACATCAGCTTTCGATGTGATAGCAACTCCTGAAATCCACTCTGGTGCAAGATAGCCAATAGTTCCTCTTATGGACGTCAAAACCCGACTGTACTCCCGCCCAATGAGCTTTGCCATACCAAAATCAGCCACTTTGGGGCAAAATCCGGCATCCAAAAGGACATTCTCTGGCTTGATGTCGCAATGTATGATGCACTCTCTGCACTCCTCATGGAGATAGGCTAACCCTCTAGCTGTCCCAAGTGCAATTTGGTATCTAATATTCCAATCTATAGTCTCTGAATTCTTTTCAAATAAATGAGTATCTAAAGAACTATTTGGCATGTAATCATAAACTAGCATTCTATTCATACCTTGGGAACAAAATCCATGAAGGCGAATGAGATTAATATGCTGAATTGCCCCGATTGTGCTGACCTCCGCTCGGAACTGCTTCTCTCCTTGTTTAAGGCCTTCTAGTTTCTTCACAGCTACAGAGGTTGAATCAGGCAAACTTCCTTTAAAAACAGAGCCAAAACTTCCTCTCCCTAACTTTTCTGAGAAGTTCTTAGTGATGATCTGTAACTCCCTGTAGCTAAATGACACCAAAGAGCCGTGAACAACCTTCAAAGATGTCATTTGTTGACGCCTTATGTAACTCCAAACCAGAAGGATTGTAATAACAGTCAATATAGATGCAGAACCAACCACTGCACCTATAGTAGCCCAAGTTATCCCTTCCTTCTTTCGGCCCAAGTCTCGCAGCTCGGATGCCGCGAGGCGGAGATAAAGATCTTGTCCTTCACCATTTGAAAGCTGTTGAAGATTAATCAGATCACCGTTCCACAATGAGCAGCCATTATTGTAAGCATAAGCAGTACAGGAACAATGGCGCAAGCAAGATGACTCACATTCTTTGTGGCTTTTGACTGTTAATGAATGACTATTTATGGGCAACACCATATTGGGTATCATCAAAAATCCACTTTTTTGTCCATTAACAGAGTTGTTACCACCACATTCAAAATGGGTTTTCCTCACACACCCACCCGACCAATTGCTCAAATTCCAATCTTCTCTAAACCTTGGTTGAAAGCCATTTAAACATGAACAGAAGGGCTCGCTATTCTTACTGCAGACTCCGAAAGTTCCGCAAATAGAATAGACTTCACATTGATCTATTGGTTGAAGCCAAATATAATTCCATTGTCTAGAAGACTCAAACCATAAGCATTGCTTGACTTGCCCAGAGAAGTCCAAGACACTTCTAGTGACAATAGAACTGTTGAGAGGATTGTAAGTGAAATAGCTTATGTTCTCTGTCTCAACAAAACTGAAATTGATCAAATATTTTGAAATCAAAACCATTTCAGGAAGTCCATCAAAATACTGCCCATTCCAAACTCCACTTCTCCAATACACTTCGGACCCATTCCATAGTGAAATGAATTGATCAGTTCCATTGGGATCAAGCCCTAATGAAAACATTCCGGGGGCCGGATCATCATGATTTTTCCATGTAATCAGGTGCTTGGTCTCTCCCGTAACCTTGTTCCTCCCAATGTATGCATTGGGAAGCCATGTATGAGTTGGGTTATCAAAACTCTCCCAAATAACTGAAGATGAATCTAACCCATCTCTCAAAACGAGGTTTCCGGTGTCATGAAGCTCCGCAACAGTATTATTTGTCCCAATTGAGGATATATCTGTGGACCATACTGGCCTTTCAATCTGATTCAGGAGGACAAGATTACCATTTTGATCGATTTTTAGCTGTGAAGAGTACTTGTTCTGGACCGGTGTTTCTCTGTTCGCTACCCAAACAACTATTTTTTCTGGTAATTGTTTGTACCATATGCCTATGTAGTACTTCTCTCGCACACCTGGTTTGAAGAAACCCAGTTCAAAGATGCCCTTTTTAGAAGATATGGTGTGGTCTCCAGAGAGAGGTCGGCCTAAGGATATGGTATCTACTGCAATGGGGAGAGAATTCTGAGAGCATATGAAGAAATGAAGCAGCACATATAGGAAGAGTGTCTTCATTTTTTTGAAAGGTATGATTTGTTGAAAAGTATTTATGCTATCTCTATTAATGCCTCAAGGAGATTTTGAATTGATTTTGGAAGGAATGGTTAGAGGAGGAAACTTTATATGGTATCAAAGCAAATCAGTTGTGAGTTTAAATCCTAGGAGAAACGACTTGAGGCTGAAAAGGGGGAAGGACCTGCTATACCACAGATCAACTATCCTCGAAAGCATCACTTGGGGAAGACGGAGCGACTTGCAGGGGGGCAGGCAAGCACAGAGCCAAAAATATACAAAGCAAAGTCGTCTAAATCAACAAGCCGAGCCAGCCATACATAACAAAGAACAAAGAGAAAAAACAAAAGGGAAAGCAGGATTGAAGAGAAGTACTTAGTGTGTATGAAACTCTGGTATTCTCTATGCTCCACGCTTTAAATCCCTCGAGGAGAGAGCAACATTTTTGCACCAAAATTCTGACGTGCCAGTCTGAACGAGAATAACAATGGTCTATTTGAAGATCAGTCGAATCACTATTCAAAATATTCAAGAGATACAAATGAATCTAATTTTAACTTACGGGGATTTGAACAAACAAAAAATCTACTTGGACAAACAAGCAGCACTACTCTTGAACAAACGCATAAATGCCGTTTATTAAATGGCAAGGACCATTGAGACCGGTTCCTATACATCAGAAGATTTTCTACAACGGGAAGACTTCTGTTTCTCATATTTCCCTGGGTCAACTAAGAAAAGTAGTCTCAGATGGGACACCAGTGCATTGGGTGTGAATCTAGAGGTTTGAGTGCTCCATCCACTGTGATTCTTAAAATCCATTTGGGTCCCTAAGGCAGCTCCATCAAATTTGCGGCCCACATCAATGTCTTTTGTTCCAGTTTTGTAGGGATGATTCAATTTACTAAATCTTGAACACTTGGGGCCATTCATTGTCGGCAAGGAATTAATTGACTCAATTTTTAGTACATATTGTAGTCCACTTGATCAGTTCAATATATGCATCAAGTCATGCCTATGGTTGTTAGATGGTATCATACTGCTTTTAATCTGTTCACAGCCTCTTTGCCCTTGGACAAATTCCCTAACATTGAAACAGTTTGTGGTTGAGATTCCTTCTTAATGAATTGCTCTGTGGTTGTGGTATGGTTCAGTATTACTTTATCTTATCCTTGGTGATTTCACACCTTTCCTTCCGATCTTCAATTTGGACTATGAGGAATTTCTGTCCATGTAAAGGAAACGTTCTCTTTGACCCTGACTCCTCTAAATCCACCACATATTCCACCTTCGTAAGGAAAGAAATTTCCTAGGCATGGTTTTCTGTAGGTGTTGTAACCTAGAGGGCCTTGGATGTTTTCATACTTTATTCACTATAGCTTTTCTTTTTTTGGTTTTTCTTCACTAAAGCTTTGAAAAAAGAGAAGTTTGATTATGGAGTTCTGTAGGCCACTGTTGATGCCTTTGTGGTAGAAACCAGTGTTGCAAAATTAACTATTACTTGAATTTTTCATAATATTCTTGAAACCTTAGTTTAGTGATGTTGTTGTGATTAGTTCAATTTATATTTATACCATGATCCTATCAGTGGGAATGGTTCTCAGACCAACAACATAAATTTAGGAGTTGAAAACCCTTATCACTTAAATATAATAAATAGATATATCATACATACATTTTATTTTTTATTTTTTATTTTGAATGGCCTGTTTGTTTTTGAGTACTTGAATTTCAAAATTCTATAAAATGTGGTTAAAATCAAAGAAAAAAAGAGGTGAATATCAATGGGTGGACATCAAATGTCACGCCTCGAGACCATATTTCATACCTCTTGAGTCACGACATACGCCCATGTGAAAATTCGAGCCAAACTCTTTGAACAACTGCAATCCCACCAACGGGGTTTTCTCTGGACATCTCATGTATTCGACACCCCTCGTATTTTCCTAGTGTATGCATGCTGCAGGGCTGGTGCATGTATCCGTGGAATTAGTCCTGTTGGGTCAGGCGTGTAGCACCCGGTCCCAAGTCGTGCGGGTTGGCATAGATTGGACGAGTCAAACACCGAATGCTAATCCCTACTGACTGTAAGCCTATTCCACAAGTCACTCGGGTCTCCACATTCGCTTTCTCTGATGTGGCACTACGTCGTGGAGCTGCCACCTCAGCATATAAAAGCTAGTACACGGTAAAGATCCTGACACGTGGTGGGCCTTGCTTGCGGCCCCCATCTAACGAGACAACGACCCAACCACCATATCCTTAAAATCTAAACCGACAAACATCCTACAAAGCATCTGATCCCACAGATTCCTGCTGCTGCTTTTTTTGCTCATGATATATCATTTTCTTTAATAAATCAAAATAAAATATGAAAAGATAAGGAAAAAAAAAAAGGCCAAGGGCTTTGTCCTCAAACGGCTACTTGGACCTAAACTACACATTTCTTTAACAAATGTTACCTACTACTAACCCTATTTTTATATGGTTTAAGTGGCTCTCACTTGCTAAGAGAATGCACTTTGGATTGTGATTGGTTGTTTTTTGAAAGTAGCCCTGGCAGTGGTTGGATCATGTGATTTAAACATTAAAAGATTACTTATTATAAATGTCTTTTGTAGGTTTTTTATTATTATTATTTCCAAGTATATGTTCAATATACATATATGTAATTGACACAAAATAATACGGATAGAGCTTTGATGATGACGAAGAATTATGTGATGATGGGAAATTCTTCCACACACAGACATCCTCCCGAGTGATGCGAATGCGTGAATTTAGGGGAACCTCTAGCCCCCATGTGTTTTTCTACGGACAGATGAGAACATTTGCATGTAGATGTTTGTGTAGGGGACACATTATCTATAATGGCGGTGAAGATGATGGTGAAGCACATATTTAATATAGATAAAACCTTGTAGACTTACGTATAAATACATCTAATTGGATAAAGACTGGTCACATCTTTTATTAAAACGAGTGCACATGAGAATTGAAAGTATATTTTAACCGTTCCACCTTCTATCTCATTTGCAATCCAACTCCGTGGGGCTCACTTGGGATCACCTTCGATCAATATTAGCGCTTTTACACTCTCACCGCCATAATATTTCATTAGACCCCATTTCACTCTCATCAAACCCTTGTCCACCATTGAATTGAATCTTCAAAGGAATCTATGGTTAAAATACTACAAAAATCTATAACATAAAATAAAGGGTTAAAAAATAATCCAACGAGATTGGTTTTTTTTTTTTGGTGTTAATTCCTATCCATAAGTAGACTTTTCATGTAGCCCTACCCTATTGATTAATAGAAATCTAAGTAGGCTTCATGAATTAGACTCCATGTGAGAGAAAAGTAACTGGATTATAAGAGAACATTTATTTTCTCATAAACAACTCCTAAAAATTAGTCTTCCTAGGGTCAACAATAGATCAACACTTTTGACCCTTTAAACATCCCCTTTATTTTATCATGTGAATCAATTGTCAAGATTCTCCCTCTCAAAATCCATGCTAAGCATGACCATACATCAAGGTTTTAGCAAATGACAATGATCAACAGCAATATACTACTTTCCTTTTCTCCCATGTAAAATAATAAAAATGTAAAATAAAAAATAAAAATAATTTAAGGGTATTAAAAAAAGTGAAAACCAGCTTCACTCCATTCCCATTGGCACGCACTACCACCAAACCAACCTCATTGGTTGCGTCGTATTGAACGGCGAAAACCACATGCGCCCCTTACGACCCATCGGTTATCAACCACATGGACTAATACGTGCGGAGGAGAGTTTTTTAATTGGTTTATGGCACAGCTCCCAATACACAGCGCGTGACGCGGGCCCCACCATAAAATTCACGAGCATGAGGCGAAGGGCTTCCTGGACGGACGTTAATTGCGCCTTTTCCCATCCCTAATCCACTCCCAACTTTTTAACGGCAGAAACGGCGTCACTGACGGCGTGAAGGCCGCAGTCAATACGCGGCTCATTTGCCACGAATCGCGCGCGCCTCGGCTACCGAGGGATGCATGTTTGCACTGCACGATACCGATCAGTGATCAGATCTTTTTGCGCGCTCTCGTGTGGGGCCCAGATGTCCCCAACGGTTACTTTTTCTGACGTGGCATCGCAGCTCACGGACGCTGGCAAATATTCTCCGCGCTCTGTCCTCGTGCCTCCTCCTTCGGCGGGTTATTATTTGCTTGCGTTGTTCTCATTGCTGCATTAGGTGATGGACACGTGGCATGCCTTGCTTTTAAATAGACAGATGGATGGAGAAGAGAGCAAAGGCCAAGACAGTTGTTTGAATTGAAGCCGTGGGGGCACTACATCGCGTACATCTCCTCTCAGCTACGTGGGACCCACATACAAGTATTTGTCACTTAAACATATATATAAGGATTTCAAACAAACGAAGGGTTGGACTACTGGTCAGGACCACAGTTTCTCATTTTTTCAGAACTAAAGGTCTTGTCCTTCTTAAGGAATCGAATGTTAAGTCCACTATTGCTATTACTTGGGAGCTCACATGGGTGTTTACCTGGCTTCTTTCTGGACCTGCAGGGATTAGTCCAGTCCAAAAATAAAATAAAAAAAGACTATTAAATGATATATAATTAAAGCTAAGTAAGCTCTCTAATATTAATATGAATCAATCTATATAGGCCTATACAACATATGTATTTATTAATTGTCTGGGTCTGCATCCTCATGCCAAAACATACAATGATTCAGTTTTGGGTCCAAAACTCTTCCTTCATCTAAAAATAGGTTATACCCACTTTATTAGAAAGCGGAGTTTTTCCCAAATCTAAAAATAGGTTTTATCCCCCTTATTAGACATTAGAGACCTAGATACTCTAGTAATGGGATATCCATTTGCAAACCTATAATCTCCACAATGAATTATGGTTTTTACATTTTTGGGGGGGGAGGGGGGGGGGGGGGGGGGGGGATCCCATTTGACTTCATTTATCATCTCGTGACATGTTTAACGAAAGAGGTTAGAAATCAAACTTTGTTTTGTGGGAGTATAAGCCAGTCCTTTGTTATACATATTTATATACTTTGAATTTGGTCATTTTCAAATGGGGAATCTTATCAGCATCAAGCAATAAGTGGACCCTAGTTGATATCACTGCCTTATTAAAGATTAAAAGCAATTGAGGAGCTACCAATCGCCTTCTTAGCCTAATCAATTATTCCCACTTGATCTCATCATCTTCTCATAAATTAAGTCAAGCAAGTGAGGCCCACTTGCCCACCTCACTTTTTCTAACTGCCCCGGGATGGGACATTCTCAATGGTTGTTCACTTGTTCTATCATAAAAATTGATACGCATGGCTAAGAGAACTTAAATCCGTTCAGACGAGGTTTGATTATTGATTTTCATTCATAGTCTATCATTTTGATGCAGTTATTCCAAGTTGGTGGGCGCAACATCTTTTCAAGTATGACTGAAATTTTAGTAGAGTATAAAACAAGTTTTAGTTTGGAAGGATAGCTATAATTTGTAAGTGTAAGGTTGGGATGTGCCAAGATAAAAACACAAAGTGAAATGCATTAAAGGGTATTTGAATTGATCAACACAGTATGTGGCAATGAAAGGAGCACCACTTGCATCAAAAGGGTTATCCAGTCTTCTCTTTTTGTTTTTTTTAAAGAGATGATAAAAAAAAAAAAAAGGGTCATCTCTTTGACAGCCATATTAATTAGTTGAGCACATAAAAGGTTTATAAGAAGGTAATGTTTTTGCCCTCAAATAATCATAGAAGAAGATAACAGTGGCGGACCTACCTTATGCACTGCCCCAAGTTTGATCAAAAATTGCTTATGCCAATGTACCATTACAGTAAAGTGATCGCCTCACCCCAGGTCTCGAAAAACCTTTCGCTCTCGGTCTCAAAGATCTCCCGAACAAAAACCTTGAAATTCTTAGCTCAATTGTTCTGTTCCTTCAACTATAAGTTCAGACAGTTCGGCTTCTACACAATAGCATAGTATAAATGTCCGTTATCTTACAATACCTTTACACAATATGTGGGGAAGCAATATGTTGATTAGTAGCGGGATGCAAGTTCTTTATACTTTATTCTTCAAGAAAATAAAAAAAAAAAAATATCTTTAAACCATACAATAGGTGGAGATTATTGGTGGTTAACGTTGATTTTGACCTTCTCAATTTTTAATTGACCATCGTCTGTCCCACCAAAATGAAAATGCTAGGTCTGCCACTGAAGATATACAAGTACGTATATGCATTTTTCCCAAAATCACTATATTTGAAGTAAACTGCCAAAACCAGCAAATCTAAATATTTACAAGCCAATTCTTGGATGGCTATATCCTTCCAAAGCCTTGATGCATCCATTATGTGTGGATTTTTTTTTTTTTTTTTTTTTGGTTTGTTAATATGAAAATTATTTTAGAAACCAAAGGAGATACCACAAAAAAGGAAAAAAAAAAAAAAAAAAAAGTTAATACAGTCCCAATCACTATAGGAAGCAGGCAAAATGCAATCTAGGAAGGACACCAACCAATTAAAATCAAAATAAAGAGAATAACAAAAGTTGCTCAACACCCATCCTTTTTCAAAATAAGTGGACACTGTTGATATTATATGAGATGATTGGGTTTAACACCCATTCTTCATTTTCATTATCGGCCTGAACAAGAAGTGCTTGCAATTTATTGAATGATTTTTCTGATGAAGTGGTAGAAAGCCCGGCCTGATCTAACTTGATTGACTATAGGCTCGGGCTTAACATGTTCGATGGACCAAGCTTGAGCTAGACACTTACGGTCTGTGTGGGCTTGGGCTGAACATGAGCCTATAGCTTCTAAAGTCTAGCTGAGCGTGAATATGCCTCAGTCAGAACCCACTCGGCGCATGAACACCCCCTCCTAAACCCACGAAATTATTGAAAGAGAAAACTTAGGAGGAAAATTGAGTAACAATATATTGGTTTCAAAATGTTGTAAGTACAGTCACATGTGAGCATGAATGGGATGTGGAAAGTGAGAAGTGGGAAGTGAATATACTCCTAATCCTCGAAAGGAAAATCTAGCTTCCATTCTAATAACCATATTAAATAATCATTTCCTACCAAAATGAGAATATTTGAAGTTCTTTTGTAATTCTTTACTTTTAATTCTTAAATTTAGACCTTTGATAGCGAGACATTTTTCAGAATTCCTATAATATCAATACCAAGCAAACGATATGGTGCTTAAAATAGCTTTTAAAAATCTTTTTAATTAACAAATGAAAAACCTTTTTATTTAATCAAACATACCAAACAATTTATTTGTTAAAAGTCCATAATCGAGATATCTTTATTTCAAACAAGTCTATTTTAATCAGCTTTATTTCAAGCAGAAAAAAAAAACTTGTAAACAGGTTTTAAAAAAAGTGGAACGAATTCTTCTTTTCTCATTTTTCCACTTTGATCAACCCAACTTTGAAACTATAACTTGAAAATCAAATTGGGGTGGTTACCATATCACGGGAGTCTATAACCATGAATAGTGTACAATGTGGGTCGCTCTCAATGGACACCTAAAATTGAAAGTCATCAACCAGTTGAAGAAACACACGAGTTGCACAGTGCTTTCGGTTGCGTCCATTACCAACTCCCAAAACTGCACTAAAAACTTCAACTTTTCCCCACCCCATCTATCATTTTCTAATATTTTAGAGTATACAAGCTTCTCAAGTCTCAACAGATAAAATCACTAAAAAGGGAAATTCTCATTTTTTTTTACTTATTTTGAGGAAATGAAACTGATGAATTTGTCTTTTCCTAAAGGGGGCTCTTTGTGAATTTCAGCAAAAGATGAGATTCTGATCATAGTCAATCAACAGGTGGGCCTCACAATGTAAAGCCTGTCGTGGTGGGCCCACTCGTGATACACACTTTAAGCTCCTGTCATTCTACAATGGGGTACTGTTGTAATTGGCTCCAAAGCAGGGTTTAAAGACAAAGCTTCTCCACTAAGTAAAGTGAAGGTGGTGTGCTTGTTACAGGAATTAGAATTAAAACCTAAAACAACCCGAGTTCAAAGAAGTTGAACTTCACAGTGAGACCCACCTATTGTAATCCAAACCGTTGAAAGTAGACACCCCCAATGCATTCTCAAATTGTGATTTAATCTGAGTTTTCTCCACCGTTAGATTGATTGTTTGATGAAAGATATGATAATGAATACGCATAAGATTGTATTTATCAGGATTTTCATCATACAATCAATCCAACGGTTAGAAAAACTGAGATTGATGTATATTTTGAGAAAACACCATATAAGTATATGATATTTATTCTGAACAGTTAGGATCATAATAGGTAGGCCCTACTATATAGTTCCTTTCTCTAACACAGGATTTCTTTGGGTTATAACCTCAGAGGATGCCCTCTGACGGTGACTTCGTTTTCAAAAGGAGCTCACTCAGAGTAGTCCGCGGGACCACCAGGATAAACATAACCTTCTCCAGGTTGGGGCCAGCTGTGGGCGTGGGCAGGAGCCTGACTGATCAGATCTGATTAAACAGGTCTGCCTCTTCGTTCTCATGGATTGATGTAGGCTGGATTCCCTACAACAAGATGGTTCTGAAACACTTTTCCACACCCCATGTAGCATCTTGACGTTGGCCTTTGTTTCTATTTCTTCTTTCTATTTCCACACCTCTGTAGCACGGCTCTTCTTTCTATTTCTTCTGCAAAGGACCGTTTGTGTGGGTGCTACTTCTATCAACATTTCATCAATGCAGCCTCTGTAATATTCTTTTCATCCCATAATCTAAAGCATATTTTTTTTACACTCAAGAAATCTTCACTCACAGTCGATTTGAGTGTGAAACCAATGGTGAGTGTAATCTGGTGAATTAAAAAAAATTAGCCTCACCAGATTCACCCCTGTAAATTCAGTTACATGTTAACAAATGAGTGAAAGACTGACTGTTTTATATTTTCTTCTTTCTTTTTGAATAACAAATTAAGCTTCCTTATCCCTTTTAGGATAAATTTGAATAGGGAAATGACAACTGAAATCTTCAATAATGAAAATGAAAATGAAATTAAGGCCATATTTGAAAGAAATGGATCTAGAAAACGGGGCAACAGAGTAAATTGCACGTAGCCTTTTCCTACCAACGAATGCTCAAGCTTCGGGTGACAATGGCTCTTTACACGAGCACTAAAGAGCAATAGTTTTAACTGTAATAAATTATATACCAATTTAAAAGCTTAAGTTGATTAGTAAAATGCCCATATTAAGACATCAATGTGGGATGTGGGACTTCCCAACAGTCTCCTTCACATATAGGTCTAACAGATTTTATGGACGAGCCTACCACTTGAATTAAACAAGAAGAATAGACTTGAAATCCACTTTAATGTATTAAATCTTATATCAATCTGAAAATTTAAATTGATAGGTAAAAGTCCCATCGATGTCGGCATAATACTTCCCAAACACTAACTAGCCTACCCAGGGTTGTCCAATGAGATGGGGGTAAAACCAATTCACGGATATCTCTAGCATTTCCATTTAATAATGGATTCAACTCACCAATACGATACATTTTCATGGTCAAGCAACGGTCAGGGACCTAGTATTGACTTTTTTTGTCTAAAAATAAAGACAGCTGTATATAGGGTAGAAAGTTATTTTGATACTGTTTCTTTTAAATCAAATAAAAACAATTAATAAAATTAAG
The DNA here is from genome assembly GCA_003546025.1 of Camphora micrantha. Lineage (NCBI taxonomy): Eukaryota > Viridiplantae > Streptophyta > Magnoliopsida > Laurales > Lauraceae > Camphora > Camphora micrantha. The sequence continues at coordinate 38,191,768 of QPKB01000011.1, read as the reverse complement.
ATATTATCCTAATACAAAAAGTTAATTTTAAAGAAGACATTATTTCTTCTCTCATTCATTAGAAAACTATTCCTTTTGTTTTTTTTTTTCTCCAAGTAGTTATGATCAATCAAGTGTGTCCTCCTAAATGAATTCAAATAGGGAAAAAAACAGAATCCAATCCTAGAAAAAGGAAAAAAAAAACATCCTTTAGCCTCCCACATTTGCACCTAATAAATGGTCATATTTCCCAACCATGTTTTATTTGGAAGCTCACTGTAGATAAGTTTTGCTGACAATATTTTAAATTTCTATCAATAGAAAAAGAACCCCTCCCAACAATAAAAAGAGCTTCTCCTGTCTCTCCTTCTCCTCATCTCTCTCTCTCTAGTCTCTACTGAAGAGAGTTTGATTTTAAAAGCTCTCAGAGAGGAAGAGAAAAGTAACACTGATTGGAAAGAACAGAGATGGTGGGTTCTTTGGGTCTTTGCATGGTCTTCACCATCTTTGCTCTAGCATATGCGTCGCCCAAGAATGTACCCATTTTGTCATTTGATGAGGGCTACACCCAACTGTTTGGGGATAGCAATCTCATGCTCCACAGAGATGGAAAAGCAGTTCATATCTCTCTAGATGAAAGAACAGGTTCTCTCTCTCTCTCTCTCTCCAATGGATTTGTGTGTGTTGTGTGTTTTTTTTTTTTTTTTTTTTTTTCGTTTTTGTTTTTTGCCTGTCTTCTTTTGGTGGATAGGCTAGAAAAACTTACAGAGATGATATGGAAATCAATTTCTTTTTTACTTCTCTCTTTCACATAAAAGAAATCTTGAAATACCCCCAAAGAAGGATCCTCCCTTAATATCATCCTCACACACACACAAAAAAAAGAAAAAGTTTTTTTTATTTTTAATAGGACCAGTATCGTGAAAAATCTTATTTAGCTGTGTTTGGATGGTTGGTTTTTATTGAGATTCTTCAAATGCCCAGGTGCTGGATTCGTCTCTCAGGACCTTTACCTTCATGGGTTCTTCAGTGCTTCGATTAAACTGCCTTCTGATTACACTGCTGGCGTCGTCGTTGCATTCTATGTGAGTCAATGCCCCAACAACAGTCTTAATCAGTCACTCTGTTTTACTCAATATATGCTCTGCTTCCTCTATTTTATTCTTCCTTAGCTGTTTTATTTGCGTTAGAGATGAAATTACTGTTGGATTTTTTGCTCACAATCAGATGTCTAATGGTGATATATTCGAGAAAAATCACGACGAATTGGATTTTGAATTCTTGGGGAATATCAGAGGAAAGGAGTGGAGAATACAAACGAATATCTATGGAAATGGAAGCACTGGCATAGGAAGAGAGGAGAGATATGGGCTCTGGTTCGATCCTTCAGAAGATTTCCACAAGTACAGCATCCTTTGGACTGCTGATCAGATCATGTAAGATTGAGAATGACTTGAAAACTTGATATCTGTTTACTGGGATTTGGCCATTTTTCTTATCAACCCCCTTTTACATGCATTTATAGAAATGGTATTGGGTCATTGATGTGGGGTTCAATTGCTAGGAGAGGAAAGGGTTCCTGTCTTTGGTTAGATATTGCATGTTCCTGGTTTTTAGATATGGGTTTTCTCTGATTTCAATCAGAGGTGCTGTTTCCTTCCTTATTTGTGGATTCTGATTGTAGGAAAAACTCTGATCTTTACCCTTTTTCATTTATGTCATTGCTCTCTTTTTCTGCTATTTCTTTGATAAGGTTTTGTCAACTTTCTGAAAAATGGGTCTCTTCTGTTATTCTCTTCTTGATTTGCTTGGAAACTTGTGTAGACATTCAGATATTTTCTTTGTTTTTCTTTTTTTATTAAATACTTTCTCATAAGAATTCTTGTTATCTAGAGCAGTGGAAGAAGAAAATTTCATGTCCTGCTTGGCAAAGAAAAATGGGTCTTCTTATTTTCTTCCACCAAATTGTGAGGCATTAGAAGAGATTTAAAACAAAGAAGAAGAAATAAACATAAATCTAATTTCTGATTTTCCAGTCATGAGTTTAAAATTTTAAGTTAGTAGTTGTAAAAGAAAATCCTTTGTTTCTTTTCTTTTCTTTTTTCTTTTTTTTTTCTAATGCTTTTCCAGTTTTTCAGGCATTTGCCCTGAAATGAAGTTATGGCAAGTGACATGTTAGATTAGGATTGATAGCTTACCTCCAAATAGAGTTGAAAAGTAGAGTTATCATATAATTGATTTTTCTCTGTTATCTTTTCTACAACTTGAGATGAAGTTGCCAGAATTAACATGTTAGATGATAGAGTGACTGCCTTGCACATTGAAGTCTGATGGAGAGTGCAAAAGTGGAAATAACAAAGCCTAATCCCAATAAATGATGCCAAATTCATCATCAACTACTGCTTGTATATGCCATTTAATTTTTTTTTTTCTGCATCTTTTGATCCATAATAAGAATGTTAACGTTGCAATAGTTGTGATCACCTTTCACTGTGCCAAGGGCTCGTCGTATATTTGCTATTTAACTGAAATTGCAATATGCTTTTAATGATCATCTTGGCAAAATATGCATCTAATTTCTGTTTTACTTTTTCCCAGATTTTTTGTTGATAATATTCCAATTAGAGAAATTAAAAGAAGTGAAGAAATGGGTGGTGACTTTCCTTCTAAGCCAATGTCACTGTATGCTACAATATGGGATGGCTCCACATGGGCCACCTCTGGTGGAAGATACAAGGTAAATTATAAATATTCCCCTTACACCGCTGAATTTAACGATCTTATCCTCCATGGCTGCGCAGTCGACCCCCTCGAGCAATCTACACGATGTGGTGAAGGAGATGCCGATCATAACAGTTTGTCGGAAATTGGGTTAATCTCATCCGAGCGAAAAGGAAAGATGGAAGAATTCAGGAAGAAATACATGACATATTCCTACTGTTATGATCGAATTCGCTACCCAACACCTCCAGTGGAGTGTGTTATTGACCCACATGAATCTGAGCGCTTTCGAGGCTTAGATGGGGTAAGATTCGGCGGCCACCGCAAGCACAGGAAGCATCACCACCGGAGTCCGTCGTCCACCACCACCACCCTTTAAGTTGTGAGCTGTAACTTCTATATATACTTATGTGGTGTCTTGTGATTTCTGCCTATATTCTTCCTTGAATTTTCTTGGGTAGGTAGGGTTGTGTATAGTGGGAAATTTATTGAGGCTGGTGGGTGTTATATATTGACTTTATTTGAATATATCATAGTACATAGTCCTGTGATGTCTTTTCTATTATTGATTTTTGTACTTCCCACTCCCCTTGGTATTAAATAATATTTGCATCCCAAAAAATAATGAGACAGTTAATGATGGGCTTTCCTTTGATGTGGGCCTTGCTGTTTCTTATGGAACTCAGCTTCAATGACACAGCAATGGCCATGTTATGTGGTGTTATCCCTTGTTGTTTAGGTCATTTGGGTGTTGTACCCTTTCTTTGTGGGGAATGAGAGCTATTGGTGGGCTGGGTGGGCTGGAGTCGTTTTCTATGAGAAAAGTGGGGAGGTAGAAAGGGAACATGCAGCAGAATCTGGGCCCTTGGTTGAGTTTGATGGATGTGTGTTGTGTTGAGAGTGTGGTGGTGGTGGGGACCTGAAACAAGAAACAAAATAAGAAACACAACAAGGCTGTCATTAATGAGAGGAAGTTGTCTTGGATTCTCAAGTGACTGTAATTGGTGCAGTTATGACTTTTGGATGGAAGAGGTTGCAGTCCTTGCAATTTTTATTTTTCTTTCTCAGTCTTTGATCTTATGCATGTGTCTCTGGAGAAGGAAAAGAACTAGGATTAGGTATAAGGGAGTAGGTGATGAAGGGACTTTGACTTAGGGTTACCTAGATTCAAATGTATGTTTGTCTTCCACAAATTCTTAGCAGGGAGCACCAGACTTGTTGGAAAATTCTGTCCATCCATCCAGCTTTGGACGGCAAATTAGACGACTGTCAAGACAAAAATAGTTCAATGGATCATAAGTTTCCAACCAGAGTGACTTTTAGAATTTCACTCTTACAGAGTGGATCAAGATTTAAGAATTGAGAGAGGTTTGGTGTCCATGCATTCTAAAGCTGAAGATCTGATTGATTCAGACTATCTTAGCCATCCGATCTGTCATCATCATCAAATGGATTGACAAATCTTCTGCAGGCTCCACATCATTGCACTCTCTGTGGAAAATGAAAGTTGCCACAAAATTAAATGAGGGATCAAGATTTAACAATTGAGAGAGAATTGGTGCAGGCTGAGAGAGAATTGAGAGAGATTGGGTCAGTCAAGCTGAAGATCAGACTGTTCAGACAATCTTAGCCTTCTGATCTGCGATCATTTTAAATGTATTCACCAATCTTCTGCAGGCGCCACATCATTACACACTGTAGAAAATGAATGTTGGCACAAAGTTAATTGTTTGATTAGATGGGGCACTGGCTGATTTTCAATGACCCAAAAGTCATGCGGTGTTGTTTTCATAATTAAATGAAGCAATTTTTAGTAAGTGGGCAGTTAAATGAGTCTTATCATGATTTTTGTGTAGAGGTACAAGATCACCTACAGAACTATAATAATGTGCATAATAGATCTTCCTTGATAAGATTAAACTCCTATATAGGTGATAAGAAGTTAAAACACCATATAGTTATTATGATTTTTACAATCCACCACCTATGTGAAAGAGATCCACAAGTGTAATCCCTTGTGATAGAATTATATCGTGAGTTCTATTTCTCCACTCATTACTATTTTGAGGTGCATATTTTTGTTAGGGGCACTTTAAACCATCTTTTTATTCCATTTTTGTTTATCTGCATTCCAGTTTTTCTTTGATTGCGTACATGTAATAATTTGAAATGATTTTTTTTTTCTAATCAAGTCAATTACTTATTTTTCTTCTCTTATGTAATCATGCTTCCTCTCTCTCCCTTGTGGATTTATTATTAATGTTAAAGCATGTTTGGCACCATGGATTCAAAATTCTGAATGACGTTTTTGTTGATTCTTGCAGTACTCAAGATGATTTCCTTGTGCTGAATCCCTTTTTTAATTGTACAGAATGTGCAAGTCTGAAACCAAATATTTCACGCTCTGAGTATTTGGTTTGGGTATTTTTTGAAATTGCCGTGCATTTACTGTTAGTTAACCTTTCATTTTCTTGTCTCACTAAAATATATATGAAACCAGGAAGACCAACTTTGGGTCCAACCCAATTCATGGGGATTAAATAAGCCAGGTCCACAAGCCAATGTCCAAATGCCTTGGGTAGAAAATGTTAGGGCTTGTTTGGATTTTAAGATCATTTGATGAAGGGTGAGAATTCTCAAGAATCCTCAATTCACTGCTTGGAGGGTGAGAATTCATAAAACCAGCCATGTGAGAATGTCGCTTTTAGCATGTAGATTACTCAAAATACTAATTTCAATGATTTTGAAAATACTACATTCTGCTTGAGCATTTGGGTGCCACGTCTCAATTATCGACCTGATCAAGGGGTAATCTTTGGTGTCCCCGATAAATTATCGAAGACTCAAATCAATTTTAGTGAGCTTTAATTTGCTGCCCGACATAGTTAGTAATGCAGCCTCGCATTGATTCTGATTCTGTGAGACTTGATTCATGCCATGAACACGAAAACCCTTCCAACCCCTTATCCTCCTAACTAATAGAAAAGTGTGTTCTTTGGTGCTGCAAATAAGAAGCTACCCATCTTCAGTTTGCTGATGATACCGTTTTATTCTCCTCGGCCAATTGGGGGGAATTGGTTGTGTTTAAAAGGATTTTGAGATGTTTTCAATTATGCTATGGATTGAAGATCAATTTCTGTAAAAGCTCCTTAGATGTTCAAAGGAATTGATTCAATTTTTGGAAAGCAACTTTCTATACAAAGTGGAGTGTCTTCCTAAACATTGTCAATAGCTATATGGGATCCAATGTAGGAAAATTTGAGAAAAATTTTTCTTCGTGGAAGAGGTGGCAGTGGTACCTTTTTTTATGGGCCGAAGTTACTCTTATAGAACCCACCATTTCGAATTTCCTAGTTTACTACATGCCTCTCTACAAAATGCTAGTGTCAATTGCTAAAAACGAAGAAATTTCCCATGGGATGTCAGTGGTGAGAAACAAAGGGTGCACCTTATGAATTAGAATTGGGCAGTAGGAGGTTGGGGAAAGAAAAAGATACTCTTTAGAGGAGATTTATTTCTTCTAAATATGGCAAGGATATGTGGGTAGGGTTGTAAATGGGTCGGTTCCGGTTCAGGTCCATGTTGGAACCGGATCCAGACCCGGAACCGTTTCGGAATCGGTTTCTTGGCTCTGGAACCGGAACCAGAACCATATACGGGACGGGTCTGGATCCGGGTTCGGATCTAGGTAGAGAATGATATTAAAAAAACATGGTTTTTAAGAGAAATTTTTAAAAATTGAGGTAATATGTCGGGTCAACGGGTCTGAATGAAGGTGGAACCAGACCCAGACCCATTTGCTTATTGGGGCCTAAATAAGGACCTAGACCCGGTTTTTAATGGGTCGGAACATTCGGATAATCAGAGAATCGGGAACCCATTTACATCCCTATAAGTAGAGTTAGGTTCTCAATAGAGCTCCTAAGCATCGAGCTTCTGGCTTGTGGTGTATCTATCATATCATGTAATAGGATAGTGTCCGATAGGTGGGGGGGGGGGGGGGAGAATTTTTAGCAAGAATGTTGGTTTAGGGCAATAATATTGGTTTTTGGTTTGATGATGGGGTGGGGGTGGGTCCATTACTTGTCTTATTTCCTAGATTGTTTAGAGCATTATCTAGCAAAAAGTTTTTAGTCAAAAGAGTGTTATATATGTTTGAGGGAAACCATGTAACTTGAGGGGTTGCGTGTTCAGAGGAGTCCTTCGTCAATTAGAGGTTAGATAATAGAGAGTATGGGTCCATCCCATGTTGAGCCTTTTTTCTAACATATTTATTTGTAGGGATGATGATATGGATTACCGCAGAGACTTTTTATACAAACCGATTGAGGTTCAGATTCTATACACAGTCATTTTTATAAGGCTTAATTGGAATCTTCTCCTTTAGTTTTGTTTTGCCTCCAACGGTAGACTTTTTGTTGGTTTTATTTATTTATTTATGGTAAAACAAGATATATCATTAAAGGAGGAAAACAAACAACAAAAATAAAAGTACAGATAATACCGTAGCCCAATAATCCAAAATAAAAAAAGACATGAAGCAAAACTACTTATCCCAAGCCCAAATGAAGTTGGTTTTCATTGGCTAATGAAGTCTATTTTTTATGTTTGTTGTTTTAATTGTGTGGGAGAGAGAGAGGAGGAGATTGCCAATCATTTGTTCCTCCAATGTGACAATTATTTGAGGATGTAAATGGGCCTCCGATTCTCCGATTATCCGAATGTTCTGACCCGTTACTTACTTGGTTTCGGTCCTTTTTTAGGTTCTGCTAAGTAAACGGGTCAGAGTCCGGTTCCACATGGTTCCTACCCGTGGACTCGAGACCCACATATTACCTCAATTTAAAAAAGAAATCTCCAAAGAACTAGCTGTTTTAAAATCATTTAGTTACTTCTCTTTTTCTAAATCGTTCTCTACTTGACCTGGGCCTAGATCCGGACCCATCCCATATACAAAATCGGTTCCGGTTTTGATTCCATCTTATCATTAACGATTTCGGTTCCAGAACTAAGAAATTGGTTCTGAACCGTGTTCGGGTCCGAATCTATGGTGGACCCAGACCGTAACAAACCCATTTATATCCCTACTATCATTTTTACCTTTGGAGCAGTTTCCATAATAGATGTGGCCTATTTTGGTGCATGCGAGCTTTTCTTGGAAGTTTGCTTGAGATCTAAAGATTGGCTCCTTTTCATGGTTTTGGCTTGACTCTTTGGAACGTTGCATCATGTGTCATTCTTTGGTCTATTCGGAAAGAAAGAAGTGATAGGATTTTTAATGGTGCTGTTTTACAAGTAGAAGAGGTGCTTGATTGGGTGTTTTTAAGGTTATCCAAATCGGTATCGTATTGGGAGGAGTTTAAGGATGTTAGGTTGGATGATTTTTGTGCAAAGAGCTTTAGGCTTGCTAAATAAAGTTAAGAAAATTGATATTTGGGGTCTCCTCTTTCATTTAGATGTTTGAAACTCAATGTGGATGGGGCAGCTAGAGAAAAGCTCAGGCCGACACGAACGAGAAGTTCTTCATAACCATAAAGTGGAGGTATTGTTTTTGTTCTCCAAACATGTGGGTGTCAAAGAATGGATATAAATTCCAATTTATGTGCTGAAGTTGGATACGTAATGATTATGTATAATTAATAAACAAAAGTTTACTTTGTAGAAACAGGGATCTGATTGACAGTGTTTGCATTCAAAACATTTACCATGAATTGGAATGGCTACCTCCTTACAAACAGAAAAAAAAAAGAAAAAAACAAGAATAGGAGCTTTGAGACTTTCAAATCACGGTTCAGGATTCTGAATTTTTGAATTCCAAAGGATTTTGAAAGCTGTGAAAACATCAGTGATGAATCTCAACAACTAGAAGTTCTTTGGCTAGAATAGAGGGGCCCACTAAAAGTTTAACGTGGGCTGGCTGGACCCACATTTAATCTGTACCCTTTGGATGCAAGACCGACACAATCTTGATCTGTCGTTTAAAGAAAGGACCTGTCATTTCAGATTCTCTTTCAAAGGTGGGGCCCTCTTTTCACTCAACAGCTGCATTCTACCTATACCAACATGCATGTGGCAGTAGCTTTCAAATGAATTCCATCTTTCATCCATAAGAAAAATGAATGGATTTTGACCCCATCGCAGTCCTTAGACTTGAAATTTGCTTTTGGACCGTCAAAACTTAAGTATTATCTACAATAAGTTAGGATGGTGCGATATCACATACTTCGATATGTGCAATATCACACACTTCGATATGTGCAATATCACACGCCTTTGACCGTTATTTTTTATTGTTGTTGTACGAACAACTCTGCAGAAAATATTTAAATCCAGGCAATTTATGAATAAATGTCATGTCTAAAGATAGTTGTGCGGGAATAATCCCTAAAGTGAAAAATAAACAATGATTAGGTGGGCCTTGGCTGTCCTCCATGTTGAACGGCCTATAAACTTCATAAGTGCAACTTTCTACATGGAATCAGAGTTTAATATGAGGCCTACCAGGGCCATTTTGTTGCATGGAGAATGGATGGAGAGGATGGTTCCTATCTTAATCATATATTGGTTAAATGTCAATTTGGTTTGATAATGATGATGATTAATTTTACAGGAATGCACACGAAATCAATGGTTGAACCGATTAGTCTTAATCATTTTTTATTTTGAAGCCCATTCAAAAATGGTTATGATAATCAAGGGCACACAGATAGGGCTAAAGTGGACCCTGCGAAGTCTGTTGTACTATTGGTGCAGCTTGGGCCCAGGTCGGGTATAGAAGTAGCCCAGACCTTGCTAATAATGCACCTTAGTCGTTAGCTCGAGCATGGTTGAACTTGAGGCCCGGGCCGTCAGCTTTCATAAGCCCCAAGCCCAGCTCATTCACCGCACTGCCCAAGCCCAAGCCCAAGCCCAAGTGGCACTATAATTTTATCCTAAAATTATGCAATATGATATAATACTTCTAGGGAATAAATAGAGGGTATCAATAGGGAGAGGGTATCAATAGGGTAGGTTAGGATTTGCCATGGTGTGTCCCAAAGCCCAAGCCCATGCCCAGCGTACCCTATGGGCCAATATGTCAAGCCCAAACCCAAAGCTTGGACCCAAGCCAGTAGTTTAACTTGTATTCTTAATTTTTTACCCAAAAATAAAAAAAGAAAAGAAAAAGAAAAAACTTTTAATCTCAATGGACTTTTTGCTTAGATGCTGAAACTAGTGGCCAGTTTGTTTCTTATAATTGAACTATTTCTATAATGTGTAAAAATAAAAAGAAGAATCCATTAAATAACTACCCCTTTTAATAAAATTTGAATAACGGATGATGGGAAATGAATATCTAGCCAAATCTAGGATAGTGCAAGTCCCATCTACGTCGCTACTTGGGTTGGGTTTGGGTTTGGGTTTAGACTGACCCAAATTCAATTAGAATGGCAAATGCATTTCTCATATCCGAGTTTACCAATGACAAGTTTAAAGGTTAATTTGGGGTGTTGGGTTTTTCGTTGGACATGATGTGACTTGTATATAGCATTTGGAAACGTAATTAATATATATTATAGATGTAGGATTTGATTTCAAAATTAGAGTCCGATTCCGCAATCGATTGAGAAATTGGACTCTAATCTCAAATCAATTTGAGAAATTTGATCTCAAATCAATTTCAAGAGATAAGCTCTATCAATCAATTCAGAGTCCACTTTTGTTAAGCTTCTTCATGTGAATTCAAATTTTAATATATATCTATCATGGATAGGTGATTAAAGAGTGCAGATGAAAAAATCCATCTTGCTCAATAACTCTATCCAACAAAGTTAAAATAAGTTTTCTTTAGGTGAATTTAGAATTTTAATTTATCTATTATGGTTAGAAAATCCTTAATGTTTATGATTTTTAAAAGTAGATCATTGATAGTGATTTATACATATGGGCTCCACATACAATAAACTTTTTTAAAGTGGGCCTCATATTCTAATTCCCAGAGACGGGGCCACATGCAACTTTGCAATTGATTGTTTGATTTCGATTTTAATATTAACTTTATTTTATCTTCTTTCTAAAAAATAGAGATATATCTTATCCGTTAGGATTTCTCTTAAATAGAGATTCATTCTCAACTAATGATAAGATTTGAACTTTTATTAAAGAAGCATGACCCACTTTCAGATCGGCTCAGCCGTGCCGTGCCGTACTGTACCCCAATTAGGCCAGTCAGTGCCACCCACAAGCTGGCCCACATGCCCATCCTAATCTTTTATTTTTAAATTTACTTATATAAATTAAAATAGACTTTATGGGCTTTTAGGGTTTTCAACTTGAAATAAAGTTGAAATTACTAAAATAAATATAAAAACATTAATGTTAATTTACATAAGACTTGAAGTTTCATACTCATTTATATAAAAACTAAAAAGTAATATTTACTTTGTATAAATGTCGGTCGGGCCATGCTTCGAAGTGTAATAAATGGTATATTCTTTTGTTTTATATTTATTTTCATATTTGTTTGTTTTATATTTATTTTTTCATTAATTAATATATCTAAAATAGCCACAAATTGGACGTGTTTTTTTTTTTTGGGCCCGGGCTTAGCGTGGGCATGTTTTGCTAGTGTTTCTTTGCAAAGAAAAAAAAAATCTAAAATTTCAGCCACCTAAAAAAGGTCTCAAATAACCTTTGGACGAATTTTACTATTTTAGGCCTCTTTTGTGGGTTTCCAAGTATTTGAAGTTTTTTTTAGTAATAGTACCCATATAATATATAATCAGGTATAAGCTATAAACATCCAGAGTCAGACTAGACCATAGGTATTTAGAGGCCATTTGTAACTCCTAGCAACTCTGGAAATGCATTTCTAGACGTGATTAAAATTGAGGAAGTGAAGTTGAATCTTCATAAATGACCATCTCTTTATACAATTTGAATTTAGGGGGAGATGAAAAGGATTTGCTCACGGATAGGTGGGCATTCATTTCCTCCTTTTTATTTATTATTTAGTTATCAATGACATTATTTGATAGGCATTTCAAGATTCACCTACATTTTCCTTTTTTGCAAGCTAAGTCTCCGTTAGGGGTTGATCGCTAACGAGAGAAATCCATCACCTCAGCTGCAATTTTGTGGGGTTCTGGTAGCTTCCAAACCCCCGACCACCACTTAATATTTTAGAATGGACACTACTTCTTTACACTCAAAGCCTCTACCACCCAAAAGACTGGACACCACCAAGTCATCACCTGAAGCCTCTACCAGTATTCGAAGCGGACGCCTCCAGATTGCAACGAGAATCCTCTACCAGTGTTGGTATTATTTAATAGGCATTTCAAGATTCACGTGCATTTGCTTCAACTACAAAAGCAATTCATTTGTAAAATTCCCATTGATTCAATTCATATGCATAAAAAAAAAAAATCCCTAGGCTTAACTATCACCCATGACCAGTGAGATTTTGACCAAGCCCATTCTATCGACAACACTAAATATTATATTAATACATTCATAATATAAGATATAAGTATATATTATTTACATACCTATGTAATTTGTGCATTTGTTGTACTTGTCCCCGTCCATTTTGACCCTAATTTCACATGAGCTACGGTCAAGGCCAAAAATACGAGTCTTCATGTGGGGCCATGCGATTAGTTGAACGAGTCCAGATCCTTTGGATTATTGAATTAGAAAATTTCGAGCCGAAGGAGTGGAACTCTACGATTGAGCCCAGCCCATACGTCGAAAATTCTAATCTATGAAAATAAATGACCTCTCATTATATGGCGTATTTCTAAATTCATCTCAACAAAAGTTGGTCCCACCATAAAATTGACCATCGGTTGAAAAACACTATAATAAATAAATACATAAGATTGTGTCAATCACCTTTTTAATTAAATGATCAATTTTATCGTAAGATCAACAAACTTTTTTTTTTTTTTTTTTTTAAGTAAAAACCCATGTAAGTGGAAATGAGAGCCCAAAAAGTGGCACACCTAATTGTCAACTAACTTCTATTTTGAGAATACCCATTTGAGAGGGTGTCTATTTTGAGAAATAGGTGGGCCCATAATAGATTTCCATCCACTCGCTTTCTTTTTAATTGAATCCGGGCTGCTAACCGGGCCCCATGAAAATTTCCTGATGTAAACTGAAATACAATTAAAAGCCATCGATCGAGAAGATCTAAAAAATTACCGAAAATGCCACTCGAGCGAGGGAGATCTTCCTCTTACACGAGCTCCATTTAAGAGCGCTGATGATGCGTGCTCCAAAAGCCATCTTCTCTCCCTCTCCCTCCCCCAAAAACCCTAGATCTCTTTCCACGTCCGAAATCCTAATCTATCTCGATCTAATAGAATTTCAGATTTTCACATCCAAATCAGATCTAGAAAGCAAGTTCATTTCTAGACTGATTGATGATTCTCGTCGCATGATCTCATTTTTCTGCAGCTGATTCTCGATTTTCTTTCGCCTCGATCGTGTTTTGATACTGCGATCGGCTTCTTGATCAGTTACAATTACTGTCACATTCATAGATTTTGATCGGTTTGTATTCTAGTTTTGATCCGATCACCATCAAATGCTTCAAAAGAAGCACGGATTCTAGCGATCTGCATCTGATCAATCGCAATTTATTCACTTTTTGATATTTGTAGTCTGTTTGTTGGATTGATCTGAGAGAATAGATAGAGATCGATCGATTCTTACGCTATTTATTTGTCGGATTATGTTTAGATAGAGATTGATCTGCGAGAATGAGATTGGTGTAGAGGGATTTAATGGAAATGCCATCAGGAAATGTGGTTTTTTCCGACAAAATGCAGTTTTTCGGTGCTGGTGCTGGTGGTGGAGGCGGCGAGATCCACCACCACAGGCAGTGGTTCCCGGACGAGCGGGATGGATTGATCTCGTGGTTTTGCGGCGAGTTTGCGGCCGCAAACGCCATCATCGACTCCCTCTGCCACCACTTGCAGTGCATTGGTGAGCCTGGGGATTATGATGCTGTGTTTGGTTGCATACAGCAGAGGCGGTGCAATTGGCATCCTGTGCTTCATATGCAGTCCTACCAGTGGACCGCAGAAATCACGCACGCGCTTCAGCAGGTGACGTGGAGGAAGCAGAAGAAGCAGCAGCAGCATTTGGATCAGTCGAATGGTGCAGAGAAGGGTTTTAGGAAATGGGCGTCTTATAGGCAATCACACAGAGTTGAGAGCGTTAGGGAGAATAATAAATCCAGTTTTGCCTCTCATTCTCGCTTTACAAATTCTTTGGCTTCATTGAGTCTTTCCGATGTGAATTTGGAGAAAGGAGTGGAAAAAGAGGAGGAAGAAGGAGAAGCCAAACAGAGGAATGAAGTCCAAATCTCCGAAGATACGGATTCAATGCTTAATGAAGGTGAGATTAAAATTAGGTCAATTCTGTTGCATCTAGTAATATTTCGTAATTAATGGTTAGTTTAGTTTGAAAACAGATTACTTGTTATTTGCATCTGTTTGGAAATTGTTGTTGTTAAGGAAATTTTACCTTACCCTGTGCCATTTTGAGAAGGTTGGCCTAGTAATGATAATTGCTAGAGTATTCATTTCTCTTTGATGGGAGAGAAGGAAGGTTATAATCATGCGCATGATTGCATTTCTGAAAATGCCTAGCCTGGTTAAGGTGATAGAGTTGCATAATTGATATATGCCTTTTTGAGAAGATTAACTTAGTAATGATAGTTCATAAAGTATTGTTGTGAGTTGTGACACGTAGATGGCTAAAGTGTTACCAACTGAGTCCTGAAACTTGTATCATAGTTAAACCAAAAATCATTTAATGCTTGATACGAGGATTTTAAATACTTATAAAACACTTAACGCGTATGTTAATGCTGGATAGTAGTTGCTCCTTGGTTTCCCAAATAATTCTGTATCATTTGACACACTGAAATACTATGCTGCATCACTAATGTTTGGTCTCTGAAGGCTACAGAGGTGTTGGTAGAAAGCTGTTTAAATTATGGAAGGAGTTCTGTTGATGTAAATGACACATTATGTTGGGGAGAAATGTTTCTTTGCACTTTACTAATTCATGGCATTGGGTGTAGGGATTGCATTGGGTGTAGGGATTGATGGCATTGCTAATTCTCAGGAAGAGTGCAAACCAATGCATGGCCAAGATCCAGTGAGCATAGAGGGTGGAAATTCAGAGTCTGAGACGAATGATGGTTCTGACGCACAGTCGAAAGGTATGATTGTTTCAGTCCCGCACTGCTGAAGAATATTTGCATGGGGATAGGAATGGTGACGCCCATTGTTTCTTTATGATTGCTTCTAATCCTTCTAATCTCCAAGGACTGGTCTTTCATTTATATTTTCTGTAAAATATTTTTTCCACTGAGAACTCTCTCCGTCTCTTCTTGTATTTTTTCGTACATATGTATATTTTATTTTTTCCTTGCATATGTACATTTTTTCTTTTGGGGATAAATTGTGATTGTTACTGAAAGGATGAAAAGAACATCTATGCTAGCATGCATTATCTGGAATTCATGTCTTATATGTATTCTAGTCCTGATAAGTTTACACTAGGGAATTCATTAAGCTGTTTCTCTTCATTATCTTGTTTTGTTAAACCCAAGTCTAAGCATGACCTGATTGTCTTTGTGCACTTGGGATGCGTAATGCTCTTTCTTCTCTTTCCATCTTGTTAACCCTGTATCTGAGTATGGCATGATTGTTCTATTCCTTTTTTTTTTTTTTTTTTCTAATTTCATATTCAAATATTGATGTCATCAACTTATGAAGGAAGAAATATCTAATATTCATATTTATCTTTTTTACATCAGGGTCTTATAAGAATGCTGTTCCAAAGAATGCAGATGATGCTATCTTAAACCAAGACGAAAAACAGAAATTGGTTCCAATCCCTAAAACTTTTACGGGTGTTGAAGTATTTGACGGCAAGGCGGTAGGATATCATGAACAATAAAAAGCATTGTCTCTTATTTTACGTGTCATAGCTTCTCCTTCGAAGTAACTTACAAATGCCTTTATATAGTTTTGAGTAATTGCTTAGCAAGCATGCCATTTTTTCTGCGTAGGTAAACGTTGTTGAAGGGTTGAAATTATACGAGGGACTCTTTGAAAGCTCGGAAATTGCAAGGCTTGTTTCAATGGCAAATGAGATGAGGGCAGCTGGTCGGAGAGGAGAGTTTCAAGGCAAGTCTTCTCCTACCTTTTACATGTCTCAACGACATGATATACGTTTCCTTTTAACTCTGTTCGTGCCGTATTGTTTAGGGCCTGCTTGTTTCCATTGGAATTGAATACATAAGAATTTATGGCCAGATGTGCTCCAATAAAAGATTACTAAAGAGGTGGGGGTGTGGAGGATACAAGGTAGGGATATGGATGGGATCTTGACTTTTCAAGGATTTGAATTTCTAGGCTGATGGCTGGATATTCATTTTCCATCTCCCCTTGATTCATTTTGTATTAAAAAGGGAGATTTTTTTATGATCATTTTTGGATATCACCTTTGTTTCTTCTTTTTTGACCACTTTCAGAAATAAACTCTGAAAATTCCTAGTAACTTAATTACATGACACAAATGGGCCCTTAATCTCTTTCCAAAGAAGATTTTGTTGACATCCTGGAAATCCATTATCTCTTTTATGTATACAGTGGATTCTCACATCGCTCCTTCCAAAAAGAAAGGAAGGGAAAGAAAAATTATAAAGTGGATCTTTTTATGAGTGACACTTGTTCTAGCTGTCCATGTAATGTGAAACATCACCATTCATGGTCAAGTGCTGTGTTTCTATTAGTTTTTTAATCTTTTGGTAAGGGGCTGTACATGACTCTCTTCTCACCAGTTTGAGAGGGGGTGTTTGGGTCATGATGCAGTCAGTTTCTCAAGGTGGCACCCACAGTTTGGTGATCAGGACATGGTTACCCTTCTTGTTTAGAGTTTAAAACATACTTCAGTGTAAACACATTTTTTTATTCTATTGGTATCCATTTCTTGAAAAAAGCCAAAACATGTTAATACAATGATTGATGGTTTAAGAGATAGAGTAGAACATCATTGGAATATGAAAAAAGGAAAAACTTCATGTAGCACTCAGTATATACTACAATGGAAACACATTTTGTGTGGTGCCGGAATGCATTTTTAGGGTACAAAGGAAAAACTTGTGTACCATGATATTGATTATCCAAGTGCTAGACCAAAACATTAATGAAATATGAAGATTTTTTAATATATAAAATCTTTTGAATTTGAAATGATTACTATAGAATTGTGACTCAATTTTCTAATATCCAGGATTTTGAATTTGTAATCATTTTTATTATTTTAATATGCACAAGCACAAATACCAAGTTTCCTTTACTAGGAAACTTCTACTAATCAGGCATTTTCTGTTTCCATTTTGTGCTTTGTACTCTGGGAACCATTGTTTAGATTGTTGATTTGATTTAGCCCCATCAATGGTGGTGGAAGTTAAAAAAAGGGATTTGCTGAAGATGGAGCATAAAGGGCATGCCGGGTGCCCAACTAAAAAATTTAAGTTGGACACCTCTTTAAATGGATTTTCATGCTTTTCATTCTTCATAGCATCATTTGATTGGTCCCTATTGTTCCTATGAAAACTCTCCTTTTTTGTTGCATATAGTGTGACAAAAATTGCATATGGCAAGAAATTGATGTATATAGTTGACCGATATTTTCTAGATTGATTTTTTTATTGATAAAAATTGCTTTTTAATGACCTCACACTCATTGGCTGTTGTAATTTGTAAAAATTAGTTAGTACATGCTTACCTAAGCTCCATATCATTTATTTATTTATTTATAATATTTTCCCTTTTGCACAAATCTGGCTGAACAGACTGAAATCTGGACAGCAACAACTGAAAATGGTCAAACAGGTCCCCAGTAGACCAAATTTACACTGAGCCAAACAGTTTTGGGGCCTGGTCAGCCAATATGAACTGAAATTGACTATTAAGGAAGGGTATACAATGGAATATACGATTCCATTTGCACCTTTGTTCACCACATCAGGGCATGTTTTGATTTGTTACAAATGAAGAGCCTTTTTGTTATAAATTATTCGAAACAAAATCTTTTGCACTATTTTCCCTTTAGCTGAAATCTGGCCGAACAGGCTGAGACCTGGATTCTAACGGCCTCGACCGAAATGGACCAAAATTTTACACAGGGCGAAATAGTTTAATCCTGTTCGGCAGATATGAAATAGACTACCAACTACTAAGGGTCCGTTAACATGTTTAGACAATGGGATATGCAGTTCTATTTGCACCTTTGTCCACACATCATGAAATGTTTTGCTCAATAAATGGAAGTTCAAATGAAGTTCTGCAAATCTTCCACGACATGTTTTGGATTGATCCAGAATGAAGAGCCTTTTTGTCTAGAAAAAAAGATACTTTAAACAAATTTTTTTTACTCTATTTTCCTTTAGCTGAAATCTGGATTGCAAGGGCTGAACAGGTATCAAATGGACCCTAATTTTATACAAAGCTGAACAGTTCAACCTTTTCATCCGATAGAACTGCAATTGAGTGCTAAGGAATGTTGTGTGTGTGTGGTGGGGGTTAACTCAATTTTATTAAAAACCAAACAGCTGAGATCTGGATTGTAACTGCTGTAACTGCTGAACAGGTATCAAACTGGTTGCACCTTTGGCCACATTATCATAACTTGTTTCGATAAATAATGGGAGTTCAGAGATGCAACTAATTAAAATCAATCTTCGTAGTCATATTCTTGGTAGATTTTCAGTATGTACAATTATCTTGGTTTTTCATTGCCTCTCATTCATCAAGAGTAAGAATAGCTTTGATATAACTCTCTCTCTCTCTCTCTCTCTCACACACACACACACACACACACACACACACACACGAATAGTAACTTTGGTAGAATTCTGCTGGCATTGTTTATCAATGATGGTCAGGAGTGATTAAATGCAGGGCAAACTTATGTGTCTTTAAAGAGACCTATGAAAGGACATGGAAGAGAAATGCTTCAGTTGGGCCTCCCTGTTGTTGATGGGCCTCCAGATGATGGACATGCAGCTGGAAGCTCCAAAGGCAAGTTCTGCCTACTATATGAAGCTTCTAGTTCTAATAAAGTAAAGCTTTATGCCATTTCAGAAAAAAAAGATTTAATTTCCTAGATGGAATTTTCTATCTCTGACCAATTGACAAATTCTGAAGTCATTTAATAAAGAAAATTAGTTTATCTTTTTTATCATTTATAGTGTTTATACTATTCTGATGTTTTCAAATTTTATGGATGCATTTCTATATATCTTATGCATTTATGAACTAATTTTACAGAATAAAATGCTTTTTTCTGTGTCATTACGTTATGGTGTGGATGTATCAATATATCATGCATTTGGATCTCATATTGTCCCATACTAATGTATATGTCAACAATCCACAATTGATTCTAGGTCCACTCAAGCAAACGCTGGAGAGAGTTCTCTCTGGTGGATTGAGTGAGATGATGATGCAATGTATTGGAGCCACCAGATATATAAGGCTTTGGTGGGTTAGCCATCTACTGAGAATCAGATTCAATAGACATTCCTAGCTCTAGCTGGTCCAAGGCCATCGAATGAATGATAAAATAAAAAGTTTCCCCTTTTACACCAACCATTGATTTCATCACCTTAGATCAAACAATTAGGAACATAACATCCTTGTAGATATGAAATTTGGCAGATGTCTAATCCATAAATGCCTTTGTCTCTTTGGGCCAGTGGTCCCTACAAATATGCCAACTATCCTAATTTTCCATCTTTTGGAAAGAATGAAAAAGTTCTCTCTAGCTCATGCTGCAGAGGTTATGGATTTTTCATTACAATAAAGTTATTGTAAGTGAAATTTACATTACCAATTACTTAAAAATTACATTATTACAATTCATCATCGTCGTCTTAGCCTTAACCCTCTGGCTTACAAATTGAAATATTTTGTAATATGAAAATGTCTTGGACCTTGACATTGCAGAAAGGATGGTGGAGGCAATTCCTAAAGAGCTGCAAGAAGTTATTGATGACTTTATTCGCATGCAAGTTATGACTCTGAAGCCAGATTCTTGCATAATTGACTTCTTTAATGATGTAAGGAACTGTGCTGTTATGACTTACGAGCATATTTCCCAAATTATCCAGTGTGATATGTTGTATGAATCTAATTGTGCGATTCTTTGTAGGGTGACCACTCACATGCTCATGCATGTCCGCCTTGGTATGGAAGGCCCTTTTGCATTCTGTCCTTGACAGAATGTGATGTAGTTTTTGGCAGAGTAATTGGAATAGACCACCCTGGGGATTATAGAGGCTCTCTTAAGCTCTCTCTTGCTGCCGGGTATGGAATTTACATATTTACTATTTGAAAATTGTTTTATTTATTTATTTATTTTAACTATATGCTCTCACTGCTATGACCAGATTATATGATGTTGCAATACAAATGTCATTTGGCATGATTGGGGTTCTCTAAAACTAAAAAATGGGGTCTGGTAGAGGCTCCATCAATAGTTGACTTCAATTTTCTATCTCATTCCATTCATTTACAAATATGATGCAAGACTTCTAAATTCAAGTAGAATATAGCACACTGAGATTTCAATGGATCATATCTCGCTATTTTTCCCTTTTATTTGTCAATGATCTCATGATTTTCAACACAGGTAATCATTCATTCAGAAATTTCAAGAAAATTCTCGAAGGTTCGCATGTTTTTAAAGATGCACTAGTGTTTGCGGCAAAGTATCAAACGTGCAGTCTTTTTTATTTTATTTTTTATTTTTTTAAGAATGAGAAACAAGGAATTTGGGATGTGGCTTTACATAGAGGAACATGTGAGATGGGAGATTTGGATCAAACATAGGAGGGCTGCACACATGAAGTTAGGTATTAGATGCCATCATCTCCAAAGATGCTAGTAGAAGGCAATACATATGGCTGCGATGTGAATACTTTAGGGGATGTGTGAAGTAATGAGTACATGAGAGGGGTACCGTAAGTGAATTCAATAGAAGGAGGAATTCAAGGAATTCCCTTTAAGATGGTCTGGGTACATATAAAAGAGCAGAAGAAACATCCTTTTTTTCGGCTGGCCCAAGTGATACAGTATTTGAGCAGACAATGTTCTTTCCCAACCCCAGGTTAGGTGCAAGTAGTTGCTCTACCCAGTTGGAACCTGACGCAGTGTGGCACACAGCATGTTGTAAAAAATGAAAATTTACTAGGAACTAGAAGGGGAAAGTGGTTAGAACAAGTCAGAAGTGATGTGCTAGATTATAGGAAGAGAACTAATAAGTGAGAAATGCATAATTTATTGTCGCAACTACGACGTTGCCTATTCGTATTTAAAAAATGGTACAACTTACAAAGCCTTCTCTAGATGATGATGATGGGAGAATGTGACATACTCAGTTTTTTCTTTGTTCAGAAATGCTGCCATGTACTATAAACATCTGTTACTAGTTACCAGAACAATGTACCGATTGATGTGATCATGGGTCCAAAGAGTTACTCTGATTGCGATGATGATTGGGCCTATCAAAGTTCAACATGTAAGGTCCAATTATCACAACTATTGGGCTTTCAACAACATGAGATCTACACCCCAAAATTTAGCAAGCCTAATGCAATGGGATAGTGCTACGATTTATATCCTGTTGCAATTTTTTCGAAGTCAGCATTAAACACTCAAGTTACATGCCCAACTATAGCATCAATATTTAGGCAGGTTCAGACCTGATGATGGTTGGAAATATATAACAGATGTCATCCCCATATAATGCAGATTGCTCGCTTGACTTTGGAGTTGGGGCATTCACAAAAAGACAACTACAAAATCCTACCCAATCAACTCCTGGTCTTGATATATATCACCTTCTTAACCCATCCACCTTGTGCTCACAGTGAACCATTTTAGGTGGGTCCAGGGGTGGTACTTCTTGAACAACTCACTAAGCTGTATTGAACTCTACCTTTAATTCCGGATTTGGATTGTCAATTATAAATGAATAGTTATGTTTGGGGTAGGTGTATGCATGTTAACTTTGTGGTCAACCCAAGCTAACTCAACCCAACTTAGGTATATCTACTCCTACATGGTCTCACTTTCCACCAATGCCAAGTTTATCGACCTTGACCTTTTGTTTTTGACGGTGCAACTTCTTTCATTCCCTACTTGGATCACACTTTGTTCTTGTTTGGATGTTCGCATTTATGTCCTAGATTTACGACTGCTGATGTTTTCTAACTCTTGAATTACAGATCTCTGCTAGTGATGCAAGGAAAATGCGCAGATTTTGCCAAGCATGCAATCTCTTCATTATGCAAGCAACGTATCCTAGTCACCTTCACAAAGTCCTGCCCAAGAAAGCGTCCACCAACTGATGCATCTCGCTTTACTCCATCCATGCCAGCATCTGCAGCACAAGCGTCACTGTGGGGCTCACTTTTGAGCAGGAACACGAATCTTCCACGCCATCCATCAGGCTCCAAGAACTATGCAGTGGTACCCACAACAGGAGTCCTATCGTCCCCTCCAATCCGGCCGCACCAGCTTCCGCTACCAAATGGCCTACAGCCAGTATTTGTGACCCCGATTGCACAGGCAGTACCTTATCCCACACCAGTGCCACTCCCTCCTGTGTCAACTGCATGGACAGCAGTTCCTGCAAGGCATTCTGCAGTTCGGCTCCCAGCTCCTGGCACAGGAGTTTTCATTCCACCCTCCGGATCAGGCCTATCAGCACCCTCACCACAGCTGCTAGCTGAAACAAATGTTTCAATGGAGGATTCGTCTCTGGTGGAGAATGAGAATGCTGTTGAGACATTGAATTGTAACAGCAGTGGTTCTCCAAGGGGTAAGCCAGATGAGAAAGGTGAAATGCAGGATTGTTATGGAAGTGTGAGTGGCATTGGTGGTGGCAGGCTGACTAGCAAAGAAGAGAAGCAGCAGCAAAGTGTTGACTGCACGGTGGATGAGGCGGCAGCAGCTACTGCTGCTGATTAAAAAAAAAAAAGGTTCATTTTCTTTTTCAAGAAGGTAATTTCGAAACTACTGCAATATGAGTTTGGTGGAAAATGTAAAGAGCGGCAAAGTTAAAATGGGAGAGCTTTGACAATTGAGGGAGATTCTTGGGCATGGGACCTATTTTTCTGTTTTTTCTAGGCCTTTTTTCCCCTCATGTCGTGGACTATACCTCACACGAGACAAAAAAAAAAAAGAAAAGATTATGTGCATTTGAAGTTACTGATGTTGGCTCAAGAGTTTAAACTTCATCTTTTGCCAATGTTCATTAGCATCATGATTGAAGCCCTATCCCATCTATTTGGAGAGTACTTGTGCTTCTCCAGCCAACCATATTAGCCTTGAAACAAATGGTCTGTTCGTGTTCGTTTAGAAATTACTACACTCTCTGATTGTTTAAGCCTCATCTATAGAAAGTCATATAGGAAGGGTTACGTATTCCCGTCCTATTTTTGGTGGATAAGTAAGCTATATGGGTGCAACTCTGCAGAGGATCCTGAGCTGCTTTCATGATTAGGGGTGTTAATGGGCCAGCCTAGTGCTGATCGTTCGTGTTCTGGCCTAGCCATATTAAATTAGGATGTGAACCATGTGCCGAAATGGCCCTACAGGTCTACAAGGTGTCGAGCAGACGCGTAGCATTGGAAAATAAGGGTAAGGAAAAAAAAAAAAAAGAAGGTTTAGGCCTGAGGTCAACCAGTTTTTAAATATTGTGTCATAAATGATCGATATTTCTAGTTAAATGTATTTTTTTGGTGCCCCAGCTATGGGGAAGTGGGGGGTTTGATCCCGGAGGAGGTGATGGAGCCTTCGGGTGAAGTGACAAGGTGGAACCCTGGGCAGCCTCAGAACTGCCCTCTCTTATCAATGAGGTTTGAAATTGGATGCTTCTAACAGGGCATCATCTTCTCTTTCGTTTTAATGATGGCAAATGTGCAATATGTTTTTTTGAAGGCTGTAAAGTAATTTGCAGTCCATATTCATTCAATGAAAAGAGCAATAGGCTGCAGGTTTATATGGAGTAGTTATCCGGTGCACGACACGACTTGGTTGGCTCCACTTGGATTTTTGTTAAGATGGTAAGGGAAGCATGTATAGGAGCATTACTCCTAAGAGGGGTTGCATAGAAGTTAATGTTCAAATGAGCTTCTTCTTTAACATTATTTGAGAAGTGAGGTGTGAAGGATATAATGTGATGGAGCATTACTCCTAAGAGGGGTTGCATAGAAGTTAATGTTCAAATGAGCTTCTTCTTTAACATTATTTGAGAAGTGAGGTGTGAATGATATAATGTGATGGACTTAGGACGGAAGGCAGCAGGATTTGAATTACTAAGGTTTTAGTTGGATATTCATTTTTCATCTTTTTTTTTTATTTTTTATTCTGTTCTCATTAAAGTAAGAAGGTTATTTGATACTGACGGTCACCTGTTGGCTAAGTGAAGGGCCGGGTTGACAATCACCATTAAGCTAGGCCGATGGACGCCTATTAGTCATACAAGCCAGACCATCACCTAAGCCGTGGATAGACATCTTTGGTTGAACCATAATGGGGGCTCCCATTGTCCAAGCCAGGTCGAAAATGCCGGTCTGCCAGCCAAGGTTGATGGTCACCCATTGGGTAGCCATCAGCCAAGCCAAGTTGATGCCAACACATAGGACAAGTGAGCCCTGCCCATCAGCCAGTTAGGCCGATGGTGCCTTCAAACCAGCCTGGCTGATGGTCACTTATCACCCTGACCAGGCCAATGGAAACCCATAGCAAACCCATGGTTGTACATTACCCCAGCCACGCTGAAGGATTTCTTTTGGCGTCACCAGGTAAATGGCTGACAATTGGCCTAGACTAGTCACGCCAATGGATGTCCCATCAGCCTGGTTGGGCTATTAGGTGACCCATTGGCTTGGTTGGAATGATAGCTCCAACAACATGGTTCGATTGCCATGGCTCCATCAACATGATTCATGATTCGATTGATGGCTGTGACGAGCATCCACGGGCTTGGCTGGTGGTGCTGGGTTAATGGGTGTCCACCTCTAATCCACCATGGCCCAGGAGGACCCCTAAATTTGGGACCAAATCTGGCCCACCTCTAACAGACCAAGCCCGGCCGTTACTTTTTTCCCCACTTTGATGAATAGCATGTTTTCAGGTGGGCCGCTGCGTACTGAACGGGCCCGCTTTTTACATGTCTAGATGTATTACATTCCAGAGTTTTGATTTTCGAAGAACCTTGATGACCATTTAAAAATGAAGATTTTCGCTTTTAATTCTATAATATATATATATATATATATATATATATATATGGAAAAATGGTGACAAGATCATGGGCCAATTTCTCCATTTGGGTCATACACAAATTACAGCTGAAGGATTTGACTATACCAGTACCAGTACCCATACACATTATGCTTTTATATTTCCAAAGATATTCTCGGGTGCTTGCTTTAAACTGCATGCATGGCAACAAGAAAAGGGAGCCCATTTACACTGCATGGCAACATGTCTTGGTATATCTCCCAATTTAAGTAACTTGTTTTGGTGGAGGCAATTTTGCGATTTCAAAGTTCAATCTTTAAACATTAATACAGATATTTCTAGGCCAAGGTTTCATACCATAACAAAAAACTGGCCTGAAAAATTACATACTCAAAAATAAAATACAAAAAAAGGAAAGAAAAGACTGCAAACTCATAGTGCAACAACAAGAGCTTCTTTCTTCTCTCTTCTCCCCTCTCCTGATTTTCTTGTGTAAGGGATAGCTTCAACTAAAATTGTAGTACATCTATATAATCCCACTCTCTCCTTGGCTTTCATGGTTATAATGTAGCCACTACAAGCCAAATAAGATGTATATTTGATGAAAATGAGGGTTGCATACATGGACATACTATATATATATATATATATATATATGTTGAATTCTTGGGAATAGACTCTGATTTTATGGATCATGCTCTTTGCCATTCCAATCTGGTCTCCCTAAGGTGAATTCCAAATTTGGGTTCTTGATATCCAAATGAGAGCCTGGAGAATCTTTCGAGGGAGTAGAATCGTTTTCCTGTAGCAGTTCAGATGTTTTAGCCATCTTTAATCTTTAACATATGGTTCATGCCATTTTTAGAATAATGTGCATATATTACAACATGATATTTCATGGCATTCACGTAGCCATGTATGGATGCATGGAATTGCTGCAGGAATGCATGGCGACAATGCATACATGGTTATTGTGTACATAAAACAAAGCCAGTCATACATTGCATAAAACAGAAATGCTCAAGTGTGGATCCCCTTGTGAGAGAGAATCGTATGGACTCCTTTTCTGTTTTTTAAAAGTACCTCCTATGATTAGTTCAACCCTTAAGACTCACTAGTCACTACCCCCTCAATAAATTGGCAAAAGCCCAAATTTGACACTCAACCAATTATTACCCACCATTGAATTGAAATCATAATAAAATGATGTATTTAAAAATCATTAAACTTAAGGGTCATGAATCAAGGAATTAGAATGATCAAATCGAATTCTCGTTCAGATCTTTTGATCCCCCTACCTCCTCCATAGTTGATATAGCCCCAGATGGGCCCCACAAGGGGATCTACATGGAGAGGGTCTGCTCCATACCATGGTCCATATATATAATTATAAAAGGTAACCAAGCATTCTAATATATAAAATGAATAAAAGCCATTACCTCACATCCGTGTTGGGAGGAAAAGGTTGCCGGTCTTAGCCTTTCCATATTATTTGAGTCAGTTTGCACCCAGGCTCCTCTACTGAAAGTATCCAAAGAGAGAGTACTTGATGTCAAATATTAACTCATTTGCCTTTGGGATATCAAATAAAGAAAAATAAAAAAATTGGCATACTTCCAATATCCTTTTTTATTTTCAATCTAAAAAAAAAAATACACATGTCAAAAGAGTCAGCTTTAAAAATACATTTTATATACAATGATTCTATTATCACAAAATAGAACCAATAAGGCTTCACACAAATCTTTTACTCTATTACATAAATTCTGTCATTCATCAATGAACTAGAGTACACAAAATTACATTACAATACTAACCTTCTAGAGATATCTAACCAAGGTAGTTAAAAAAAAAAAAGAATTTGTAGCAATGATGGTGATGGTTTGCAGCAACGAGGGTGACAATTTGATTCATACTACCAATATTAGGAAAAACATGGAAAGAAGGTTAGTTAAAAGTAGAGACTTTCACACTTCGTTCAATTTTGTCAGATGTTGGGGTGGAAGTTTTCTTCAGCCCTCACAGTCAATTCCTCCCAGTCCCACCTACTGCGAACACTGCGTCAATGGATTATAACTACTTTTGGGTCCTTGGTCTTTGCCATTTGATGCAATGCGGGCAAAGACTTGTGCATGCTGCAGAGGTGTTGGAGGTAATAAATTAAAGGACTCAAAAGTCGAATTGAACTCGTGAAGTCTCAAGGATTTTTACACTAATGGATTCCTCCAAATAATTCTCAAAAGGGGATTCCCCTAGAAACAAACCTAGTAGGCACAAACCCTTGGATTTCAAAACCCTAGGGACACACAAGGAAATTATATTTATGTTATCATTCTTATATACTTGTGTGAGCATTTCTACAATAGAATCAAGCTTAACCTTCATTCGATCTCTATGGCAAGTATGTATACATGTCTTTTACGACAACTACTCGGAAAATACTAAAGGGGCTAAAGAGCAAAATAGGGAGATCAGAACAAGACAAGGGTTTGGGAGTTGTGTCAGGGCTAAGCTTGTTTGGGCTCTAAACATGGGTTTGTAATTGGCCTGCCCTCTTAGTGGTTGGATAGAGATGGATGCATGATAAGATAAATTGGGAACTATTTTCACATCTATTGGAAGTTTACAATAGCAAGATTTCAAGATAATGAAGAGTTTTATAGTGGTCAAGAAGTTAAATCTTCTTCATAATTAGAGAAATTTATAATTTAGGGTTGTCAAACACAAATGCTGCCTACCTCTTAATAACAAGAAAAATAATGTAATATAGAGGTATCCTAGATGACAATCGATAAGGATACTAATTGGATATGGAAGCACGTAAATGCCAATCTGCTAATAGAGGACCCGTTGCCATATATTGTAGATAATCTATTGATCAAGTCAATTTCTTCTGTTGACAATCGATAACCCGAGAATTCTCAAATGAACACGGCCAAATGCTAAACCAACGAGAAGAAAAAATCCTACTCAAACTAAATAATAATCCAGAGTTGTATATACTGTTGTGTTTAAATCAAATAGATGCCTCGTGGGGATGAAGACAAGACATATATATATGAATGTAATATCCATGCATATGGATTATGATATAAATTTATACAGATACATATGAATTATGAAATGGTTTCAGTTCACCAATCTCAATTACTTCTTAAGGTGTAGAGTGCTCTATTTATCGAATAAGCTAGGGATGAAGAGCGGGATATATAAGGTTTTGATGATAATGATAGGCACAATAAATTTGAAACTCAATTAACATATTTTTTAGAGTCAAATAGAAGACTGAACACAAATCTTTTAGCTTAAGTTACCTGTTTATCAATGCACTCTACGATTTTTACTATGACATGATGATATCATTGCATGCTTTTATATATTGAAGGTTCTGAACTGTATGAACTCTTCATACAAGACTACTATCTTGTCCAGCATTGTGCTTTTTAATTTCTTCCTAGACATCACTTTCTTATGCTTTATTGCTCCATTTTAAACCAACTAAAGTACACAGCTAATAAGCAACTAAGTAACTGAGTTATAGATGGGTCTTTGCAACTGAGTTTAATCCTTCAAAGCTGAGTCGCACCACTTCCCGTTCATTACACTATACCTAAAGTTCAAAACAATTCACTTATGTCTTTATTGTAATATACAGATTGATTATAATACACCCACATAAAAGAAGTTGTAAGATTCTGTTGCATGAGCGAAAAATACCCAGATGTACCATTCCGAAGGGTTTGATTAAATGAGATCATAAAAAACAAGTACAACCAAAATTAAAAAGACAAATGAGAAGGATCATACATGAGTCCAAGTCTGAGTATCTAATACAACTTTGTAATATTAATCCTAGTGAAGTAGAATGTAGGCATTGTCTTTTAGCTTCACCAAAGCTATTTACCCTCTCGCGGCATAGTAGTATAGAATAAAAAAGAAAAGAAAAATAAAATGAAGTAGTAACATTTACTATCACAATATAAAAAACCCAAATGCTTATAGAAGGATATATATTGTTTCAAACCATGATACCAAAACACACATGATAATGTGGAGAAGTATAAGAAAAAGGGGACATAGGACGAAGGATAGATGCAGGAAACAACAAGGAAACAGACAATGTACAGATAATATAAGCCTTTGTATAATACAACACATTGAAAAAGAGGAGAGCACTTAAAAAGTCAAGGGAGGTCTTTTTGGTCATAAGCAAAAAATCATCCCCCGTGGAGAGAATAAGAATTAAGAACCCCCCTTGATAACAAACGCTAGCATAAAGAGGTATGTTTGCTTTCTTTCCCTAGTTGCTGTTGTATTTTTCCAGCTTTGCTTTTGAACAAGAAAGCGAATTAGCACATCTCCATAGGAAATCTCATGAAACCCAAAAAGCAAAAGCTGCCATAGAAACCCTTTTATTCTTCAAATGTGATGGACGTGGGGGGCTTGATTTTCTAACCTTCTAAGCTACTCATGACAAAAAAAAGTGAGACAAAAGCAGACACATACTTCTCTCTCTGTAACAAGCCCGTGAGAGAGAGAGAGAGAGAGAGAGTACCTTGAGGAGTTGCTCCACAATGTAGTAGTCGAAAAGTAATCCATGTCATGTTGTAAAGAGCCATCTGATCCTCTTCCCTCCGTGAGTTGTCTGAGATTGAGATCATTTGAAGCAGCAGCTGGTGGGGAGAAATCGTCATCACCAGAACCGTCGGATTGGCCTTAAGAAAGAATAAGAAAAAGAAATTCTTATATGGAGCTTAATGGACAATGTATGTGATTTGAATGATTGAGCTTTATGGCTGGTTCATATGGTGGTAGTGAGAAAGAGAGAAGAAATTCCCATATGGGTTGTGAATTTTCGGAAATAAATGGGTTAAAGGCTGCCAAAAGAAGTGAATGCTCTCTAAAGCAATACGAATTACCTGAGGAAGCCGCAGGTTTGTCAGTGGTTTTGACAGTTCGATACATCTACAAAAAGAGAAGCAAGACAAGTAAAGGGAAAGAAGAGATGAGAAAAAAGAAGGCAGAGGAGTAGACACTATTACAGTGTACTAATATAGATTTCATTTTTTTTTCCCATTGACAAGATTTAAAGAAATTGACAAAAAAGAAAGCCATTCAAAATCAAATGCACCTACTGTTTCCTTTTTGGGGTTTTCTTGTTTTTCAATTACCACAAGCCTCTAGTTTGGTGAGGTTAGTAATGTCTTGTATTATTGTGAAATGATGGCCTCTCTGTGGACTGTTTCTTGTCTCAGGAAATCACTCATCCATTCATTCATTGTCAGCCAGTCAGTCATTCACTGTAGCCATAGGCTAAGGTCTCTAGGATGGGAGTTTTGATTGAGAGAGAGATAGAGAGAGAGAGAGAGAGAGAGGAGATGGAAGAAGAAATTGTAACATGATATTTAGCACCGTATTCTTGATATATTTACACCCTTTCCAACCCCCTCTATTTGGAATAAAGTGCAAAGCCTAAAATTATAATGTCTGCAAGGTGGGGAAGGTGTCAAAACAGGGTGTCTAAATATCATTTCTTTGATCTTTACCTGCAAATGACTTTTAACATGAGCTAGTGTGAGATCTTTGACATCCATGAGCTCAAGAACTGACTTTGGAGTAGCTCCTAAATAACCAACAGCCAACCATATCTCAACAAATTAAAAACAATCAAACCCAGAAACCCATTACACAAAATGGAAGATATTGAGCTAATAACCCTCAAAATTAGAGAGACTGACATAGAAAAAGAGGTGAAATTGCATACTTTCATGGCCACCAAGGAGTTCCACAGCATGAACAAAGCGAGCATGAAGCGTGCTTGTCCACCGCATCCTCGGTGCCCTCATGCTCCTCTTTGTTGGGAGTTTGGACACGAATTTCGATCTCATCATGCCATGAGAAGAAGCATCCGAAGCTCCCAACCCAAACTGCTGGTGGTGATGGTGGTGGTGCAGCTGGTGCGCTTTTAGCGGATCTGTTGAGAATTCATTAAACCTTGTTCCTGTGGCCATCCGATAAGCGACAGACGATGGAGAGGCGTGTAATAGCCCCATGGAATCCAGACTTCCTCCTATAAGTGGAGCTGAAGGAGCCAGAGAAGATGAAGGCGATGGCGCTGATGAACATAAAGAAGAGGACCAAGAGGGATAGGGCATTTGATAGAAGCGCGTCTTGGGGTCTTTCTCTCTTGAATGGTCTAATGCCACAAAGGGGAAAGAGCGATTAGGGTAGACCGGGATTCCCCTTATGGGCCTCGAACCCTCCGAGATTTCCATGAGGGAGACGCCGTGGTTCACTTGATTCAAGCGGTGGTGGCTGTTAAGGTGCTGATGATAGTGGTGGAGATGGCTCTGATGGTGTTCGCCTTCGACACCTCTCGGTGTATTTCTCCTCCATGGGGTCTCAGCGTCCATGGAGCCAATTGGGTTGGCGAGTGAGAGCTCGGTGTAGGCCGAGTTGGGTCTTGCCCCATTGGCAGTGGACTTAAAAGAATCACATCGTGGCCAAAGATCAATCCCCGGCTCGTGTTCCATGCTGTTGCTGCAGACCGAAGAAGGCGTGTTGTTGGGAGGGCTAATGTGTAAGGATAGGTCTGGGGCTTGCGCCGAAGAAAGCTCCATCAAGAGACTTTTTCTACTAGGAAGCTTTATGGGGTTGCTTGTGGAATGGTTGTATATTTGTTGGCTAAAGAAAAAACCAATTCAGCTCATGAAATTGGGTGTTTGGAGAAAACCAAAAGCGCTTTAAATCTTGGGTGTTTGTGTTTTTGGTTTCTTTCTTCCTTTCTCTTATTTGTTGTGGAGACTTGGGAGAGAGCATACGTGGGAGCGAAGAAAAGAAGGAGAACACACCTTGCTATGTTTGAGGATGGAAAGGAGAGCCAAAGAGATTCGAAGAAAGAGGAAAGAAATGTAAAGTAAGAACTCACTATCTCAACAAACAGACATGCTCAAGAGAGAGAGAGAGAGAGAGGGAGAGAGAGCATTGAAAGGAGAGGGGATTTGGGTGTCTTCCTCCTCGAGAGTATATCTAGGAAAATGACACTAGTAAGGAGAAAGAGAAGGGATCTCTCTCCTAAATAGTCAAAACACACGCAAAGCAGAGAGAGAGAGAGAGAGAGAGAGAGAGAGAGAGAGAGAGAGAGGAGGAAAAAAAAAGGAGACTTGGACTCTCTTCTTCTCCCGGAGACGACGGGTTATAAAATAGGAGGAGGTCGTGTGTGTAGGGACTAAGGATTCCTTTTCCCCCACCCGCTTCGCTTGTGGGTTCCTTTGCTGTCTCCCTTTCTAACTAAAAAGGAGATGAGAGATGCAAATGCTGAATGCATATGGAAGTAGTACAACTCCTCTCTCTCTCTCTCTCTCTCTCTCTCTCTCTCTCTCTCTCTCTCTCATGCCATGTGGGACCCACTGTTTGGTGATTGAGGCCATTGAAGACTATATATTCTGGTGGTAAGTCATGGATTATGAGGGAATTATGAATTATCCATGGATGATCCACAAGTTTTGGTGGAGTGGCACCATAGTTCATTTGCATAATTTTTATAGATGGTAATCTTTTCTGATAAAATGTCTTACTGGCTAATAGGTCATTTGTTAGATGTACCATGCTGGGTACCATCATGTGTTTGAATCTTGTCACCCCTACATATATATTATATGTAAACCAAGCATTAAATGAATTTTTTTTGTGCATTACATGGAGGGGTCGCAGTGGGACAGGTCGAGTTTAGGTGGAATTGCGGGTAATATCCATGAGGGAGGCTACTTATCCCGAACATTGGGACCGATCCATGGACCGGTCCTAATGTTCGGGACAAATAGACTTTTTCAATATCCATAGGCTCAATCCTTACTTTATCCATTTATTGAATGGGTCAGAACTATCAATCTAAACATAATTTAAAAGTTAAAAAGGTCAATATGAACCTTTGATTAACAAAGAGAAGGTCATGTGTGATTTTTTCTAAGTTTGGTTGATTTCAAGTCTAGTCTGAACCCAACCTATTTACTAAAGGGTAACAAATGTCATCTGAATCCAAATTGAAAATAAACAAAGTGAGCCAAAACACTCAACTATTAGGCTTGGACTGCAATGGGTTAACAGGGTGGGTCAGAACTCACCATCCCTAATTAAATGAAGCTCAAATAATATGAAACTAAATACAGGAGAATGCATTATTCAATTGCCTATTGGAGGATCCCTGTTTCATGAGATTATGACCCAAATTAAGAAAGTTGTGACCACCACCTTGTTTAGTTTTTAGAGTTTTGTAGTCTTATCTCTTTTCATTTTCTTTATAGGCTCCTGATTTAGATATCCAATGTATGTTTAGATAGTCTTTTTTTGTTGTTGTTGTGGTAGGGTAAGTTTAGACAGTTAAGATTGTGTTTAGGACTAGATGCATGAACATAAAAAGGTAATAAAAGTTTTGAAAGCTCATGCTTCTTTGTTGTATTTATTCAAATTTCAAGAGTAAAATCCGGAGAAGATGTGTGGATAGACTATTTATGATCAATAAATCATTTTGAATGGATGATTCTTGTTATTTGATTGTTGTGGATTTCATCCGTTGATAGTTGATTTCCAAAACAATAATCCAAAGGCTAATTTAGTTGGGCTTTTCATCATATTTTTTACCTTTGTTAATCTCATCATCCCACGACAGAATTAATTAATGAGAGAGAGAAAGAGGTATAATACCAAACTTTTGTTTATAATAATTGACCAAAGCTATAAGCTTTTAAAACTTGAAAAAGTTTCCATATCTTCTTTAGCTCCACATTTTTCATGTATGGGGTGCATGGAGGAGCAGCATTTGTAAGATTGCGATGCAGAGGCACTGAATCATGAAAAGCTTCCTTTCTAAGTAGATAGAGATTACAAAAGCTTCGTGGGGAACATATGTCCATTGAGCAACGTAAGAGATGATGATACCATGACGAGACAATGTATATTGCTCTCAAGTGATGCAAGCATTGCAACATATATCTCCAAAGGGCACTCCTTTCATCTATTCTTTTTTTTTTTTTTGGCTAAAAAAAAGAAGTGATTTTACCTTATGGTGTCAGTTTACATGAGTGCTAATCTAATGGGCCAGTGACTGTGGGGTGGTGGATGGATGATAGGTTGATTAAAAAGAAAGATGTGAATATAATGGTGGAAAACAGTGTGCACTTAATCACTTCTATGTTATTCATATCATCAAAGCCTCATTCCATCTATTGAGGTTGATTTTGTGAGCTTTAGATTTTTGCTCAACCCTTTTTAACCAAAATTACAATGGTTCTATTTTTCATCATTTCTTTCCTTATTACTTCATTTAGGGCTTATTTGTACAATGAGAGGATTCCATGCTCTGTGAATTTTTATCTCCATAGGAGAGAGAAGTCATGCATTTCTTACCCTTCCATAGAAAATCAAAATTCTTTTTAACAAAGAAAATCAATTCATTTTATTCATTTTTCTCAAGTAAATGTATTGCACCAAACAATGGTCCAATGCGGTGCACTCTTAAGGCTTGTTTGTGTAATGCCACATATGAGGAAATACCACAAAAATGGTTTCCGAACGGGGTGGGGTTAAAGTCAAGTTTCCTCTTTAGCGAGGAAAAAATGTGGGTTATCATCCATTTTTTATATTGAAAATGTCTACATTGAACGAAGATGAGACATGCATAGAGGAAAGTCACTCTTCGCTTTACCTGAAAGCAACATGCACAAACGTACCCTTAAGGTTTTTTTGATCTCCCTCTTTCCCTTGTTTGTTGTATGTTGATAAAGAAAGCAACTAGATGTAGGTCCACAAGCATCCATAGTCTAATGGCATAGGCGTGTACATGGCCCACGACAATTGATGGCCGACAAGAGCGTAAACCAAGGCCCAAAACATCCACCTCTAGGGTTTTATTTATAAAACATGTGAGCTTTTAATAGATTGTAGATGTTATATCTAGTCTTTTGTATTCACTCCTCTACTATTCTAGTACGTTCTTTGATTTTCTCTTTTAACGAGGTACCTACATGCCCTTTTTTTTTTTCTTATTCTTAATTCTATCTTTTCTTCAAACTCCAAACATCTCTTAGACATATGTTCGTAACATGCATTTTGGTTATCTCTTATTTCTTTTTATTGTCCAACATCAATCGCCCGTTTGGTTGCATGAAAGCTAAAATGAAATAAAATTAAGGACAAAATTAACATAAAAAGAAAGATGAGGGAGTTAAGAGTAAAAGCACAGTTATTCTGAAAAAAATCCAAAATGACAAAAAATGTACTCATAAAAGGCACTACCTCAACTTTTTCTCTTAATTTTATTTCATTCCAGCCCTAATTCAAACAAACAGGCCCTAAAATATTACAACTCTTTCTCCCGCTTTATAAAAGATGCCTCTTTAATTGAAGTCACACATTAGGATCAGATACCGATCATTTCCACATTACTCATTTCCACATTACTCAGACAAAATTAATAACCATAAGAGACTAGCTCATATTAAATAAATGAGCTAGCTTGTGGGGACAGCCAAGGCCTTGTACAATCAAGCAGGACAAGTAGAGATGAGAACACTTTTTTTTTTATTATAGAAATAAAAGAATTTACCAGAGTCACCTTAATTATCAATAGGTTTTAAAGCCTCAAAATTTCAATATGAAAACAATAAAAATGTTGTTCGTATCCAAAGGGAATTGATAATCGCATGCATAGTTTCTGGTGACTGCTAATTTAAAAGAAATATGTGAGATTTCACCATGGCGTTCAAAGAAAACAATCACAAGGAAATTGTAATCTGAATGCGTGCAAATAAAATTAAGAGCAGCCAAGCTTGATTTTTGGCACTTGAAAAACAATTTCGTAAGAAATTTTGTTGCATAAAAAAGTTGTTGAAATTGGAAAATTATTCATCTATTCTTATGCATAATATGATTTCCCTGAAGAACTTTGGTATTTCTTTGTATCTTTCAAAAGCTACTATTTACTCAAATACTTTGGAAAGTACATAAGTATACAAATGCATACATAAGAAAAAGGATTGTACTCAATCAAATTAACGAGAGCTTTGCCCCGGATTACTCCTAATATCATAGTTCACTACCATGACACCAGTCCTTTAAAAATGTTACTCAGTTTACTTAGAGAATTAGTTTTCTAGGACAAATTCATATGGGCACCTTGCTTTCAACTTTACTAGAAGGATAAAATCAAGAGTAGTATAATAATGTGACCTTTTTCCAATAGGTGAGCAGTAGCCCCATTGACCCAAACAAGGGTGGTGCTGTCTCTCATATCATTATTAAATATCGCATAAGAGAAATGATTATATTACATGATCATTTATCATTATTATAAGATCCTAATTCCACACACACTTCTTCTAATTCCCTTTCATCCTCCAAAGATTCCCTTTTAATCTATCAACATCCATGTCTGGGGTATTGGGCAGATTATGTCATCCCCACGTGATTTTTCTCTCCTCCATCACACAAAGTTGACTCCCATATGAATAGAGATTTCTAAACCCTAGGTTGAATCAAAACAAGAAATGAAAAGAGGGTTATTTTTTTTTCATTGGGAATGCACTTGCCTTTTAAGGGCCGTAGCCATGCTAATAAACATGCATTCTTCAGTGACTTGATAGAGTGTCCCCATCAGGATTCAGAGATGATTGACAGTGCCAACATCACTCCAAAACCCAAGAGTCCCAAGCCGAGCAAAAAAAGAAAAAAAGAAAAAAGTATTATTAAGAAAATCCACACTTGATTTCCCAAAGCTACTGTGTACACAATGCCATTAAAATATAAAATATTCTAACTACCTTTTGTCACCTGACCCCTATACATTGCATTAATGACATGATAAAAGTCCACCCAACTCCAATGTAAAGAAGCTCGACCCATATGCCTGTTTTCCTCAAGGAAATACAGAACATGATCCGATGTAAGATGCACTTAAATTTGGTGTGTAACTACATTTACCCTCTTAACACATACACAGAGACTAAAACCCTGCACTTTTTTCTTGCTTTCTTTCTTTATTATTTTTTTTTTTTGCACCCCAACGTGGGGGATTTAGACCCAAGAGAGCTCACAAAATTAAAAAGAGGAAGCTCACACCAAAGGAATGAGAACCCGTACAAGTGAAAAGAGGAAGTCCACAATGAAAAGAGTGGCATGCTGGCCTTAGGATCAATTCTTAAATAGCCGGGTAACATGCAGGGTTGCCAACCAACTATGCAACCCTTTGTTGTCAAAACCTTGCAATTTGGGATGTCAACTGATAGGGTCAAATGGGTGACATATTTTGATAGTGATTTTGGTGAATTGGATGTGTCATAAACCTATCACGGGCTTGGTTGGGCATAGAGAGGATAGTTGTAAGTAAATTTAGGTTTAATATGATCAATTTAGAACTTGACCCTTTGCCATTCCTACTTGCAATCAAGACAAAACCTACTTAGTAAGATTGAAATTTATACCAATTAGATAGTCCTAAGCTCTGATGGGAGGTCCGAACAATAGGAGTCCAATTTGCCCCCAGCGATCTAATTTCGATCCAAAAGGTGGCCCGCCTCTTGGATGTAGGGGCAGACCCAGGTATAAGAGGGTGGGGGCTTGTGTATGTCTGATTTGATGATGATTAGGCCAAATAAACACTGAGTTTAATGTGTATATATTATTTAAAGTATGAGTCCTTTGAATAGAGCGAGATAGTGACAAGACATTGGCAAGAACATAAGGTGTGTAGAGACTCCACATACCCTATAACAAACTCACCCAAAGCATATGCTATTGCTTATTGAATGTCTTGCCCTTCTTTAATGTCCTTTTGCCACAACCTCTACTATAAAAAATGGCATGTATTGGTATGCTCGAAAGTCATGGAAGATGGATTCAATGTGAGCTTCATTTCTTATCTAGCGTCACATCTTTGTACGTGAGGTTTCATACAAAAAGCAAAGAATCCAAGGGAAGGTCTTGGTTGCATTGCATCCCATTTACTTAAGATGATCTTAACATTAATTCATCCATGGTGGGACCTGCTATGGATGGGCCAGAATCAATTCACTGCGGGATCTCCAATGTATCCTGATTGGTGGGTAGGGTTATTTATGGGCCAAGCCGGGCTGAGCTGAGGCATATTCAAGCCTGACCTGGATTTAGAAATACATGCCTGTATCTGCCAAGACCCAAAGTAGATCATAAGTACCTGGCCCGAGCACGGCCTGCCTAAACATGTCAAGCCCCAGCACGTCCATTTATTCAATCGGGCTAGCCAGGCCTGATTTACAAATGGCCCCATCATCAAAGGTGGAGCTCATGATCATCTCAGATTGACCTCTAGTGGGGCACCAGATGGGTCACTTAGGTGGAGGTCATGAATCAATTGATATCAAAGTAGTAACACCGAACTTTCAAGCCAGGGAGAGAAATTCTGTTTGCATCATCACTCAGGAATAATGGGACTGTTGCCTTTTTTAAGATTCCACACAAACCCCAACTGTTTAGATTTGCCTTCAATGCAATTAGCCTGGCCCCACCAAGCAATCACTCAAATATAAAGACTTCCTAAGAGAACTCCTCTAAATTCAAAAGTCACCCTACTCTTGCTAATTGCAATATGAGTATCACCCAACTTTTCTTCTCCTTCTTTCCATTAATATCTTTAGATTCCTAGACTTTATAGCTAAGTGATGAACCCCATAACATACAAACAACAAACTCATAAGGCATTGATTGCACCCCACATCTCTTTCCACTTTTCTCTCTTCATGAGGACTATGCATCACAATAACAAATTCCCCAATTGCCTAATTGATCTAACCATCCATCTCAATGCTGAAAAGGCAACTATCAATATTTTCAAAAAAGAACATAACAATTTGTATGATAGAGCATATCATGTGATACATGGGCAATGAAGAAGCTACCTTTCTTGAGCTTTTGATGAATTTGTATCATTGAAGCTTAAAGTAAGTTTATTCAAGAGAAAGGGCAAAAGAGGAGGGAAAAGGAAGGTGAGACCAGTCACCCTCCACCGTCCATTTATAACTCATAGTTAATGCCACTGAGGTGACCAACTTCCTCTTTCTGTTTTGACCGCTTATTTATTTCAAGTTTTTCAACATGTTCAGAATCTACCAAACATTTATAATTCGTATGCATATGTTGTGTCAAAGTACTTCCAAAGATGGTTGTATAGAAAGAGATAGTTCTTATTAATCCTTCATATGTGAACATCTCCACATCATTAGCCTTAAACACGTGGATGTGAGTGCGCCTGATACCATCCATCTAGTGGGTCCCACTGGAAATCAATCTCCCTCTCTCTAATATATGGGTTTTTTTTTTCTTTTGTACTATCATGAAAAGGGTCTCTATGGACTTACTGAGGAGTGCACCACCTCTCCCCTCTAATATAGTATCTCTTTTCTCTTAACCAATGAATGGGCCCCGGATTGAAATCTAAACCATTTATGGACAAGGGATGAAATCAAGAGCATGTTTGGTACTAGTTGAGGAATCTGTAGAATTGATCGGATTCCTCACTGCCTCTAATTTGAGGATTGTCACCGAGGATTTATATAGATGAGGATTTCACATCAATATCTATGGATACGGCTAGAGATCCGTGTGCATAGCTTAGAGGATAAATAACTATGTTACTTCAGTTCAACTTTATTAGTGGGTGGTTGGTTCTTAGACCCAGACATGATTGAATAATATGTGCATATATTCCTAACCTGATTAGCCAATTCACTTAATCAAGAATACATAAAAGGTCTTGTCACCCGACCAAGGAATGGAATTGGGGTTGTTGGGAGGCCTTGTCATACTTTTAGGAATATGTCTTGACGGAAAATAGATTTGCCCATCAAATTAAAGAAAACCCACCTTGGTCTCTCATTTTTTAAGTTATGAAAACTCTCTTGTTTAGAAACTCAAGTGAAAGGAAAAGCAAAAAAAAATAGATATTCTTCTTTTCTTACATTTGTTGAAACCACATGCACAAAGAAGCTGGTAGTGGAAGTACATCTCCAAATCAGATAAAGAGAAACCAAAAGAGAAGAGGAACTGACTGGGTTTAAAGCATGCAAAGGAGAAGCTGGTCTCTGTGGGTGGTGTGTACGGGATCTCTGGCACCCAACCATGAGATGCCACGTTTCCCCACATGGGTTTGTAGACCTTGGCCCAATAATTGAGAAATGATGATAAATGGTGAGAGTCAAACTGTGGGATTTTGAAGGCTTCAGAGAGAGAGAGGGAGAGAGAGAGAGAGAGAGTTTGTTTTATATTATTTGATAGGAAGAGAGTTGTTTGTTACTTTGTGTGATTTTGAAGAAAGGAATGTGAGGCAGCACAAGGCCTGGAGAAACGGGTGTTTCGTGGCGGTAAATTCGCTGAGAGATGAATCAGCTAGATTCCCTCTGCCCATGTTCATGTTAGACAAACATGTCGTCACAAGACCCATTTCTCCTTTTCTAATTATCAATACCTCTTCATCTTTCTACCAAAAAAAAAAAAAAACATCTTCATCATCACTGCCATCATCATCTTCACAGGGTGGAACCATCGTGAACACCACTTTGGGGGGTCACCTAGGGCCATTCCAATTATTGGAGGAGTGGGGGATCGAAAAATCTAAATAAAATCGGAGGCATATAAAATATTTCAATCATCCTATCTTGTCAATCTATGCCTCTCAACTTTAATGGTTATAAAAGACATCATTTTATATGATTATAATCTAGATAGCCTTTAATGAAAAAAGGAGGAGAGAGGGAGAGGGAGTGAGTGACTGTGAGGAGATTAGACTAATCATAGGTTCCCCACATGCCTGAAAAAAAGAGGATACTCATGAATGGTACTTATATAATTGTGTTCCCAAGTGGTCATACTTTCTCAAACAATGGCGTGGATGTTCATCCATCTAAATCATTGTTGCACAACAGATGAGTACTTAGGCCTTCAATTTACTCTCATCATTCATCAGATGCTCCTGACCTTGGATAATGGATATTGTGGTGTTGTAATTGTTGGGACTTTATGGTGGGCCCACTTTCAAAAGAGGAAAGTGAGGCCAGAAACTGCACCATCAATTGAAGGACCTACATAACTCAGAAGGAATGAGTGTGAAGGGTTTAGATTAATCACACGAAGGCAAAGTGAGCTGCCTTTCTTGAATTGCACTATTATCATTATCAATCTAGAAGAAAATCCAATAATGGAGAGTTTTAGAGCATCCGCATTCTCTAATTTTCAAGGTAATGTGGTACCCAATAGCCATTGCCAGGGTTATTACCCTCATTTTAATCTGAATAGGCAAGGTTAAAAAAATGTACCCCTTGAAATTTCATGAAAAGTTTGAAGGCCTACTTAGATGGCAACTCAAGGTGGTTGATTGAGATTTTCAACCTAAATGAGTTTAAAACTAGAAAGGCAGGTTGGTTCTTTTTTGTAAATGTCAAAGTTACAGGTGGGTTTTTTGTAAACACCTTCAGTCGTCATATTTTAAACTGTAGCTCAACAACACACCCCTTTAGCTAAAGGTATACTTTGGAAACCAGCAAGCAAATGCGAAAACACATCTCAAGAATATATTGGAGAATGAAAAGCTCCGTTGATTCTGCCCATGCCCTTTTTTCTTTTCTCTATCACTCTCTCAGCAACATTCCTTGTGGGCCCACCCCATCTTACATTGTCTCATGAGATCTCTCACTCAATCTGCCCTGAATATTTGACTTTTTCTTTACTAGCCCTTTCTCTCTATTTTAATGGAAATCTTCACGGTTTGTTTCCAAGAAGGTACCAACATTTAGGGAAAATTAAAAAGAAAGAACCCAAAAAGTGGGGCCTCGTATCTTTTGCACCACTGAATCACATCCATCTGAGCCATCCCCACCCTCCATTACTTGGACAAGTGACCATGTCTACAAGACCAACGTAATCTGTTTGGTGGTCCCCACAATTGTTGAACTACACCTGATGACAATCAAGGATAGGCAGTGATCATTATAGGGGATGGTGGGTACTAAATCAACTTGGAATTAGAATATATAGACATTCTAAAACTCTAGAATCATTGGGTTTTCTCAGGAATTTTACAAATTTCCTGGATAGCCTTTCTTTGCAGTTTGCTGGATTTATTTTACATGATAAGATAAACTTTATATGAATAACAAAAAGCATAAGACTTTTTTTAAAGGTAGGTGCTTACACACCTATAAAAATTCACTCAAATCCCTCACCATTAGCACTACAACCACGGATTGGTCAATGATTTTTTTTTATGAAAGGGAGGTGCCTCACCAACTAAGCTAACAATTATGTAAGCCTTACACACAAAATTGATTATGAGAATTTCGGCAGTCAGCCCATTTTGTCAATTCGTTGGGATCCATGGATACAACCACGGATTGGTCCATGATTGTTTCTATGAAAGGGATGTGCCTCACCAACTAAGCTACCAG
Source organism: Camphora micrantha (assembly GCA_003546025.1). Classification (NCBI taxonomy): domain Eukaryota; kingdom Viridiplantae; phylum Streptophyta; class Magnoliopsida; order Laurales; family Lauraceae; genus Camphora; species Camphora micrantha. The sequence continues at coordinate 38,149,272 of QPKB01000011.1, read as the reverse complement.
TTATGTAAGCCTTTCACACAAAATTGATCCTGAGAATTTCGGCAGCAGCCCATTTTGTCCATTCGTTGGGATCCATGGACTACTTTAAAGCCCACAAAGAAGTACAAGTTTGGCCATATGGCTCCCATTTCAAGCCAAATTGTTCCAAGATTGGAAAGGTCGATCTTCTTGTTCTTAAAGATTGCTCCTGATACAAACTTTTTTTGATCTTCGACGTCACATTTGGAAATTGAATTCTAAAGACATGTTTGGCTGCGGAATTAATAGAAAAAAAATGGAGATAAATTAACAACCATCATCATTTCTTTGTAGAAAAACACAGGAATTTTGGAAAAATGATATTTTGTTTTTTCAGTTATAAAGCATCTATAAAAAGTAATTTTTAATTATACAGCAGGAAACTCCAAACCAACCTCAAATAGATAGGATGAGGCTATAACATGATGATAATAACCACAATGGCCATTGTGATACAATCAAAATTTGAAGGCTTCAATAATGGTAGGAGGGGGATTTTCCAAAATCTGCAAATTTTATTGTTTTCCTCCAACCAAACAATGTATTTTGAAACAACCACTTTTAATTGCCCACAAACTCAAGATGAAACCTTTTGCCTATCAATTTTTTTCCATCAAACGTGACAAAAAAAGAAAAAAAAAAGAAATTCCAAGACATTAAAGATTTTCATTCTATTTACTATCAAGTGTTGAAATCTCTTAGAAATTGTACGTAGAAAATTAACGAAAAAAGGCGGAATTATACATTTTGGAATTTCCTATCAAACACCAACAGAAATCTTGTGATTGGAAACATTTGTATTAGGAGCAAGCACTAAAGCAGGGAACGAAAAGCACATTCCCTTTGTTGGAGTTTTCCATGTATTTGATGCTTGATTAGGGAAACAGACAGCTATCGCTTTTTGTGCTTTCCATCATTAAATGAGAAAATTGCTTTCTCTATCCAGTAACAAAAAAGCACAATTCCTTTCCAGAATCTCATATTTTTCCTTCTCAATTTTCTAATAAACCCATCTCGTGATTGAAATTTTAAGTCCATGGCCTGTCAGTGAAGGGGTCCCTTTACTAGCGACCCATGTGGAAAGATACTGAAAAACACATGTATTATATATGTTCACAAGCCTCCAAGGCCATGAGGCCCATCATTTGGCCATGGCTGACGCACAAGACATAAGATCCTAAGGTGAGTCATCTGCCACTAAATTACATAGTTGGGCAATCCAATGGTGGATTGGTGGTGGACAAGTCTTAGACATAACACATTTACAAGGTGGTTCCCAAATCATGGATGGCGTGGATCAAGAAACGACAAGAGCCATGTGGGTGCACCAAGGTGGGTCAAGATCTGTCAGTCTCAGGTGCGACTTGAGAAAGTAAATTCACGTACATGGTTGAATCACCTTTCGCAGCTCCCAAAACGTGCAAATGGCCTTTTGGGAAGGAAGGTGGAGAAAGGTTCTTGTATTGCTTATGTTTAGTGACGTTTCTGTAGGAGAAGACTGACTCTTTTTTTTTTTTCTTCTTTCTCAAAGTTGACGACAATGCATGCAAAAGCATGTCTGAAGTCTCTTTCCCTTAAAGTGATGCTGTTCTAGCATGCATGAGAGAATATTTCCAATTCCTGTCTTTTCTATTCTTCAAATGAGAGAGAGAACCCACATTACCCTTCTATTATTTCGAATGATAAAGAAAAATCACATGCCCACATGGGCTTGTTTGGAAATTGCCCTGGAGACATGAAATGTGTTAATGCTCCATTGGTCAAGTGGGCATGTTGAATTACAAGTATGGACTCAACCAAACTATTAATCAAGTTAAAAATGTAAAAATGAAATCAAGAGTTTATTTATTTGCATTATATACCTAAGAATTGAACAAATTTGAATTCACACTAAGTAAGTGGTTTAATATGAAGATTCAAGATGCATATACAAAAATGATCCTTAAATAACCTCCACTAAAATGAAAAGTCCATCGAGCAAAGATATAAAATGAATAACCACCTCACCCAAATAAATTAAATCATAGAAGTTAAGGTCTCATCTACATTGCCACCTTATCATTCAACCTTCACATCATATATATTTACACTCCACCTACTTAATAATCAGTGAAGTTCATTTGACTATGTATTCCTATGTGTTTTAATGCAACCAAACAAGGTTGAATTAGAGGGTTATATTTGATTGAGTTGGTAGGTGAGGTCAGAATCTGCACGCATTTGCTCTTAAAAAAATGCCTTTAAGTTGTGATCCCATAATCTTGCTTTCTAAAATGCATGTCCCGGGTCACTATCAAGGAAAATGATGCTTGTCCAGCTGTTCGCACAAGTAATATTTTCCATCTACCCCACCTTTGGTTAATTCAATCTTCTCAAACTTACCACCAACTTGTCACTTTCAATATTTGATTCTAGCCATTGTTACTCACTATATATATAATTCAATTACTATGAGTTTAACCTCGTTAAATTCAATATTGCTTTTAATGTTGGGTAAGGTTAACAATGCTTTTAATGTTGGCTATCACCATTCAAGAAAGGTAATAATATTTTAGCCATACCTGATTGAGATTTCGACCTTCCCTTCCTATCCCACACCATAATTGATGGAGATTGCATGTGAGACCCACAATAGACAATATATATATCTTTCTCCCCCATACAAAGGGGCGTTTTCTCCAATCCCTTTGTTGTAGTGGTAGGGTGCCCAGAAGAAAACCAACTAAATATGTAAACTTGCATTTTTATATACTCGATCCTGAAACAGCCCCATCCATTAATTCTAGAATATTTAGAAGATTCAGGTGGATAATATGCAAGGAATGGTTCTAGGGTGGGTGGGACTAATTGGGATCTGACCCACATCTTGTTTAGGCCATATATGTTTGTGGTTGGTTGGGAACCGAAACAGTGGAAAAGGCATATTGTATAATTTAGCTGGGAAGAGTAGGTTGGGTAGTCACATCACATGAATTGCTTTCATAAAGAGTAAGGAAAAAAAAAAAAGGCTACAAATGAATATTTCTATTAAAGAGAGGAAGAAACTGTCATGCTTACGTTCTCTCTTGGAGGGCTGACTGCGAATGTGCGTTTGCACAAGCGTTTAACTTAGATTTTAAGTTCATTTGATGAGCAGAATCTCTTACTACAAATTATAATTTAAAAGTAAAAATTATTGTCAACACACTCATTCATGGCCGAGTCGTATTTGCACCTTAGCTAGTATCATACGTATATCTGGATTGATCCCTGAATCTTCAAGTGTACCACTCCTCACCAGTAGTAAAACTTAGCCAAAAGAAAAAAAAAAAAAAAAACCATCTATAATGATTAAAGAAGCCCTGGCAATGCTTTAAACTTTAGGACTTTAAATGCCTTTTCAATATTAACATATATTTAAAAGTAAAAATCAATAACGGAGTTTATAAGAACATTTTGAGGATTTTGAAAATTTAAAGATTAGGATTTCTCATATTCTTGTTATGAAACCCTTAAAAAATAAATTAGCAATGCAATTCATCGATGTGATCCACCTTTGACCTTTATTAATTATATGTGATCCACTTTCTAAAGAAGATCTTGACTTTTGGGCACATTTGATGGTGATATTAGTTTGAAGTAAAAATATTAGAATCCTCCAATGCCTCTATAGCATGATGTTCTCCATCGCTATATAAACTAGCTAGGATACTTAACTGAGCTTCTACGACTCATTTGGCATCATTTTGTGGAAACATTTCATCATTCCTCTAGAATGAAATTTTTGCGAGTCCATATGATTGCACTTTCTCAATCATTTGCAAATAATATTTCTTTGTAGTTTCATTCCCACAGTGGAAATTTAGCAATAACAAAAAGTTATTTCTTAATTGCTTGACTAATTAATGGTCTGTTTTCTCTCTATCTCTTCGTTCTCTTTTCTCTATGATCACTTATTTGTCCAAAAAAGGAGGTATTTGTATAAGTATAATGATTAGAGGAAATAGTCCTTACAGAACGCTGCTAAACAAGTACAGATCAGTCAAATACTTTTGCTACTCCACAATGACTCCAAGCATAATAACCGGAAGTCTACTCTTGAGCATGCTAAGGTACTTTTCGAGGATCGAATATCTTATCTGTGAGAATTTGGTCCGGGCGGCACCCTTAACTACGGGGCGTAGCGTGTCAACTACGGGCTTCAAACGGTGAGCCTCCGTTAGCCCGCATTGGAAATATTTAAGTCTTGACCCTGGCTTTATAAGTCAAACCCGTATTAACTTAGCATGAGGCCTTTTAAAACCGTGCGGCTCCGAAAACCGTAAAAATTTCAAACTTACGCGTGCTCGGGCGGGAGCAGTACTAGGATGAGTGACCTCCTGGGAAGTTGGACAATTTCATGCTGAGTTGAGCGAGGCTGTGATAGTTGGTATCAGAGCCGGGGACGACTCTATTTCCAGTGGGGGAGAATGTGAGAACCTGGTCCGGGCGGTACCCTGAAGCCTTTTAAAATCGTGCGGCCCCGGAAACCGTGAGAATTCCGAACTTAAGCGTGCTCGGGCGGGAGCAGTACTTGGATGAGTGACTCCGACAATTTCATGCTGAGTTGGGCGGGATTGTGACATTATCCCTCTCCAATGTAAAGGTTACTCATCCTATTTTGATTTTTCTGGGCTTGGCCTAACTGCTGGTTTTTTACTTGTATAGCCTTTTTGCTTTGTTTCTTTCCTGTTGGTTGTTGCAGCCTCTTGGCTTTGGGGGCTCTCTAGCTTTGTAACCACCCGAAAACCCCCCCCCCCCCCCCCCCCCCCACCACTTTTTGTCTTTAATACATTTTACCCTTAAGGAAAAAAAAAAAAAGTATAAGAGCGGTCATTCTCGAAATAAAACCATTCTTTTGCACAAACCAATCCTCACAATAAAAATATTTTTAGCACTAAGAATGATGCCCGTTGGTTGTTTTGCAGCCTCTTTAGCTTTGGGGGCTCCTCTAGCCTTTGTAACCCCCCCCCCCCCCCCCACTTTTTTTGTCTTTAATACATTTTACCCTTAAGGAAAAAAAAAAAAAAAAAGTATAGAGCGGTCAATTCTCGAAATAAAACCATTCTTGCCACAACCAATCCTCACAATAAAAATATTTTTAGCACAAGAATGATGCCGAAAGCTCACTACCATAGCCTCATTCTCTATTAATGATTTCAACTAGATCAATCTTATATATACTTGTCATTTGAATATCGTATGAAGAGAAAATCGAATTGTCATGATATTGGTCAACTGGGGGTAAAACCTAGCTTATCGTTATCTGCCAAAATCCTAAATGTCCCACCCTATCATCCTCCCCTGGATCCCATAGAGGGCCTACTAATTTACATTTGTTGTCGAGTACTTTTTCCTCCCATTAACAATTTAGGTGTGGCCCACATTTGTCAGCACATGGGTGGGCCCGAACATATATAATAAGGACCCCTCACCTGCATTGTTTAGGTTCCTTTTCATATTTTGCATCTTAGTACTTGATTGAGAATTAAAAGAAAACACTGTAACTAAACAGTAACAGAAGGCGCACCCCTATATATGATGGATCATTTTCATCACAATGACTCTCACTACCATTTTATGAAAGATTTTGAACACTATGCTATTAGAAAGGGAGAGAGAGACAGTTGGAGAGAAGCCAAAGGTCATAGAGATCTAAACCGTCTACCATTTGGGAATTTACTAATCAAGTTAAGGTGAAGTGAAGCCCCCGTTTGTAAATAAGAAAACACTATAGATCATATCAAAAATACATAAATTCAGATTTTCTTCTTTCTTTAAAAAAAAAATAACTTCCTTTCTCGACTAAATAATAAAAAAAATACCTACTTTTTACACAAAAAAGATTCTCGATCAATAAACTAAATACAAAATATCATCATAATTCACTTATATTTTATTCTCTCTTGATTTGAAACTTTAATTCACTTCATTCTGTATGTAAAAGTTTCCAAACAACTAGAGGTGCGTGCTTACGCTAGATAGAGTCCATCACTCTTAGAAAACCTTTCCTAAGACTTAGCTTGATCTAAAAATTCAATGGTGTAGGTGTATTTGATCTTCTTTTCAACTTATCTGATTGGGAGTTTGAGTTCGACACGTTCAATGAACTAATTCATCCGAACCTATGATTTAAGTCCATAACTAGTGGCCACATTTAAAATCTAAATTAGTCTACTAGAGTCGGGCTCATAATAAGATTGATTACATGTGAGTTAACACAGTTAAGATAACAATCAAAGTAAAATAACATGTTTTATGGATGACGAATCTTTAGGTGGGGCCCATTCTGATTGGAGTTAAATATAGAGTAAGCTAATGCATATGGATGCATGCATTTGAGAAGCTTCGATTTTTAGGTTAATGAGCATCACTAATTAATTTACATGTGTCGACTTAGAGAACTATGCAAGAGTAGTTCAGTTGTAACGACAAATGGTTCAACATGAAAACTCCACAGCAGACCTTCTAACTGAATTAGGTAACTATGATTCTGCCTTTATGATTGTAGAAGATCCCGTTTAAATGATTCAATGCTTCCACAATGAAGGCTTCCACCTATAAGGTTGTAGAAGATTCAGACTCCATTGCATGGTCATTTTGCTGTCATGCATAGGGAAACGTTATGAATACTTGATGCAATATGATTGTATCATAAATCATAATAAACGTGGTCCTCTTTTGCAGTGTGTGTCCTGTACTATATATGTAATTTATTAGTGCTGGATAAAATCGGAAAGTCTAGATGAGGCTTCTCTAGAAAACTTCATTTTTGAGCCAATAATGGTAGCTAAAGACTAGCATTTTTGAAACAGTTTTCTCCACCTCTCTTCCTCATCCAAACATGAAGATCTCATGATAATTTAGAAATGTGATAATCGCTCACGATAACGGTGATTAAGGTTGCCGGTGGTGGGTCGGGTTAAACGGGTATCCAAGGCGGGTAGCGGCGACCATTACGGGTTCGGGCGGGTATGAGCTTATTTATGCATTGCATTTTGAATTGAGTCATGTTCAAGACAAGTTTGGGTTTTGGTTGCTACTCTTCATCATGCTCTATTTATGACCCGTTTATATAATTTATTAACAAAAATTTATTCATGATGAAAATATTTGAAGTAAAAGTTAAAATGTTAAAAAAAAATTCTATATGGAAAGAAATGCGTGTACAATAACATGGCATGAAAATCCAACTAGACATGTAACATCACAAGGTAGGATTGGAATGGAGCCAACTGCTGGGAGTCAAGACAGATATCGATTTACCTGACTCTTACGAAATCTCATCTGTTGCCTTCCTTGGCAGTAGAGAGAGAGAGAGAGAGAGAGAGAGAGAGAGAGAGAGAGAGAGAGAGAGAGAGAGGATTAGGAAGAATGAGGGAAATGGGAGGGATGTCGGTACCTCCATTGAAGACAGTTTGGGTTCACGTGTTTCATTTTCTATTGCAATCAATACACTTTATTCTTCGTTCTCAGTGTCAAGTGTGAACAGTGATTAAACCATTAAACCTCTTGTAATAAATTCAAACTACTCAAAGATCACTGTCTATTGTATTTGGATCTAATATCACTTGATCATGATTGATAAACTTGGTTTGATTCTTTTTATTTTAGTTGTCTTTAGAAAGAACAATGCCCACATAGCAAACTCCACTGAAGTGAAACTTAGCTTAAAACTGATATGAGCGAAACTAGTATAAGGTGAGAGTTATTTTTAGTATATAGTTATGGTTTGACTTCTACAGTTAAATGTGGAACAGTTATTTTGAGGGGTTTGGAATTCAAAATTAAGCCTAACGGATGGATTCACAACATTGAGGTCAAGAAGTTTTTTTAGAACCACTATGAGAAGATCCACCCTCATATAACTAAACTGGCTCTCCTTGGTTCAACAAAGTCACCTCCCTACCATAAATTGTGTTGTGGCACATGAGATATGGCTATCATTACCATTCATCAGGAAGGTTTTGATAGTATATTCACTGCCTACGAGCCCAAAGAGGTGCTTTACAATTTTCAGCATGTGGCCCTCTAAGTGAATGGCCTGATCTCATTCTTGTATTCGTTGTGTAGGGTTGTCGTATGGCAGTGTTTATCGACAACAATCCAGTAATCCTTGTTTTAGAATATTCCAAACCGACACGGCAATCGAGCTTCAAGTCTTCTTTTGGTTTTGGTAGGTTGATGTGAGTGTGATCTTTTAATTTTGGCCCCTTGGAATTATCCATCCGTCTATTCACTCACTTCTGAGTAGGACAGATATGGGTTACTTCACAGAAGAAAAGGAGAGATGGAATTTAATGTTCTGGGCTGCCTTTAATTACAGCCACAATTTGAACTGAGGAATGAAGACATGAACGTTCCTTGAGATACACATTTGCTCATGAACAATCTACAATAGCTGGAATTCCTATTAGATATGTAATACAAAGAAATAACTAGAGATAAAAGTTCATTTCGAAATTTGTTTAAATTATATTTTGATGATGTTCAATCTTTGTGCAACTCGTTAAAAAATGAGGTAGCAACCGTTTTCCTGCACTTTCTTCTTTTGGGTTCTAATTATTTTATCAGGAAAGCATTTCCCATGAGAGGTAACAATCGTTTTGGTTTTTTTTTTTTTTTTTGTGTGTGTGTGTGTGTGTGAGATAGAGATATCGGTGTACCACGAATATTAAACAAACGCATCCTTAGTAAAGGAAAAAAAAGTTCTTTCTTTTTTTTTTTTTTTTTTTGTATTTCACAATGAAAATCATTAGAGAATTGTCTGTGCGTGACTCTGTGTGCAAGGTTTTCTGCAGTACTCCTTTCCTTTTTGTTTTTTGTTTTTTTTGTTTTTTTGTTTTTTTTTTTTGGTATAAACTCCTTTCCTTTGTGTCAAGCTATAATAGACCTCTGGTATTTAGAAATATAATTAACCTGTCTATTTCTGTTTTTTCTGAAATGTTCTAAGAACCATGGACCTCATAAATACTCCTTTTGAATTACAAAGATGCCCTTATTTATTTCAAAGGCCAATCTTCAAAATATATAAATTTTGAGAAATACATGCAAATTTTTTATTGGGAACCACTAAGATGGTCAAAACTGGAGAGCAGGAGAGATTATGCCATTAACTGTTGGACATTATTACTTTAGATACAAGAGTTGACGTCATTTACTGGAACAATCACATGTACAACCAAGACCCCAGACAGACTTTCAGCTGAGATTACCCCCATCAATTGTTCCCTTACCATCCAACCAACTGTCCTCCTAAGGATCAACCCTACTAAATTTCCCTGACAGTCCAAATAAAAGCATCTTCATTCGATCATCAGATCAAAGCCTTAGAAGAAAAAAAAAAAAAAAAAAAAAAAAAAAAAACAAACCAATAGGTTTTGTAACCTGATTTCTTTTTTTGAATCCTATCACATAATAAAGTGCAATAAACCTGGGTATTATCAAGGAAAGATCCAGGAGAGGTAATCTTATTCTCAAATGCATAGCCATTTAATTAAATAGACTCCTCTGCTGTTCTAGACTTGTACTATGTTCAAACTGTACAAAAGCTAGCAAGTTGTAAACTGGTGGTAATGGTCAATAAAACACATTGAAAAGGAGGAAGGAAGGAAGGAAGGAAGGAGAGGTAGTGGGGTGTGAGCGGGCAGAAGAGTCCAAGTCCTTGGAAGGAGGTGGGTGTCTGGGTGATAAGGAATTAAATGGCCCCCGTCATTTCAGCAATTTCTGTGAGGGAAAGGAATATCATATTAGTGCAATGCAACCCAGATAAAGAGAGAAAGAGAGACAAATAGTCCTTGACTGTATTTACCAAGGTTTAGCCAAAGTCAGCCTATCACCCAATTATCACTTTCCACGTGTAAATATGGTTGTACCCATGAAATGGACGTAAGAGATGTGGGGACTGGGGGCACAGCTATTTCACCTTCCCTTTTAAAATGAGGGCTGTCATATGATGGTCCAAAGGACTACCTAGTTGTGGGGTGGAGATTGGAGGATCAAGCTTACATTTTTAGGGGAAAAAAAAAAAGGAAAAAGAAAAGGACCCCAACACCAAATGTGGTTTGGATGAATTTCTTGCATCAGAGTGACGTAATAAAGATTAAAAACCGGCAAAAACTTAATTGTTTATCCTGAAGCATGCAACACAAATGTCTATAACTGATTTTAAAATCTATGTGCCTAATTTGAACTCAAACATGGGGCTCCATTTCTATTACCTTTTTTTTTACCATTTATTTATTTCTAAAACACTGCAAAAGAAATTTTAAAAGAAAAGTTATGGATCTTGTTTTCTGGCATATTTAAAGGGTTTTTTTTTTTTTTTTTCAGAAGTTCGTTCAAAAGGTTAGGGTTGGAATGGAGTCCTCAAATACCCGTATATTTGAACTAGAATTACTATGTACTAATCAAAATGTTGACCTATTTTTTTTTTTTTTAATTCAAATCAAAGTTCAAGTTTAATGTCTATAGATTGAGGTAAAAAACAAATTAGGGTATGGACTCACAAATCTCATACCTGAAAAACCCATTTGGGAGTTGGGTGGCTAGCATATAACTCCCCACGTGGATGTGTGCTTGAATCCTGCCCTAGGATTACTCGGTGCACATGTGTGGATTTCGTACGTTCACCTAGAAGAATAGTCATATCTAGTTATCATTATAAAGGGGAATGTTCATGTGCATCTATCCCTCACCATAGGGTGAGGGACACTTCCATAAATGAAGATTTTCAAGCATAAAAGTAAATTTTCAAGTACATAGGGTGAGGTACACTTCCTTATCTTCATGTGTAAAAAGGAAAAGTGCCTCTCACCCTATGGTGAGGGATAGATGCACATGAACATTCCCCCATTATAAATATAAAAAGAATATAGCTAAAGACCCAAACACCCAATGCATGGGCTATATTACATTTGCCTATCAACTAAATCAATATTACCATATCGATACAATATATCAAAGTAAGTCTTTTTTGCCTTGATTGGAGCCCGTGTACTCCATGCTTTAGGCATGCCCAAGTTCAAACATACCCATCTATTTAAACTTAAAATCAAACGAGTGGGTCCCAAAAACATGTGTCTAAATTGAGTATGACACCAGAGTTCGACGCCATGTAGATTAGAGGCTCGATAGGTAACATACCATATCTTCCTCATTAGATGTCAATTTATCATCACACCTTACCTAAATATCTAGGCCTAGAAATTTTTAGTATCCCCCTTCTTACACGCCATAGAATCAAACTAATATTAAGTTTCCTCATTCCCACTCAGGTAAAATCCAACCAAGATCGATTCGCTCTGATACCATCTTTAATACACCCAAAATGCCTAGGCATTATAAGGTACATCAAACTAACTATTTAACATCCATCTTGGGCGGGACCTTATTCAGACTCAAAACACACGCTGCACAAGACACGGCATTGGACCTTCTTTTATCTACGTGGATTCAAAACTTGACTTGTTAGCACTATTAACTATCTTAAATTTTTTTAGCTAGCAATTCCTACCTTAGCCTCAAGGCCTTAGTAGAGATAGTATAAATATTTTTTAATAATTAACTGGGTTTATATATATATATATATATATATATATCCTCCTTCTATTGCACATCATAGAATCAAATTAATGGGTGCATGCTTGATTGGTGGTCCTGCAAAACAGATTTTCCATGGGAGAGGGATGGTTGTGGTAGCCCTAGGTGGCCCTTGAATCGAGACAGGTTGGCGCGAAAAAGATTACAATAAATGCACCTAGAGGGAGAGAGAAGAGAAAGAGAGAGAGCAGCAGCAGCAACAGATGGAGGATGATTTTTACTTTTCCTTTTTATTTATTATCATCTTCTCTCTCCTTTGTACAGCAGTAAGCAATGGGGAAAAGAGAAAGTAAGGGGAAATGATTTTGTAATCCATTGCTTTATGATTGACGGTCTGTTTGCTTTTCCTCTGACATTGAAAAAGAGAGAGGAAATAAAGAAGGTATAGATAGATATAGCTATGATGGCCTTATGATGGGCATAATCCCCAACTCAACTTTTTCTCTGCAGCTCTGCCCGAGGAGAGTGTGGGGCTGCTGACCGTAAGGTCTAAGCGGGCAGCGGTCATGTCACATCAGAGACAGACCGCCCGTTTCAATTTTCAAACCAGCCCTGCCCGAAGGGTACGTGGATCGAGACATGCCGCTGACATGTCCTCCACGAACGTCGCTGCCCGCTCTCTGTCTCCTGCCCGCCATTTAAAGCCCCAGGAATTACACACACTCTCTCTCTCTACTCTCTCTCTCTCTCTTTCTCTTTTTCTTTCCCTCTGTTCTCTGCACTCTGCAATACTCGGTCGTTTCGGGTTCGTACAACCCTCTGTGCATTCTTTTCAAAGTCATGGGACCATCTGGGCCGTTGGATCACGTGTGTGTCCGTGGGTTTGGCGACCCCAGTTGGTCGTTTTCAGTGTTTGAATTTCAATGGTCATGATCAAGTCAGCGGGTGCTTGCAGGAATGTGTTTACTGACACTTCACCTCATCAGCTTGTCAAAAGTTAAAAAAAAGAAAAAAAAGTGGTTATACGATGAAGCTTGGGGTGTTTTCGATTTGATCTTGAAGATTGTTTTTCATTTTTGAAAGTCAAGCTAACCATATAGGGGTTTAATAATTTGTAGACGTTTTGCCTTACGGTATCGAGAAGTTTTTTTTTTTTTTCTTTTATCGGTCCAGTATATATAGGAGATTTTTTGAAGGCTATCAATTTCAATCTAGAGGACTTTGTGATCTTATCATCTATGAAGTACAAATAATGAAAGTCATTAGATGCTGCTAATATCTAAGTTACTAAGGTCACGAGGTAGACAATTAAAAGAAAAAATAAATGGTAATGAGATAGAGGGTCAAAGTCAAACGTTGCATGCCATTTATTTAGTGGCTTTAAATAATGAACAATACTCTCTATTGTGAATTTATATTACCTTGTGGGGCCACTTAGATGCATTTCTACGATCGTGAGTAAGATGGATGGAAAAGTCTGTTTATGGAATACAATCATGCAAAAAACTAGCTCCATCAAATTATTGCACCCTTGATTTAATTGCATAACTTTTAAATTTGATGGCCTATTAATTATAAAATAAAAAAAACTCAAATTCAATTTAATGGTGAGTAAGGGTTTAACGGGCATAAAAATGGGCATGCCAAATCGGGGGAATAAGAATGTAAGAGTTGCATGGATCAAAAATGGGCCCCATAGAGCTGATAGGCATATGCTGTCCGCCCGTTGGAGAAGATTCTCCTTAGATAAGTTAACTTGAAGCACCTATTAAGCTGGATTTTTATCATCTGTAGTTGCTTAAATCACAAAGCCTTCCATACACAGTAAGTCATTAGCTATAGAAGCAAAGCCACTTGTCCTATTTTAGAAAGACGTAAAGAGATTTCTGTACCTATTACAAAAGCTATAGAGGATTCCGATTCATCATATTTCTTTATCAATCTAACAACAATTATCTTGAACAGGGCCCCCACAAGTTGAAGACCAGTGGATTGAGATGGAATCATTTAACACTACATCTAACCATGTGTCCTTTTTTATCAGGGAAAGAAGAAGAGTGTGGCTATCTATATATGGTTCAAAGAAGACGGTACCATCAGATACGTGGCCAATCATCCTTCCAAGTCTTTATTTCAATGTTAGCTCTCTAACCACGTTTTGAGTTTTCAAATGAAAAGTCTCTCTCCCTATCTATTTGCATAGATTTGGAGTTAAAATGATGGTTGTGATAGAGATATTAGACAGCTAAAGCATGAACGTAAGACAAATTGGATGGCTCAAGATTTCAAACCCAAAGACTCAGCACGTGTAAATTTCAACGATATGTTCACACTTGGATCCATGAAACTTGGTTTCCCTCAACTCATTTTACTTTCATTTCTAATTACCTACAACTTTATTTACATATAGTTAGTTGGTTTTGACAAAAAAACATGATAATCATATCTTGTAGATATCCACACTAGTTGTTGAATAAACCAAGATGCTTACACTTAGTTTTCGAAATCCAAAGGCCTTTTTTGATACTCAAAAAATTTACAATTTTATGGGGTACATGTGCCACACTTGGAGGTGTTTAAAGGGAAGACACTTATATCTTACTATCTCAACAATATGTTAACACTATAGTTGTATGCAGTAAATGGCTAGTTAATGGAGGACTAGGAACCCAAATTAAGGTTTATGTACAAGAACATTCAAATAAAGGCAGTGAATAAAGGGGAAGAAGCTTTGAAATATTGGTAAGTAATTAAACTATAGCTCATCCTTCCCACAATTCGTTCTCTCTTTGCTCTCTTTATTACCACCGAAATAGTATGATAGGTAATTGTTACTTTATTATACCGAAACAGTATGATAGGTAATTGTTACTTGATTGCCATGTTTGCTTCTGTCAATCCATTCCTATGTATGTGCACGGTCATCTTTCACATGCAGCTCCATTACCTTCCATTTGATTTGACCCCACATAAAACACATATACATACATATACATAGAGTGAGAGAGAGAGAAAGAGGGAGGGGGGGTATGATAAGGAAAGCACAGGAATTTCTTTTGTCTATACCCTATCCATGTGAGTTTAAACAAAACACCTATTGATGGTTTTGGACGTGGCCTTTAGCTGATTTGTCTTGTACATGAGCTTGTGTCCCTATCTCTTCCCCTCTCACTCGTCTATATACCGAATATATAAAGGTGTCAAGTCATGGAATGAAAGCGGCTTTATCTAGTAAAAGGCAAGCCACCACCTTTATCTAAAATGTAGTGGCACAAGTGACTGCTCACATCTCTTTGGGACTGGTTTCATGCATGATGAAAGTTAAATTTATGAGGACCACAACCTAAAAGATGATATGGGTCTTGCCCAACAAAGTCAATTGACTTGTCACCAATCCATCTTTCTTCCCTTCGTAGCCAACCACCCGTGCTCAAAACATTTTCACTATTAAGTTAAACACATTGGGATTGATTGGATGCTCCTCTAGATATAACCAAGACACATCCCAACCATGGCATGGAATCATCAAATTATTCACCAAACTTTGGCAACATTAGGTCTATATTGTTAGTTCAGTCGCGGATCGCACTGTCTTTAGAGGACAGCAAGCAGAAGATAGTTTGGTGTAATAAATTATTTAGGGCTCTTTGCAAGGATGCGTACATGCAATGTCGGTGCATTTAGTTTTGAACACCCAACTTGTTTTGTTAAGCAAATGCATAATAAAGAAAAGTTAATAAAAGCATTTCTTCCAATGTTATAATTTAAGCGAAATGAAACAACTTGTGAGAGGCAACAAGAACTTTCCAAGTGCAAGTTCACTCAAAATAAAAAGAAAATAAAGTTAGAGTCTTACATAGATTTTTTTTTTATACTAGTAATTGTGGAATTCGTCTTAACAAGCTAAAGATAATGACGATGATGATGATCGAATATAAAATCTAGCCTGGCCCACCAATCCTATAGTTACAATTTAAATGTAATTTACATGATTAGCACCATGGCAGCTAGAGAATACAGTTTTCTTTCCAAGAGATCAGTAACTCACAACCGAAATCTTGAGTAATAATAGTATGCTTGTCATATGTGCACTTGCAAATTTTCCAAATGCACCCTGTAAAGTGTAAACTATGATCAGATTTTGATTTTTTTTCATTGAAAATAAAACTTTTTCAGTTATCTAAAAATTCATATAAAGTTGTGCTTAGTGTGAGTGATTTAAAAACCCTTTCTTAAAATAATATAAAACATTTTCAAAACAAATGTTGATACACGTGGGCCCTTTTGTATAAAATCATATATATTAAATGCACTAAATCTAAAGACTTATATTTAAATTGATATAAGATATGACCAACCAAAAAAGTGCAAGACACATGCTCATAAATGCTATATTGATAAATTAGGGTTGCCCCTTTATGGGGTTTTACAATTTCCACGCTTCTCTCTTTTTTCCTTTTTTTTTTTTTTTTATTAATTTTTGGTAACCCTAAGATATTCTACAGAAAAAAGCCCAAATGACATACTCAAAGAATATTGATATTGGTAAAAAATAACAAAATAGCTTTGAAAACTATTTGGGGTTGCACTATCTCGGAATTCCCCACACCTAATTGGAGACAGGTCTGTAGTATGACCCAAATTCATCATAAAATACAAGTCAACTATCACAACAAATGGGTTGGGCCTAGCACATTTAGTTATTGAAGGTCCACTCCTAGCCAGTGCATTAAACAAATCAGCCCCAAGAAATTGGACTCGGTGGGGTTGGGTTGGCCCGGCTACTTATAGCCATGGTTGATTCCTTGTACTTCTAATCACTTCTCAAATGGCTTAACAAGAGATCATGACACAGTTCTATGATGTTTGATTTGAAAAGATTACCTAATAAAAGATAAGAGAACTGGGAAAACAATCTATAGAAAGATTGATATATCAACCAGACTTCTTTTTATCTCATAAAGTACACCATTGAGAAATAAAGCATGATACGTGTTACATGAATACAAATGGCTAACATAGCCATCAACCTTTGGAGGTTGTTGCAAAAAGATAGAGCATATATATCTAACTTATATCTTGCCTTCAAGTCATGAGATTCCATTTACACACACATATGGTTAAGCTTAAGAGGGGTGGCCCACCCCTAAAATACATATTAATCCCCAAAAGCATTGACACAATTCCCAACAAATATATGATCTCCTGGAATTGACATGCACCAGTTTCTAAGCCCAACTTCTATGAGAAATTTCACAAGTTGAGTAGACTTGGGCTCAAGCCCATGGGGTGTATCCAAATAGTCCTTCAATTATTTAAAAGAACATAGCCCTTTGATCGGTCGCCTATAAATAAATGGCTACGTGAAACCTCAGGTCAAGCCTTTTGAACACTGAAACATGGGCTCACAAGTAATGGGATTTATGAGCATTAGTCTTATTAAGTGTTCCAACGAATGCATCTGTTAAAAGGTGTGAGAGTATGGAGATTGTCAGGAGAGGGAGAGGGAGATCTAAGAGAAGCTGGAAATAAACTATTAAACATAACCTTGACTACATGGATCTAACGGAAGACATGGCCCTAAACAGATTTAATTGGCGTCATCAAATCCATATAACCGACCCACCTAGTGGGAAAAGACTTGGTTTAGTTTGATTTGGTTTGGTTTGATTTTGTCTTAATAAATATTCCTGCACACATCTATGATACTTTAGTCCTTGGGTCTAGAAGATTACTTTTCTTTACACATAATCACAACTTTATAGGGTCCATTCCTGAAAGATACTTTGGGCTGTATTGGGCCAAATGATGCACAAGATCATTTCCCCAAAGGACCGTATGGATTTAATTCAAACCTACACAATTCAGCCCCTTAAGGCTCTAACAGTGTTAAAAATTAGCTCCAATTGGCAGCCCAAACAAGGAAAGCAGTTTTAGTGTGATACATTTGAGGCTTTGGTGTGGTTTAAAGGCCCTAATGATTGGCCCAGACCCACCTTTCTTAATTCTTACTCAAATTAGGATTTACCATTTTTCCATTCGGCTGGTAACATTCCTGATTCTTAGGCCCATATGTTGCACAGGGTCCTAAACGTAAAGCCGGTTAATTAATTTTGGAGAGTCCAGTTTGGGAATTTTGTATGTATAAAGGCCCAGCTTGACAAATGACACAAGTTTGGGTTAGTATTTTACAAAGGCCCTAGATATAGATATGGCCTGAAATGTTGGCCCAACAAAAAATGGGCTCAGTACTGTTGACAAGCGAAATTCCAGGTCATGTCAGATTCTAGGTTACCCAACAATAGCCCAGTAATTGTTCTACCCTCAAATGCTTGCATGATCACAAAGAGAGCAGCCAGGCAAACCTAAGCTGGATCACTCAAGAAGAGTTGCCACCCTACACACCCTAATGCGAAAGGCCTTCAGTCAATCGAATTTTTGGGCTTTCTGAGAGACAAGGGCCCTCTTCTCTCTCCTACCGAGCTTTCCGAAACCTCCAGTGGGATCCATCTGAAAGCAACATTTCAGCTTCCTTAATCAATTTCCTTTCCAAATCCAAATCCCTTCTCTGTCTTGGAGCTCTCCCAACCCAATGAGGGTTTTCAGTTGATATTGAGCCATTCCATACAAAAACAAGACCCATCACTGTTGTTGCATTCTATCAATTTCTTAACCACAGATCTGACTCGGTGCATCCCATTCTGTTAGTTGAGTCCAATGCCTATGTACGATAGTGGGAATATTCACTTAATCAAAAAGGCAGGAGAACCAAGGTTAACTCTTGCATTCTGTAGTTTGGCTTTGACTTTCATTTGGCTGGGACAGGTTCAGGTCTAAAGAGGTTGACCCAGTAGAGGTAAAGTCTAAGTTGTGGGTCCATTGTAATGCTTGTTGTTTTGGTCTAGGGGAACATCCACTGCCCCAAAATTTGGATGGTTGGTATTGTGATGGGTTCTGAATGGACACAAGATCCGACATTGATCGACCTAGAAAAATGCTGGATTCGTGTGGATTTGGAGACCCACACTTGATAGTGCCAAATTGCCAATGCCCCTACATCAAAACTGCCCAAGGAAGTGAAATAAGTGAAATATGATTGTTGCCTGGAGCTGTGAGCTCTCTCTCTCTCTCTCTCTCTCTCTCTCTCTCTCTCTCTCTCTCTCTTTCTCTCAAATGGCTCCCCACTGGCCAACACCTCAAAATTTTTTCCAAGTACTGATACAGACAGCCAGGTAGGTCTATCTGCAATTAAATTTTGGAGAATCAAACCCTTGGAAGTTTGATCAAATCTGATAAATTCAACGAGCAAGCCATCGAAATGTATTTAATAAATTATGTAAGGCAAATGAGCAAGAAACACAGTTGCAAATTGTATGTAAAATTAGATACAAGCAAGAACCTGTGACTGCAGGAAGTATGTGGAGTACTAGAGTGTTTAGAGAACAAGATATCAAAATCTATCCACTGGAATGATGATCCCATCCATTCAAATTTATACTAGACATAATTTGGAGATACTCAAAATGAGGTTTTCAATTGAGCTCCAACTTTCTTGAAATAGTGGGATTGAGCTCAAATTTTAATTAAGATTGCCAAAAAAATGAGATTTGGGCTGAAATTAAATGGGTTTTTGAGCCAATGTTATTGAGATTTGCCAAAAAAACTGTTAAGTACTCCAGAAAATTACTGCGGTGGTTGACGGTTTTTCATTTTCTATTCTACTTATTTCATTTTCAAATCGATTAGATGGGAGATTATTTGATGACAATTTATTTGTCCTTCAATTTTAGGAACTTTTACAAATACATTTCTTAGAATTCGTAAGAAATTAATTTCCTAAAAACGAATGGGGGCTTTCCGAGAAATTTCTATTATGGGGTGAATTGGATCCTTGAAAGTGGTGTCTCGAGCGCACATGAAATAAGCATGCAAATGCGATGGCAGGGTTCGAGGCTTCATGGAGTTGTGTGGGCATCAAAATCATACCTGTGGTAGGACACGCTTGTAATAGAATGGATGGATGGAGCTTCATGGATCGATCATAATCTGGAAGGGTCCCAAAGATTCCAGGAATTTGTGAAATACTGTTGAATAATCTTGAATGGTGTCATTGTAGATTAGTATCAAAGTATCGTAGAACGTTCTCATATGTTAGAAAAAGTGACATGTAGATACATATATGTATCTTAAGTGTTGTATTTTGCAAAAGTATTAACAGACATCTTTGAATTTATCAGTTAGTAGCATAGTTGTTAATATCGTTTCGGATCTCATTTTGCTCTGACCTACAAAATGAAAAGTTTCGGCCGATTCGGAATTTCTGTGAAACTTTTCGGAATTACATTTCGAGAAAAATATAACATAATATATATACATATATAAGTGAAAAAAAATAGAAAAAGTAATAAATATAGATTTAATCCATTATAGTAATTTTTTGGAATTATATTTTGTGAAAATATAAGAAATACAAAATATACGTGTAAAAAAAATAAAAAATAAAAATTAACTATGTAAAATTTCATTTCGGCCGAAAAGTCATATTTCGGCCAAAATCCCGAATTTCGACTGAAATCGGCCGAAATCTTGAATTTCGGCCGAGATTGACCGAAATTCAAACCAAAAAGTTTTGGCCAAAATTTCCTTTTGGTCACTTGACCGAAACGAAAAATTTCGGCTATCTCAACCGAAGCGAAATGAAATTAATAACTATGGTTTGTAGCTAGAAAATTTGTGGAAGCAACGTTGAGAATGGACACAAGGATTCTCAATGGTGCGAATTGTGTGGTCCAAAAGACATTTGTATTAATGCTGACTGGCTACCTCAAGCACTTGAATTGTGGTCAGACAAGTTTTTTTTTTTTAAGTAATATTCTAGAAGACGCTGTAAAGGTTGACTGGCTAACCAAAAGAAGCAATGGAGTGATTTCATGGTCCAAGCTCAAACACCTAAATTTTGAAAGGGCATTGGGGAGAAATCCCCAGTCAATAAAGATGGCCATATGGAGCCCATGAGAATCTGTTCATTGAAAACAAAAAAAAACAACAACAACTTATCTTTGAATTGATTGTGCCAAAAGAGCAAATTTATTGAATGACCAAGACTAACAGGGACATATAGTCATATGTTTTCCCAATTGCATTGAAATATTGATTAGAGCTTCTGTTTTCTGGATCCAAGATGAAATGGCATGGGCCACAAAAACCTGATTGATGCATGAGCAACACAAAAACAGAGTCCAAGTACAATGTAATAAGCTTCCATCCAAAATGCCAACCAATACTCTTCTGCCGTACAAGTTTGGCACAAACAATAAAAAGAAGACTCCATGATCGGCTGACGGTCTAGCACATACTTTTGGGATGTGTGGAGCTCCAACGTGGGGCCACACGTATTCATAATTTAGATCCACTTGCGCTAGCGCTGGATCATTAAATTTTACTTTAATAAGTGTTAGTCTTACTATAATATTGAGCACGTACTAACAACATAATTTAGAAAAATCTTATTTTTCACGTGCATTATAAATTAATCATCTTTCCAATCTTCTTGAAACTTTATTAAAACCTTCTAACATTTTCAACACTTTCATCATCACCACCACCACCATTATCAAGTATTTCACCTAACTATGTTGGAGTCGTCGCCGTCATTAATCCATCATCATCAAAGCTTTCTCCTAATTATGTTGGGGTTGGCTATATGAAGTCTTTTTCTCTATTTCAATATATTTTGAATCAAATCCTTAGATGAAGTGTACATCTTCATATCCAATGCAAATCAGATAAAAAAAAAGTCTGACTACATAAGTTGATGACCAACTAAGTGAAAAGGGCAAGTCGTAGAGAGGATGTGAATGGAAATAATTTAACCCCTAATAGCATTTTTAACCCTTTATGAGATCAATAGCCAAGAAACTGATATTTTTTTCTTGTCATTTCATTTGGGTGGTGGTGCCCCTAATCAGATGCCCTGCCTAGCTGGGCACATGTCTATGTCTGTGCTTATTACATATGTGCGTGTGCCATGCGATGCTGGGTCAGCCCATTGCTACCATTGTGGCCAAGATTTCTCCCATGACCTTTCAAGATGTGGACATTCAAAGTCAGCAACAGCTAATCTTTGCTAAGTAATATGAAATTCAGGTGGACTCTGAAGAGGTTTAGCCTGCCACAACCCTTATATATGACGCCTCTTTATTGACTATATAATTAATGTGATACAGTGATCAGCAATTTGCTAACATGCTGCTAAAGAAGCAAAGTCAAAATTTGTGGGCCCATTTATTAAAATCTTAACTTGCAAAATAAATATTCCATTTGGGCACCATAGCAAAATTTTCGACCACCATTGATTCAATGTAAAATATCACTCCTAATGGAGTGGGAAATTTGGTTAGGGCCTATTTAAAAATGAAGAAATTTATTTTAGATGTTTTTTTTTTATTTTTAATAAAATCTCACAAGTTTTTTTTATGAGTCCAAGCTTAATGATCTAGAGGTCTAGACTCCAAAATTATACACCAGGTAGTGAAAAAAAAAAAAAAAACTTCTACATTATCGATATGAAACTTAACCGAGGGGTCAAGAGAATCTCCACTTAGAAATGTCCTAACATTTAACCATATCCATGACAAAGGGGAGGAAGACAACATATGGAAATACTTAATGAGATTTAGACCCGTTGAGCTTGCAACTCTCAGTTTGGAATGGATGGTTTTTTCTTGTTATGGGGCATCTAAAGCGCATATTTGGTTGCATGGTGAACCTTACAACATAAACTAAAACGTAAATGTAAGATATAATAAAATGATAGTAAGAGTGTGGTAAAATATTTATTTGGACAATATGATGCAATAGAAATATTATGTATTGGTAAGAAGTGAAAGAGTAAGTGTTTGCTTAAAAAATACTCTGTCTTAAACTTAACTTTATTCTATTTTATCACATTTTTTGTAATAAATTTTCTTTTTTTGATAGTGTAGTAAATGTTAGAAATGTCACATTATAAGTTTATTTTCTAAACTCGTTTTCTCACCGAGATATAATAAAGGTAGAAATAGATCAATCTCAACTAATTTTAACTTCAATTTTACTCATTCACCTGCTAAATAAAAAAAAAATCCTTTAATCTTGTCTCGTATCTATTTTATAAGTTATAATTAATATCCATCGAAGTCCAATGTTTAAGACACCTATTAAAAAATTCAGAATTAATGTCAGCTATTTAAATTTAACGTCAAATTTCACTTCAATCAAAGTCTCACCTGTATTTTAAGATTAGATACATGATTAATAATGTAATTAGTTACATATACTATTTAACCATATATATATATTAATTATATTATTAACCTTTGAAGTATTTTCAATTTTCAAATACAATGGGCGCGAAGATCGCAAATGCCACCAACATGAAGCGTGAGGGAAGCAATACAATCCGGACCTTTTCCAACCAAAAACTCACCCCCAGTTCGCCACGTGTCCATCCCTAACTGAAACGATGCCACGCGTCACATTCTCCACCGTCCTTCTATAAAAGGAGGGACGCCTTCCTCGCCTCTCGCGCCAAAATCGAAAAACACAAACCCATCCCAACCATTGAAACCAAATCCAAAAAACGGAAAGAAATCACAAACCTCTCATTTCGCCATTAAAGCTGCAGAGAGAGCTCCCAAGCGTTCCAGAGACAGGGAAATTACACTTTTGCCCTTCCTCTCTCTCTCTCTATCTCTATCTCTTGTTCTATGTTCTCCTCCTTCGCTCCTTCGCTTCTCGTCACAACCAATCCAAAACCCTCCTCAATCGTCTCCTGCAAGAGGGTTTATGAAAGAGGATTTTCCTTCAATTATTCTCAGAAGCCCTTGAAGAAGAAGAGGAAGATCAGGACGGTACGATCCTTTCCGATCATGAATCCGACGGCTGCGATTAGTGCATCGGCGGCGTATTCATCGTCGTCGATGATGTTTACATCTGGGGCAAGCACGCGCGTCGGAGCTCTTCTGTCGGTGAGGGTGCTGAAGGCGGTTCTAGCGGTGATGCATGTGATTTTGCTGTTGCTACTGCTGCCGTTCCGGCAGCGGAGGAGGGAGGAGAGGAGGAAGGGGGCGGTGGGGCGAGTGGCTTCGTTGCGGAAGAGCCTGGCGGTGGATCTGGATGTGGGGACGAGGCGGGCGATTGCGATGGGGAGGGTGGGGAAAGATGGGGATGAGAGGACGGTGAGGGAGTGGTCGTTGTTCACGACGTCGAGAGGAGAGACGATGTTTGCGCAGTCGTGGATGCCGGTCTCCGGTAAGATTAGGTATGGGGTTTTCTGGATTGTTTTTTCTTCTTTGATGTTTAAGTCATTAGGGTTTCTTCTTCTTCTTTTTCCTTTTAATGTTTGATTTTTATTTATTTCTTTCAATTTTGGGATTGGTGGGAACCATATTTGGGTGATTTAGACTGAATTCAGGAGGACCACCTTTAGCAAAATCTCCTCTTTTTTTTTTTTTTTTTTTTTCAATGGGAAATGGCAACCATCAACTTCAGCTTAGAATATAGTATGAGGATTAAAGAGGGTTAGATTACAGATGAAGAATATTTAGAGGTTGAAATGAAAATGATTTGGAAAGAAACATAAATAATAGAGCAGTTTGAGTGAGGAGCAAATCTGTTGACTAGTTTGGATTTTTTTGGTTTAAAGAGATAAAAATGACTTGTGTGGAAAGGCATGAGTTGGAGAATGGGGAGAAATTTAAGCAATGATTTGTTGTGATTCTGCGCCTTTTTGACGCGTGGGAGCCCCGAACTTGGGGGCAGTGCATGATTTTCAATTCCAGCCATCCACAAAATGGGATCCTGGATTAAAAGGTGGGACTGGGATTGGAAACAAACAGCTATATGAGGGACTCCTGTGGGGGGGACAAAGAGCCTGCTTGGATGAATGGAGAAAGCTAAATAGGAGAGAAACATTATGAATTTCTTTATACAAAAGACTAATTTTCACAGCCTCTTTGTGAAGGAAAACATTTTCCCCACTTTTCCAAAATGCACGCAAGTTGGAAATTTAACCTGTAAGGGCCCTTTTGGATGTAAAGAAGGTAGAGAAAACTGTTCACTTTACAAATTTGAATTGGAGGACAGTTTTCTTCATGCAGAGAGGGAGGGAGGGGATTTTGGATCAGTTGCAATTCATGGGGAATAAATCTAAACAATGGTCAATTTTGATCAGAAATGGGTCCCATTGTGCAGATAAGTTCTGCTGTATCATGGAAATACAGTTGATTGACATACTGGGTGCCGCATTTATAGTATTAGCTCTTGAGTATGATCCAATACTCGCCCAAGTATAATGTAGTTCTCTTATTTTCTAAATCTTTGTTGCATTCGCTTAACAGTATAATATATTCCATTCTTTTAAATGATATTGTTCTCTATATTCAATGTATCTTTTCTTTCCAATTCAATCACTGTTGTTGCTCTGAAGCAGGGTTGCCTCCCTAGGGATACAATACCCAAGGATATTCAGCCCTTTTGTTTTGGCTGTTTCTCAACCCATCATCTCTTTTGTAAGGGTTCCTTGTCTTCAAATTTGCACTATTGTTATCTTGGATTTAGAAACTATGATTTTGGATATACTTCTATCAGTTTTGTGAGTGAACATATCTGCAAATATGCTTTTCTGGAAACTCTGTGTGCAATTTGCAATGGCATCATTTATTCGTTAATTCTCCAAAAAAGGTTAAACTAGGTGCATACTGGTGAGCATCATCGGGACTTGTCTGTCATGGACATAGCTGATATGTGGGTCAATAAACATTGAAGTTATTGGGCTAGACTGTATTGAAGGTTTCTATGATGGTGACCAGTAAAAAGATCTCTATTGACTTTCAATAAAAAATTCTAGATTGGATGGTAATTGAAAGGGGGCTCCATCAGTGTGAAGCACCAATGAAAATATTTTACTGTGGTGACTGGTAAAGAAAAGTTTTCACTAAGGTGGACATTGTTTCTTCCAAGGAAAAATTCAAGATTGGATGGTGATCAGGGTAGGGTAGCTAATTTCAATTTTTAAGGTGGCTGTTGGATCAAGTGTGCAACACAACCACATCCACTTACCTCCCTAAAGAAATGACTCTGCATCCTGTGGTCAATTTAGGACTGCAAGTGCTCAATACGAGGCTTTTGGGCTTTTATGCCATGGGATAACCAGCTATTCTGTTCCAATAGTTAATAACTCATGATTTTTTAAGTGCCATTTCTCATTTGTTTTTGGGAAACCTTTATACCTTTTTTAGTAATCTGCTGTATTAGTTTGGACACCAAAAAACCAGTCCTATTAGTTTTAATGTTTAAGAACCTTGACGGTGTATAATTTTCTATGTAGTCTGTAAATGATTTTTTGTGCAAGATAAATGTATTTTGAATGTTGTTATCTTAGAATTCATGTTTAGGTTGTGACAAAATTTTATGCCGGCTATCAACCTATCTAACGCAACCCTCCTTTATCCGAGCTTGGGACCGGCGGTAAAAATTGGCGAAGTTACGCAACTTATCTGAAGATTTGACTTAGGATAGATCAGAATGGAGAAACACAATTCATGTAGCCAACCCCAACATAGTTGGGACAAGGCTGATGTCCATTTTAAACCCTTGAATATGTTTTTTTATGAGTTTCTGAGTAAATTTCGATATGGCTTTCTCCTCACAATCACACTGTGATTTTATTTCTGTTATTAGTTATGTCCTTACTTCCCTTAATTTGTATTAAATGTTGATGCAAATTTTGTAAACGGACAGGATCAAACTCATTTACTAGGATTGTTCCCTCGTGTCCAAATTCTAGAGCCTACTGATTGTCATGAATATTTATGCCATAGATTCAATCAAGCAAATTTTATTTTATATCCATTTTAGGTGTTATGAACATTTGTGCTGTAGCTGTATTTCCATGATCTGTTTTATGTTGAAAGACCTGGAAGACTAGTATTGCTTCTTTGGAAACTTGATGTCCTTTGTTCGCCACATATGTTTCAAATTGGCTGAGTATGTGTCTTTGAGCATCGATATGCAACTACCACCATCTAAAGAAACCATGAGGCCTGTTGACATGAAATTCTAGAAGTTTTAACGTATTAAAGACCATATTTGTATCCTGGATTCTCTTGAAACAATATCAGACTAGGTTCATTCTTAAATAACACAGGATGTTTTGAAAGAAATCCGATATCAACAAAATTCTCATTTCTGATGATTTCTCTCATCTCTGAAAAACATAATTTTTTGCTTTATTTTATTTTATTTTGAATGGTAACATGACTTGACCATGTAACCTCATGGTTGTGACTAAGAGCACTTTCCAGCTGAGTTACGTGTTCCTGTCAAAAACATGCCTTTGGTTCCATTGTTGTGGGAAGTTACAACTTTCAAACCCATGCAACTCGCAGTAATGAGAATTCATAGATATTGAGTGGGCCTAAAAGAGATTTTTTAGAGATTTGAGCAATATTCAAATAAATCATCTTTTGTTTCTGGAAAACTTTGACTTGAGGTGAGATTTTTAGTGAACGTCCAAACAAAAAAAAGGGTTTATCAGCATGAAATAACAGTTTTCAGGGATTTCGTATATATTTTTTGGACTAGAGAGATCTTCATTCTAGAAATCCAATCTCCAAAGGATGCCCTAAAGTCAGAGGGCCCCTTTGAAGTTGTTTTTGTACCAGGTATTAGTGTTATATACCAATGCATCATGCATGTGCATGTCCAAGTTAAGATAGTGAGGGTTGCTTATGGGAATTTCTTTGCAGTAATAATGGGGTTAATGATGGCCCTGGGCCTTGATCATTGACATGGAAGATGTTGCAAGAATTAAGAATTTGAGCCATGAAATCATAGCATTCATGTTCCTCGAGGTACCTCTCAGATATGGTAAAACTGAGACTGACAGAAAAGACTACCTTGGTGATGTCTAGAATCCCAAGAAAGTCTGACAGCATAATGTATGCTATTGTGTTTTTTTTTTTTTTTTTTTAATGCTCTCTCTGAGTGTAAAATATATTATGGATTGTAACGAATTAATTTAAGAGTAAGGTGGTGATGCTTGACAAGGGAAAGAAGAAAAAAAAAAAATTTACTGCATTCATTTGAAAATTTTTACGCAAGGCAGTTAAAATTGGACAATGTATTATAATGAATTGTGGGATCAAATGACACCTAGTATTAAAGAGTTTTGCCAAAGATGTGCTTCGAGAATCAAAGGAAATAATAAGATATTTGGGGGGTGGGGGTACTGATTTGGTTTTATGGCAGGTTGATTTACAATACAAGCCATTTTTCTACTGAGACAACTTGTAAAAAAGTTTGTAGAAAAGGAAAAATTTGTATATGGGTTTATCAGTTAAAAGAAGCTATAGTGGAGTGTTGGATCTTTCAATTTGGTAGACATTGAAGAAAGAAGCATCCTCAAATTCTATGGAAATCTAGACATGTCCAAAGGGGTAGTTGTGTGCATAGTTATCAATTTCATTTTGTTTTGGCTATATGAAGCCGAAGTGAAATGCTAAGTGTAACTTTTCGGTTTGACTTTCGGTCAATTTCAGCCGAAAACATGGATTACAGTCGAATTGACTAAAATGGCCGAAATGATCGAAATGTTATGGGGAATGTGTCCAAATGTCAATCTTAAAGGTTGTTAACTTTTATTGTTATGAAAATTGTGTTTAAACTTTATTTTGATAAGGAATGTGCTTAAATTTTACACTTATAAGTTCAATATTATTTTATCATAATGAATTAAATGCTTACATTATATTTTTTTTCTTTTTTATTTTTCTTGCATATATGTATATTTCAATTTTATTTATTTTTCTAAAATATAATTCCGAAACATTTCACCAAAACTCTGAATCGACCGAAATATGTCGTTTTGGAGGCTAGAACGAAATGGGGTCCGAAACAAAATTAACAACTATGGTTGTGAGTATGAGAAGTGCATGAGAGACATCTATGTTCTTAGGTGGAGTTGAAATCCAACTCCCCATTAATTCACCTTGGTTATGAACAACTTAATGTGTAGATATATATATATATATGTATATATTTTGTAAAGAATGTGTTATTAATTAATCAAACAAGAGAACAAGTAAATTAGAATGCAACCATGCGAGTTTATTGTAACAGAAAATAGGAAGAGGAATTGGTTAGAACAATAGGAAAAAAAAGAAGAAGAAGAAAGGAAGTCGGTTAGAACTGAAAATAACTTAGTGCCGTAGTCTTGATAGATTTTGATATCAAAGCAACTATAGATGAGTTTGTTAAAATGGAAAATAGCTTGCTGCTATAGTGTGATAAATCTTGATAGCTAAGACAGAGCAACTATAAATCAAAGCAAAGAATTTGAATTGGTTATTGTAAATATGATCAACATAGGGAGGCAAAGTGGAGACAAGCTAGTGATGTGTAGTGTGATCATCAAATGTCACTTGTTGTCTTTCATGGCGATTATTCGTACTTTGTACTATGGAGTTGAATCTTGGGCAAAAAGGAAATGGGAAATAGCTAAAGTAGATGTAACTGTGATGCGTATGCTTTGATGTATCAATTAAGCTACAAGGACATAGTTACAATCATGCACATAAAGGAAATCCATGAGATTGCAAATTCAGCCAAGGGTGGACAAAGTGGAGAAAAGCTAGTGATGTGTTGTGTGAATGTCAGGTGACACTTTTCTTTAAGGGGAGTTTCATGGCATTAAGTCCTACATTTTTGTAGGGATTGAATTTTGGCAATGAAGAAATAACAAGCATCTTAAGTGCATGCTGCTGAGACGTGGATGCTAAAAGTAGAGGTGAAGTTGTGAAAATGAATAGAATTAGAAATGCTTATGTAATAGGAAATCCACATGTGGCTCCAGCCATGGTATTAAAACTTGGCCGAGTCCAAGTCGACTTAGACTTAGTCAGGGTTGACTCAGACTTGACTTTTACATTTGGATTTTGGGACAAAATTGCCCTCCATAGTCTTCCCTAAAACCACCACCGTTCCCATCCAAGCTATCTCCTCATCACTCTTCAAGTGCGGCCTGGTGCTTAATCAGAATACACCATAGAAGTTTCATAACTTCAGGCCAGATTCCACCCAGCCCACAACTGCCGACTAACAACAGTGAAGGTCTGGAGGAACGATTCTACTTGCGTCTCTTAGGACGGCGGGTGGCTATGCAGATTGAAATGACAATATGTGGATATAATTATTTTTTGAGAGGAAACAAAATGCAATTTGTTTTTGTATCATTTGTCATATATATATATATATATATATATATATATGGGGACATTCATGTACATCCATTCCTCGCCATAGGATGAGGGACACTTACATGGATTTCCCTCTTTGCACATGAACATTATTTTTCTGCATATGACCATATTTGACTTTTCCTCTTTTGCACATGAATATTTCTAATTATGTAAGTGTCCCTCACCCTATGGTGAGGGATGGATGCACATGTATATTCTCCTATATATATATATATATATATATATATATGGGGTTAGCTCTCTTAAGCTGAAACTTAACTTATCCTAAGCTGAAACAGTGTGGTCCCACAAATTAAAGTCGATTATCCTTGTTTTTTGCATGATAATTGTCTCCAAAATCAAGATAAATCCAATCAGAACTGGATTTTCCAGTTCTATCATGCAAAAAACAGATATAATCAATTTTGATTTGTAGGACCAACAATATTCCAGTTTAGGATAAACTAAGCTTCAGCTTAGGAGAGCCCTGCATGCTCGCTCTCTCTCTCTCTCTCTCTCTCTCTCTCTCTCTACACACACCCAAATATTCAGGTGAGAACTCGTTCTCATCGTGCTTTCGTGAGAACGGGCCATATTCAAGTGAGAACTAGTTCTCATCGTGCTTCCGTAAGAACTATTGATGGGGCCCACCTAGCAACCCATCCAAACCATGCACAAATAGTGACCCTCCTTATAGTCACTGATCCCAAGGATTGGCATACATCCGAATGGACTGAACCGTTGGATCGACGGTTGAATCTTTTTTTGAATATGAAGCCATTAAACTTGTTGGCCACGGATGAAGGGGTTAGGGGCATGAGGATGGGGTCAAACTTGATGCTTGGGGTGGTCTCACATAGATCTTTCCATCTCCTTGGTCCCATCCCCAAATGGGACCCACAGTTGGGCCCCACTGAAAGTTCTCATAACCTGAATAGATCCGATATATATATATATATGCTTTTCTAGAATTTAGATAGCTGGAGCTTGTTATTCACTTGTGTGGGCATTTTTATTCAAAATTTATGCTGCAGACCTATTTGCAAGAACCTTCCAACCTGAGCTCGTATTTTACCTAATTGCCTCGTGTGTTGCTATAAATTACTTCCCGTTTTGTGCCATCATCAGTGTTCATTATTTTGCTTGTATATATTTTCTATTTTTACTGAAATAATCAAATTTCATCATGACAAGAGCCTGCAGTACATGTGAAAAGTGCTGGTTGTTGCAACCACAAGGTTGCTGGTTTAAGTCGTGTTACCTATCCAAAAAATTGAAATATGAAAATTTGATCATAATATTATTTTAGGTATCGCCAACTAATTTACCAATGTTGTTCTCATGTTTGATGTTCCTCCATCTTGACTTTTTATAAACCATTGGTTCCACATGGTAATGTTAATCACCTGTACTTGGCTTCACTTTTAGCTGTATTAGTCATCTGTGTTTTACGAGGGTGTTTTCTTGTGTGTACTTTCCTGTATTTGTGATTGAACCTATTGAACCAATTATTCCTTCTTCTACTGGAACCACCCCAGCCCGCCCCCCAACCCAACCCAACCCAACCCAACATTAGCTTTCGCTATTCCTTATGGTAGCAAATAACTGTAAGAACTGAAGACCAACATCAGTGATCAGGCGGGCCACATCCTGACAGCTTGTCAGATCCATGGAAATCTTTCCCTATTCTCTCCTGCACTTGTACTACAACACTCCTACCAATAGAAGAAAATCGTTTTGAAAAAAACGAGTAAAATTTACAATGCTTCCAAAATGGCTAGGATTCAAACTAGAGTTTTATGTTTACGATGAATAGAAAATAAAGTAGAATCCTCAATGTTAAGCATACAAGAGGTGAAGTAAATTAAATTATGGATCCTCATTGTCGCATCAATTTGTCATTTAACTTTTATCATTTATCAGTAGGCATTTCACTGTTTTGTTAGATTGCTCACTAAAGGTAATTATTAACAGAACATTAAAAAAAAAGGGTAGCTATTAACGGTTTTGTCTCTATTGTGCAGGGGACTAGTGGTCCTTTTACATGGTCTTAATGAGCACAGGTACAAAATTTATTTTTAAGTTTCTAAAGTTCCTGTTGAAGTGAATTCTTTACACCTGAAGAACTGCTTATGAATTCATTTCATTCTCTACAGTGGCAGATACAATGATTTTGCAAAGCAATTGAATGCTAATGGCTATAAAGTGTATGGCATGGATTGGACCGGTAAGTGGTTGGTTACTTCTTTACACCATCTAACTTGCCAATACTTTCTTAGTGGGCCTCTTTTTAGAGTGTTTGGGTGAAGAATGATATTACTATATAAACCCATTTCGTATGATATATGATTGCATACAGGCTGTTATGGTAAAAGTTCATAAAAAAACCTTACCCAAAAAATATTTTGAAATTCTCTCTTGAAATGGATCATACCAACTGTTGAGCCGCTATATTATATGCATATGCATATCTTTCTCTTCTAGTTGCATAAATCAAGCCGGCTGGATAGTCCATAAGTTTCCAGCATAGGTGGTTCAAGAGTTGGTTTGAGAGAGCATCATAGAAACACGATGCTGATAGAGACAGTTGACATTTGCAGACAGGGAGTTACATTACCCAGGGTGACTGGCTGGCTGGCTGGCTTTTTCCTGTACTTTCTAAAAATACAGTAAATCACTTGTAAACTTAAAAAGTTCATTTCTTATGGTACATGCTTTATATGCTGCAAAGTATCTCTGTAGGCCTAGTTACATTTAGGACACGTTTCTTGTGATATATGCTTTTTCGCTTTGTGATTCTGGATTTGTGTTAAAATGGGGGTCGGATTATCAGCAGCTACAGCATTAGGTGGGACAGTGTTTTTGTGCCTTTTCCATTGATGATGATTTGAGATTCATTCCAAGTACACCCTTACATATGCTGATAGAATATATGTATATATGTAGTATAAATTGTAGTTGCAAGATCAATTTATAGATTAACGACTGAAATTGTTTAAAAACTGTGTGTCCTGAGTTCTGTGACTTAATAAAATAATTTTTCATTTAGGACATGGCGGAAGCAATGGGCTACATGGATATGTCCATTCACTTGATGAAGCTGTCAGTGATACGGTATGTTCTCCAAAATAGTAATTGTCATGAGGATCATTCGACTGCATTACTTACCTGTTCTCCTTTCGTTACATCTACAGAAAGAATTTCTTGAGAAAGTACTGGCAGAAAATCCTGGTCTCCCATGTTTTCTCTTTGGACATTCTACGGGTGGAGCCATTATCCTCAAGGTAAGAACTTGTTCTTCTTTAGTTCTAAAATAAATTAATGATATTTTAGCCAAAGAATTTATTTGAAGTTTTTCCTACTGTTTGGACTTTTGAAGGCAATATTGGACCCAAAAATTGAAGCCCTTGTAGAAGGCATAGTATTGACGTCTCCTGCTATAAGAGTTCAGCCATCTCATCCAATTGTTGGGGTAAGAAAAATTGTTCCTTCTGCTCACTGCTTTAGTTTTCTACCAACATAGATGGATGAAATTTTGAGAAGTAATACCATATTAAGAAATCTAAGTTGGTTCTCTAAGACATGTTAGTTAAATGACAACTAGTTGTCTTGCTATCTTTCTCTTATCAGCAAGATCCTTTGGGCCAAGATCTCCGAAAGAAAGAAACATAGCCCTTGTGTCAGGTTCATTCAGTTTCAGCCTGTCTGATGTACACAGATTGTGATGGAATATGATGCCTGGTATATGAATCTTTCTCTCTAGGATTGGGTGATTACATTTGGACCCCCATTAAACATACCACCTTGCCATGAATTTGGATACTGCTGGAGTCTTTATGAACGTTAATTGCTAGATGGTATTCTAAAAATAAAAATAGAATAAAAGAAGATAGCACGTCATTTAAAAAGGAAAAAGAAAGAAAGAAAGATAGCTTAACCTCATCCAACTATCTAAGATCATGTATTTTGTGGTGAAGGGTAAAATATTTGTCTGGATGCTAGATTCTGGTATCCCACTTATTTCAGTGTGAAATTCTGGGTTTTGTAGTCTTTTGGGCTACCAAGCCCATAGAATTTAACTACTTCTGAAGATTTTGAGTTCTACCTATGTCAGGTGCTTTCTATTATAATTGTAGTATTGTGTTAATAATAACCTGTTATAAAAAAGGTCATTATTTAAAATGACCTTCTTTATAACACAGGTTATATTAACAATTGTGTATTTCATTTTACATCGCAAATACAAAGCTTTTAAAATTATAGAAATCTCCTGTCTAAGGTCACATTCGGCAACCAAATCTTTGTTGGAAAGATTTTTATTTCCGGAAAGTCATGGAAAATTCAGTTTGGCAATTGTAAATCCCTGATGATTTTGACCAAAGGAAATCTTCATTTCTGAGCATCTTTAGATCCAACTTCCCTTCATTGAATTTGCAAATCCTCACTTTTGCGGATTTGTGCAGCAAAACCAATTTTTATCACCTATTTGCATCGATATGCACCAATATAGATGTGAAATGCCTAGCTATACAAATCCTCAGCAAGGAATCCTTGTTCCAAGGGCAATGAGGAATCCTCAGATTTGCAGGTTCCTCTCCTGATACCAAACGTGCTCTAAATGTTAGCAATTTCCAACTGAAATGCTTTGTGCGGTTATCAGATTTGGACACTTATGACCATTTCTGTGTAATGGATGGTGGTACCAAAATTCTCCCCTGTTCACCACAAGCTATAGATGGTGCATGCACATTAATGATGCCATTGAGCAATTACTTCATTATTAATTATCAATTACTCTATAGATTAGAATTTAGTTAGGATGTTAATTAGAGGATGTGAAAATTCCTGCTAGAGGACACCCTATTAGCATTTTTGGCAATTTTGAATTGAAGCCATTCAAGTAAGCTGATACAGCCGGAGCAAAGAGCTGATATGGGAGTCCCGGAGCAGAAAATATCTCATCAGAGGATAATCTATCAATTAGGTTAGTAAGTAGATGTCATTAGATTGGCAATTTTGAATTGAAGCCATTCAAGTAAGCTGATACAGCCGGAGCAAAGAGCTGATATGGGAGTCCCGGAGCAGAAAATATCTCATCAGAGGATAATCTATCAATTAGGTTAGTAAGTAGATGTCATTAGATTGCATGGATTTCCTGATTTGAGTCCTACCTTGTCACTTTTGGACTCAATAGATAATATGTTGTTAATGATATAATTACATAAGTTTTTTGGAATGAAATTCTTTGCTACTTAACGAAAAAACCCTATCCTGTGACTGAGCACAGAGCAGTCATTCTTGAAGTATTTCAACATATGATTTGAAGGGCACGCTACAAGAGCCAAAATGCCTTAACGGGTGCTTTTTAATCTAATCCAGATCTCAATTGCTTTGAGTATATTTTAGGCCAAACATCATGTCGGATAGTGTTTTCTGTTACGCTGCATTTGGGACAGTCTTGAAGTCTTTGCCAGACACTATTAGTGCTGTTTTCACACAGGCTTTAAGTACTCATCTTATGTTTTCTGATTTTTATGCTGCTCATAACCATATCTGCTAATATATCCGAACCGGTAGGGAAGAAGGGAGTATATCCACATTCACGCCATTAGCATGTCTATAATTCACACTATTTACCAATCTCCCTTGTATCTCTATGGTTGCATGATTAGAAGCATGCAAAAGAGGTCAAAGGGTTCAAGGATAGGTACTAACAGGGGAGACCTCATTTCATATATTATAAATAAATGAATCAAGAAAGTCATTGCTTTTGCCCTTATTATTCAGCTCTAGTGGCGGTGCCCACTCCATTTCCTATTGCTTGCTCCATTATTCCCTCACTGGCGCATGCTCAAGGCCTCCTGCTTGCCTCTCACCCATCAACAAATGAATGTGTTGCGACTTAATGAACGAATCTTTTCTATCAAAGCATGAATGTGCTGCGACTTAATGAACAAATCTCTTCGATCAAAGCAGGAATATCTTCTATTAATACCTCGACCACTTGTGCCTCTCAGGTGAGGGGCACGAGTGGTCTTGGTATTAGCAGATATCCTTGCTTCGCCAATTGGCTAATGACTCAAATCAGCTAAAAACTCTATCCTCTGGGTCCCATGAATGGGTTCCCACTTCATTGCGGCAGCTAGCACGGCAGGCATTGCTTGGTTCCCGAATGGATCTGCTTCCAGCGTGTGGAGTCCCCCGTAAGCTATGAGGACAAGCCCTCTTCTTCATCAAAAAAATAAAAAAATAAAATATGCATCATTTTGTGTATTGCATGTCAAAAGGCCTTGGCAATTTTCTTTCAAAATTGGTGATTGTTTACATCTAGTTTTGCCTACTAACGTTATTTAGAGATGTAACACCTTTCTAAATATCTCATGGCAGGTTATTGCACCTATTCTCTCCTTCTTCCTACCAAAATACCAATTCAGTGCTGCAAATAAGCAGGGATTGCCTGTCTCTCGTGACCCTGATGCTCTTGTGGCCAAGTATTCTGATCCACTTGTATATACTGGTTCTATCAGGGTCAGGACTGGCTATGAGATTCTACGCATATCATCTTACTTGCAACGGAATCTCAGCAGAGTACAGGTACCTTTTCTAGTTCTCCATGGCACTGCGGACACCATAACTGACCCAGAAGCATCTAAGAAGCTATATGAAGAAGCTTGCACAGCTGAGAAATCCATCAAACTATACGAAGGTTATTTACATGACCTGCTGTTTGAACCCGAGCGAGAAGAGATCATGGAATACATTATTGATTGGTTGAATTCTAAGCTAAATGTTTAGTGTAGAATTGCAGTTGCTGTTGCAGCGAGCATTATTTTGGATTGCTGCTTGGTGATTGCTTGATTTGGGTGGGAAAGAATTGGTGGTGTTTGGTGGATTGGTGCCAAAATATGCGGCAACTGCCTTATTGTTACCAAATGGACTGTTAATGATCCTTGGCAGTTGTTTATTCGGCATTTGGAAGAAGGCCTGTGAATGGGCTGGTCTTTGAGGGGGAAAAGGTCTTTTTGTTGTAGGTCTATTTAGATTTGCGTTCTAATTTCATAATGTGAATAGAAGAGGAGCTTCGAAATTAGAATTTGCATCAAGTTCCCAATGTTAAAAACGTTTTTCGTTTTACAGGCAAGAGATGTATCTGTTTCAGAAATTAATTGATGATGTGCTTTGTTGTTCAACCAGAAAAGAATAATTAAACTGTACTTTATTTCAATCTGTTGTTGGAAGTGTCCTCCTTAGATATTGATGGCATTTTTATGGATTTATCCACCTTCGTAGATAGATATCACAGTGAGTCGGGTGTGGTGGGGTTGACATCAAGTGTGACCACTCAAAATAAACCAGACCTGTTACTGATGGGACTGGAATACTTCAGCCCCAAATGGCCAACTGGTCAGGTACTGGCTTAGGAATTGGCATCACTTGTTTTGATCAGGACAATATTTGGTTCGGCTACATGGCGCTCTTGGTCTACTTTT
The DNA here is from genome assembly GCA_003546025.1 of Camphora micrantha. NCBI lineage: Eukaryota > Viridiplantae > Streptophyta > Magnoliopsida > Laurales > Lauraceae > Camphora > Camphora micrantha. The sequence continues at coordinate 38,111,927 of QPKB01000011.1, read as the reverse complement.
GTTATTTATCTGCAGAAATCATTAGCTAACCTCAGATTGGGAAAAGATTAATCCTTTATGATGGTTTGGTTATATTAGAAATATGATTTTATCATTTCTTTTGGTGCAATCTAGTGTGGATCTTTATGTCAGGAGTTCTATTGTGGCTTTAAATGTGTAAGAGCATTCGCATGTGGCTATGTAAATGCAATGTTTAGCTACAAAGTAACTAAATGTAAATGCAATGTTTAGCTACAAAGTAACTAAAGTAGCATAAAACCCGTGCACATCAGCCTCTCTTTCCTTCCGTTAAAACCGCATTCATGAACAGTGGCTCTTTACACTTAACTTGGTACTGTAGCTCGGGATTCATTAAAAAACCATTTTCTGTTTTCTCTCTCGCTCCTTTTGTCTGCATATCTGCTCAAGGAAAACAGAAAACAAAGTCTCTCTCAACTCCCCAGGTCACACAATCTGGGTAAGAACTCAAGACGAGTGTTCTTGGACTTCATCGACGGGCGGTAGCGCGTGGTAAACGACGCCGATCGACACCCATTTTGATCAGACTTGAGGTTTGTCGTTTCTTTCTGTTTTCCTTCATTTTTTTCCCAACCGATCGACACTTATTTTGATTAGCCTTGAAATTTGGCTTTTCTTTTCTGTTTTGCTTTGATTTTTCCCTTGGAATTGGTGGCCATTGTTGTAATTGTTATTGGGTTTCCAGCAATTTGCAGGGAATTTTTTGGGTGTGCGTTGCTGCTCAATGTGTGTGTTGCTGATCAATGGAGTGGAGGCTCCGCTCCATGAACTAAGCCTCACAAAATCCCCAATTAAAAACTGTAAACCAGTGACATATTAGGAGAATGTTGTGGTACCTAAAATTTTTTTTGTAGTAACAGAATTCTGATTACAATGTATAACATGAATAAGTTTGTGAAGTGTTTATAAACAAGCCTCGGCCTATTTGGTAACATGAATAAGTTTGTGAATGACCCCCAAATGCAAATATGTGTTTTTGTATTCTAAGATAAATTTGTAGCTGCTCTAGTTCATGATACTTGTTAATGATAGTTATCCTACATTAGTGGGATGTTTTGCAAATTGCATTTGCTGCCTTCAAAGTGTAAAGTTTGGATTAGAATAAAAGTGTAAGTAATGGATTCACAACGACTAGTTGAGTTTGTATCTTACTGAAGTTTCGTTTGTTTCACTCTATGTATATAAAGATCCCCCTCCACATTATGAATGGATTCACAAATGCGGGATGACGCGTACTTCACTATTCTCTTACAAAGTGAAGTAGATACTCAACAATCTCCACTCGAAGATCAAATGGAACCCATTGTTAAGAAAACACCACGGGGTGGTAATTTCACTGTAGAAGAAGACATTCTTCTTGTATCAGTATGGCTCAATATTTCCATGGATGCAATACAAGAGAATGAGCAAAAACACAAAACATATTGGATTAAAATAGAAGAATACTTCAAAAGAGAGAGGAAATCCACTACTGATCGTAATCATAACTCTCTAATGAATCGATGGTGATAAATTCAACTTGGCACCAATAAGTTTTGTGGGTTCTTAGCCTCAATTGAGTCGAAACATCAAAGTGGTGTGACTGAGCAAGATAAGGTAAACAGTGGTTTGAAAGTGGTGTCAATTCATTATTGCACAAATATTCTCTATTCACTAATCCAATTTCTATTTGTTAATTTTGTAGATTTGTCAAGCGAAGGTTGTGTATCAAGCGTTCAATGAAACTCTGTTTCAATTTGAACATTGTTGGAATATCTTGAGGCATAACTTAAAATGGGTGAGTCATTCAGAGAAGGACAAACCAAAAAGAAGATCAGCTGCAACATCTTCTCCTTCTACTCCAGAGTCTATAAATCTAGGGGAGGAAGATGAAAACTCTCATACTTCCTTTGTAGACTTGGAGAGACCAATAGGAAGGAAGGCTGAAAAGGAATGAAGAAATAAACGAAATAAACATGATAGTATGATTTCAAATCTTGAAGGGGTTCTTGATGTTATGATGGAACGAAAGAAGAAGAAACATGATGAGAAAAATGAAATTCTTGAGAGGACATGTTCTCAAACACAAGAACTTATTGAGATTAAGATAAAGGAGAGTGAGAAAACTACTATTCGAGAGGAAGAGTTGATTCGTCTTAAGCAAAAAAAAAGGTTGAATTGGAAGAGACAAAACTAGAAATGAAAATTATGGCAATGGATCTAACATGCTTGGATTCAGTGCAACAAGAATACTTTCTTCAACTTCGGCAAGAAATCATGGAACGTAAAAAGCAGAGTAATTAGTCATGCAACTTAGCTGCAGAAATATTTTGTATAATTGCAGAAATTTATACAAGCAGAAATATTTTGTATAATCGCAGAAATATTGTTGCAGAAATAGTATGGTTGTAGAAATATTTTGTATAGTTGCAGAAATATTATAGTTGTAGAAATATTTTGTATAGTTGCAGAAATATTATAGTTGCAGAAATATTTTGTATAATTGCAGAAATATTGTTGTAGAAATATTTTGTATAGTTGCAGAAATATTGTTGCAGAAATATTATGGTTGTAGAAATATTTTGTATAGTTGCAGAAATATTTTGTATAGTTGCAGAAACTTAAAATTAACATTATAATGAAGATTAACATAAGTAAAACCATGCGAATAACATAAAATTAACATTACAATGAAGATTAACATAAATAAAACCATGCGAATAATATAAAATTAACATTACAATGAAGATTAACATAAATAAAACCATGTGAATAACATAAAATTAAAATTATGATTAAGGCCTACAACTCACTATGTAGTTGCCACAAATGCTCGACAAGGGCAAATTGGAGTTGGGAATGAATTTCTCTATTTCTAATGCAACGATGATTTTCAATGAAGTTCTCCAAAAGTATAGGATTGCGTGACACTTGTTCACAAAGAGTTTCATTGAGTTGCTCATAAACAACTCTTTCAACATCATTGAGATGACGCTCATCTTCAATGATCATGTTATGCAATATTATGCATGCCATCATGATGTATTTAAGATCTGCAAGTTGAAAAAGACGTGTAGGTCCGCGAAATATTGCAAAGCATGCTTGAAGCACTCTAAAAGCACACTCTACTTCCTTTCTTGCTCCCTCTTGTTTATGAGCGAAATGTGATTTTTTATTTCATTGTGGAGATGGAATTGTTTTAACAAATGTTGACCACAAAGATATATGCCATCAACCATTGTATAGTTATGACCATTGATTGAGTAATTGACCAAAAGAGCATGCCCTTCAGCAAGCTCAGTAAATACAGGAGAGCATTCTAACACGTTGATGTCGTTATGAGATCCTGGTAACCCAAAAAATGCATGCCATATCCAAAGATCATATGATGCCACAGCTTCCAAAATAATTGTTTGTTCATAATAATGACCAGAATACTAACCTTGCCATGCAGTGGGACAATTCTTCCATTTCTAGTGCATGCAATTAATACTCGCTAGCATCCCTGGAAATCTACGACTTTCGCCTTCCGCTAGCAATTTGGCAATGTCATTATTGTTTGGTGACCGCAAGTACTCTTCAGAAAAATTTGTAATCACCACTTTAACAAACTTTTTTAGACTTTTCAATGCGGTGCTTTCTCCAATCCTTAAGTATTCATCGCACAAATCAGTCGTTCCTCCATAGGCTAGCATTCTTATGGCGGCGATCATCTTTTGAAAGGAAGACAACCCGAGCCTTCCAGCATTATTCCTTCGTTGGACAAAATATGGCTCGTTCGCTTCTAGCACAGATTGAATACGTAGAAAAATAGAATAACTCATTCGAAACCTTCTTCGAAATAAATTCGGAAAAAATACTGGCGAGTCAGCAAAGTAGTCAAGAAAAAACCTTTCATTGGCTTGCAAAAAATCACGCCTGTGCGACGTCGATGTGGTCTTGATCCTTCACCACTATTCAATCGTTCTTCTTCTATAGCAAGTCATATAATTATCTCCACCTCATCATTGGAAGAGGATGAGGAGTCATTGGCAATTATGTTGAATACATGATGTTGATATTCCATAGAGAACAAATAAAGAGTGAATGAAAGAGAAATTTGAGTTGAGATAAAACAAAGAATGAAAATATATGAGAATTTTGGGTTAAGCGGATATAAGTTTGAGAGGAAATTGTCTTATTTATATTAACAGAATATGACCGTTAAAATACAACCGTTAAAATATAGCGGTTGGGTCATTGGAAAACGTGAGCGTTTAAAAATATGACCATTACAAAATATGACCGTTAAAATACGACCGTTAGAAAATATAGTTGTTCGCACATTGAAAAACGTGAGCATTTAAAAAATATGACCGTTACAAAATATGACCGTTAATATACGACCGTTAGAAATTATAGCCATTGGGACATTGGAAAACGTGAGCGTTTAAATAAATATGACAGTTACAAAAAATAATAAAGAAAAAATGAAGAAATAATATTTAAATGAAATAAAGATAAAGTAAAGAAGCTGATGTAAGTGCACGTGAATAGTAGGATAGCTGAAATAACAAAAGTGACTTTATTTATCTTAGATTTAACTAAAGCTAAGCTAGCCACATGCGAATGCTCTAAGATAGGGAACAGCGGCCTACAGTGAAGATCTCAAACAAGTCAGTTTGGCCCCTAACTTAGCCAGTCTGTGCTTGTCTGGCATGGTGACCTACTACTATATGCCTTGATTGATTCAGCTAAGCTAGGGTTAACCATGAAAGATTTCCTACACCATGATTGGCTTAATGCTAAGAATATAAAATCTTATGAAACGACCAATGCTCTCTAAAGAAGAATAAACATCCCCCTATGGTAGCAGGGGATTTAGAAGTTAATAAAATTATCTTTGGTTAACTTTGTCATTATACGATAAACTTCTGGTTCTTTCCAGCTTCCCATATAAAGTAAGGTATTAATTCCATTTTTATACTAATAAGACAATTTGATCAGCACTGCTCTTGCTCTTTTTTAATTGATATTTGATTTTTTGTTACTTTTATGATTGACAAGTTGTGTGTATGAGTGAGAACAATGGCCAATAACTTACTACAATTTGGTGGCTACATTTTATTCTTCTACTATAAGGGGCTATCTTGATTTTATATACAACTCTTAAAAATTTTCTGTTATTACTGTGATTGAGTTGTTTTGTTACTAAATTGTCAGCAACTGTACATATTGTGGATGGTTAGGTCACAGATTACTCATGAATTTGGTTCATTGATCATTGAATCAAGAGTAGGGCCGTCGACCCCATGGGCCTCATTTTGAACAGGTCAGTCCAGGACTGATTTTGATCCAGCTGGACTGGGCCTGACAAGCTAGTTCTGCTTAACTTTTCTGTTAATCTTAAGACCAGCCTGGTCCATTTACAACCCTAGTCAAGAGCATGCAGAATGTGAGGGAGAGTTCTTGTAGTCTATACCTCTTGGGAGGTCTCTGATGATTTGACTCTGATAATCAAATGAAGGTAGCATTGCAACAATATACAATTTTATGCAATGCCCTTATCCTATTATTCACAATGTTTACTATTCTCTCATGGTTGTTGGGACAACTCTGCTAATTCTTTTATTAGCGATCCTGTTTTTTTTTTTTTTTTTTTTTTTTTTTTTTTAACTCACAGTGGAATGGCACAGGAGATCAAAACCATTGACCCACAGCTCCTGCAGTGGATGAGGCATATACAAGAAGTTTAATGAGCCCAGGTCATCCAATGATGCTAAACGCTGGATTTGAATTGATGGAGTTCAATTCTTTTGTTTCTTCGATTTTATTTGATGACCATTTATTGATCTTCAATTGAGGCCTATTAAGTAAGTCTTATCAGTTTGAAACCGCGCTGATTCAAATAAATATGTTTGGAATAGATCAGCTGATTCAATTAGATTCTTTTTAACGATGGTTATACTGTCAAAGTTATACCCGCAAAGTTATCATATACTTCAATTTGGAAAAGGCTACCTTGTAACTTTTGAGAAAAAGGTCAAAAAATTTTAAAGCTCATTGAATCAGATATCCAAATAAATATTGTCAAATACTCAAAACGCTTATTCACTTGCCAAACAACACCAACTTTTCTTTAATTTTATTTCACTTTTGGAAAATGAAATTCTTTTAGAATTCATAAAAACTCAATTCCATGCAAAAAAAAAAAAAAAAAAATCTCTCGTGCCCTGTGACGCTGTGTTTATAGTTATTCTATTTATATCATGGATTGGTAGTCCATATCAGCTGGGATGTCATACAAGCAATCTTATTAGGCACCCCTAGATACATGGGAAAAGCCATGAAGTCTTTGACAATGGTGATGATGACAATGATGAAGGGGATGGCACTAAAAAGCTTGAGATTATATTACTAAAGATGATATCTAGGATTAATACTTTGGCCCAAGGTATAAACTACATCAGATTTAGAAGGTCATTACAAAACTCAACAAAGAGGATGGTATTAAAATTTGATCAGAATATTTAATTAGTGAACTAACCCATAACCTTTCTAATCTATTTGGACTTTTTGTACTATGGTCTATATTACCTTTTTTGAATTGTCCAAAAGTGCGCGGCCCATAACCAATCGATCCATTTTCCATCCAAGAGACAGATTATCACAAAACTAATCTACATGAAACTGATTGGAAGGTAGAGATTATCTATTTGCAAACTGTGGTATCATAGGTAGTTTATATATGCCCATGATCAATTCTAATTCATCTTGCATTAAACTAAAGATTGGTGATTTTCATTAAAGCGAAAGGTCTAAATCTTGTATTGCAGACATTGGTTGGGCGCTTTTAAATTAGCAGTTTAACTCATAGTTATGTCTAAAAGTAGTTGCATTAGCCATATATAACTAAGTTTATCTCATGCTTTGCTAATATCAAATCATCAATCATCATATGTTGGCGCTCTTCCTCCATACTTTAAGGTATTATTAGTATGATCTTTGTCTTAATTTATCTTCTAAAGAGACATTAAAATATGGCGATTAAGCTACACGGCGTTGTGCTTAGCTAACAGTTTAAACTCTTGTAATAAAACAGTTATGATCAGAAAGAGTGGCCTAGTCGGCCTGTTCTTTAAAGTCTAGATCCTTCAAAGAACATATATAATAAGCTAAGAATTATAAATCTACAGAGTTTATTAATCTCAATCAAGTCATTTTCCTAATAAGGAGATCAATGGAGACATGTTTGTTCTGTTGGGAACAAATCAAGTTTGAATAAACTAAGTGAACTTCAAAGCTGTAAAGAACATTGCTTACTCTACTATAGTGTAGACCTACATCATTCATGACATGATGATGGCCAAATTAGATGATTATTATACTAAATTTAAGTATTTCCGGCCATCGAATATAATGCTAGGCCCATTAATTTTATGGCTCATAACGCCGACCATGGACCACTTCTTGACTTTGCAATTGCCCAAAATCATATGTCTTTCATTGGGGTAGACATTCGTCTAATGGACTCTGTTCTAAAATGTTCTTATTGTTACTTTAATGACTCTCTAATTAATGTTGAAGCGCAAAACCTACTATCAACTCACAATCATGATATGCATATAGATCTAATTAATCAAGCAGTCACATGAAAGGGAAAGTCGATGCATGAAAAAGTTACGTGGTTTAACGGTGTGCCTATGTCAACGATAAATAGAACTCTCTTCTGTTTTCATCTCTCTCTTCATTTTTACCTTTTAGATTATTAAAGTTACAAATTACATTAATATTTGTAACATCTCCTTCCTCAAGTCCTAGTACAAATGACCAAAATATTCACAGATACTAAATTTAGTTTCAGACTGAACTTGGATGACCAACCTGATTTACTCATAATATAAGACATAAACCAACAACTTACACTCACTAATAATACACATTATTCAAAATTTTGATGATTTAAGGGCCTCATTAGTGGATGTGAGTGTTGTGTATTCTATTCCCTCTTAATGTCAGTAATGGCAGGCCAACAACAAAATAAAACAATTTCTTTTTGTGATCTTATATTACTTTGTGCAAATGTGAAGTCATACAATGTCAATGTTCATGCACACTATAAAGATTACAAAACATACATAGATGTGACACACAAAAAAAGTGAGGATCATTAGTTTGCTTTATCTGGAAAGTTCCTTGTCATAGCTTGAGAAAGATGGGATTCTTTAACACCATTAGGATATTATACATAAACAATAAGCTCTCTTGAATGGGATCCAACTTATCTTGGTCTCCCTACCACCAAAATGAAATAGTCCTGGCCCCCGCCCACAATCTTTCCAAGCACCCCATATTTTTATATGAAAACACTGCACCAACTTGGCTGTATTAAACAATCATTTAATGCATATGGAAATGAGATAAAGACATTGCTCTCTATATTTGGAAGGAATTGATGAATCTTTTTTTTTTTTTTTTCTCTTTTTAATTTCATTTTGTCAGTAGGAATGGTAATATGGGGGCCATTATGAGATATCATGGAACCCCATCAACAATAGGCCTGATCTATATATAAGCCTGTATGAAATTCCTACATCTCAACAATAGGCCTGATCTATATATAAGCCTGTATGAAATTCCTACATTCTGTTGACAATTCTGTTCCATGTTCCTGGTGGGGTTACAATCAACAAGACATTTATTTATGTGGGTTTTTCCTATGGAATCTCAAAAGAATGAACAACTGGATATAAAGAAGAGTTTAAGAGGAAAAAGATGACTGGGGAGTTTAGGTAGCTACTGTTCCAATGTCATAGCCTCTCTTCTAAATTCTAATATGTCTTATCCAAACCCTTTTTCTCCTTGTTTTTCTTCATGAAATATGTGCTTCTGATTAAGTTGTGGCCCACCCCACACCAACCCTATATAACACCATAATTAACTTTAAAGTGACATGGAAGAGCATTGAGTCAAAGTTAGCTGAGTTTTTGGCAGACTTGATCAGACTCATTCAATTTATTGCCCCTTGAGTGGAGTTAACTCGACTGAGTCAGGTTCTTACTTTATGCAAAAAGACCTATGGAATTGAATATTAAGAGTACATACAAAAAGGAACATCTAGAATCCTCTCCTCTGCATCTAATGGTTGCCAAATGTTTGCCAAATGTGAGGCTGGCCCACAGCTTAAACTAACTGATAGTTGTGTGGCCACAAATGCATCAGTTTTGTGGTTCCTAAATGCCAGTCCATTCAAAGCAACGAGGCTTATTATGTGACACATAAGATTTTGGTAAAGAATAAGATTGCACTAGCACATTGTGGCAATGCACCATGACATCAGACCACATATGAATGGGCCATGATGCCAAAATACAAAGAATAAACAAGCCCAACCATCGGACCCATGGCCTGTTTAAATTGTTTACAAAGGTCCAATAATGAATTTAAACCATGGAGATTATGCGTAATTAACCTGACGGATGGTACAGATCGATGTTTTAAGTGTTTCGCTTCTCTAATGTGTGCGGTTATTTCTTGTTGTAGATTGTTCTTGTGTTCTAGATATGGCAAACTCTCCATGACACCTTCCATTCGTGCCTTTTTTAGGTCTGAATCAATCCCTTCACACATGATACCTACTTTTCTTAGATTGTCAGATCCTAATTTGATTGCCAAACGTGACCTAATGTCTTTTCGTTATGTCAAATCTGTAAGGGTTATTATTCACAATCTCAATGTAAATGTGTGAGATCCGCTAAAAGAAGATCTGGGATATGTAACCTTTGCCTAAATGGGATGCACTAGAAGCAACTCACTTACCCAATCCATCCTTTGTCTTCAAATACATGGGACTCATCACATCAAACCCATCCACCCTTCTATCTATCGTTCAATATTTCACGAATGGGTCTCATGTGTGGATAGATTAGTTGGATCTAATGTGTATCACATGGGTCCATCATCATGTAAGAGGGCCCACTATCAATGTAGTGTTGACATGATTCCACAATGATTATGTCATTTAGTTGGCCATTCGATCTGTGTGTTGCTCAAAATGATATTTTGGTAATTCAAGAGTCGTTTTGTCATACAAGCAAAACTGCATATTGTTTACAAGTGAATATTTAACTTAAAATATTTAAACATATAAACATTTAATTAAAGATTACCCTCTCCTAAACACCTCTCGTGAGCACCATCCTTGAGAACCCCCCTTTGAAGCCCACCTAAAGCTGTGTCAATCATAGGAGAGGTGAGGGATCGAAAGATCTGAATGAAACCTTAGGGTATAAAAAAAGATCATCCTAAACCTTTTATTTATGACCCTCGAGTTTACTGATTTTAGAAGATATCAAAGCATCATCATGATAATGGTGGGGGTGGTCATAATAATAATAATAATAATATTATTATTATTATTATTTAAAGGGGCCAACATGAATCAAATAATTGAATCATTTACAAGGTTAACTAAAACCCTATGGTCCATGAAATGATCATGTCATGCTCAAGGTTTTCTTTAATTCTAAGCCAAGAATGAGTAAACTGATTGAAACGAAAGTGGCAAAAACCATATTAAAGTGGAGTTCATGACATATATTTAAAGGGTTAGTTAGCACTTTGTAAAGGAGAGGACGTAGATGTTTGTGGATCATGTGCATATGAAGGTCAATCCATTTTAGATCATTGTTATCCATACAATCAATGACGGCATTGGTAAGTTCATGGCAAGTATTTTTTAATTTTTTTTTCCTTTTAGGTTTGACACCACCAACATGTCATGTATTTTACTCTATTGTTTATGTAGACTAGTGATGACGACCATTAATCAATTGAATCATGGGATCTTAATACATTTTTTCTGTGGATAAGTAAAATTACTTTGGTCATGTTTGTTCCAACGTGTTTTAGGAGAAAAGGCGTGGAAAATCTACCCACTTTTTACCGTAGGAATTTTTCATATTTGTTGTGGCCAATTTTTATGAAGAAAAGTATAAAATGAGCTAAATTTTTACAGTCCCACGTAAGAGCATTTTCAGTCGGGGTTAAAAACAATTTTTCTACAGAAGAGGAAAGAATTGGTTTTTTCGTATGCACACAAACGTGTGTTACAATAATTTAAGCAAACTCGATGAAAGGTTTGATTTACATCCAAAGTAAGGGTTCCTCACGCTATCCTGCAGACAGCTTTATGGAGCAGTCACCATATGTTACAACTGTTTGATTCAGATGAAATCAAATGCAATTGATTTTGGTGGGTCATATCATTCTCAAATTTTAGGATGAGAAGAATCTAAAATGGTTCATTTTTCATTGATTCAATCCATCAACTCTAATTCATTATTTTGTATGCATTTTTTAAGATAAGGATTGTTTATATGCATCCATCACACATCATAAATTGAGAGACAGTTACAAAATTGAAAATATCCATGTGCAAAGGAGGAAAAGCTATATACGCAAAAGACAAATGTTCATGTGTAAAAAGGAAATGCCACATAAGTGTCCCTCACCCTACTGTTACTACTGGAGTCTGGATCCTATAAGGCTTTACCCACACAGTGACCACGTCACCTTGGATAGCTGGCCATGCACGCGGGTAGCCAGCTCTTGTCCAAGGTAGATGCTACTTAAAGTCACATTGCGGACCCTGATTGGTCCACTCACCGTCATCATAGATCAAAAGACTCAGAGGATCTCGTTTCTAGCATGAGGGATGAATGCACATGAACATTCATCTTTCAATATATTTAACTTTTTTATTTGAAATGTGTGACTAGTGCACTTAATTACCTAATCTACAGTATCAAGGCCTGCCTTTTACACTTAAAACCTTATAACCATATAATAATCATTTTAATAATCAACTTCCTGATTTTTAAAAAGTTAAATATGGTATGGTTATTGCCTTGAAAGGTATTCTTTGGATTTTCCATTGGCTGCAAGTGAGGGAATAATAGTCTCCCAAGTAGCATCTAGCATTATTGAAATATCAAGTTGATGATTTTATACGTACCCCTAGTGAGGTTAGTACATTAAGCTCTCCTTGGATTAGTTGTTAAACTAATGACCTAATTAGCAACCAAAGGAAACCACACATTTTATTATTTTTTTTTTTTTTTTTGTTGGCATCACCAAAGGTGGGCTCCAGTTGTAAAATGGTTGGGCTAAAGGAATGGTTGATTGAATCATCTTGTTCAATGTTCTCTAAGCATCGGATGTGACGTTTGATTTATAATTCCCCATCATTGAATGGTTATGTACATAGAGAAATGTTCTTTCTGTGGTAAAATGCAAGGGGATTTAGATACCAAACCACTATCTTCATTTGCACCTTCCTTTTTTGGGTATTGGGTTTTTTATTTTTTCATCCCAGAACTGATAGGGGGAAGAGGAACGTGCCCAACCCCACCATAAGAACAACTTGCTACAGACAACATATTGTATATATGTTTTTCAGAGCCTATCCCATCCAACTGCCCCACCATAAACAAATCTCCAAATAAAATCTCAGCCAGCAAATCAAATCAATGAGAAGTACATTCCAGACTGTAGACCCATGTCACCCTTCACTTTCCCTTCTCAACTTGCCAAACCATATCTTTTGCTCCTTGGAGGGTTATGTGGAGCCCACCCCTCTCTTTGCCTTCTCTGTTCTATCTCAGTCATCCCTTTTTATCCCGCCCTTCCTTCGCTATGCACACCTGTATGATTCTCCTACCAATACCTATATGCAAGGAAAGTGAGAAGTGAGTCTCTCTCTCTCTCTCCCTCTCATCTATGTCCTATGGGAATGTAAACATATTTTGTTGGTGATATGAAGCTAACTAAAATTTCTTTTTCAAGGTCATGTGGCCTGGATTAATAGCTAATAAGGTACTAAGGAAGAGCTTCGGCACTGACAGATTTGCGGCTGACGTTCCAAACACTGAACCAATAGTTGAAGTACCAAGTTCATCTCAATCATTCTATCCCATAAATCTCTCCAATGATCCCAAGGTCACATACAAGTAAGTTTCCAAAACTTGGTCTCTTGACACTTATTTTTCACTTCCTCTTACGACCCATTGCCTCTTTCATTCGTATCTTTCTTCCTTCTAAGATTATCGGATCATTCAATACCTGAAAGATTATCATATTTATCCTTTTTCCTCACTTTGTGTTTATTCATTTATTTATCTTTTTTAGAGTTTGTGTTGGTACATGGAATGTTGGAGCTGTAGCACCCCCTGATGATTTGAAGTTGGAGGATTGGCTAGACACATGCAATAACCCATGTGACATCTATATTCTTGGGTAATTTCAGAACTTAGACCAACATAGATTAAAAAGAACAAAAAGAAAGGTAGATGACCTCATCTAATCTCTTGTTTTTGGATTAAGGTTACAAGAGATTGTGAAGCTGAGTGCCGGAAACGTTCTAGGCCGAGAAAACAGTAGAATTTCCATGAAATGGAATTCTTTGATTCGAGCAGCTTTAGACAAGAGCATGACCACCTCTAAGAAGATTCAGGAGCCCAAGGTGGGGGAGAAACAAAAGGTCTATCCAGTCAAGGATGGTGATCTAAGGGAAGGCATCCCGCGCGTCTTTAAGTGCGTCGCCAGCAAGCAGATGGTCGGAATTTTTATCACTGTTTGGATGAGGGGTGATCTCCATCAGTTCGTCCGCCATCCAAGTGTCTCTTGTGTTGGCTGTGGGATCATGGGGTGCCTAGGAAATAAGGTGCAAATATTATTTTTTCCCACAACCAAAGTTAGAAGATAAGATGACACAGTTTTTCTCTGGTTACGAAACAAAAATCTTAAAAAAGATCTCAAATACATGATAAGATAAGGCTAAGATAATGATAATAATTTTTATTTCAAACATGGAGCTTCTGAAACCTATTGACATAAGTTTTTCTATGGTTACATATATAGCGAAAATCTTCAAACAGTCCTAAAATAGAAGATAGGATAAGTCTAAGATGATGACGATTATTATTATGTCTAAAATAGTGCTTCTCAAACTTATTAACATATTGTATTTATTTTCTAAGAAAAAAAAAACATATTGTATTTATTACATCTACATTCCAAAGTCTTCTAATTATTCTCAATTCATTATTCCAATTTCATTGCAGGGTGCGGTGTCCGTCCGATTTTTCTTGCAGGAAACGAGTTTCTGCATTGTGTGTAGTCACTTAGCTTCAGGAGGAAAAGAGGGAGATGAGTTGCATAGAAATTCCAATGCCATGGAAATATTGTCTAGGACAAGCTTCCCTCGTGGCCCATCTCTTGATTTGCCACAAAATATTCTGGATCATGAGTATGTCAATTTTAATGTAGTTACTTAAACCATTGATTTTTCTTCTTCTTTTGACTCTTAAAAGCAACAATTATTAATGAATCTGTTATTCTAATCTAACTAGACTATGATCTAGCTGGGTGATATCAGTAGTTTATTCAAAACTGTTTTAGATGTTGTCAACTAATTGAGTTTAATTCCATGCAGTCGGATAATCTGGCTAGGGGACCTGAACTACAGAATCTCTTTATCAGAGGCCAAGACCAGAGAATTTGTGAAAGAAAACAATTGGGATATGTTATTAGAGAATGATCAGGTACAACTTAAGTGTTCTATTCAAGTGTTCATATTATCTTGAAATGAATGATTTTTCTTTCCCGAAATGACCCACAAATCTTTCACACACACACCGAAAAAGAAGAAGAAGAATAAGAAGAAAAACATGACCCATAAATCAATTTGATCGATCTTGAAGCTAAGAGTCGAGCGAACCAAGGGAGGAGTATTTGAAGGTTGGCATGAGGGGGTGATCAAATTTGCACCCACGTACAAGTATCATTCTAACTCAGATGAATATTATGGTTGTGGGGGCTGTGTACAACGTAAGAAAGAAGAGAAAAAACGCGCTCCAGCTTGGTGAGTAGTAAATCATTCACTACGTCTTCAATCTTTCTCATCAAGTCTTTAAGAAAAAACAGGAAAAACCAAAGATTTTGATTGATTTACAGTGAGATATTCCTGAATTTTGCAGGTGCGATCGCATTCTTTGGTATGGGAATGGGTTGAAAGAAAACCAATATGGAAGAGGTGAATCAAGGCTATCTGATCATAGGCCAGTTCATGCAGTTTTCACTGTGGAGGTTGAGGTCTCAAGGAAAATGAAAGCCTTGGAAAGCTTCTCCACATCGGATATACTTGATTCTACAATGGATCATCTCAATATCTTTTGAAGAGATTGAATTCCAAAGTAGTGATAGAACAGGCTTTTAAAAATAATTAGAAGTTTGAGTGATATTCCAGTGATGTTTCACTTTGGTGTGGTGTGATCCAATGCCAGTAGTAGCTTAAGAGGCTTTTGTATATCTTGCCTGATATATAGTGTATAGTAACTGTGTTCAATTTTTGCTCCAGGGGTTGAGATTCTAGGTACTTTTGAAGGCCTTTACATGTGAACCATTTTTAATCCGGGACAAAGATAAAATAAGAAACATTCAAAAGTTCTAAGATATTGTAGAATTAAGCATCCATATTTAACCAGTTATATATTATGTGCCCTTGAGCATGCGCGCACACGCATGAAAATGATCGGCTACTAGGTCAAAGTTTTCATGGGTCACCATCCCTTGATAAGGAAGAGGACTCCAGTAGCCCTTCATAAGGGACTCATGAGGCTCAAAACAAGTAAATCCAATCATGGTTAGAGAACTTTTCGAGTTGATTCTTGACTCTCTCGAGTCATCTTGTTTTGATAAAAAGCTGAGTCAAAAATAGGAGAGACTCGCCGAGTCATTTCATTTTAATAAGTTGTCATTCTGAACCATTTAATAGGCAGATCTAATTTTTAATTAATTAAAATATATTTATAAGTAATTATATATGAGGTTTAGAGTAAGTAATTCAAAAATGATGACTAAAATGTAATTTCAAACATATATTTGATCTTTTACATTAGGTATTTGGACTAACAAATTGAGTAATAGGCAATTTCTTTCTTTTATTTTCCTTATTATAGCACTTTTCTTGCATATACAACTTCAATAATTTGAATTGATTATTATGAATATAGGTAAATAAATGTATTTATATGTTTTATAAGTAACGTGTTCATTTTTAAATATTAAAAAAAATGACTCTCCTGAGTCTCCACTTTGTCTTTATCCAAGTCGATTTCTTTGCATTGGAAGAGTCGAGTTCAAGTCGTGGGTTTTCCAACCGGAAATCCAATACAAGCAAGTGCAATACAGGTCTGCCTAGTTGGTTGGAACCGGACGCTATCTTTCATCCAGTTACCTAGGAATTGATCTCTAAGTTTACTCTTTCTCTGTTTATACGAGTGCTCCTTTCATGCTTGTCAAGTGAAATATATGCATCTAGGAGGCCCTAAATTTTCTTGAAGGCTTTTTCAAAGGAATTCCTAAAAAAAAAAAATTCCAGCGGAACCCTAAGATTGCAAACGTCCACTAACTTTTATATTATACACTCATAGAATTTTTATTTAATTTTTTTGTCTCTTTCACTCAGCTTAACTGCTAATGGCCCCAAGAGGTACACCAACCAACCCACCCCCTCCCTCCTCCTCCATTGGAAATGTATGAATATTTCATCTGTATCTGTTATGGTTCAACAAATAAAAATATACAAATTAAGAGATCGAGAGGACAAATCTTGGAACAAGTGGAAGTGGTCCCTCTTTTATATGCGACCAATATTATTTGGTTTTGTGCACTCAACTTGAAACCAATGAGAGGAGGCACCTAATATAAATCATATATAAGCAATCCACTAAACAACAACTTTGATTAGGAGTCAATCTTACTTTAAGAAAGGGATTATAGTACCTGCTATTATTGGGACTTGCATTTCTTTTCTCTTCAATGTGGACAGCCAAAAATATCTTCACCACGATAAAAAAAAAAAAAAAAACACTTTGATTTTTAATTTTTAATTTAATATTAGCATAATGTGTGGCCACGGTAAGTTGATGACTGTAATATGGTCCTAATACCAATACTTTAAGAGTCCCATAACTTGGTTGCCCCGCGCTCAGTTTATCTTTAAATCTAATTGCAAATGACAGTGACTTACATGAAACTCAAAATTATCTTAGCTCATGATCATGAACCCTTGTGCATGACTGATTTAAATGCAGTTGGTTAATGAGGATCCAAAACGGGGGCCATGGGTATCAGGCTTTCAGCTTGTAGATTCTTGCTAATGCTGCCTTGATTATGCA
Source organism: Camphora micrantha (assembly GCA_003546025.1). Taxonomy (NCBI): domain Eukaryota; kingdom Viridiplantae; phylum Streptophyta; class Magnoliopsida; order Laurales; family Lauraceae; genus Camphora; species Camphora micrantha. The sequence continues at coordinate 38,094,711 of QPKB01000011.1, read as the reverse complement.
AACAATCTCAAATGCTCTCTCTCTCTCTCTCTCCTTGCCTTTTTGTCATGTCAAGTGCATGTGGGTCCCATCCAACTTCACAAAATAAATGGAAAGCCTCTAACTTCAGCAAATGTGGGAATTCAATCAAGTGACAAGTTTATCTCCCACCTGACTAAACATTATCCTTTCTTTTACTGACTGGCCAATTCATGGCCATGGGTAGGATTAGGAACTTCCTATAAGATCATTTTATTAGGAGTTTGATTTCCTATGGAATGTAAGATTTCCTGCTCTCTCTCTTGCTCTTAAAATGAAATTTATGAAGAGTGGAATCTTCCTACTACACAAACACACAAAGGGAATGTTTGTCTGATGGTGCAGGAAATCGGATCCACAGATGAGCTTTCCTGCACTATGAGGAAATCAAGCCTGAGCACTAGGTTCATGGGCCGGGCTAGGCTAAGGCGTATCTAGGCCTGGGGCTAGCCCAAGCCTAACATGGGCCAAAAAAGTCAATCCCAAGCCTGCCCAATTAGTCAATTGGGCCTGGCCAGGCTGGGCTTTCTACTTATTGTTTGGATAAAATACATAATATTACAGGCAATTATTAGTTGGGCTAGGCCTAGCTTTGAACTTTTTATCACTTAATCCAACCTTACCGAAATACTAAACAGGCGTAGATTATATATATAAGCAAGCTCATTAGCACCCCTACCAATTAGAAAAGTTCTTCCATAGAATTGAGAAAAACCAATTCATTTTTTTTTTTAAATTTCCCTTACGAAAAATTGGCTGCACTAAACATGGATTTTACTATAGTACGAAAAAAAAAAAAAAACATTTCTACTTCCATGCTTTTTCTACAAAAGAAAAAAAAAATGGTCTCACGAACATGCCCTCAAAATCCTCGTTGCCCCTGTAATAAAGATGCTTTGCCAAGAATCTCACATTAATATGTTCATATCGATACATATAACTAAGAAATTCTGATTCAAGCACACAAATCCATAGAAGTAAGGATTTCCAAATTCCATTAGGGGAGATTGGACCTGAAAACTCTAAGAGGACGTTTGGTAAGCATCCATGACAGGGAGGGGATTCTATACTCCAGTAAAACACAAAGGATTTCCAAAATTCAAAATCCTCAGAGATTTATAATTGTCAAACATAAGGTTTCCAACAATTTTATGGAAAACGAAAAATAGGTTTCTTTGAGAATTTAGTTGCCAAACGTGACCTACATATACTACCCATATTGGTGCATATTATTATTTTATAGGTCCAAGCCTCCCTCCATCCGGCTCAACCCAACATAGAGATGGCTATAACCTGAGTGGCTGAGCTCCTAGCAATTAGACTTTTGGGCCTTTAATTTTCTATCCAAACTTCAACCTGACCCATCCCCCTTAATTTCTACAAGATCGAAGGCAACTTTTAATGGGTTGGGCTTAAAAGTTAAAACCCAACCCTTGTGGTTTTTTCTGCCCAAAATTTCGAATCGGACAGCAACTTTTTGGGTGTTTCATGCAATGCAAGAGTTTGATTCAGGGAGCTTTCAGCAATGGAGTCCAAGAAGAAACTTGACAGCAGCAACAAAGAGAAGAAGCTCAAACGAAAAGAGGTCTGGATCTAATCTTCTCTATTTCTCCATTTCATTGCTCTTTCTGATTTGGGTTTTCTTTAAGCTTAGATCTCTTGCCCTTGTTTTGAAATTTAGCCATTTGCCATCGGTTTTTGGAGAGTTGATAGGGGAGCATCAAGGGCTTTTGTATTTGAAATTAGTGGCGATAACTAAAAAACAAGTCATGGGTTTTTCATCATGATCATAGGGATTAATGGGGTTCTTCACTTTTTTAGAAATTTGTTGTACTTCAGTTTCAATTTCATTGACATTACTTGATGGAAAGGCTGAGATTAAGACATGGTTTTGTATAGTTTCTTTTTTTAATGAAAATATATGGAAATTTTTGCATTGCCAGATATAAAGAAATCTTGCAGGTTGTGATTTCTTTTAAGAAATTCAGAAACATTTAGGATGGGTTCATAAGAGGATTTGAAAAGGAGGGATTTTGGCAAGAGACAAGGATAGAGTTGTCCTAACATGCTGACAGATGAAGGAAATAAGTGAAGGAAATGCCTGACATCTGTTGATATTTGTTATCATGTTCATGCAAATCACGAATCAGATGCAAGACATAGAGGCATTTTCGAGCGAAAACAAGTTTCGTAGTAACTATGGACCTATCACCTGACCATATGAAAATAATCCAGTCCAACACTAGCCGTCAAACCCAAATTGACTAGTGGAAGAGTGAAGCTTGCTTAAAATGTAGTTATGTTGTTCCTCAAGGAGCACATTTGTAAATATATCTACTGATTTGTCTTGAGACTTGATGAAACCAGGAATTGATTTTTCATTTCTCAACTTTCCCCTTAATAAAGTGAGTCTATTTTATAATGTTTTGTTGTAATATGAAAGAGAGGATTTAAGCTTGGTGGTCTTCTTTTTGGTAAATTGTGTTTACTTTCTTAGATTAGTGATATCTTGGAATTCATTCAAGCTCCACTATATTGATGGAGGAATACGATATCTTTTTGGACTAGGTATTGGAAAAGAAGAAAGCTGTTGATGAGGCTGTAAAAGCTGCATCTGCTATAAAGGATCATCTAGCTTCTTTTCCACCCTTCTGTCATTATGATAGGAATGGTAAGCATTCAAATCTTATCCTCTATTATTTGAATAAACAAAATCCAATCTCTCTCTCTCTCTCTCTCTCTCTCTCTCTATATATATATATATATATATATATAACCTTTCTTTGGAGGTGATTTTTTTATGTTATTTTATCTTCTTGAACTGCCCAGACCCATGTTTGAGTTTATTTCTTTCACTTGTTTCATACAGTTTTTGGTTCCACAATGTAAGTTTCCCCCAAGTCTAATGTTCTTATTTATTTGTTTGTTTTTTGCAACTCCTGCACGAAACATTACCCCTTTTGGCTTACTTTTTGCCAGGTTCATTGTTGGGAAAAAAAGCTGATTCCCATCTTTCCAAGCTTTTCATTTTGCAGGGAGAAATAAGTAAAAGATCTATATATTGTCATGGGTCTCTCAAAATCAGGAATTCAAATAAATAAATAAAAGAAGGATATTAAATGTTTGAACCTGTACTGCATCTCGATATCAAAATATTAGTGTTCATTTATTCTTCTTCTTCTTCTTCTTCATCTAGATACCTAAATATTAATGTTCTTCTTCTTAAAGACGTGGAGATACAATTCCACTTTTCCAAAATCTCAAAACAGGTACAAACTACGGTCATACAAGTATTCGTTATACTTAAATATCTTGAAAACTTACTAAAAGTTTAGAAAATTGTGAACCTTATATGATAGGAGACTATTAAAGATAACCAACAGTCGTCCATATCTGCATGCAGTACCTGTGCCTGAAACATGTACAAGAGTCCGAGTATCCTGAGAAATGCCACTCCTCTTGATGTTGAATGCTCTATTAAAAAGAATAATCCACAGTGGATCGGTGCTCTTTGTTTTGTAGATTCCAGTCAGCTCACCTTTCCAAAAAAAAAAGAAAAAAAGATTAAAACAGAAAAGAAATAAAAAGCAAACTAATAAACAGAACATTTCAGTGAGAAGAAAATGGATCGCCTATTCCTTTTTTTTTCTGAATTATTGTTGCTTTCGATCTTTGGCAAATTGAGTAAATACCATGTCCTATTCCCTTTTCTTGTTTGCTCACTTTCTATAAGCCTGTATTATGTGATTCTATCCATTCTTCATAAGGAGTCTCCACATGAAAATATTTTCATAGCTTTTGATATCTGGTTTTCGTTAATGCATGGCAATTTGATATTCAGGTCTGTTTGTATACTTGGAGTCAGGATCTGGTGAACAACTCTCTTCTCCCATGAAGCGATACATTCAGGACCTTCTCAAGGTTGTAAAACTTAGTGGTGATGCTACTTTTCTTTTAACTTCAGCAACTCAGAGACAGTCTTGGCCTGCACACAAATCACAAGCAGCTAGACTGCTAGAATCTTTTGCAGAATGGATAATTATCCATTTCACCATGCACTTGGTACACTGTGGAAATAAAAAGCCACAGAAGGTAGAATACTGTTTTTTAACTCTTCTACCCCAATTACTTATTGACATTTATTCTTAAGCTGGGGCTGAGAAATAAAAAATAGCTGCTTCCCGTCATATGCGAACCCCATTTTATGATTTGCTCTAAATGATTATTGGAATTGACAACAATCCATCCTGTCAAAATACTCAATCTGACTGTCATATGGGGTAGTAAAATTGAAAACATGTTTAACCATCTGTTGTGTAACACAAACTTTATAGGTCACTATGGAGGGGCCTTATGGACCTGAGTGGCCAACAGAAGAGAAGGTGAAACGTAGAGAGATGGTTGCTCCAGGAGCTCGGTATATATTTGTACGAAAAACTTCAAATGCAAATACAAACGAAACTCTTTCAAAAGCAGAGGGGGAGATGACATTTACTCGTTGGATGGGTGATGGAGACCCGGTTGTTGGTTTTGTGCACTACCGATTTGTCATAGAAGAAGAGGTTCCAGTTGTTTATGTGTATGAGTTACAGCTAGAGCCTTGTGTGCAAGGGAAAGGATTGGGGAAATTCCTAATGCAGCTGGTTGAGCTTATTGCTCGCAAGGTTGTGAATTCCTATATGCTAATCTCTATACATGTACATTGTGTTTTTTATTTGAAAGAATGTTAATGGTATTATATGATGCTTCGTAGAAAGAACATTTTTGAAGTGTCTTCCTTTTTTCTATTTAACAAATGGTACAGGTGGAGACACCTTTTGGTATCGTTATTCATTAATCTGGTGGGCCCCATCTTCAAGTGGACCATGACAGTATTTTTCCTATCAAATGATTATGTCTATCTGATGAAAACAAATAATTACTGTTACCCTACAATTAAAAGAGGTCCAATTCATCTACCCCAAAAAGGAGCCCCAATTGGATGGTTGAATTCATCTGATTTAAAATAATAATAATAATAATAATAATAATAATCTGATTGTGGAGATTGTTGGGTATCTCTCATCCTCAGAAGTCAGGAGTTCATCAAAATGAATAATTTGGATCACCAAATTCTGGCACTTGCATCTGCACTTTTGCTAAGCCAGGCAAATGCTTGACCCAGTGTTGTTTATTCTTCATTCCCAAATGCATAGAACCAAATTATCTTTAATGCATTGTTGATCACAATTGAAATTGGCGTTTTGCATCTTTGTTACAGAATCATATGGGTGCTGTGATGCTGACTGTTCAGAAAAGAAATGTATTAGCCATGAGATTTTATACGAATAAGCTAAGGTCAAATCAGGCCTTGCTGATACCTTTATTATGATGTTCAAACAATGGCACATACTATCTAGTTATCTTATTACCAGTCCATTGATTGAAAATGCATTTGATGATCTTGGCCAAGCAGATACACAATCTCAACCATTTCACCATCAAGAGTTGATCCACTGGTATGCCTTTTTTGGCCTTGACCCTTGGAAATAATATATATATATATATATATATGTGATTTTCCCCTTTCTTCTTCCTGTTTTTTGTCTGTGATGACTTGCATAAGGTTCCACCAATTTGCTTGCAGTTAGGAGTTGAGAAGAGCTATGAGATACTCTGCAAAACATTCGATCATGAAGCCAAAGCCAAGCTGGAGGTATGCTTAGGAGCATTGTTTAAAAAATCAAAACAAAGTTTCAGACACTAAAGTGGCTAAAGCTGAAAGCTTTATGCATTGACCAATGTATCAGGTCCAAGACTGATATCTCAACTCATCTTGGTCCCCTTTTCAGAGATTGTTTTAAATTGCCTTTAGTTGGTTTAAGTGTAGATAAAAAGAACAAAATAGAATATACCAGTGGGGTCTGAAAATCAGCGGTCGGTCCTGTCTGAAACCTTTGTCCATGACTTTTGTAAATGTCATGTGTCCATGATTTTTGTTAAGATGCATATCGCCACTTCTAAGAGAGGAAAAGAACTCTTTAGTTGTCTATCATCCTTACCTTCACATAATCTATAGATGGTTCCATCAGGTATCTTTCATATAACATTTTTTTTAATCTCACTATATCTGTGTATGGACCTATTGCGGTGTTGTATTTTCTATGGACCATTGACACATCAGTTTTACATCTAATCCAATACGCATTTTGGTGACTAAGAGGTATTTTCCGAGAAGAGTTTAAGCCTAATGTCATGTAATTAGAACGTCACTGATTCTTGTTATATATATATATATATATATATATATATATATATATCAAAGATTGAGTCATCATCCAAAAGTAAGATCCAATATTTCAACAATCATACCATATACTTCCAATCTATTGCTTGTGTCATGAAAATCCTGCCTGAGGGAAGCAGGAGCTCAGGATTGGGGAGGTGTCGGCCAGTTTGCTCTGGAAAAAAGGTTAAGGGTAGTGTATGTTTACATTTCAATTATCCACCTTGCTCACTAGTGGCGCAGCCAAGATACACTATCAAGCAGTAGATCAATCTCCCGAAGCATTGATCGAATCCAAGATTGATTCCAGCCACTAGGGCACAAACAATACCATACAACAATCCATAACTCACGATCAACTCAAAGAAATTCTTGATTAATTGAAATAAGCATACCTATCATGATGGAGGGCTTCTCTATTTATAATGTAATAAGTCTACTGAAATAGTAAATTATAAGAAAAATAGAAAACTACTAATTCTCATCAAATAACAAAACAAGAAACAATTCCTAATCAATCCTAAGATAATTTAGAATTCCATAGTAGCTTTCTCAGCCAATTTGGGTCTGTGGACTGAACCTAAAGGCTGGGCTGGATGGTTGGGTCCATCATGTGGGCCTAGGTCCTCTTCTGGACTTCCGTATGCATCAACCAGGGGCAAGATCAGGGTCTAGGGGTTCTACAGTCCTATAGAGACCGAGCAGGGGAGAAAGAAAGAAAAAAAGACAACAAGAAATCCTCTGAGAATTTGATGAGTCTCTAGTGGGGTTCTTGCTGCCAGTGTTTGTTAGTACCCTGGTAGTCTTTTCTTTCAGCTTCAGGTTTCTTATTGCTTGAAATATGATGCCATTTTTTTTTGTCATGTCCAGAAATTTATTAAATTTCTTTCTAATGGATTGTGAGTTGGTTTCTTAAAAATACATTTAAATGTCAAATATTTGCAAAGCTGGATGGTTCCAACTATACCAAGTCGCCAATTCACCTAGTCTTATGTTGGTGTCATCTTTACTACATGGTTTCACATGCCATTGTCACTGCTGTAGCACATTGCTCACTTTAAGCCGTTGATGGCACTGATCTAGAGGTTTTGGTGTATTCTGTTACTACTTTACTCGGTCATAGAATTTTGATTAATTGTTGTCACTGTTGCAGATTTATTTATTGGTGTTCTAACAAGTTCAGGATGATGACATAATTAAAGCAAGAAGCAGTATATGAAGTATGAACTATTATAGCTACTAAAAAATGTTATCTAAATTTTATGCAGCTCAGACGACTTGTTTTATATTCCATCGAGCAAAGAATCCTTTCAAAACAAACTGCTTACCAGGAAAATGAATGCACTTTGAAAGAAGTCTCTTACTACCTGGATTGCCTTCTTGATGGTTGTCACAACAGTCACCATCAGCATAAACTCGGATAGATGCCCTTTACTAAATTTAAACAAAAGCAGTGAACGGTCCTCTGTATTCTTTAAATAAAGATGCAAAAATGACTGTTGAACCTGGGAAAAAAAAAATGTAAGGTTGTTAACTGTCTATGTCACATACATTTATTTTATTGGATCAAGCAGCTGCAGGGTTCTCTTTTGGAATCCGATGACACATTGGCGAGTCGTTTCATCCCATCTTATCCAAATTTCATATAATATGAATTTACATTTGCAAGTGACTGTTCCACCAATTGTAACTCCCACTATAGAACTCATTATAGCTGTAGGTATCATATAAAGTAAATTATTATCAAAATCTTATAGATTGTATCATACACAAATCCTTTTCTTTAAGCTTAGAAGAATTTTATACTTGACACTATTTTTGGATTCTGCCACCATCTTATGCAACTTTTGCTAACTATCAAGTGGTTAATGTTTGTAGGATAATAGCTATGTTGGAGAGTAACTACTGGTTGATCTATATCTGTGGTAAGGAATCATTGCCCTTCTCAAGGTTGATCCAGGAGGTTGGCCATCAGAAAATCTCTACAAGGCTGATTTCTAACTCAATTTTTCAATTAAATGAAGCATTGTTTTTCCTTTTTGTGGGCAATTTTTTTTTTTTTTTTAAAGGTTACTTATGGCCAATATAATGCAAATGTCATTAAGTATACTTATAGTTTGCCTGTCATTCTTTTGTTATAGCTATTTTATTTATTTAAGTTTAGCGCGGGTAGTTTATATTGCCAATAACTACTGCATCCTTTAATGCTTGAGTGTCAAGATGACCAAGTTGGTTGAAGCTTCCAATTCTAGGTTCTTCTCTGTAAGGGCCTGTGTAAATCTCATTAGTGACAATATTTAAGCAATAGATGTGATAATGGTCCAGTGATGTTGATGCCTTGATGGTGATTACCAAAATTAATTACATAGCTGGACTTGGGCTATATTTTGAATGGACTATGCTGGGCTTTGCAGACGGGCCTATTAGAAATTTAGTTTTTTGAGCTCTGTTCTGAATTCTGGTCCAGTTAGGTTCAACCCAACTACCTGTCAATGTGGGTGTATTATATATAGTATGAATATATAATATTGTACATAATAGTCATACTGTTCCAATAATATATTAGATTAATACTATTATTTATATATGGTAATTTACTGAGGCTTTAACTCAGGCCTGGAGTTGGTCTAATCAGGTCGTCAGAGATGGGCCAGGTCATAGACATTGGTCCTTGTCAAGTTCAAGCCCAAGTCCATCATGGACCTAGTCTGTCTACATCCTTGTACCCAGCTGCAGCAGTGTTGACATAAGAATTTAGTAAAATATCCATCTTAACTTCTTCAAATATTAATTTTGTATACAAAAGGCTGGCCTGCTCTATGGAATGGATCAGAATTCATGGTCAAATGTGTTCTGCTGAATGATTATTAAAGAGGCAAGAGGTAAAGAATGTAACCATGTAAGGTGGAGATGTAAGTGGGACATTGACTTTCTTAGGATTTGAATTACTAAGGGTAATCGAGGTATTTAATTTCCTCTCTTCCCATGTTCAATTTCTATCGAATGAGAGGTTATATGATAGTCTTTTTTGGATATTCACCTTTTGAGTCTTCATTTTACCGAAGTCCAAGAATTCATAGGAATTCAGTTGCGCCTAGAACTGATGGACCTGGACCCGAATATAATCCGGTCCAATTCAGCAATGGACTCAAATACAAAATCAAAGCTCCCTGAACCTTTTCTTCACAGGTCAGGTGAGGGTCGTACTACTGGGCCACACCCATACCTATGGGCTATGACCTAACCTTTACCTAACTAACAATCTTCCAGTTTTCCAAACGGGTGTAGGCGTAGCGTACAACGGACGGCTGGTAAATTTGTCAAACGCGTCGTTTTCACATTGATAGCGACGCAGAAGCACAGTGGTGTGGAGAACAGTGGCAAAACAACGTACACCTCCGGAGCACCGAAGGCAATGGGATTTGCAATGATAAAAAAACGTCTCACACATGACTCTATCCGGACCGAGCTTTTGGCTCCCTGGGAAGGGGCATGGTGGGTTCATCTAGAGTGGGTGTGTGAGCTCGAGTCAACATGATGGCAGAATAAGGATTTTGACATATTAGTCTTCATTCAATTTGAATTTTTTCAATTTCATGACCGATATCCGCGTAATAATATCACAGAATGCTTAACTGCGGTCAACATTAGTTTTAACGTTTTTTGTGTTATCCCATGCTATATGGTATACTTTTGATGCGCTTTCTACAGCAGGCAAGCAAATCTGTTTTTTTGTAAAACATGAAATATGACTTTTTGTAAAAGGTAAATTCACAGCTGATCATCATTTCTCATGTTCTATTATTCGAAAGAAAAAATTTTTAAGATGTTGCATAAAATCCATAATATTATGAGATACTCTCGTGATGTAATAGAATTTATCAGTTTTTATTATAATGATATTATAGGATCTGGGGTAAAAAAGTTTTTAAAAAAAATATTAACTAGAGTTGAGCGATTTTGGTGATATTATTTGGATTTTGGTCATGAAATCGAAAAAACTGAATTTAAGAAAGATTAATATATCAAAACCATGTAAATAAATAAATATTGACGTTATACATTAGATAACTGAAAAAATAAAAAATGACAATTGTTATATTCAAGTCCACTTGGGCTTGTCCCTTGGTTGTAGCTCAGCTGGTTAAGAGGAATGAGGGTGTGAGAATCCTGGATGTAGAGAGAGAGAGAAAAAAAAAAAAACAGGTTATGTGTGGAGTCCTTTGATCATTTTGCAACTTGATAGAGACATGTTGGTTCAACCCCAAAGAATAGCTTAATTGGCCAAGGATCACGGTTTGTACCCGAAAATTATAGGTTCGAAATTGCACTACCATACTAGGGCTAGAGGGGAGTTTATCCAGCTTACCTTCGGGCCCCGAAAGAATTAGTTCAGCCCAAAGAGTTGAGAATCTTCCGATAGTAAAAGGAAAAAAGAAATACTGGTTTTGACGGCACCCAAGCAAAGTTGAAGTGACGCTATAAATTCATTATAGTGTGCCAGCCATTAAAATTCAAGTCACTCTCTTACCTTTCCTTGATGCAGTATTATGAATATCTTCAAATTAATCTTGTGTAACACGTGATTTGACTCTTTATTATTGTTTTTTTCACCTCTAGATGTGAACAATTAGATAATGGGCATAACGATGAGAAATGAAATTTGTGGCGCAAATATGAAAGAGACGGTGGTGATTTTGAATGTTTGGATTTTAGAAGTAGACCTTGACCTTAAAATGGTTGTTGAGCAAGGGAATCAATGCTTACTGCAATGGGGTGAATCAATGTGGTAAGTTTTATATACATGTGATGCAGAATACTCATCCTCCCTTGTTTTAGCCTCTGTAAAATTTGACCGTGATTAAGGTATGATCCAGTCAAATTGATCGAAAGAGGAAAAATTTTTCCTAGCGCTATGCACGAGGAGTCCAAACATTTTGGGAAATTGAGATTGCAGCGGGGCAAGGACTTTCCTTGCAGGTGGACTCTTGACGAGAATTTCCTAATTGCAGGTGGGTAAGGACATTTCTTGCAGTTGGACTCTTGACTGAAATTTCCTATCTGGGGAAGTTTAGCGTATGATATTAGTTTTTTTCACAATTGGGTTGATCGTTTGATAAAAAAATAATTAATATAATCTTATTCATATTCATTATTATTACAATTTTCATCAAACAGTCAAAATTACATAAGATTCGACTAAATTTATATATTTAGTTTCGATTTATCTTGAACAGTTTGGATTTTAACAGATAAGCCAAGGGGAAGAGGGTTGGATTTATTTTTTTTTTTGCTACCGGAGCATTTCCAACTATTTAAGTTGGATTAATCCTCTAGAATAATGCAATTTGGAACCTCCAAACTTTCAATAACACACCGTGGTCCTAAGCCTAAATTAGCTACCCCTATAGATTTAATTCATGTGTGTTGCATAAGCAGCCTCAGAGCGTCCGGACTGTTGGCTTCTTGGGTGAGCCACGGTTGCGACGTGTAGGATGGCGTAGAAAATTTGCTGTGTGTGGAAGACTCGTAGCAGTTGAAGAAAGCAACCAAGAGGATAAGCATAGAAACAGAAGTCCCGAGGAACGAATATTTTCTACCATACTCCCGCAAACACTCCAGTTATTATCCTAAATTTCTAAGGGCAAAATGGTAATTGTGTCGTCACCTAATCCGACAAGCAACTGGAGTACCTATAAATAACTCAAAACTATTGAAGCAGAAGTAGAAGCGGAAGAGAGCGCAGCGCGCAATTCCATCTCTCTCTCGTAGGGTTTTCTTCTTCTTCTGCATCTCTCTCTGAAAAAAATCCGTTCTTTTCGTTTGTCGAATGCTCGATCTCTCCATTTGATCTGATCGGCTGCGAAATCGCACCAGGAGCTCCCAATTCGATCATGTCTTTCCACAAGAAGAAGCTCATCAACGATCCAAACGGTCAGATTCGAATCATCTCAGCTATTTCTCTTTGTGCATGTTCTTCCCATCGAATCTGCTGCATGCATGAATTCTAGATCGGAAGGCTTCGAATTCCTATTTCCGGTTCTGTGCTTGTGCAGAAGAACGGGTTTTGGTGTTGAAGTAGACCTGATACCTTCTCTCTTTCTTTTTTTCTTTTTTTTTTTTCATGATTTGGTGTTTCTTTCGTTCTATTTGCAGATGTAGTTACGGAGTTTATCGAGGGCATTGTCGAGACATTTCCGGGCTTGCAGTACTTGGATGGATTCCCCGAGGTGATTGGGTTTCTTCGATTTCTTGTTGTTCTAGGGCTTTCTTGATGTCTTTGAGTTTGGAATTAGGGTGCTGCGTGGTTAGGCTACATTGGGTGGAATTGATGATCGGGCATTTTGCCTAATCGAATCTGTTGCTGATTGTTAGGCGCATTTCCCATCAGCACAGGACAATCGGGATAAGGAAATGGATCGGATTGTTTAAGGGTCTTGCATTGTATCATACCAGTTGGGAGATTCTTACATGTGGTGAATTTTTTGACAGCACAGGTTAAGGTTGTTCTGCGCGCTGATGTGTCAGCCATGACCAACGACAAGGTTGCTGTTATCTCAGGTGATAACTCTGACTGTATGTGAAATTCTCTGTATAGAATGTACAAAGAAATAAAATGTGGGAAAAAGTTCGTTCTTCACCTTTGCTGTGCCTTTCATGTACTGAATGCTGGTTGAGTAAAACCTGGTTGGGTATTGTATGGTCGCGTTTCTAGGAATCCAATGGTTAGAAAAAATATATATATTTCTCATTTTGAATTTATACTTTATGTTTGTGTTGTTTGGAAAGGGTCATTGCTTTGGTGCAATGGTAAAAGTCTCGTGTGCCATGCATGATAACGTAGGTTTAAGACCTGTGAGCAGCCACTTGTGTAAAATTGCGTAAGGTTAGGTCTGTTCCCCATCTGGAGCCTCCCAGAATCCTGCTTTGGTGGGACCGCACTGAGTGATTACTTTTTTTTTTTTTGTGTGTGTGTGTGGTTTGGAAACCATTGACTACTGATACTTATTCAGGGAAATAAACAGTAAACAAGGGAAAAGTGAGCTTTTAGGTCATGCAATGGAGCAAATGCTATCAACTCAAATTATTTGTAGCATAATTGGGCAGATTTGCATCCACTCTCAATTGTATTTCTTTTCCACTGCCCAAAATGGTTACATTTTTATTTTGAGTTTCATTTTTTTTTCCCTTACTGAGTATAAATATCAAAGAGGCCAAACAACCCACTTTTAAAATTTAAAACAACTTCTTGTGATTTGATTCACTAGTTTTCACAAAGTTGGAATTCAAAACAACACCTTGTGATTTTTGTTCAGATGCTCGGCGTCATCTCTGGATGAAGTGTTATCATTTGTGGTGGTATGGATTAATAAATGATCTTTGGTATGGAAGGAGTTTTGGAGTTCGTCTATTGACAACATTTTGTAGAATTAGGAAGCATGTTTGAGGTGTGGTTATTTTAGCAAGTAATGTAGGGACGTGGTGCCATCCTTTAGCCACTTTTCTTAAACAGCTAGGGCCAAGCCTGGTCCGGCTGGAATTGGTGGCGTGCTTCGTAATACTGAAGGGGTGGTTTTACTTGATTTTTTTTAATCTATTGGCATCAAAGATTCTAATGAGGCAAAAATTTTGTCTATCATCGAGGCTTTGAGGTTTTATTCCCTTTCCTACCATGAGGTACTTATTACTGAAAGCGATTCTTTGCTGGCTACTGCTTTGGTAGCAAACCCAAGGAAGGCTCTCGGAAATTTTAGTATATCCGCAATGAGATTACTTCTTTAGCTTCTTCTCTTTGTTCATTCCACAAATGATTTTACAGATTTGTTGGCTAAGCAAGGAGTAAGTAGAGTTGAACCGTTTGTAGGTCTTTTGGTGTAATTTTTTTTTATTTGGTGTATTTTAGTATAAACCTTGTATACAGCCTTTTTGTATTTTTCTTTGTTAATGAAGTTTCATCATTATCAATCAAAAAGAAAAGTAAAAGGCTTCTCATTTACTCTCATTTATTACTTCAATTTTATGTGAATTCATCAAACTTTGAGAACCCTTGACTCTCTCTCACTCTCTCATTGGTAAGTTCAGCAAAAACACAAAGCTTGTTTTTTTTTTTTTTTTTTTTTTTTTTTTTTTTTTTTTTTTGTGAGACGAAAAAAGATTCTGTGATTGAGAAGACTTTTAACAGAAGGCTTTGAATAAGAATTGACATTTTCTTGCCTAATAAGGCTGCCAATTGATTGGTCAATCCATTGTTGACTTACATTTTAATTTGATCTTGGGCCGGATCTAGTTTTACTGTTTGTTGGATTGGATCTGATTATAGGAGTATCTTGGACCACTATTGGGTTTTCTGAAAATCTTTATGAAGCACTACTGCAAGATGACTTTTTCCCCCTTTGAAGTGTGTTTGCTCAAGCTAGTATGCAGAAGATGTTCGTGAGTTTGTTTATTGTAAATGAGTGGTTTTTTTTAATAGATTGAATCCAAATTCACATTCATATACTGACGTACATGAGAATTTTATTGGAGCAAGGATCATCTTTTATTTTCTCTGCAAAATGACTTCCAAACCCTTCAATGTCATTTGAAAATGGAAAGTAGTGATGCGCCCTATGGTTCTATTTTAGTTAGAACATTAACCAATATAACCAAAAGATGTTAATTGATTTGAGTAATTAGACATTTTACAATTAGTGAAGTGGATTTATTCATTTTGTTTTCTCGAATAATAATAAAAACAATTCTTTTGAATGATTCATGACTTAAATTTTTGTGGGAACAGAAAGAATCTTTCCATATAAAGGATATTATAATAGAGGTGGTTATAATTTTTTTTTTTTTCAGAAAATTCATTAAAAAGGCAACAGATAGCTATACTACAGCCATGAGGTTTAACTCTTTCATAACCCTCTATCTTAGAAGCAAGTCAATAATTTGCCTCTTAAACATGGCTAGAGAAACATTGGTGATAATGAGAAATAGGTAACCTTCTTCCACCCACGACAACCTTCCATCTTTGCTAACTATGAGGTCCCTCACTAGCAAAGAATCAACAATCCCTGCCTAGCAAAGAATCAACAATCTCATTTGCCTCTCATATCGCTCTTCCTTTCTTCTTTTGCCACTATCATTCTGAAGAAGAGGAACACAACATGAGAAACATGTATGTAGATGACAATTGATTGCATCCTATTATATGCTATTATAATGTCAAATGATGTTTTCTGTAATGTGATTGCGATGCTGGTTGGAGTGCTTTTAACTTAGTCAGCTAACGGACTGCTAAAACTATTGTCTTATCGTTCAGGCGGTGGAAGTGGCCATGAGCCTGCTCATGCTGGATTTGTGGGAGAAGGGATGCTCACTGCAGCTATTTGTGGGGATGTCTTTGCCTCACCTCCAGTTGATTCCATTTTAGCTGTATGGTCTCTTGCTGCTAAAGATAGAAGTGGATGAACATATCCATGGACCATAGGTTTTGATGGTAACACCCATTGTTTCTTTTTGGCAAATAGTAGCACATTCCGTGCTATTTGTACGCCGAAGAATAGAAATAGTACTATGATTCTATTTAAGAAAAAAAAAAAACAATGGGTGTATGGATCATTTGATTTATTTTCCTATTTAGATTACAATAGTTAGGGAAATTTTAGAAGAAAGTACAAAAATTTTGTTTCGTTTTCAAAAAAGTACGTGAAGATTTGAATATTGAATATTTCAAAAAAAGTATAAAAGTTTTCCACAATTCTTTCGATCTAGTCCTCTCCCTAAATTTTTTGAGAAATGACAAAAATACCCTTCCTTTATGAGTGGTTTTTGTCTTTTATTAACCTCTTTCTTCTCCAAAATTGGCCATTTTTATTTTGATGATCATAACCATTTAATGAAGCCCCTGTCAGTATAATTCTCTTGTACTGGCTCTGTTTCTGTTTGCTTTTAATGAAATTTGCCATTAAAAAAAAAAAAAAACATATAATGATGCTAGATTTTAAGTCATTTGAAATCCCCTTTTTCTAATCATCCATGCATAAAGGTAGTTAAAGTGGGCCCCACTAGGTTATTTGGGCTGGACTTGATCATTTATCTTAAATGATTTTTTAAAGGAGAAATTTGAAAATTGACTAGGGTATGTTTGTCATTTCTCATAACTTTTTTATGGAGAGGACTTGATTGAAAGAATTGTGGAAACTTTTGCTTTTTTGAAATCTTTATGTACTTTTTTTTTAAAAAATGAGCCAAAAGTTTTATACCTTTTTGAAAATCTCCCTAATATATGCCTCAAGTTTCAAGTGTCAACTCTTTCCCCATTTTTCTTGTTATCTAATAACTTGCTTTGAAATCCATAGACTAACTTGTCATGTATTTAGGGCATTCGAGCTGTGACAGGTCCTAAAGGATGCCTTCTAGTGATCAAGGTATTATACTTTTTTAAACAGTATTATTGAATAACTTTTTTTATTACTTATTAAAAAAAAACATGATTATTTATACCATTAAAAAATTATTTATGATTCTGTATTTATGGATTTTTTTGAATGATGGTAGTAATATTAAAAGAAGAAATGATACATTGTATGTATTATAATTTTCATTAAAATGGAGTTTTTGTTATTTATTTGAGAGACTTCTACCTCTGACAATTTAAGGCTATAAATGAGTCTCACCATTGTGTATCCGGACCTGCCTGTTTCGTTATACTTGGACTTAACACGTTACCAAGGTGTGAGACACTGAGACCTATACACATATGTATGCATACCAGATGCAAGTCTAGCAGATTCATGCCTGATTCTAGGTTTCAATGATGTAGACAGAAGAAAGAGGGAGTTGGAGATTGGTTTGTGTATATACATACATTAATATACTTATGCGTGCATATGTGTGTGTGTGGAATGAATTCCCTTATACGACCCATCCAATGGTTAGGACCTAGACAACTCATATATATTCTTAGTGTGTATGCATACTTGTGTGTGTATGGAATGAATTGCCTTATAGGACCCATCCATTGGTTAGGACATGGATGACTTTGAGGCCCTCAAAAACAAACTTCTCATGATTAGATGATTTCCATTTTCGACAGATAGATAGCTGATGAGCGCATATCTTGATTATGATGGATTCGTTGGACTTGAAAATTTCGTACTCCTATTTAAACCTACACCAATCCATCGGTACTAGACCTAGCCCCCAAGGTGGGCCTCAAGGACTCTAATAATAAATGTGGTTGTAGATGCTTAGTATATCTCTACATACATGAACATATGCAAATTCTCCATAGTACCCCCCTTTCTGGCGCCCTTTTCTTTCATATAGGCGCTCACCTATAATCAGTACAAACTACAATCCCTTCACATGCAGTTACTCCTTTTATTTGGCACTAATCCTAATTTGACATTGATCTGGGTATTAGCTACCCGTGGTTTCACTATGAGTTTGCATGATGTATAGCCACTAAAATTTACGGACCTAAAGCTAAGGGCTAGGTTGATTTTATCAGCAAGATACTTCGTGCATTGCTGAACCTTTCCTGGTTGACCCCACTAAAAGTAATATTTCTGTGTTTGCGAGTGCGTGTGCATGCGCACTCTTGCTTGTATGAAGGAGATATAACTCTTAGAACACAATAATAAAAGAAAAAAAATTCAGTAAGTATAATTCATAATACACAATAATAGAAGACAAAAAATTCAGTAAGACTATTGTTCATACCCAATAAGCGCAATTCATGAGAAGCAGTCAGTAGAAATTCATCAAAAGCAATAAGTAGATTTGTAGTCCGAAGAGGCTAGAGAAGCAGCCATGGGCAAAGGACATGTTCTAAAGATCAGGCATTATGAGTATGAGCTCGTACAAAATGCCCATGCTTCTAACTTCATATCGTGATTGTGTGCATGAGAGAGAGAACTTCATATCAACTTGAACCCAGCCTGGAAGTTAAAGGAGTTGATCCAAACCATCAATTATTCAGTTAGGTCGGGGGATCATAATACAACTTGTTGGGTCGGGTGCACGTTGAGCTGGTGGGTTGAAAAGCCAGGATAGACTCAAAACTGAATTCAACTCATTTATTAATCGGCTCAGAAATGTCAGCCCACCCAACCCGAAAATAAAAGGAGTTAACCCAAACCCTGAATTACTAGGTGGTGTTGGCAGGGTTGGGTCAGAAATTGCCAGCCACTAGTCCATGGCCAGGTGTGGGCCCATGGCCAACCTTATGCAAATTAATCTGTTTCTAGTTCAACCTGAACATGCATATTGGTAGAATTATCACCATGTCTTCTGAAGATCATTATACTTCTGCTATTTGGTTGACACTTTGTTGATCTGTGCTGTTGTAATATGGAAATTGACAGAATTATACAGGTGATCGATTAAATTTTGGTTTGGCAGCAGAGCAAGCAAAATCTGAAGGCTACAAAATAGAGGTGTCCATTCCTTTATACGCTTTTCTGTGCAACTGTTCATTTATTCTTGTTTTAAACTGTATAAAATAAAGAAAGATTGAAATGTGCAGTCTGTCATTGTGGGCGATGACTGTGCTCTTCCACCACCTCGGGGCATAGCTGGGCGAAGAGGTTTGGCAGGGACTATCCTTGTTTACAAGGTGATTTTTTTCCTCCCAGGTCTCATCTGTCTCTTAGTTTATGGAAGCTACTGTGACAAGAGTCTGTAGCAGCACAGTTGGAAGGTGCTCATTGTGGCAACCTTCTGGTTGCAGGTTTGAGTCATTGTTTCTGTTTTATCGACAGTGAAGCTAGTGAACCATCATATGTGGGGACTTAAGTTGCACCATCTTCACAATCCATGATTCAAGTCATGGCTATCTCAATCATGGGATGGATCATTTGTGAATGGTTAATGATTTATATGAGGTTCCAATCCAATCCCTTTAAAAGTGATACCTAGTTCGTTTTGCATCACAATTTTAGTTTACTTCAAGTTGTGACCCTTTGAAGCCATCAGGATCTAGTAAGGACTCAGTTGACAAGGGGCTCATATGCGAGTGTCTTGGAGCTATAGGCTGTTCCATATGTGTGGATTTCCCTACATATTTAAGCCACTATAGACAATTTTGGTTCACATCGATACTTTGTTAGTTGTTTGTTTGAATGATGCTAATTAGACTACTCCGATCGAATTCTATGGGGAGAAGGCCAAAATTAATATTTCCTCCTATTTTCTTGGTGTGAGAAGATGTTGGTGGTTTTGGGGGTCTTTTTGCACTGACTTTGAAAGATCAAAACCACATTTTCGAAAAGATCCAAGCATTAAAAGATTGGAGGTAATGTTGATCCCAATGAATGAAAATAAAATTGCACCACCTATTATTACTTGAATTCATTCTAACGGATTAAAACACACATGGCTTAAATTCATAGTTGTCATTTTAATTTTTTTTTACCACTTGTTCACAATTTTAAAGGTTTTCTGGGGCTCTTGGGTGCGAATCAGGACTCAGCCGACTCGACTTGAGGGTGATTGAGTCACAACATCCTCCCCTTAGGAGCCCGAATTTTAAAACCTTGCTCCCCAGATTGTCATGCATCAAAGTGGGCCACGTAGGCTTCTCACAAATTTGAAATTTGCGAACTGTTCTTCTCAATAAATTTCTGTAATATAATATAATGTATAGATTGGTAGGTGAAAACCTGATTTAAAAAATAAGAGTTTCTGTAATTTTTAATAATTTAGGGATCAATTATAGTTTGTTGCATGGTTGCCCATTAAAAAGAATTAAAGTGCTGGCATCGTTTTATGCCTCTTATTTTAATTTTCAGTGATCCTTTTGTGTTGTGGCTAGGTTGCGGGGGCAGCAGCTGCTGCTGGTCTCTCTCTTGAAGATGTTGCTGCAGAAGCAAAGCATGCATCTGAAATGGTTGGAACAATGGGTGTTGCCCTCTCTGTTTGCACACTTCCTGGCCAGGTGACATCAGACCGTTTAGGCCCAGGGAAGATGGAGCTTGGTCTTGGAATTGTAAGCTGATAGTTTTGCCTTTATTTAAATAAGCCATCGTATTAAATATTTTTTTAATTACTATAGTTTACAGGTCATATTACCTAAAACTCATGCAGTTTCTTGTTGATTTTTAGATATCCTTATACTATTCAGTCTTCATAACATGCAAGACGACCAAATTGTTCTATTTGGTAGACGAAAAATTCTATGATTCTTCAACCGAGGATTATACAAAGCACCCTTGAGCTTTTTCTTCTTCTTTTTTTTTTTTTTTATCAGCAACAGTAAATCTCATTAGGGGTCATTTGTTTTTACTCATTGACTATGGAAATGATTCCCATGCATAATGGTTACTCATTGTTACATTTATTTGCATTAGTTTAGGATGTGGTGCATAAATGAGATGTGGAAATGGTGTAAATATGGCCATTTACTCACTTGTGTAGTGTGAAAGTGATTCACACCCCTCAACCAAAAAGGCGCTGGTATAGTGAGTTACATGGTACTTTTCACACTGGTGGGGTCCATTAAAGACCTTTATTTTTGAATTCCTATGGGGCCCATATTCCTAATCCAAACTGTTCAATTTGTTTCTTGAACTAATAAACCCCAAGTTCTTGAAGTTGATTATCTTAAATCTTCATGGATTTTGAGTAACATGTAAAAAAAAATCCCAATATATAGATCTAATTTTCTGGACTTCTTTGGGCCTCCAATTCATATCCAAATCATTCAATATTCTTTTATTAATGGTCAACATCAAGATAAAGTTTCATATCTTATTTCTTCATGGATTTTGAGAAATTTGTGAAAAAGTTCAAAAAAATCCAAAAAAAATCTAAAACCATTGGATATACTCATTTACAGATGATTTTGACAAACATGGTAATATGTTTGTAACATTTGCATGTTGCATATGTGAAACCTTTTTTTCCTATTATATGTGCAAAAGGCAAACGACCCCTTAGAAAAGAAGAAATACAACAACCAAAAAGAAAGGGAAGGGTACGAGAGTAACTATACTTCTACCCCACAACACCTTGATAACTACAACAAGGATCCCATCCAAAGAGAAGATCTGAAAATCCTTGCGTTGCTAGTGCATCCACCATACTATTCGCCGATCTAATATCATGATGATAGGCAATGTCCATGTGCGATAATAGCCCCTTAAACTGGCGTCCAAGGCTTAGGACCACTATGGGAGACCCAACCCACTACATTAGAAGAATCACTCTTCACAATTAGCTTATCTTGAAAAGAACCCAAAAGAAAATAATACAAAGGGCTTCCAAAATGGCCCAAACCTCCTCTTCATCCAAATCTCAAATTTGACCAGTTTTGAGAGCATCCACTTCACCCTTGGAATTGTGAAGAACACCACCGATTCCTGCCAGCCCTGCTTGCTTCTAGAAGCACCATCCACATTAAACTTTAACACCCTAAGCGAAGGAGAGGGCCACAAGATAACCCTTTTCCCTCTACGCTGGCCATAACCTCTACAAGCTTTCCAATTGACATGAATATCATTCAAATACAAATTGGAAAAAAATCCTTTCTAATCACCACCCACTTTGCAATTCTCAAATCTCCACCCCAACACCACCACTTTGCAATTCTCAAATCTAAACCCCAAACCACCCCCCACCCACCCCTGCCACCCTAGATGAACCCCTGAAGATCCTCTCATTTCTATGCCTCCAAATAGACCACAAAATGGAAAATGAGATAATCCTCCAAAGCATGACCCTTAAAAAAGGCCCCCACCCTCAATGCTGGACCGCCTCTGAAACAGAACCTAGAACACTTCAAGCTACCCCACGCTTGCAGGAGAAATGGCTCCATATAGAGGAAGGCACCTCGCAATGTAAGAATAAGTGATCCATTGACTCTTCCTAGTTGCACATCACACAAACATTAGAAATTCTATCTACCATCAGTACTCTTCTTCTCAAGTTGTCTGCCATGGAAACCCTCCTAGGCCCTGGCTATCGCTAACCAACAGCACGCCTCCAAATAGGTTGAGACGGTCCCTCCAGAGTTGAGTAGAAAGCTTTGGCTGAGAACATGCTCGAGTCCTTGAGCCTTGAATTTGAACAATTGGGTCCCATGGTTTTTTGACAAAGGCCGCTGCTCTGATGCTTTACATTGTGGTAAGACCTTTCCTGATTCCTGAATAATCCCCCTGATGTCGGATAATTCCTAACCATTGATTGATGGGTCCTAATAGTAGACTGTTGGAAATGAATTGCAGTAATGGTCTATAGAAGACAATATAGACCATACATTGAATACCTTGATCTTTTCCGGTCTGTATTAGCTTTGTAGAATGGCCCATCGCATCAGCAGTTCGGGACACTGAACCTTCTGCTTTAAATGGACTGGCTCAAGGCCTTAGGATACCGTCAATGCTAGTGTCTGGGACCTTATAACTGCTGATGAAGAAACAATCAGAGTGTTTCTCATATACAAGAAAAAAGGGAGACATCATATAGTTTTACAGAGGCAGATATTCTCGTGTAGGTCACCTATATTTTTGTTTGCCTTTTTGTTTAGTTAAACAAAATCAGTGAGCTAAATGTGTCATTTTCTTTTCCAGCATGGAGAGCCAGGGGCTGCTGTGGCTGACATTCAGCCTGTTGATGTTATCGTATCTCATGTTCTGAATCAGATATTGTCGACGGTTAGTCTCACTCAATGGTTGTTGCTCTGCATTCTCACTTTTTGTCTCACTGCTTCAAGTCTAATGTTCTATTTATTAAACAAATTCGAAGGAAAGATTATAGATCCTGATAAAAACATTGAAATTCAGCTGCTAACTCCATATAGTTTCCATTTCTCATCTTTTTATCCCTCTACATTGATTAAACCTTTGTTTGGCCCTGATAGTTATTGATAATAACAGGAGATAAGATTGTATTGGAAAGTTTTTTACCATTCAACAACCAGTGCCCTAGTCTATAATCTAGGCATGTGAGAAAACCAGTACCATGTGAAAGTTTTAGACGGTATCAACACCTGTGATAAAAAAACTGTTACAGGGTTGTAGAAGAGGATATTTAGTCAACTTGAAAGAAACCCAGTAACAAGGAGTCAAAGTCAATGGAAATAGGTGGAAATAAAAGACAGTATGTAATTCAACGAAGGAGCAACAGCATTTGCAGTGTTGGTTATGAATTAATTTCAAATGTCATTAAAGTGATAGAAGCTGCAACAGAACCAAGTCGTAGCATGTTGGAAATTATCTTATCCATCACCATTGGCTTGATTGCAAAGTGCCTCTTGTGCCTTGTAAATTGATGCAATCTGGGTCTATGTATTGACCAGGTTGGTGCCTAAATACCTAGAATTCAAAATGGAAACAAAAACTATGAGGGAAGTCAAAAAAAACTCTGCGAACCATCACAAACATGTCAGAAATCAAATCCAAAGGATTTTCAGGTGTCCAAAGCCTAGCCGGAGATAACTATTGGGGAAAAAAATTCCTAGCTGGAGATGTGAAAATATGATAGAAGTCGGAACATATAGAGAATGCATAGTCAACTCCTATTGTAGGTTAATATAGTGTTTTATACAAAAAGTAGCCCTAAAGCATTATTGGCCTTGAGATTATATTATAGATGTTTTAATCTTTGCCACACTAAATTGAACTTAAAAGTCTATTAACAACCCTAGAAACTAAGTGAAATATGCAAAGCAATTAAGAGAGTCTATGGGATGCCCTTGCCATATATTTGTCCTGTGTGCATTATAACACTGGATAGCTGGTATTGGCATGGTTCTACAACCATGGGCTCAATCAAGATGTGAGCCACCGCAATCAGTGGTAGATCTGGCCCCATCTTAGTCTTTCATTATTATTCTAGGGCTCCTAAATGCTAATAATCATCTGCTAGTGCTAACATTTGTTGGGCATCCAAATAATTGTCATAAATCTGTTTTTTGTTAAATGCTCAAGGAACTAGGGGAACGGGGTGACCGATGAAGACCTGGAATGAATTAATTACGAAAGACATCTAGAATATGGAGTTACAGTGAACTTGTTTCTTCATAGGTTTGAGTGGAAAGTAAAACCCAAAGTGTCAGCCCTAAATAAGATGGGGATAAGGCTGGTGTAATGATGTGAATTTCTATAGCTTTTTTTTTTCTTAAAAATATCTGAACTTGTAGTTTTTACTTCAGCTCAAGACTGTAAGTTCATGTTTGGTTATAGCATCTCATGGAATGCATTGGTACCGTGGTTGATTCAAATTAGCTGATGAAAATGACATATGGAACGATATTCAAATGACAACCAAAAGTAAATGTTGATGTTTAATATAATCCTGAATGATAGAGATGGAGAATGTAATGGAAATAAGAAGGAACCTGGAGGAGGCACAGAGTTCTTTCTCCCTTTTCATTCCTAAGATTCCTGATGGATCTGCAAAAATAGATGTTGTGAGAATTTGTTATCTACCTGGGTAGAGGATGAGTTGCTTTGTGCCAACAGCCAACGGACCACATGTCCACTTCTATGGACAGAACCAGTGTTTACATTTGTTTGATTTAGGACAATGCTCAAAGTTGATCACCTAGTCAAGTTGGTGGGTGGTAGAATTTGAGGTGACAAGGATATCTAGGTCTGCTTAGCTAGAATTGGGCTTGGTTTGAAGAAAGGGAGGTGCCATGGGTTGTCAACGATAAGGTATTCATACAGGGTTTGGTATTAAGAACAGTGTGTGTCCTGTAGTTATAAGCTTGTTCTATTGATAATATGGTATACAGTGTCTGCTATATTGACAAGAGTAAATAGAAATAAGCATGATTATTCTTAATTATAACATAACGCCTTCCATTTGCAATTGTGCTTGGATGGTTGGTTGCGTTTGTTATTGTGGTGGTTATTATTATTATTATTATTATTATTAAATTACATTTTCTATCCACAGGAAACTCATTATGTTCCAATCAAGAGGGGAAGCAGGGTTGTTCTCATGATCAACGGGTGAGTTCCCTTGTTTTGTTTTTGTGTTCAACATTTTAAGCTTTTGATCAACCTTTAGATTAGACTTGGACTCAAAAGAGGTTAAGTCAGCTTGGATCCTATTTATAAATTGGATTGAGTGATCTCCTTTGGGTGTGCAGAAGATTTTCAAATGAGGGATGTTCCTCAAATAAGCTACATGCGGATCACCTTGTGGTGCCTGCCTTTTCTTTTTTATTTTTTTTCAATCATTTGTGTCATGACTCAAACCACAACCTTGTGGTTGTGAGTTGTGACAATGAACACCGTTCAACTCTACTGAAAACATTTGTCCATGTGAACCCACTTGGCTTGTCTATTATCAATCCAACCCCCTCACACTCACTATGCCTTACCTCCTCCAGAAAAGGTACTCATCACATATTGGCACTCATCCGACTAATTGGATTCACACTTCCCTTTTTCAAAATTTTGTGATTGATCTTTAGGGCCTTAATATATATTCTTGTGATGGCCTGAATAGGATGATTATGAGGGCATCCCAAATCTATATATAGAAGTTATCATCCCCTTCCCATGAGTTTGACATGCATCTAGGTGGGCCCTGAAATGTGGTACCAATGTGCAGGGAAATTATTGGGGATTTTCCACCTGTAAACTGGTTCTTATTTTGTGTGGTGTAAACCATCATGCATGGTCTGCTTGTCGCATGTAGGTCCAAATAGGATAGGGTACTTGTAATTTGTGGAGAATGGTTCTCATATGAAAATTCACATGATGTGTGTGTGTACAGACGCACTCGCATATAGTTATTGGCTCCCATGAATTTTATTTACGTGATTATTCTTTCGGCTTCTTTAAGTCATTCATAAGGCTATCACCTTAGGGATTGCTTCTCCTAGTCTCCTTTGGATTTCCCCAATTCGATAATTGATACTGCTGTTTCTTCTTCTGAAAAAATAAATAAATTCAATGCTTTTCAGGACTTCTTCATAGCCGTTTCTGTTTCTAGGCAACCATTGCAGGATTTTCCTTGCATTTAAAGCACATTCTTGTGAGCATAGACCTATATGAGTATATATCGGCCATATCGTGGAACCCGATTCATATGGTCTGTGGATTGGTTCCAGTCTTCAATATTCTGTTGCCTACAATTACGCTCCAACCGGAAACCATATTTGCTCCTGTAAATTTAAAAAATTTCCAATTTCATTTCACGAATCAGGTTTTTCTCTTTTTAACATAGGCCCTAATCTGGAATCAAAGTACTAGTGTACAAGCCTTTGGAAATGTTCAATGATTTGGTTAAGGGATTCATGAATGACAAATTTTGGTGGAAGTATTCTGTAACTGTAAAGCAGAGCTGATGACAGTTTAAAGTGCTCATTGTTGTGGGCACTTGGTTGTGGGTTCGAATCAGCATCCTCTGAAAAAGGTTGCAAATCAGCCTGTGTTGGGAAAAATATGTCTGCTGCTTCTTATGGGAAGAATGTAGTAAACACACACTTTCTATTTAAAAAGGCCTTATATTTTTCTTGGGGCATTTGTAATTTGAAATATGATGCTTCCATTTGATTACTCTACTTCTGACTTATCTCTGCGAAATTGATCCAGTCAGGAGGAGAATGATGGCTTTAACTTATGCTGATGCAGATTAGGTGCCACCCCCATAATGGAGCTGATGATTGCAGCGGGTAAAGCAGTTCCGCAGCTGCAGCTGGAACATGGGCTTGCTGTTGGCAGAGTATATACAGGATCATTTATGACTTCGCTTGATATGGCAGGTTAGTTATAGTCAGAAGCAATTTTCTGCTTCACGAACTGATTAGGAATTCACTTTCTTCTTTCCATCGTTGTAGGATTCTCCATTTCTATTATGAAGGCAGATCAATCAATTTTGCAACGTCTGGATGCTCCAACTAAGGCTCCGTGCTGGCCTGTTGGAGTTGATGGTAGTCTCTCTCTCTCTCTCTCTCTCTCTCTCTCTCTCTCTCTCTCTCTCTCTCTCTCTCTCTCTCTCTCTCTCCCCAAAAAAAATCCCTCTAAGCATTGCTAATATTCTCAAAATATTGCAATGTTCTTGTAAGGTTTTGGTTGACCGAGACAATCCTGATCCTAGTGCAAGGTTTTTTTATGAATATCGACAAAAATGAAAATGTCGTAAGATTTATGTGACATGTTTGCAGGTTTATTCCTAGCATCTCTAATTTTTCGAACCATATACTTTAAGTGCTATTTAGCATGTATTTTAGATTTATTTTAGGCCATACATTTACATATTTTTTTTTAGAAAATTTTATGGGTTCTACCCCATGAAGAAACCCTAAATTTTGAAAAAGCTCCCTGTATGTTCTAAAGAAGCGGAATTTCTAAGAATGAGATTTTAACAATGTTGTAATCTATATAAGCAACTGGGATCTTCTGTAGTGACAGGAATGTATTGGGTTGGTCAGTGTTTTAAGACTCAAGACTCTGTGTGCTACTTGATCACCCTCAAGTTGAGTCAATTGCATGGGATCTAGCCGAGTTGGACCGAGTAGTACCCAAGACTCAAAATATTGCTAAAATAAGAAAACTTCATTAAAAATCTAAAGAAATGACAGAATTTCTCTTAACAATATAATTTAAGGACTTTTGTTTTAATTAATATTAATGATAATGAGTTTAAGTGATTATAGATTGAATTTCATTTTTCATGTTCAGATAGATAGTGACCTCAATCTTCCTATCATTAAATCTTGAAAAAGAAAAAAGGTTTTGATCTTCAGAACTCACCCCAAATATTGCCCAAATCCTCCTACCTAAACAGAATTGTGCCTGGTGTTCTCAGTCAGGCCCGCATTAGATTGGTCAATCCTATGTCCCAACCCAAATCTGTTTTGGCACAATGCCTGTGCTTATAATCAGGCTCAGTGGACCAACATAGCTCATTACAAGTATTAATCTGTACCTTTATAATACCATTGTAGTTCTTTAGTGTTAATTAAGTTGTGTTGGCAAAAAAAAAATGCATATAAAGAATGAGTCGAATCAAAGTTATAGATCTCCGAATGGAGATTACTTATAGGGAATGCAAGCACAAACTAAGCATGTTCTAACCCGTACCCCTTCCCTCCATAATAGAGGGTGTGTGTACTCGTTGAGCCAAGCACTAGTAGTATCTAGCGGACTTGTTCACACCCTGGAACTATACTTTTTTACAACATTATCAGACTTGTTCCTTTTATTTCCTAACCTCCCACAAAATGGCAAGCAGCATAAGAGATCTCAAGACCTTCCCTCTCTTATCAAATGAACCCAACTATCACACAACAGTTGGCTGAAGAGAGTTATAGCTCACCCCAAGAGGCTTGGAAGAAGAAAATAGAAACTTTCTTCCATTTTATTGACAAGAGCCCCTAGCCTGGTTGGAGGGTGCTCATTGTCACAACTATAAGGTTGTGGGTTATCTTAAATTATACTAAGAATACTTTTTTTTATGACCTTATCTAGTTCCTTATTACAAATACCACCTGTTATTTTAGTGAATGTATATGAGCTCACTAGGAGATGGTTTAACCTGCAGGTAACCATCCTCCTGCTAAGATCCCTGTTCCTGTCCCTCCATCACGAGCACCAAGAAGTGAGGAGGTAATAATCATTCAAGGATACTTTATTATTTAGCTTTCATTTTCTTGACCATCACGTAAGAAATAAGATTCACCTGGGAGGAAACTTATCTACTTGCGTGCTGGATATTATGCTTTCTTTCTCTACTCGTTATGTAATTCATGGAATCAGTTAGAGTGGTATTCAGAGGCAACTTTTAAGCCTGGGATCAGTGGCTTATGCACCATGCACATATTATCCTCAGCAATTGGTAATCTTTAGATGTTATTAACATCAAATGGAACAAATATTTCACTGGTCTACTTACAACAAGAGTAGAAAGGTAAAAAACAGAAGATAGAGATGCTATCTTATTTAGAATTTAACATCTCTATCTTATTTGGAATTTAACCAGAATTTTAAATTTATTATCTATAAAAATATTGGTTCTTCATAATCATATAAATTTAGATTTGGAGTTTCATCTGATTTTCGGAGAAAAGAGAGCATGAATGTTAATGCTTTGAATGAGTTCCTGGAAATGTTAATGCTTGATCCTAATCGATGAAGATGTGACAGCTTAGAATGAGTTCCTGGAAATGTTAAATGCTCTCTGTAGAGTAAATACTACTGATTCAACCGTTCTTATTGTCGATCATCATCATAGCCTCACCCAAGAATCTAGGATCTATCATTCTATATAGTTGAAGTCTTCTTTAAATTATCTAAATGATTTGTTTCGCTGGACACTGTGATTAGCCAACAGAACAGGATTCTCCTCCATTGGACAATTCCAGTCGTCCAACTGACACTCTTTTTGCAGTTTATTTTGAACCACTGCTACTTTTAGCCATTGTCCTTTTGCAAGCGCATTTTGCAACATCAGTGGCCGGCTGTTCCCTCTGACAGCCCCACCCAGTGTCACACAAATTGAAGTTCTAGATCACTGATAAAAGAGCCCTGGTCAAACAAAATGCTTGGCCTAAACAAACTGTATTTTTTCCCTTCATCTTTTACTGAAACCTCTTATAACTATTATCATCGGTGCTACTTATATGCTGTTGGATAGGCACTGAGTCGACCTCGAGAGCTGGATGAGCAAGGCTACATTCTTGAGGCTTCTATAGAAGCAGCAACTAAAGAAATCATCAACCTTAAAGATAGTTTAAATGAATGGGATAGCAAAGTAGGTGATGGTGATTGTGGGTCAACAGTAAGTTCACTTACCAAGTCCTAACCCAGTGTTCATTAGCTTACCACTTCCATGGTGCATTCGATTGGTCATTTATTTGGGATACTTGTGCTCTTACAGATGTTTAGAGGCGCAACAGCTATCCTTGAGGACATGAAGAAACAGTAAGTTTACTTTTCAGTCAATAGGTTATTATATGAATTCGCTAATTCAAGAAGAAACTGCATAATTCAAACCTCACAAATTCTTAGCTTACCATTTGTCTAAAGGGTTGATGGGCTCCATTGTAAATGGGCTGAAGTTCCCAAACTGTCTATTATTAGATCATATGTGTTCATTCTTTAGACTATTTGGATCACTGAATAATAATGTGCCTTGTATGTATGTGGAATTTGGGTATCGAGAAACTGTACATCTACTGAGGGGTAAGACCCTTAATTTTTTTTTCCTACGGGAAGGCTTTTATACCATGGTTGCATACATTTACTTGATGTTTGAATACTCTATACTCTTTGCTTGTTCTTTTACTTCATAGTGTAACAAATCACTCACAAAATGATGCTTTGCATTTTGAAAATTGCTTCTTTTTTTTTTTAATTAGAATTCTTTTTCTGTTTCACAGTTATCCTCTAAATGATGCTGCAGAAACGGTCAATGAAATTGGAGCTTCTATTCGGAGGGTCATGGGAGGAACAAGTGGGATCATGTATTATATTTACGTCTCATTGCTTTGTTACCCTTTGACTTATGTTCTATACTACATGTCCATGCTACTCACTATGTAGAAGCATGCAATGTTTGATCGACATTTCTAGGCCCAATACAAGGTACAATCATACATTTCAGGCCTGCCTTATGGTGGATGGAGTGTAGATCCCCAAAGATCTCAATTATCTGTTGATCCTAAGTCCTAACCATCCAATTAGGCTCCTTTCAACCATTGGTTATTATCGCCCATTTTCATTGAATCTGATCATATGATAGAAGGGAATATTGGTCCATTTCATGATTTGATCAATCTGGCCAAATTATTATGTTACTTGAAGGTGGGCCACAGTGATACCATTTCCAGGTCAAATGGAAATAGCAGATCATGCAATGAAGCATCATACTTTAATCCCGTAAATTACTTTTTTTTGGTGGTGATGATTGCTGTGGAGTGGGGGGAGCTCCAATGGTTTTCTGGTTTGGTAGTGCATATTTTATATTTAAATATAATCTAGTTCTTTTTTACCCAAGTTCTTTTTTACCCCAGCTGGTAAATCAACTTCTGCGTGACAGATACGATATATTCTGTAAGGCAGCATATGCTAAATTGAAAGAGAGCACCCAGTCAGGCATTACAGCAAGGCAATGTGAGATGGTCTTTTGTTATTTGCACATTAATATTTTCACATTTTTCTTTTGCATCATAAGGTTAACTTTTCTTGGTTCAGGGAGCGATGCTTTTGAGGCATCCATTGCTGCAGTAAGCAAGTATGGAGGTGCAGTTGCCGGTTATAGAACATTGTTGGATGCTCTTATTCCAGCATCAACAGTCCTTCGAGAGGTGTAGCCATTTGCCAATTTTGTTGTAGAAGCAATGTTTTTTTTAACATTATGACTAATTTAATCTTCATGAACAGAGGTTAGATGCAGGGGATGATCCAGTGAATGCTTTTGTGCTTTCGTCTGAAAAGGCATTAAGTGGTGCAGAAGCTACCAAAAATATGCAGCCACAGGTAATATTGAACGAGGAGTGTAGTCTCCAGGAAAGCATGCTTTCTTTGACATGGGGAATAATAGAACATAGCAAGGCTTCTTGCTCTTATTCCCTGCAACTTGGCCTTAATATACCACATATAGAATGGAGGGACTTTGTCTGGTTTGTCCCATGGAAGTCAGTGCTTGAGAGGCATAGTTCATGGTCATCTCCCTCCTTCCCTTTCTCATGAGAAACCCAAGAAGGTTGATCCTCATTATTTGGAGGGAAGGATATGACTCTTTTAACTTTTTAAAGTTCCGTTCATGCTATATTTTATACTTCCGAGGGCCAGTAAAGCCTTCTGCTCGGTTATTCATTTTGTGTGACTTTTCAAAATGAGATGCTGTCAGAAGGTAGAATTTTGTGTGAAAAAGGGGAAAAAAGAAATAAAAAGGTTCATAATGATAAAAAGAAGTATTAGTCATGGTAAGCCCTTTGCTCAAAACTCTGTCTCTCGAATATATGGTCATTATCATGTGGGAATGTACCTGCTTCTAGGTTGATGGTCCCCATGGAACAAAGGTTTCAAGGCCTACTTGTTAATAAATTCCTCGGAGATTCGCAGTGAAGTGGGTTTTATTATAGTTGTATTGATGAGTTGAATGATGGGTCTAAGGTGAAGTAGATGGGACCATCACCTTCCTAGAATTTAGTTCACTGGGATGATGGGCAGGTAATCATTTCCTAATCAGAAAGGAGATCATTTGATGGTTCCCTGTGGAGCTTCACCTGTAATCCTTTCATTTTTCACCCATTCTATTGAAAGGCATCGCTTTGAAGTCCTAGGAAATCAACCTCAGTGATTTACGAGCTAGTTCCTATGGTATCAGATGCTCTGTTGTGCTATTATTTGACACACAAATCCAACAGAGCCATATTTTGCTGTTGACCATCTAGTGGGCAATCATGGAATGTCATGTTTCAAAAATCTCCACATTAGGGATCCAAAACTGGTTTATGGGTAGGGATTTTGCCCATCATATGGTATCTTCTACCCTAACATTTGCCATCTAAAATTGGTTCACCATTGCTGTATCAAGCTTCCCTCCCTCTCTGAAGGAGTTTGCATCAAACATATAATGCGTTAATATTTTAAAAAGAAATTCCCAAGATTTCTGTAGGCGTCATTGCATCTTTATTGACAATGGTTTTTACTCGTATGTAGGCTGGTCGTTCGACTTATATAACAGGTGAGATCCTTGCATCAGTTCCCGACCCTGGTGCCATGGCTGCATCAGTATGGTACAGAGCTGCAGCACTTGCCGTTAAAAGCAAGAAACAGACTTCATGAACTAACCCCATGGATTTACTGGGGGTTTCTGCATTTGTCACGTCTCAGTGGCAGCATAGGTCTGAATATTACTAGTGGATTTTGCAATTTTTTATGCGACTATAAAACCAATTTTGTTTTCCGCTTATGCAGCTGCATAAGCTGAGAAAGCGTGTTTTTTGAGTTCATTTCTTGCCATTTTAGAGTATCCTCTTTTTTTTCTTTTTTTTTTTTTTTTTTTTTTTTTTGAAAAAATGAGAAAGAAACATCTTAAGCCTTCAGTTGGCATGAATAAAGTTTCAGCATTCAAAGTGGTAAGCACTGCACTGCACATCTCTGGAGCATTTGGAAGTGGATGATTTCATAAATGCTCTATGTGGGGACTGGATGGAAGTTTCTTATCAGGTCTCTATAGATTGAGCATCTATCCCACCCCCCACCCCCACCCCCACCCCCACCCCAGCAATATATGAGAGAGAGAGAGAGAACAAGGACTGAAAACGCTTGGGCTGCTGTTTCTAACAAGCCAAGTGTGATCCAAAATTTGCCCGTGGACCTTGACTAATGAGCAGTTTAAGTACAAACTTGTGGGGAATTAATTGCCTGTTATAAATCACAGCGAGAGGATTCTGTGCCGAGTGCTCTCTAGATTTATATTTCCACCAGACAGGACTCCTACAATCGAAATCCTGTGTCAAGGGAAATCTGTCGGACTGGATTAAGGTATTTAGTTAATAATACATGAGATTTGTGTGAATCATAGTGTTATCTGTCGTGCACAATCTAAACATTAAGAGGGTGATCTTGATTATCATTATATGGGCCCCATGATGGAAGTTCCATCTGTTGGGAGGTTCTTGACCATCTATCTCTAACCGAGAGATTTCTTACCGGTTCCATTCAATTGCCAAACTTAAACATGCTTTTTGCAATCTTAAAAAAAATTAGAATCTGTTACTAAACAGATGACCCATACTGCCCAAATTTATTGCCGACCATTCACTCTAGAATTCAAATAAGCATCCAAAACTGAACTAATACTAAACCTAGACGACCAAGATATGCAAAAAAAGAATAAACCATTTCCAATAGAATAGATGCATGTTGCATCCGCTTTCGAACGAATGTCGCAGCTAGAATCATTGAATCATCATGATTTTTGAGAATCCACCACATCCATGGTGGCCTCAACTGATTAGTGGCTTGAATCCCATTCCAGTGCGCCCGACCAGTAGGGGCACCACCACATGGTTTATGCCAAGCAAGTCCAAGTTTGAGTGAGTGTTAAAGAATTAGGAACATCAACCGGGTCCAGGCCTAATATGACCTACTTACAGGCAACCCGGCTCGCTCCAAGATATATAAAACAAATAGGACGTGTACCTCTGAACAGGCACATAATCTGAACCCATTAACACGATACGAACCCACACGATATTAACGGATTTGAGTAGCCTCTTAATAAGTTCATATCATTAATGGGTCGGACCCATTAACCAGTTAAATTAGCGGGTCATTAACGAATAAAACCGGTAACCCATTAACAATATGATACGACCAGCCAAATGATAAATGACATAAATTATAAAATGCATGAGGGATATTTTGATAAGTTAGAAAAGATTGAAGTAAAACCTTAAAACCCATAATCATTTTCTAACACCCTCACTGTCTGATATTAGCAAAAGAGTGCGCGTGTGTTAATTGATATGGTCCAAAATGGACAATTATTTAATGGGTCGTGTCGTGTAATCCGTTAAACAAACGGGTTGTGTTCATGTACCGGTTTATTTAATGGATCGTGTACGGGTTGAGGTGATTCTAAAACAAATTCATTAACCCGACACCATTGACAGCCCTAATCTGAATTGCTCGCATTGTAAGCTAAAAAAAAATTTGCTGGACAGTTGACTAAACGAGGCAACCACGGGCCTGCAACTGCAAGCAACTGCTTCATCGCTTGATGAATAGTCCATCAATACTGACGAATAGCCCATGCATGCCACTTTCTTGGATCAAATATCAGATAATTCATTCCTGCTTGAAAATCATGCCAAACAAGAAGGACTTCAACCTGAAAATGACCCAGAACTCCAGGTTCAGTTGACCCTTTTACTTCTGGTTGGATTCAGGCTGGGTTCAGGTCAAGTCCATACACGTCATTCAACCCTACTCCAAACTGAACCCAACCCAGTAATCAAGCATTAGGTTGACCAAAAAATTTAGGGGTTAGGTTGACCTTGCTTGGGTTGGTTCGGATGACATGCACAACCTGATAAATAAATAAATCAGGTTCAGGTTGGGCAAATACATGCCACCTTGTTCAAGGGTCGCAAACAAAAACCCAACACTCACATTATTGTCAGAGTAAGAAATTACCAAAACATTTTTTTGTGTCGCACAATCCTATCTATATATAGCCATTCAAGGTAGCCACACCATCATTTGACAAGACAATGTTCTTAATATCTAAGATTGATTCGATAAGAGTAGGATAAGATGTTCTCTGGTGCCAAAAATCTCAGATCAAAACGCAAAAAGAAAAGAAAAGGGAAAAACAAGTGCCATCAAAATAACCT